>OY720430.1:149809981-150510197 GCA_963082735.1 Pocota personata
AGTGTTTCAGAAAATTTATGAATGCTTTTTGGGAGTATACAAATGTTTTTAATGTGGGGAACATGTGAGAAGAATGTTAAATTGTTTTATATCTTTGAAGGATATACGAGTGTAGTTTGGCTTATCAGTTAATTGGAAGGTCGCAGCTTATGTAATTAAGAATTGGAAAATACTTATAAGACGTATGAATAAGAGAAATGTGCTTAGAAATTAGGGGTGCACGTCTTACAGAATACGAATGTTGATACTTGCCTGTATATATACTCGTATGAGTGCTCATACAGGGCAAGGCCTAGCTTCTCGAACTACGAGTGGGTGGGACCAGTTTTATGCCATTTCCGAATGGTAATTTGTTCGATTGTGAGAAGCTTCTCATGACAATTTTATTCTCGGATGTTTGTCAGATATTCGTGAGAAGTGGGTCCATGAAAAACCTTTTTTTTTTTGTTGTGTTTTCCTGGATTCAAAACTTGAATCTCCCGTTCAGTGATCACGTACTTAACCACTGAGCCATGGCGCTCATGTTTGCATTCGGTTCTTTGTCACTGGTGACATAATTTGTCACTGGTGACATAATTTCAAAATCAAATTATGCCGATACAATAAGTGGACTTTGTTATTGCATGTCTGTAGAACGGACAAGTATGGCTTTTGAAGTCGCCAGACCAACACCGCCACAGCGCAGGTGACTAAGACGGTGTACCAATTATTCTCACCCTCAAGGTCGTGGGTGGCATTTTTTTTTGATAATAATTTTTTATTAATCTATAATTACCAATCTTATATCAAGAAATCAAACCAACCATGCTTAAATGAATGAATCTCAAATGTAAAGAATGATTATTTCCTGCGATAAAAATAATCATTCTTTACATTTGACACAACAAGTGACATATTTTAGCATTCGTAGAATAAGTGACATAATTTTAATCGAAAGTTCGAAACAAAGAAATTGATCGACAAGTTAGGTATAATTTTTTTTTTCGCAAAACCTGGACGAAATCTCTGCGGGAACCCTTGGGTTTGGTTTTAAAAAGAGTAAAAATATATTTCGTATCAAAAATACTGTTTGTTTTTTTTTTTTGTCGTTTGAGTCAAGGTGATATATTTTTGATTAATTTTCTGTTAGATGAAGGAAGAAAGGTATAAGACAGAGGGAGTGTTTTTTTCTTTGATCATTAGTTTTGTGGAGGATTATGGCATGTGACATAATTCTGCCAACAAGTCGATGACAACATTGGTTCTCTGCTATGTAAATCGGTCATTCTGCTTAACGGCGTGGTGTTTGTTGCTACCTCCGTTAAAAAGCCTGCATACTTCCAGATCCTCAGCATTGACTGTGACTTTACTAAAAAAATCAAAAAAAGGGACGAACGGAGTACTGAGCCCTGGGGTAGAAGTACACCCATCTATCTATCGAAAGCTTTGGAGAGATACTTAAAGCTTACGACGTCGTGCCTAAGACTTCCTCCGATATAAAATCCGCAATCAAATAAAGGCCGTTTTTGCATCTTCCAGCATTTGCCGTGGTGTCACAATTGTTCATCCTTCATCAGCAGCCCATCACATTCCACCCTTTAAGTGACGGTGATATCTGGTTTATAGCAATCTATGACATTGGAAGTTGTTTGGCTACACACTGGTCTGTTAATAGTCCTAACATTGTACGTGCAGATCCAAAGGTCGTTGTCCTTATTTTGTTTCCTGGGGTCATCGAGAGTAAAGTTGTCTTTGTCCAAGGCTGATTGTTGTTTCGTCGCGATATTTTCTCATTCGTGTGGAGTCGAATCATGTCGGTAATTCTTTTCTGCAAGCATTTACATACATATATCGGGGGTCTACTTCTGAGACTATGAGCGCTATTGTTGGCTTTTAAAATAACTCTTCCGTTTCCATCTTTGTAGTAAAATCCCGATACAATTCTGGAGTTCTGATGGGAGTTCACCTTATACAATATATTCAATTTAATTCGCTCAAGTTTACTCAAGTTCATTCAGATTCGATCCAGTTCACTTTTAAGTTCACCCTACCAGAACCTAAGCCATTAGCAGATGCACCGATTTTGATGAGGAGGTCCCCTTTATTCCATCCAGTCTTCAAGTTATTATGTGGTACCAGAGTGAACACAATAGCACCCTAAGAGAATAATTGACAATATTTTCTTAAAACATGGTCTCAAGGTACTTTGCCTTGGTATGCCAACCAAACAGTTGTTTTCATTTCATTTTAATGAGGGACATAACAGCCAATTCATGAGACTGGTACATAATTTTTTACTTCACGAACTGCATCGAAGAATAATGCAATGAGTTCCCGCTTGGTACAATCTGTTTTTAAACGATGGTCTATCTTTTGTACTGATGGAGGCCAAGTTAGTAGTCTCCCATCCATTTTCATTGGTCCCCTTGCAGATAATATCATAACTTTTAAATATTTCTAGTCATCATCAGTTTCTCCTTAAAGTCCTTTAATTTCCTTCATATCCTAAGTGGACTGCAGACTGCTCCCTGTTCTCCTCTTCTAGAGAAATAAATTCCCAGTTCCGCTCGCTGTCGGAAAGAAATGGAGACTTGAGGGAAGGTTATTGTGTCCATAACGAGTAGTGGGTATCTTTTTATTGCCACAAATTCCCAGTTCCCCTTACCCTTATACAAATGAGGACAAATGTCTTTTCTCCCCTTCTGGAGACTTTTGCGGAGGATTCTGTCTCAGTGGGGTGCAGTCACTTTTTCCACATGTTCTCTTTTATTACGAATTCTTCCTTGCTCCTTTGCAGTGAAGTGAAGAAAATATCCACTCTGTACTCTCAACTCTATACTCAACCACCCCCTATTGCTATTCCTAAGTCTCCAATTGTGGAAATCAAAATCATCCCTTCACTGAACATCTTTCTCCAATTTATCTGCACTATGAAACCATCCCCTTTCATTGGATTCCCACACTCATGACGTCATCTCCGCCTGGAATATTTGTTGACACTTGAACGCGCACGCGCTAACTTCAATATCTAAGGTCAGACAACACTTGTAATGCTGAAAGGATATCCCCATCGTCACCCAAACGGGGATGGTTTCCAATTTTATGCAGCCCTTGCTGCTTGCAGTCTGCTATTCCCAATTTGAAATCCCTCGTTAGTCAACTACGGACACTGTTTGCATACGGTCGTCGTTCAGAGTCAGTACGCCACATTTACATACGTACATCGAAAGGATACTAATTTTTTTTTACTCGGTTGTACATCACTCGTCCTTTTTGCGATTTCTCTTGGCCGATCGGAAACAAAATAAATGTCTCAATGTCGGAACGATTACCACAACCAGCCAGCAATCACAAGGATTATTCTGCATTCAAGGATTACCAGTGAATTTTAAGGATAACGTTTAGTGATTTAGATGATTATTTATTAGTGTTCATCAGTGAGGAGGAGAGAAATTATATTTTTTGTTTCAAGGGGGAGTCTTGGAAAATGAGTGAAAAAATTATGAAAATATCCCCCGAAAAGTGTGTTTAACGAAAAAAAATAAAGTTCTGTGGTTAAAGAGTGAATCATTCCTGGTGTGTGGGTGCGTTTTATGTCCTTATATCCTTTCGCCATTTGGAGTAATTTTTTTTTCTCCTACGAATTTGGTAGGAGGAATTTGTTGGGGGTGTATATCTTACTTGAAGGAGTATGACGGCAAATAGGGTGTTAAAGTAATGACACATAGATAATAAAGATATCCTGGAGTTGATGGAGTTGAATTTCTAAACCAAAATCAACACCGAAAAGTGCCTACTATAACGGTTACCCTACATGATTATCCTTACATTTTTTCGGTCTATTAGTTGGTTGGGGGTGTTGTGTTGTTTATCCTTATCGTACGTGAATATGATTCTTTTATTTTTATTTTTTCTGCTATTCGAGAGGATTTTCAGGATTAGAGAACGTGATACGGTCGGGAAGTGGTTTTAATTGCTCAACATGCCAGCCAGTAAAAGGATATCAGTAGCAGAAATAAAAAAAAAACTTTCAGGATTGAAAAGGGGGAAAATTCAGACAAGTTTGCACCTTACAATGTCTACGTTAGGTGGCTGTATGTGACGTAGTCTTGTGATGTAATTAAACTTAGCTCCAGAAGAATATTTCACATTGCACAAAGTATGCAGCAGGACCCTCTCGAAAGGATGTGTGTTTCATTATATCAGACTGGGTTTTCCGTTTGTGTCATCAAAGGAATTTGTCCTTAAAGTTGTTTTCGTAGACATGGCTAGTTGCACTTTTAGATGTGGTAATGGTAATGGACGTTTTTTGTTAAATTTCATTCGAATGACTTTAAGTTATTTCTTGGTCATTTGGTTGAGCGATGAGAATGTCCTTGTGTTGTTTTTGAATTTTTTAATGGAAATAAAAATGGCGTTTTTATCAAAGGCTTTGAAAAATGATTTAGCCCTTCCATTGGGACATGCACATTACTTTCAATTGTAATAGTTTTACAAGGTTTCGATATGCACATTTGATGACTGCAACTTCAATGACTGAAAATATTTCCTCCAAACCCAGTCTCTGATGGTAGGATATTTTGCTCATTATATCAAGATATATTGAAGTTGACGATACATTCTTGGTTGTATATGACTTCTAAGTGTTTAAAAGGATTCTTCGTATTCTTAGTATGGCACTAGTATGCTAGCTTCATATATGTATTAGATATAAATTCAACGGTGTTTTGTAGGAATTTTGTTACCATCTTTGGTTGGTTTGGCTTCAAAGACCAACTGATATTACGAATTTTAAAAATTTGAATCTGCGATTAGTGCGATTCGTCAACTTCTTAAATTCGAGTACAAAAATCTAACGAAAAAGGAGGGTGCCAAACAGTGGCGTGGGGTGAAATTTCGAGAGAGGGAAGCCGAAAAAATGTTAAGTAAAATGACTGACTTAAGATATGCAATCTAAGTCACCTTTGTTATACTTTAAATCATTGGAATTTACGTAGACAATGAGTATAAATCGCATAAAAAAAGTGGCTTCGAAAGAAGCCGTTCTGGGCAGAATAATCTATATAAGTTATTGATAACTCGGAGGGTTGTTAAATATAAAAAATTTTGCAATTACAATTATGAACTACCTATTTGTACTCTAAAGCTATCCTACGATTCTTTTTTACGAATTCTGCTAAAACTCTTTCATAAAAATTTAAGTTATTTTTAATTTCTAAGAGAATGTGCTTTTCGATAGATAAAAGTGCCAAGTCTGATTGTCTTCTTCTTTGTGGGAATTTCTTAAGTGTGGACTATTTTTAAAGTCGAAAAAGATCTTTCGACAGAGGCCACAGTCAAAGGCAGGGTTAAAAAGATTTTACACAATGTTAGAGCTTGAGAAAAAGTATCTCTAAGCATTTCTGTATTAAAATACTTATAAAGTTGAAAAACCTCAAGCTTTTTAAGTGAAGGGGTAGTGTATAAAACTTTGAGTCCCTTTTTTTGAAGTAGTAAAATTAAAAATTCCATGAAATAGGGTAATTAAGGAAGATATTTTGTAATCCGGCATTAAATTAGAAAAATATTCATATTCTGATTTAATAAATCAAAGAAAATATATGAACTAAATGAACTATACCTATTCTTAATCTGACTTGTAACATTATCCGTAATTGCTACAAAAATTCGGCTATAATTTGTATTTGAATCAATATTAAGTAGTCGGCGTTTGCGTGGAGGTTCTGAGCAGTTACTTACGCTCTCATAGATTGAGTCAAATGAGTTTAAAAATTCAGAATGAATCCATAACTCAAAACCCTCTATCTCTTGCTTCGCAAGCTCTATGTCTTCTCTGCATTTGAATAAGACGTTCACTATACGCGAATGATATTGCCATCGAGTCTCTGATACCCCGGAATGCCAGATTTTGTTTTCCTAGAAGAACTACAGTGTATATAAAACGCTTCATTAAATAGCGATTGCGATCAACTTTTCTATTATGAGCCTCGTAAGAATTCCCTAAAGAAGTCTCTATGCTATATTCGCCAAATCCATGCAAATGCAAGCAGCTGCGTATATGCTTTTCCGTTTGAATATGTTTTTTGGAAGAATTACTCGTAATAAAATTGTTTATATCAAAGAAACCTGTGTGACTCGAAACACTAGGAGAATTAGAAAAAAAGAAGACAAGGAAAACAAAACATTCTATTTAATTTGCAACTGCCTGTCAGCCATGGATTCTTTTTGTAAAAAGACTCATGGAAATGTTTCTGATACCCATCCTTTCGCGTATAATCAATTTTCATTGATGGTGTCGAGCGACCTAGTTAACTTTTTTTTTTTTTTTTTGCAAAAAAGAAAGCTTACTGAACTCGTGGGTTTCTTTTAGAAGAAAATCAGTTAAACAATACTCAATATTAACCAGAGACGTCTTGACTAAGAATAATAAGAATGTTCAATGGGGCACCTCTTGAGTAGATTTATAATTACTTACTTGGTATATAGCTAATAACTATTCACTTAGCTCACTCACTACTTTATAATAATTTAATAATTTAAAACACTAACTTAACTACCAATATGTAATTGCTAAATTTTTAAAATTTTCTAATAATTAGCAGTCACAAAAATCACAAAAATTTGCATTCAAATTTTCAATAAATCACGCACAATTACACAACCGATTTGCAACCGTCATTTCAAATTTGCAAAAAAAAAAAAATACCCAACAAGAAAGAAAAACCTCAAACGCCGTTCGAACCACTACATCACCCAATAACTCGATTTTCGTGGGCTTATTTTGTTGCCTACAATATAAAAAAAGAAAACTCTTTCGAACTAAAACCTTTCTCCTCCACCAATGTTCATCCACAAAAGCCGAGAAATCGCGGGTTATTTTCCTCATAAGCGAATGTATGTTAGACAAAGAAATCGCAAATAAACTTCTACTATATGCCAGAAAGGAATAGAGTTGAAAGTTCGTACTGTGAAGAAATGAATGCATAAGCCGGAAAATGAACGGCTTCTCAAAAAAATTCATTGCACGCTCTCTCGTTAGAGGAGTTCATACTTGTCTCGCCTATGTGTGCGAGTTTGTGTATGAGTAAAATTGAATAAACAACCGAAGTGGTCGCAGCATTTCATCTTCGAGCGTGTTTAAAATTATGAAAAATGGTTCGATGAACAAATAATTGAATGTGATGGTTGGCAAGTGGCAAAATAAAAATGTTTGATATTTGAAAAGGGAAGCCGGAAGGAATCGGCTTGTATGGATGCCACGCCACTGGTGCCAAGGTTCAATGGAGCATTTGGTGAAATATTTTTGAAAACCATTCTTCCTTTTTAATTTCTCTCTTCTCTTTCTTTTTGAAGCTACATACATGTATTAAAAACAGGTGCTTTAATTAAGCAATTCTCAAATAGTCGTGTTCATGCGAGCGTCAAAAAATCCCGTCTCCTTTTGAAACGGTCGAAAAAAAAGTCCAAAGTATTGACAACATTAATCAAAGACAATGGTAAGTTGTCATTTCCCAAAGATTGGTAGTCACCTGGTCAAAAGTTTTCCGGTGCTTGGTCAAAAGTTTTCTTTTCAAGGTCGGCAAGCATAAACTACGAGCGAAATCTATTGGATCCCTAGTCGGTTCTTTCTTTCTAAGAAAGCAAATTGCAGCTAGTGGGTCACGTGAACTCAATGCTCACTACTTATAAAATATTTACCCATGAGGGTAAATATTAGATTTTTTTTTTTTGACATCATCTAAAGAGAATACAGGGACTTATTTAGTTGTGTCATCCTTGAAGAATGTATATAGTAAAGGGGAGCGCATGGTGCTCGGTAAAGGTTGGTAATGTAAAAACGAAGAAACTAATAGATCCGCCCGACTTTATCTGTGTGAAAAGCTCGTTTGTTTGTGGCCTACTATCGATTTGAATCCAATATAGCAAGCAGGCAAAGAAAACAGTTTAAGGTCAGATTATTTATGGCCTGTACTAAATAAAAAAAAACAAAAAATGTTGGTGAACCGATCGCCTACTGTAAAATAATGCCTATAGGTAAATAAAGTAATTCGCACGACTGTGTTACACGTACTTGCACCTACATATATGTTGTTATCTGGTAATCGTTAAAAAGATATTGTTTAAATAATGACTTCGAACAAAATCGACCGCGTCATAGGCAAATAATAGCAAATTTTCAAGTAAACAGCTAATAAGTAAAGTACCGTTATACACATTTTTTGGCCAAAACCTGGTATGTCATCTGTTAGCATACTGTTAACAATACTGTAACCCAGTTATTAAATTTGCACAAAATCTGCCACTAGTAAAGTACCGTTAATTTTAGAGTTATGAATGCAAAATAAAAATATTCTTCTACCTTTTGACAAAATCAGACAATAATTTATCAATGGTTCACTGTGAAAGCATACTTGGGTATTTGCGAATCACATCTGTTATACAGTTGTTGCGCAGATAACCTTATGAATACTTTCCGAATTTACTTATAAAAATTGAAAGCTAGATAAGTGTACTATTCAAACCATCCCAGTTAACAAAATTCTTTTAAAAATTTTATTATTAAATCTGGACTCAAAAAACAAAAAGAAAAAAAAAACAAATGCGGATCACTGTTCAATGTGCCACCACCCTATTGGAATAATTTGCTGAAACATATTTTTCTAAAAATGGACCACATTTCTGGAAAATGGATGCGATTTGATTCCAATTTGACATAAAAGGGGAACCCTGCTTAGGACCTATAAATAAGGTTTTGAATATCATGTATGTTAAACTCACTTGAGCTTGGTTCTGGTCTGCAAAAGAACTGTTGCGTTAGAAGTCCTAGGTAGTCCCAACAATAACATAGAACACACTTGATAGAAATGGTTTATGTTTTTTTCTTTTTGTTTATACTCGTCGATACTTTTCTTTCAACACCACTAATTTGAATTCTATATCCTATATCCTATCGCAACATGAATGTGCACCTTTTCTTAATTCAAAACGAAATTCTAGTATTTGGTTATATTATATCTCACCGATAACGTGAACACAAAAAATCACTCAAGTTCAACTTGTTGTAATGCTTTTCCAAATAATTTGTCACATCTCTTTAGTCTTAAGTCATGTGACAAATTATAATGTATTTAATTCAATAGTTTTCTAATTATTTAAACAGATAATTGGAGTAAAAGTCGTCTAAATTGTTTCGTGTAAATAAGGTGGTAGTGCACGAGTTGCGGGAGAATTTGGCTCACATAATTCTGTACAGTACAAAGTATTTCACCGCATTTTCATCACATAACAAATATCATAATTATTTATTCTTTTTATCTGGGTTTACAATTCAGAACAAGACACGACAGAGAACGCTAAATTTAGTTCAGAACTGTTTAATGAACTAGTTCATTCTTTAGGTCATGTAGTTTAATATAGTTTACGAAGTTCCAAAATGAAGCAGTATGTGATATTCGTGTTGGAATACCGAAAGTACTCACTGATAAACCTACTGCCTTTATTTTGCTATCGATATTCGAAAGTATCGAATCTTTTCCTTCGATACTGTACCGGTGTTCAAAACTAAAGTGTCAATACTTTTTCAGTAACGCATATCCCTAGCCGTACATAGTTGCGACAAGTGCAATCTTGTTTGCTCAGCACTTCACTTCACGAAGCATCCAACAGGTTATAGAGGAGCTTGTGGTTGTGATCAGTTGAAATAAAGCACAATACAAATCACGCTTTTTCACATCTTGCTTGCGGATTTGAGACATGCGAGAAGAAATAACTTGAAAAATTGCGAAAGACCTAAAAACCTTATACACCTGTGGCGTTTTCCAAGTAGCAAATCTGTTATCAATATAAACCAGCTCTTAAAGGTGTTTATTATTATTATTTCTTTTTTTAATTAGGTACGACATTTATCAGGGTCGTGCATCCAGGATCCCTTGGTCAAGAATTAGATTCTCCTAACTCTGCACTCAGAATCTTGTCCACAGTTTCAGTCATTTTAGAATTTTTTTTGTAAATGCAACAATAAACAGAACTAAGAATTTATAAGTAATTCTTCCGACTATATCGTGTAGACATTAACTACTAACTTACGCCTAAGGGCTAATGCAGCTATTCAAGGAAATAGGAGAAAATGTTGGTGCAGCGGCTAGATAAACTTCAATTTTATTCGTTTCGGGTAGTCTGGTCGTAACAAGGAGGCTAACCACTACACTAAGGCCACCAGTAGGACGCATTTTTCTGTATTTTAAGAAACAAAAATCAATTCTTTGTCCGTTGTTTGTTTGCCTTGTTTGCCCACTTTGGGTATAAATATGTATCGGATTTTTACTTTAGTAACGAATCTTATTGTAGCATAATTGCTATCCGATTGATGGTACTATTCCTGCGGTGCGAACGACCAGCTAAACAACTGTGTTTTACTCCAAATGAATATACTTTCAATATCCTTTTTTCGGTTAGAGGTACGTTAACTATCTTGTTTTCAATTGAATCTTGCATTCATCCCAATCGATAAGATAAAACTGGTAAACTAGGAAGCGTCTGGACAAAGTTTTCTTTAATAACCCTATTGCTTGTCGGGAAACTTCTCTGGGTGGATGACAATTGAACCTGATAAGGGGGCGAACTAATCGATCCTGTCCAGACAGGGCCTCTAGCAGTGGCAGTGGAATGGGTCTTACCCCCTTTGATGCCGTTCTTCGTTTAGGTATTACAAAATTTAGACAGAAATGTTTTGGCCGCTTTCCCCGTATATGTTCATAACATAAAACTTAAAAGACACAGACCGGAAAAAAACCAATAACCACTATCCCCGGTGGCACTGGCAATCGTTTTTTGGTTTATAAAAGTTTTGAGTGCATAGTTTTATAATTTTTCTATAATATAAAACGTGAATTCGTGATAATAGCGTTACACTTTCTTTGAAGAATTGTTTCTGAGTTACAGCGTTATAACGCGTATAGCTGAGCAACAGGCCATTTAATTCTATATTGTTATGAATTACTTATTCATATCTCAAGAAGAAAAAAAAAAAAAAAACATTTACTTTCATTTCCCTATCAAAAGGACCAAGTGAAATCATTTACCAACCAACAAAATTTACACCTCGTTAACAAGGTAAAACGATGTCTTTATACTCAAAGTACAAAGTAAAACCAAGTATTGCCTAAAGTAGGTGACCTCTGCTCCCCAACAGGATGGCACTCAGGAAAAACAATTTAATGAATGACAAAAGGTGAATTACATTCACAATGTTCAACCTCAATCTGTGATGCACTTTAGTGACATTTATTTGCTAAGAACTCCACAAAGTCAAAATCCTCTCAAGTTACATTTTAAAAGAACATTTACTTCGCTTCCATTTACTCGGTTGAGAGTTGACTTCAATCTCTTGGTTGCCACAGAGTCCTTCTTGGTCCTTCGTTTTTATTTTATTCCTTCAATTCAAACGAAATATCTGTGGCTGACTGAGAGAATCCCTATCCCTTATCTAACATTCCACTCGGTTGTCTTTGCAATTGATGTCGTGGCTTTTCGTTTTTGTAAAAGTTTTTTCTGTTTCTTATTTTTTTTTTTTTGATATGCTGCACATTTCTTAGAGAGATTTTCAGATTTTCTTTTTAATTTAAAGTTTTAAGTGTAGGGTATTTCCTCTTATTTTTGTCTATTCTCTACTCAAGGCTGAGTAAATTGAGTTGAGTATTCGAAAAAACATGGAAAATCATTCATAGCCTTTGGCTATCTTCTCAAATTAAAACATGTCATTCTAACGGTGAATATTAAAATATTCTTCTTTTTGGGTGTATTTTTACATCCCCAACTTGGATAGAACAATCCAATACACAGAGCAGGGTAGGAACAGTTTAAGAAAAAAAAAGGTTCGAAATGGTTTTTCAGGGTGGGTGAGCTAAGTGGATGTGCAATTATAAAACATGTCCTCAGGGTAGTAGATTTTCTAATAACATCTTTTAAAGCTCTAAAAATGAAGGACGATGTGTTTTCTTGAAGAATTAACAAAATGTCTGTGTTTATTGATGTGGTTAGCTTTAAATAAAATAATCCATGCACTCGGTTATAATACTACTACTCGTATGCAACAGAAGCATAACCTATTCTCCTTCACTATGAGTAAAACGGTTTTTTAAACAAATAATTTTGATGTAAATTTCACTCTAAGACCAGCGATAAAATATTTTTAAATTTTTTGAAAAAGTTCGACGAAATTGTTGTAACGAATCTTGAGATACAACATTTTAGACAAACATTATTTTGAGCTTCAAATTGGTATAGCGGCTCTGTCGAACCACATATATGGCTGCAAACAGAAGTTTTTCCTAGTGGCACTGTAGAAAGTTTTTGTAAAGCTACTTCAGATCATTTCTCGACTTATTGGTATAAATTGTATATATTTTGAAATATGAGAATTGAAATAACTACCAACAAAAATATAAATAAAAAAAAAAAGTTGAAACCAACCAGACTCGTTTCCAGTATTTTATAGAAAGCGGTTGGGCCATCAAGAGTTTGCTATAAAATGAAACAGTGAATAAATGAAGAAATAAATTAAAGAATGAATAAATGAATGAATTAATAAATAAATAGGGAGTGAAATGTATTTCCACTTAAAAGATTATTTGTGTGCCTTTTCATCAAGTCTGAATAAATTTCCTTTACACACTTTTAGACAGGTTAGATGACTCCCGTCTATCCAGTAGCCCTCAAATAGCTCATAGTCTATTAGAAGATGACATAGAATTCTTCGTTGCAGAATTTGGAGCCACTGCCGACCGTTTTTGGTTAAGCTGATAAAAGTTTTAGGCTTCCAAGTTTATAGTTTCCGAAAATGAAGTTGGCTTGTATGAGTTTTTTTTTTGCTGACTATGGGCTCAGTTTAGTAGCGGCTTTGCTGTCTGACAATATTATTTCCATTAATGTTAAGGTGAAAAAACCTTTCGATAACGGTAATCTCCGCTTGAAAGATACTGAACAATTTTCACATGGACCCCCAGATCCATTACATTGTTATGGCTTTCAAAAGAGGTTCAGAAAGAGAGTTTCGTTCCGGAGGAGCAAAGGTGTTAGATTAAAAAGAATAGCTGCAATAGGGCATGCTCTAATTGCTGTGTTGTCTATCCGACGCAGGTTCCTCAGGCTATAGGTTTTCCTTCAGGTTTCCCCGTTAACCCTTTGCTTAGCATTAGAGAACGAGTGGAGTTTACAATCTAAGACTAACCCTGAATTGTACATCCGGTTTCTGGTCAATTTCAATTCCTTCCAACCGAATGGGTTGCAAGTGCGGTCTAAGTTCTTTCTAGGAAAAAGTTATCACGGTGTTCTTGGTTCGATTCATGTTTTCATCTACTGAATGAAACAATTCCCTTGTGGCCTCTCTGTTAGGTATCACAAATTGATTTATCGAGCTAAATTATTTTTGCTGTTAGCACAATATCATCATCAAATTCTATATAAGTATATCTATGCCGAAAATTAGTAGCCCTTCTAGGTATTCATCATCTACAGTCTCCCTGTTGTTGTCCGGCAAGTCAGCTGTAATTTAATTGTAAGGTAGCAAGGAACTTTGCTTTTCGTCTTCCGTATAGCCGTTTTCTTTGGTCAAATTCATGTTGACACTCTCGTTTTAGCCATGGCTTACTACAATTGGCAAGGATTGAAAGTGATGCTTTCACAGAGTCCTTAAAGCACTCCGTCTTGGTTTTCACGATTTCTTTCTTCTTCTGTTCTAAACCGCATTTTATTTACTTTCGGCTTAATCGCATTATACAATTTGCGTACGTCGGACTTCAGTTTTGTCAATTGTTTGCTTTCGTAGATCTGAATGGAACAACTAGATGCATCAGCGTCTGTCATTGCCTCATTATATTCCTGTATAGCGTGGTCTAGTTTTAGGTGGTGTCGCGCCTCTCTAATGCATTCTAGATTTCATCGCAGATTGATTTCACACAAGTCCTGATTGTTTTTTTTTTTTTTTTTTTGTTAGGTTTCTTGTGAAGGCTGTTTCCGAGCAGATTCGCGATGAATTTTTGATAGCATATGCAAGACTACCCTTAGGTCCATATCTTCATACCTTGACAGGCACTTGTACTATTTAGTACTATTTCTCGTTCTTTAATTATATAACAAACGTCTCGCCATATTCCACTTTTTTCTTTGTTTGACTTTTCGGAAAATATTGCTCCGTGATATCAGGAACCGCGAATGACATGGCAAGGCCATCACTACTCTCTGATGCCGCCTGGTTTTTCAGTTCATAGCTCATTAGTAGCCTGTATGACGAATGCCACTCTGCCCGGAACTAATTGTGGCACTCAGTATAACTATAGCCTCAATTAAACTTAAGGTCTCTCACCAACGTCAACGTGTCTGCGATACGCAAAAGGGATACTTCCAACGACTGTCTATACAAATTTTGCCATTGTAAAACCAGCAGCATTTGTATAGTGGATCAACAATCAAAACATATCATTGTTTTCAAGGATTAAGTAATAGTTGTATACAAATGAGTACAGCGGCTCTTTAGTTGTAAACCCTTAAACATGAATATGTTCAATCTTCAACGCATTCTCTAGCAAAAATTGTTAATTACTATACAATTGCACATTGATTTTCAGCATTTTAGTATAGTATCTAGATGTTTTTTTTTGTCTTTTATATGCAATACTACAATATAGAAATAGAGAAGTTCGTCGAATAGAATAATCTATCATTCATAATAAAGATGAAAATAGTGAGTGTGACAAATCCCCATAATTACTTCGTCCATAAAATAAATAGTACCGCTTAGTCACTATTAATTATGTTGCCTGCCTAGAGAATCCTCAAAATGTCATGCAAACTAATGACAACACAGTACTCATCTTCCGTATCTACTTCTTTGTTTTTGGCATTTCATTCCATTTTTGTGCGAACAAAAAAAGCACAAACGTAAACAGTGCCTAAAAGTCACGACTTTGACATGTTGTTTTCCCTCTTCTCGTAAAATCCCTTTTGTCTATCCACGTTGAACATCTCCGTCGTGTCCATGTAATTGATATACACCCCACATTTATACTTACTCCAACCCCAAGTACAAATAGTTTATCTGTTTGGCTTGTTTAGATACATATACCGAGAACGCAGGAAAAAGATATAAAGATAAAGATTTATGAAAACCATTAGTATCCTCCAAATGTGACAAACAGTGCCAAATAAAATCCGGAAAATGTGTCCCCGCAATTAATTATACTAACATTCTCTACAAGAAGAAATAGACGTGTGTCCAAGTTCTATTATAAGTGGGAAAGGCGAAACCGAAACAGGAAATATGTCAAAGATATTCCCGAACGCCTTTGGCAAAAGGTGCTTCCGAAACATGTCGCAATCAAACACAGAGTCCTTGCCGAGGATACGCCTGGTCATGCCGGGGGGGCTGTGTGTGGTCTAAAGACATCCACATACGATTGGGATTCGCCCAGTTCGTTTACGGGTACAGTGAAACGACGCCCCCACTCAATAGCCTCTCCAAATTGTTCCTCTTCATCGCCGCTGTCATCAACATCATCGTCTCCTGGTTCACCAAATTCCACTTCAATATTCACAAACAACAATACGAAGGAATATAGAAAAAGTTTTCATTATCATACCACTGCTTCTGGTCAGCGACAGATAAGGACTACTGCGGCCACTACGCCTCAGGACGACAAATCGAAGCAAAGACGAACAACAAAAGACAAGTCCAAGCAAGTCCTGTATAAGAAAATGTCCTCGTCGTCAACAATGCGAAAGGACAAACCGACCAAGTTACGTATTCCAAAAGCATCAGATCGAAATGCCAATGCGACTGGCGGCAGCATTAACACCCCAACTGGAACCCTTAATAAAAAGCAGGAGGCAAGTAGTAAACTTTCACAATTAAAATCGCCTGGGAATAGAGTCCCCCCTCGAAATCAAAGTTCAAAGAAGTCGACCACACCACAAAGTGGAACTGCACCGCCGACATCCGTTCCAGGCAACAATGAAGCTGCAGCATTAGCAGTAGCATCCAATATTATAGGCCCGAGCGGTTATCGATTTCCACAAAATCCTTATGATCCTGTCGAGTTCACAGAACTCTTTTGCGACTTTCCGGTTAGCTATGAGTCAACAGCAATTATCGGAGCGAAAAACTTTCATATGAACGGTGTTAAGCCACTGCCACCACCATACCGAGAACCACCCCCGCCAACACCACCACCAATTTCACAAATGCCATCAATGTTGCATGGTGGTGGTGGTGTTGCATTGGGCGTTAAACATCAACAACACTACGAAATAACAACAAACAGCAACAGCAATAGCAACACATCGTCACCATCTCGAGGGAAAGTTGTCCTTAGCAAAAAGGAGCGCAAAGAGTTAATCAAGAATAACAACAAGTCGAGGAGGGCGGCGGCTGGTATGCTGGCGGAGGGCGATACTGAAGCTGACAGTTGCGAAGCAACAGCTCTTCAAAAACAGCACCACCAGGAACAGCAGCAGCAGGACTTGAATAGAATTCCTGCAGTAGCTACCCTAACAGAGGAGGAAGGTAGAATCCATATGGCTGCCATAGCCACTACATCGACATCGTCGGTGGTAGAGGCAATTGTGGTAAGTGAAACTTCATCACCATGCAAACAAAAGAGTCCTTACAAAGGACGAGTGACGGAACTAAAGAATTGCATAGCGAAAATCAACAGTCGTGGTTTATTCTCGTTGAATAAGAGCAAAGAGACGGCAGGTTCCGTGACTAATCTCTGCGCTACCACCCAACCATCTACGAAAACAATAGACTCAAACAACAGCAGCGTGAGTGAAGAACCCGATTCCACGTCGTCGAGTCCGTTTAAAAACATTCCGGTACGCCAGCGGAAAGGTGGAATACCGCCGATGGAAAACTACTGCCTCTTTGATCCAAGTGTGGATTTTATCAACGAAAAAACACTCAAGCGTCGCAAACGAAGCGATCATTCGCCCAACATAGACTCGGGCGAGGAATTCATTCAGGAAATCATTTATCACGAAGAAGACAAGAAGGACTGCAACAATACATTTGAGCATCACAACTACTTTGTCATAGATCCCGACGACTTTGAAATCGATCCGAGCAGCATTGGAATTCCGAATCCCTTTACCAACGAGGAGATAATCAACCAGAAATTGCTCGCCTCTAAATCAATATCCTTGGAAAAAGTTGTCGCCACAGAGGACACCACTACAACATTGAACCAATCGACGACATCCTCAAAAACCGATGATGACAGCAGTGCCAATAGCGGCAGCCAAACTAACGACAATAATAATAACAACGACAGCAATAACGAGAGCAGCAACAATGATATGATGATTGGTTCATCGACGTCAACAGCGGCTTCAAGTTCCTCGTCATCGGGTTCTTCGACAGTGACTAAGAAATTGTCCTTTTTGAATTTGTCACCCTTTCGGAGTAACTCTCTGCGGTCAAATCGATCAGATGGTGGTAAATGTGTTGGAAGCAGTAGTACTGATGATGTGCAATTTCGTCATCGGACAATTCCAATCGAATCCAATTACGTGCTATTCAATCCGGGACCGGTGCCAAGTCGCAATGTGCAGTATAAGATTCGAAAGCCACGTCCACTGTCAACACATAGTGATGCTGATAGTGGATTTCTCAGTCCGTGCTCGCCGGATGAATTAAAATTCAATCCGGCGATACTGGTGTTGCAGCAGTGTGATAGTGTACAAGGATATATTGAGGTGAGTATTTTTTTTCCTCTTTTTATACTTTTAACACTTGTTACGATAAGCGAGAGAAGTGCTTCCTATAAATAGTATCCCTTTCAGTTGATAGCGGGGGTGGATTAGCATTTGATTAGGCCCGAGGGAGCAAGAAAGGCGTCGTTGGAGGGACAAGGAAGGGTACTTTTGTATATTTCTCTATATTTATTTTTAAAGCCGTAATTCTGTTTGTATACCCTATCCCATTTAGGTTGTAACTAAGAAATAATAACGATAGACCTCCAAAGTGTATATATTTATGATCAGCATTCAAAGTTATGTCGACAGTGTCCGTTCGTCTGTCCATCCATCTGTATGTCACTAGTTCTTGGGCCTTAAATTTCGAACTAGAAATATAAAACTTTGTATGATACATAAGCCTTCTGGAATACAAAGCAGTAAAATTGTAAACATTTTCGAAATCCCCTCACAGACACTTTCAATATTTTCACTAGAAACTGAAAAAAATGTAAAACAAAATATGTGGACATTAATATTATTCAATACCCACTTTCTGGCGACGTTTTTTACGAAAAAATGATTCTGCTTTTTTACAATTATTTACGGTTATGGATAAGTCTTATTTTGAAAATGTTATATGAAATTATAAAAGTCTTCAAAAAGTGATTTTTCTGATAAAATCACGAACAAAATCGATGAAATATCTTCGGTATTGCAAAATATCATTGTATTTGTATCAAACATTTTACAACGCCACACCTACTTTATTAGGAAAGGACATTAGAACATTAGGAGAAGAGTATAATTCGATCTGTTCCAAGCGGTGGCGTGAAATAAATAATGAATTCCAAAATTCGGCTTTATTTCCCATTATGAAAGCGAAATAACGCCGAATTTTGAGATTCAGCCTTATTTCGTTTCCAAATGCGAAATAAAGCCGAACATTGTTTGCGAAATAAAGCCGAATTTGAGAGAGAAAGCAAGAGAATTTTACCGTAATCAATATTTGTTGATTGTAACTCGACGTGCAGTTACTTCATTAGTTCGTGAACTTTGAGTGACAAACTTCGATTAAATAATTGCAAATTTTGGTGAATTGGTCCTTTTATATGAAATTTGCGAGGGTTTTAGGAAAGGAAGTGTTGTTCTCATGGGAGACCTGAACACATATCCAGCTGAAGGAGTTTCCTAAACGCATATGCATACATATAAGTTACCGTTAAATTCAAAATTCCAGTTAGTGTTACAGTGAATTTTAAACTATTATTTTTTTAATTTGAGAAAATTCTAAATGGAACAGCCGGAACTGGATTTCTGAATTTAACGGTAACTTATATGTATGCATATACGTTTAGGAAACTCCTTCATTGTACATTGTATTCGCAATTACTTAGTAATTGCCGTGTTGATAACATGATTACAATTTTTTTCACAATTCAGTAGTCCTATAATTTTGTTCCGTTAATATTGATTTGGGGGACTTTCATGAGTTTCCAAGTTAAATTATTAGAGACGCAATTCATTGGATTTTTTTTTTGGAAATTAAGAAAATATTATTCGTCTCTATTTTCACTCACGCATCCTAAAAAGTCCTTTTAACTCAATTCCACCCTTACATCCTCCAAAACATGAACCATCTAGTGAAGACCAAGCTCCATTTCCACCCCACCCAACACATACATACATCCTCTAGAAACTGAAATGTCACTTTTCTGTAATCGATTACGATTACAATTACAAATTACAGTAATTGTAATCTTCTATGATTACCGATTATTTCGTAATAGTAATTTCGGTAAGATAATTACAGATTACAAAAAGTAATCTTAGACTAACGGTATTGACTGTAAAAACTGGATAATTTACTGTTAATCCAATGCTTCTTTTACCTTTTTGTCGTTCCCTCTTTTGGCCAGAGCTCTAAATAATGAAAACAGTTACAATAAAGACAAGCCTGGACCCTGTGTCGCCAAACCATTTATCACGCATAAACTTGTCATTTAAATTTATTTTTGATAAGTGTAAGCGATAAATGTTTCACCAACAAAATTTAAATTAAATGGGATGATAAATGGTAAACCTATACTGCCGATGACGTTTGTCGAAAGTGACAGGCGAATCGACTGTTTTTTTTCAAAAAGGAATGCACCAGCTATTGTCGTTACAACTCGTACATTTAATGTGAAATGTGTGTGTGTTTGCTTTTCGCTTTTGGTATACGAATTCGGCAGTAGAGGTGATTATCTATGAAGTATGGGAGGTAAGTCCTCACATGTCCGATATTTATCGTAGGCATTTAGCCTGTAAATCGTTGTCCTCTAGTTTATTTGTTTCGTATAAAAGGAGTAATGGCTAGCTCATTATTGTACAGAAACCCAAACGCTTGACAATACTTTACCTTTCTGCTTATTCAAAAGGCACTATGCGACTATGAGAATGTAACTAAACGGGCCTGATCGACTCTTTAATACGTTATTGATTTTTATGGGAGCGATTAACTTAACTCATGAAATTGTTCAACTACCTACCAGTGCTTACCGCATGATCTCCAATTCTCACTAAGATGTTTCTTTTCAACCTTTCGAAGAGCTTTTATTGTCTACGCAGCTACTCCAACACTTTGAATGCTTTGTAACGACACTGGATTATCTCGGCTTTCTTAGAATTGACATTAATTCTAAAGACTCATACTATATTATTTTGACCCGAATTTAATTACTCTTGTAGTCGAAATTCACAATATATTGAATGTAATCTCCAAATTGGTATCATTCTTAGTATGTATAGGTACATAGTTACCATTCACAGTACTTACTATCCGACTATCGGAAACTCGTGCTTTTTCTACGTGTTGCCCAACAATGCATCCTGAAAGTTAGATAGTTGAATTCACTAAATCTATAATCAAAGTAAAAGTAGGAAAACGTTATCAATATTGTAAACAGTTAGCAAATTACTGCATGTGATAATCACAAAGAAACATACTGAAAAGTTACAATCTATTTGAAACGGATCTAACCCATCTCTAATAAAGTGGACGTGACTTTGTGAACTTTTTAATTCAAATGCAATGAGATCTTTTTATTCAGAGGAACTTACGCGATTTTATCAGAAAAACTGTTGTTACGACTTTTTCTTAAAAGAAAGTGGGCTTGGCGTATAACCAAAGTTCATGGAATCTGATATTCACAATAAGACAGCTATTAGTGTAAATAGCTTTGAGAAAGCAAAATATATACATACGAGTATATGCGTATATATTTTTTTTTTAACAAACTGCTAGTCGCATCCAGTTTTACATATTAAGGTGGTTAAGGTCCCTTTCCACTTGTGTGCGTCACCTTAGTTGGGATCTTCCTTCACCGCGTCATCCTTCTGGGATGGATTCGAGTCTGTAGTTAGCTCAGTTCAGAGGGCCCAAAAAGTGGAATGGGGATAGGGGCGCCGTCGATTATTGGTTAAGTGCGCGATCACATAGCGGGAGATTCAAGGTTTGAGTCCCGAAAAATGCGAACTTCTGTCAAACAACCGAGACTAAAATTTTCATGAAAACCTTCTCTCAATTGAGAAAAATTGTCCTTCGGGAACGGCTTAAAATTGTAGGTCCCTTCCGTTCGTGTATTGCACAGCACGAATGGAAACGAAAAACTAGGCCAGGCCCTATATGACCAGTTAGCGTCAAAGTATTTTTTTTTATCGCACATCCGTCAATTTTAAATGGCGGGCGTATAACTTTTCTCTAGCTGATGAAATTCAGCGATAGCCATTCTAAACGTTAATGATCGGACCGCTCAAGTCCTGATTTTTGTTGAGCAACTTTGGGAGATAATCGCAGAGCATCCTGTTAAGATTTAAGGGTGTCATCCTCAACTTCGTTAAGAGACGTTCCATAGCAGTTTTAACTTTGAATTCTCGAAGTTAATTTAGTTGTTGGCAGCTAGTATAGCGTGTTATATTTTTTTGCACGAATAGAAGCGTTTCATGACAATTATACTCTCGGAGGTTTAGTTGGATTACCCAACTGCAACATTTTTTAGTGCTATTGGTGGCATTGAACTGAAAGAACTACGGTTCAGAATCATTGGTGGAACTAGTTGTTGGCTGAGAAGAAGATAGAGGAGCATTGTCATCGTCGCTGACACACGTTACCAATTTATGGTCGATGTTGTTCGAAAACGTTACGTTGCGGTGACTATTTTTCTACGCGTGTTTCTGTACAAGGGCTGCTTCACTAATTTTGAGTTTAAAATACTGTTTACCAATTGAGTGGCGATGATTTTATCGCCAAATTTTCCCAGACACCAATAAAATGCACCTTATCTATCGTCAAGGGCTGTAGATAAGACCCAAACTATTGGCGCAGACTATATACAGCATATACGAAATTTACATGTAAAATAAAACAAAAAATTGCTACTGAGCCAGTAACGGTTTGCTGTGGATTTTATCTTCTGTAAAAGGGCTGCTACGGACACATTATTGGGATGCTCTATTCGAAGAGAGCACTGTTGTTGTGCACTCGCTGAAGAGTACATGTTTCAACTACAAATTAAGAGGTGGTTCTGCCTTTTTTCTTGTGGCGTATGCTTTTGTTCTTTAGTATCCTTCGACTTTTGGCAGTACGTAAGGGAACGATGATTCTGTTCACAATTTCGTTTTGTTTGTGCTGCTGTAGAAACATTTCGTAGACAAATCACCTTTAATGATGATATTCGAGCTCTTTCACTCGATGTAAAAGAATATGGCTACAGCATTAGCTACAGAGATAGTAAATTCATTAATATAGGCATCATCCAAAATTATTAGTGCACCTTTAACCCTGGGATATACTATACCGGACCGTATAGCAATAATCCGACTGCAAAAATCAGTTAAAATTAATTTTCATACATTTAGTGCCTTTGCATTTCGGCAAAAGATGCGATGCTTCAAATTAAATATATGAGAGTGATTCAGGCAAATTTATGATATCCGGCCATTAGGGATAGTGTAGCGTACTCTTAACAAAGATAAAACCCTAATCTGGACACAATTTGCAGCGCAGAGTTGTCATCATTCAAATTCACACAATTTATTTCATTATAAACATTCATTCTACACATTACATTACTGATCCAGTCCGTTACATGCATTGCTCAGCTTTCTTCAGTTGTATAATCGCTTATGGAAGTACATGTATGTGTGTATGAATGTTTGTATGTTTGTATGGACTTGCGAGTAGATGTTAAATAGAATATACGTATGAAATGCACTTTTTCACACTAGTGGTGAAACCTAGCCTTAATGTTATTCATTTTATTACAAGTTAACATTTTTTTTAGCAACGTATAATAGTTACGTAGGTATTTCTGTATTAGATATAATCCCCTTTAATTGTAAAAAAAATTGATTGTCATGACTTTTCCGCGAATATAATGAATTTAAGGCGATTTTTTACTCTCCAGTAAAATTTGAAAAAAACTGGAGTTGACTCCTTGAAAATGACCAATTAAATTGTTTGCAGTCTTTGGTTTTTTAGCAAACATAAAAACAGTTTCATATATTCTTAGCAAAGGAATTCACGTACTTATTATTAATATATCAGGTTGGCAACTAAGTAATTGCCGATTTTTGCCGATAAATAAAAGACTTTTTTTTTTTAAATACAACGAATAAACTTTAATCAATGATATATTTTCCATTTTGTTCGATGACCTTTTGCCATCTTTCTAGTAACTTCATATTTCCACTTTCGTAGAACTTCTGATCTTTATTGGAAAAAAACTGAATCAAGTGCGATTTCACAGCATCGTCATCATTGAAAGTTTTACCATCCAAAGAGTTTTGCAAAGATCGAAATAAATGGTAATCTGATGGAGCAAGGTCAGGGCTATATGGTGGATGTAGCATCAATTTCCAACCAAGCTCCAATAATTGTTGGCGAGTGACCAAAGATGTATGTGGCGTAGCATTGTCCTGGTGAAAAGTGACACTTTTACGATGGACCAACTCTGTCCGTTTTTCGTTGATCGCTGTATTTAATCTGTCCAGTTGTTGACTGTACACATCTGAATTGATCGTTTGATTCCTTGGAAGCAGCTCAAAATGCACCACACCTTTCAAATCCCACCAAATTGAGAGCAAAATCTTCTTTTGATGGATAACAGCTTTTGAGGTGGATTGTGCTGGCTCATCAAGCTTGGGAACTGGATCGTTTTCGATTGACGTTACTGCAAACAACCCATTTTTCATCGCCAGTGGTGATTCGTTTCAAAAAAGGGTCGGATTCATTGCGTCTAAAGTGCAAATCGTAAGCGTTGATGCGTTTCGTTAAATGAATTTCTTTCAAATCAGGTGGAACCCAAATATCAAGCTTTTTAACGAGTTTCATACGTTTTAATCGCTGTATGTTTGTCAATCGCTGTATGTGACACATTTAACTTTTTTACTATATCTTGTACATCATCAAGCTCATCCGGTCAGGATGATCTGGAAAAATCTCCGGAACGAAATTTGTCAAACCAATTCCGGCACTGTCTTTCTTTTAAAGCTTCTTCACCATACACATGACGTAACTTTTTAGCAGCTTGCGCTGATTTCTTTCCTTTACGGAAATAAAAAAAGTAAAATATGACGAAAATGCTCGTTTTTGCACTCCATATTAAAACTGACACCAAACTAATACCACTTCACAAAAATACGCGCAATTTGCTTCTAAAGCAAAGTAAGACTGACAGCTAACAAATGTCAAAAGGAAAAAAAATGTCATTGACAAAAGCCATTAAAAAATATATCCAAAGGCATCTACGAGTATGTGCGAAATCGGCAATTACCTAGTTGCTAACCTGATAATTTGTATAAAAGGAAAATTACCCAAATAGATGGAGCTGAATCAGTACCCATTTCGGTATTACTATCTCGGCTACTAGTGCGGTTAAATCAGTACATAGAGTCTTTATTGGTTTGAAATTAACACACAAATACAGGGTGGGCCATTTAAACCTTATAACTATGACATCTGTTTTCAGATCGGCTTATGACAGCCCGCGTTCGAATAGTCAGTCCAAGCGAATTTGTGCCATGGAACAGTACACGCCACAACAACGTGCTGTTCTCGTGCATTTTTACATTCAAAACATGTTCCCAATTGTGAAAACGCCACGTGTGTATCGTGCAAAATATCGAGTGAGGGAAATGCCTTCAGACCACACCGTAAATTGTCGGTTCGAGACGATGCTGGAAAACATTGCGTCATTTGCTCTGGCGGCGACCATTTACGCGATATCATATTCAAAAAGTGATCAGAACAAATTTGCACGGTTGGAAATAAAGGAAAAATGACTTTAAACTATTACCAAAAGACATCCCGAAGGTTTAAATGGCCCACCCTGTACAATTAATTCTGCTGCTTATTTTCATACGACGATCGAACTTCAACTGACTTTTTTGTGTTTTATAATTTCACCTCTAGGTGAATTGTGAAATTCGTGGTGCCAGCTGACAGCTGGCAACTCTACAACCACTTTCTACAAGGATTCTTATTGTGCGTGTTGTTGGGGCGGTGACAGGTTAAATGGCAAAAGGTACATTTTTCCTTGAATATGTCTTCAGCAGTAGAAAGGCTGCAAGACTTTGGAGAGAAGTCCTTCTTTGGATACTACTGATCCTGCTGCTGTGTCATCTCTTTTAAAATACGTTGGTTTGAGGCGTTCCACTAAAATAGTCGTTTCCTTATCCTGGTGACGAAACGCCGATCATTGATTTTTTTGATCACTTGGTAAGGACGTTTGAGTGCAGATTTGACGGCATCGTTTCGCAGAAATACGTAAGCTGTAAAGATTTTTAATAATGAATGGGTTAGCTTTACCTTTGAGATGGTGAGCAGGAGTTGTAGGCCTTCATTTTCAAATATATTGTCTGAATTTACTGAGAAATAATTGTGGATCGTTGAGTGTATCTAAATCGACGAAAAACTGAATTGGTAAGCACAGCGGTGCACCGTACAACAAGATTGAAGGTCTTTCTTGAAACTTGTTTGAAGTCCTAACAGACCAGTTGAAATGAGATCAATCCAGGAAGTTTTATGATTGCACATGAGTGCAGATTTGAAAGTTCGATGTTCGATGCCGTTTCCTGCAGGATGATATGGCGTTGTATAAATATTCTTGGCTGAATAAAACTGACTCAAATTGCGATCATTGGTGTCCGCTGACATGTATTTGATTGGTATTGCTTCTGCCCACCGAGAAAAACGATCTACTCGTTTCATCGTTAGACAGTAGCGATATTCTTTGACTTCAGGCATTACAGCTGGTAACATCGATCTTCTGCGGAATTAACTGGTTGTGACGCAGGATTTTCGATCCCTGACAAGTCAGACAAGTCCTTGCCCTTTTCAAGATGTCATTCTCATTCCCGGCCAAACGTAACGCTGAGAAATTTACGTGCTGTTGCTCGGCCATTTGGGTGCCAGGGCGTGGATATTGTTGAATACCATTCTTCGCAAACTCCTTGGAATGTATGGTCAAATGAAGTCGTTGACAATGTTGGAATATAACGTTGGCCGCTCATAATTGGTGTCCAGTGGTTACAATATGGTGTTCAACTGTACTTACGTTCTGAACTGTATTTGTCGCTTGTGTTGTGGTTTCTGCGACTTGTGTCAGAGGATAGACCTGTAATCGAGTCAATTAATTTTTGTTATTTTAAATAAATTTTTAGGGAAAACTTAGCCAAAAAATCTGCGCCTAGAATTGCTGTCTGTACTTCGGCGATGACGAAATTCCAATTGAAAAAGCGTCTTAATTTCAAATTCAATTCGAGAATTTTCTTACACAAAGTTCGCATTGGTATATCGTTAGTTGCATATAAGGAATTGACAGGCAGAATAACTATTGATTAGTATTTAAATTCTTGATTTGTAGGCCATAGCCTGTGTTAAATGTGCTGTCGAAACTGGCTTCCATGGCGGACATGATTTAATTTGTCGACTGCTGTTGTTTTTGCTGTGCATGCTTGAAAGAGCAAGGATCTACACATTTTGTTGCTTTCGCACCAAACTGTGGAAGTAGCAGATGTTCGTTGAGTCGTTGTTGGTTTTATGTTTTTGCAATGTTATGCGTATGGTGGTGTAATTTTTAAACACTTTCAACACTTTCTTATTCTGGTTACCAATTGTAGGTGTTATTGTCTCGGCGCTACAATCCACGGAGAAAATACTAAACTGGAGCTGGAGAAAATGTTGCTAGTGTAGTTCAATTTAGTACATAGACTGTCATCATTGCTTTTAAATTAATACACAATTATAATTAATTCAGCTGCTTATTTCATATGACGTTCGAACTTCAACTGACTTTTTATGTTTTATAATTTCAACTTTAGGTGGATTGTGGAATGTGGGGTGACAGTTGTCAGCTACCAGTGTCAAACTTACCGCACCTACACCATCTACTCCCTGCTGAGAGCATGTGTATGCTGAATGGAACTAGTCTATTGACGATTTGTGTGTGTACTTACCTAGTAAAACTAACGTGACTCATTTTTCTCTAAAGACTCGATTTATAGCTAAAAATCCTCTTTGAATAATACCATAAATAAAAATAACAAAATAGAATACACTCAAATTTGTTAAGTTGTTCTAAAGGTTTATGCATGGAAGTTGCAAAAAAAATAGCGGTTAGGTCCATATGTGCTATTCGTTTGTAAATAATTTAAATTTTGAATATTCGGGATTTAGCCAATTTTCGCAACTCCGCCCATAGGTAAAGTACTGTTATTAAATTTTTTAGCGCGAAACTGATTTCACAAAATGATTTAGATGCGAAAATTTTCACAAAAACAATACTTGCGGCCATTCAATCATCTGATCTATTTCTTCTTCTGTGCTATCGTCTTAATTTCATTCAAAAAATTCAAATTCTTCTCGGCCCGTTGTCGTCCTCTTCTTCTTTACTACCCAACTCTTCAAATCCACTCCTGTAATTTTCTAACTTGCCTTACACGCTTGTAAACAGCTAACGGTGCATTTTTATGCGACACTGAGCATGGGGCACAGCCAATGGAAACACATGCAGCTTCACTTGCCGCCTCACTCAACTTTGGATTGATTGTACCCTTAGGCATTAAAGGCAATTTATCTAATCAGCACCCTCCTTAGATGAGATCTTTTGCGCGACTAAAAATACCCCAATGTGAGGCCGCCGCACCCTTGCTACGTTTAAAGGACAAGTGAGTCCTTTCACCCCCTTCATGTGACAGTCTGTGTTATTCTTGTGATAAAAGTCATTTACCCAAGTGTGCTATTGCAAGTTGCTGACTGCATTGTGCATTCTCTCAACGTTTTAATCCTAAGGGTGTACAGCAGCAGCGCGGTCTATATAATGTTCTTAAGAAATTTAATGTTGGCACGTGGGCAAAGTTTTGTTATTGTAAAACATCAACCGATCCCTTGTTCATTTTGTTCGAATATTGGAAATCCTTCGGGCCTGACGAATCAGGGAAGGATAGGGCACACACAAAAAACTGACATAAGGTATTATGGAGATAAGCTCTGAGACTTTAGCTGTTTGATAAATGACCACAATAAACGCGAACGAAATTATTCCATTTTGGGGTGGTGGTGGGTGTTTTTTTTTGCTTGGTTAGAAGAATTTGACGAGAATCATTGCCAGGATGTGTGGTGACTCTCGAATTTGCATAGTCGGTGTCTTGGGATATGTTGCTGTTGAAAACATGTTAAAATTTCGAGAAATTTAAAGCTGTTAGACAGTGTCACGATAGAATGGAGGCTTACCCTCTCCAAATTTTTAGAAAAGGCTTTAGTCAGACTCATTCCGAAGTGATATCGGCTCCGTGGTAATAGGCGACTGTGCAGATGATGTTCCAATCTTATCATTTGTGTTGTCTTGACTTACCCCTATCTCATTACTCACAGATCTAATCAAGGCGTCAATAAAAAAAAAAAAAAACGCCGACTCTTCCTATATGACCCCGTCTAAGAATTTGTACTAAGCTATCAAAATTAATATTTATTTCTAGTCGTAGTCTGCACAAAATATATTTTTATTTATCCTCGCGCCCCCAGTGAAACCCGCATTATTCTCAATAACAACCGAGCACAATGTCCTTAAATAAAACCTTTGGGGTACAAAATAGAACAAAAAAAAAATGGTTTTTAGCATGTCCCACTGCAATAGACAAATAAAGTAGAAACAAGAAAAGAATAAAAGAATAAAAATATAACAAACGATGTGAAAGATATCAGGTGAACGGATATTAATTTATATCGAGGACGAGTACAAGTTGGAATGGGTATCCTGTTTTTTTGTTTTGTTTTTGTTCTTCACATATTGTTGACATTATTGATGGCAGGGATTTTCTGTGCTTTTTTCTCTTGTGGTTATGTTTACATTGTTATCATGTGAAGGATATTCACCCAATGGGGATTTTTATATGCACGCCTCATCTTTCCCTCTGTTTGGTTCGTTCATTGTCTCAGCATTGTTTTTATTTGCACTTGGAAATATGTTCTAGAATTCGAGCTTATGGGAAAGATAAATATCGAAAAGGAATCCTTGTTGAATCAATAAAGCTTTTCGGTTAATGCTTAATTTTTGTTTTTGTTTTAGAAAGGGATAGGGAGAAGTGACTTGTTCCACATTAATTTTCTGTAAAAAAAAAGTGAAATATTTCATTCGTCCCTATGGTGATGCATTACTGGATGGTCGTCGCCTTAAATACATTCATTTAACAGCTTTTCAACTCTTTGAAGGGTGGATGCGATGTCCGATTTTTTGCTGCCCTGTTTAACTGGAAAACTCGACGTTGTTCTTTTGATAAATTACCGATAGTTAAAATTTTAATGAACACTTTTTCTCACTTGGCTCTTGTCACAGTGAAGCTGTTTGGTGGTCTCCAAACCACCACCCCATAAGTAGTACGTCGTTTGGTTTTCCTATGAAAATGTACAGTCGGTCGTGTAAAGTTAGGGTCACTTCACTTTTTCAAAAAAATGTTAGCTAACGTCTAAGAGCGAGATTGATAATTGAAACTTAGATCGATCTAAGTCGTATTTGCTGTCTAAGCAATGTCTTATTTTGTCTTTGACTCAATCTTAGTCGAGATTGTTCGTTTTCAGCTGTCTAAAATAAAATCTTAGACAGCTTATCTGGGGTTTCAGTCTCCTTAGAAAAATTAAAGGAATACTTCTTAATTTAAACTTAATAGAGACTTTTTTTTTCTCTCCGGAAAGTCGAACTCATGTATAACACTGTGGCAGCGCCCTAAGTATTGACCAGAAAGCTTTTTTGTTTAAAAATAATAATAATAGCTGCGTCTTGTTATTCAAATGATCAGGTTCAGCTCAATTTTTAATGTACAAAATAATAACAAATGAGTTTTTTCAAGTAATGTGACCCCAATGAACCGGTTCTGATCTTGATTAATAGATGGACATGTATCGCAAAGTTTGGTAGCATTCGGTAATTGTCCTATGCCATTCATATGATTGTCTTGGAAGTCTAAAGATGGGATACAATTTTCTTTAAATTGTTGTCAAGAAAGTAAGTACATGCAAAAAATAAATTAGAATACCTATTTTTCTTCTTTGTATTGATTTCAAAAGTAATTATTCTTGTAACAATGCTTCGAAATTATTCTCAAAACTTTTTTTTTTGTAAACTTTCGGTGATGTTAACCATTTCAAAACGCAGCTAATAAGAACTGATGTCCTCGCGATATTGCAAATTAAAATGTAATCTGTCTAGGTACCAGATCCAAGCGCAGTTAATCAGTTGCACAGTTAGGTATATACTTTTTTTTATTAAAATATTTTAAGGAGATGTACACTTTTTCTTTTTTACTAATTCATTAATGAAAATAAGCGATTTATGTGTACGTATACGTATACATACGTTAGTACGCAAAATTCTAAAAAAGCATGACAATATAAGCTTGGTAATGAAACCTAAGCTCTTTGCTTTGGCTAGTTTTTTAGTGCAACTGCCTTTTTATGATCTGTCTTCGAATTCCAGTGAATTAGAGCTCCTTTTTAGGTCGACTTCGAGTTTAGGACTATACTAGCTGAGGCTTCCATCACTCGAGTTGTATTTTTTTGTTTGATGATGCTAAAAATAATACAAATATTTAAGTTAGAAATGCTACCTGAATTTTAACGGCTTTGAGCTTTACTATTGAGCTCTTAAATTGTCAGGATTTGTCAAGCGAAAGTTGCTCTTTTTGATTTAACAGATGTTGTATTGCGTTTGGAAATTGTTACGGAAAGTGTTTTTGTTTCAATTAAATAATTTAAATTTATTTATTAAAAACTCATATTAACAAGTTTCTTTCTTTTATTTCAGGTAAGTGTGAACAAATTATTATCATCCAACTGTGTATGAAGATGCAACACAAAGGAGAAAAAAAATCTTTAAGGTAAATTTTAAAGCACGATTCTAGTCTTCATTCCTAGACTAGTATATGTTATCAGCAGCGTTACCACTTGAAATATCTCCTTAAAGCCAGATTTGACTGGAAAAAATCAAGTCAAAAGGGTAAATTCCAATTAAAGGAACCAGTTAAATCATTTTGAACTCAAATTCAGCTAAATATCCAGCAAAAAGCAAATTTTTAAATTTTCTTCTGCATCACTTAAGACTATGTCTTTTATAGTTGATTAACCCAGTAATGGGAAGAGGAGAAGATGTGTAGAAAAGAGGTAAAGAATAAAAACGAAAGGATAGATTTCATCAGATTAAAAACGCGGTGCTAGATCTGCGTACTGGCAATATCAGCCTAACCTGGAGAATCGGACGCTATTACACAGTAATTGAATGATGCCTATTTGAAGGCAACATCTGCTCGTCTTGTCGATATTGGACCCAGGTACCTATATGTGATTTTTCTTAGGAAATTGCAGAGCCAAACTGCAAATTTCTCCACACCTATCCAATATCCGTTGCTTGTTCGGGACTCTTTATTAGTATATTAATACTTATTTACATCTAACCTTTATATTTAAAGGCCATGACTGTCTACTGAGGGGTGAAAAAACAAAAATACCGCACGTGCATATTTTACTCGAAATGTGCTAATTTCGGGGTGGAGTCCCTAACTAGAAGAACGTATTGAAATGAGTTGGAAAGGATGAGGCACTCAACTCAATTGAAATACAAAATTCATAAAATGCAGCTTCCAATTCCTCACTACAATTCCGCAGCAAAAATCGATTTTGTATGGACACTTGACAAAGCGCAAACGCAAAAGATGCTTTGTTGGGAGGAGCATCCTACGCAAAGAATTAAAAAATGTTCAAAGTTCCTGGACTAAATTTCTCAACTTAAAGTGTGCGGTTGATCTACAACAGAAATTAAATTGTAGTTGAAATGATATTGATGTCTTTTTTTTATGATACTTGAAATATGTACACGTACTTGCATCCGAGGATTACATTGACATTTCTTCGGAGGACTGATATATAGCGCAAGGGACAGCACCTTGAGTCATTTCAAAATCAATAATACCGAACCTAGTTCTTGGTGAATCACTGACAAAGAACATAAATGTATTCCAAAATAAGGGCTGTGATATGCGGGATGTACGAAACTGTAGAACGATAACGAAAGACTCGACTTGACTGAAAAGGCTTATTGTTGTGATGCAAGCAGTTCACCCATTTATAAATCTCGTACCTTACACTTTGGAAAAAAAACTCATCTAAAGGCAAAGTGGCCCACGAAACACCTTGGATTATATGATCGTAAGTTTGAACATTCTCGTGAGAGTAAAGACGCCCGGTTTTATTCATTTTCTGGCAGGTCTACAGTAATATTAGCTAAAATAGATGGTGAGGAATGGGAAGTTATGGATTCAAGTAATTTGGAAGTAAATACTCTGTCGTGAAATAATAAAAAAAATGGTAGAAAGAATAGATTCTTTGGTTGGTTTTGGGAAAATAAATCAAATTCTGTGGTGGAATAACAACAATCATAGTAGGCGGAATAGAAATGGGAATCTATGAGACAAATACGGGGATTCTGTAATAAAACAGCTAAAAACGCATCCGACTCGATTTCAGAAAATCGTCCAGGTAAATTCATCTCATACAGCCAAACACTACACATTATTAATTTCAGGTTAAGGTCGGACATTTGGAAGATTACGTACCTACAGTTTTCAAAAATGAAAACAATCCGGCATCGATCTTATAGAAAATGCCAAAACCTAAAATTTCGATCCTAACAATTTTGTTCGTAGGACCCACCGTTTCGCACTCAAAAACGATTTTCACCATTAACTTCGACATAAAATCGGACAATTTTTTCTTCGCTTACTTAGTGAACAACCCAATGAAATAAACTGAAGGAAAGAAAAGTTGAAGGAATGAATATTTTGATACTGTCGAATAAGTCGATAGTTTTTATAAGCCAACACTAACAATTTTAGTCTACATATATATTGTTTACTGATTCACCAATGAGAGAAATGAAAGTAATATCTTAAAATTTTGCTAAGGGATAGGTACTCAACTAATGAAATTTCTGTTCCTCAAAATGATAATTACACCAGGGAGCAAAAATTGGTCGAGTACGAGTCGGACCTGTATCCCAATTTTGCTTTCTCGTTAATCCGCGAGCAAAGAGAAGGCTGTGGTCGAACTTGAAAAAGGGTCAGGACATACAAACACTTTTTGTTCTATGTCTGCCCATATGTTTGTCTTAACACGGCTTCGCCTTCAAAAAAATCTTATATTTTTGGACTTATTTGAAGTTCAGCTTTAAATCGATGTCACAGGATGTGGTAAAAAAATATTTTTCTTTCCTTGGACATTACAATTTATAATTTCAAGTGATAAGTGAGTGAAATTTAAATATATTTCGTGAAGCGTTTATTAAAAAAAAAAAAACAACAATTTAAATGATAATTTGAAAAGTTGTAAGTGATAAATGGTTAGAGACAAAGGACCCAGGTAAAACAAGTTTTTGGTTACCAATTTTCTCAATCAATAATACTTGAAAACTTAGAAGAGAAAAATGGTGGAAGTCTATGAAAGTATCACCTACTGTATCTACCCTAGTTGTAAGAACTATATAATTTAAAAGCCGTTTAAGCCTTTAAATCTAGGCCTTTTTGTAAAAGGAGCAACACAGACAACAAAGACAAAAAAAAAAAAATATCAGGTTGCTTTTTCAATGGTGGAAATTATTGCTCCTCATCAGGCCGAAAGAAAGGATGCATCCATCAGTCATTCAGGGGCAAAAAGAAATGAATATACAAATACCATACCCTATATGAATATATGGCTTGTGCCCATTATTTTCCATCTCATGTATGTTTCCGCGGAAAATTTATGATTCTCTGTGGTCGTCCTTTGGGAGTAATTTGTGAAGTTTCTCGTTTTAATCCTTTTACATTGTTTAAATATTGTTTTTTGACTTTTTTTCCTTTTCTAATTCTCTGTCTCCATTCTCATTTATTGTGTATCATTTTCCGTTTTATTTTACAATAGGCGTACAGAAGTTTTTAAGTATGCACAGGCACTTGTTCGGTGCGCTCAAGCGTTGTGTGTGGAGATGCCAGTTTGTTATTGTGCCTGAGGAATGGAGAGTGCGGTAGAGAAGTTGGTGTCGTAATCCATTTTGTTTGAAGTGCCTATACAGAAAGAAAACAGGGTTGGATTTGTAATATTTTTGGCATTATAATGAGGAAAGTTCTTTCTTATTCATTTTAGGGCCCTTTCAAACATAAGTGTTATATCAGGTTTTACTTTTTTTTATAGCGATGGTTTCACAGGGGTAGTGAATCTATGTCATTATCAGAGGTTTGACATAGGGTACGACAATTTAAGAGGGATCCGATTTGGGTAAGAAGAAAGTTGTTCAAAAGTAAGAGCATCAGAACCAACGACGTACAAAGCGCCGAAATGTGGTGCAGAAGGGGGGAAGAAGTGCCAAGTGATGACATTGCGAGCAAGCGATTCAGCTACTAATGAGTTATGAGCAGAGCTCGAAAAAAACTCTCAACCCTTATTTTCATTTGGTTTCTCACTGAGAGATATTGCATTAGGCATTGACATTTAGGTCTTGCTTTGTCTTTATTTTACATATATTATAAGTATAGAAGAACGCTTTATACATAGGATGTCATAGGGTCAAAGGGTATTAAGAATTATTATATTAATTATTATAATAATAATATTAATTAATATTTTAAAAACTTAGTTTCACTAATAGTAAACTCTCAAGGGTTTTAGAACTTAAACTATACCTTTTCTCGCTTAAAATAAAATTCAAAGAAGAAAAAGCTCTTTTGACAGTTACTTGCGTCGCCAGAACGCCAAGTACAACCAACGCGAGTTCAAAAATATTAGGAGATTTTAGCTTTAATTTCTCAAAAAAGGATATTGGTATCTATCGGCAAACGTGGGTACGCTAATTCAAAATTGTACGCTAATTATATTTTTGATAAAATCTCGCTACGTCTATTAACGTCATTGCTTCGATTTGCATCCCGTTCTTGTTCTTCAATGCTATCTAAGTGAGTCATCTGCCGATGCCTCGTTAACTTGACTAGTTGAAGTAGTTGGAATATTATCACGGAGGGTTGCATTTGTTTCTTGAAGAACTGAGGAAAAGCTCTACATAGAAAATAGTACATATAAGGTTTAAAGGTTTAAATTAAATTACATTTTTTGAGATCTTTGAGGACGAAACAAACAAGAACGTAAGATGGAAGAAACAATTTTTAAATTGATATTTAGTTTTGTACCTGTTTCATGTTAAATATATTCTTCGAAATTTTCTTTCAATGAGTTTTTGCCAATGATTTTTGACTATTGGTCAAAACCAAGTTTAATCGAGGATCCAAAAAGATTGCACTCAACACTGCGGTGTTCTCCAGAAGCAAACCTTCACGCTTTTCAGGTTGCATGAGCTGTTCTCGTAGTTCAATTTAAACTCCATCCAAATTTAAAAAAAATCACTTAGAACAAGCTGCTTGCATTTTAAGAGTAGCGATCCATGCAGGCTCTAAAGAGTCAATATACTCTCCTACGAACTCCCAATCTATTGTTACTTCAATCATGTGTTGTTCCTCAATAAATGTTTTTATTTTAAGTAACTTTTTGAGCATCAGATATTAATTCCATCTGGCGGAAACGTCAAGTGGAGGTATACATTTATCGGATTGGTTTAATATGCGTCTATGTAGGAGGTAGAGCACAAGACATTGTAAAATGTTTTCAAATTATAATACAGCAACTAAACAAATACTTAAAAAATTTATTTACGTATATGTACCTATTTTTTGTAGTTCTTAAAATCTTGCATAGTTTCCTTCCACTTTCAATTTTTTTGGCAAATATTTATATCCGTATGTATGTCATTAACACACAGTTGGAGTGTATGAGCTGCACAACGTATTGAGTGAATATTGGGAAATGTAACTGAATCCATAATTTCCTCTAACTCCAACTCGTCGTAATCATCGCTCACATCGGGATCTTCATTAAGAATTTCTACTGCCTTCAGCATATTTCTCCCGTTGTCTGAAGTAATACTAAAAACCGAAACGATTAGAATAAGCCATAGAAGTTAGAATTACTTCTCGAAACCTCTAGCTTGCCTGTAAATTTGACAAAGCTGAATTTAAAAATCCGCCAGAATTTCTAGAATTTTTTCTTTTAGGAATTGCCCGTACGATGCTCAAATAACTGCACCATTCCTAACGTTTTTACAGCAATATTTATTGAATTCGGCTCAAGTTCAACAAACTGTAAATTTACTCCAAGAATTGATCTGTCCATTCGAGTGGCATTATCAATTTTCAGAGACAAAAGTCTACCTTTTGCACTCCTTCGAATTTCATTTTTCAAAGACTGAAGTTTTACGTCAACATAATCCATGATATTATGTGAGGATATTGTCGAGATTCCCAATCCTGTATATATTGGGTTAACTATTTCCCTAAACCCTTCACTGTCTAAATGTTTAAAAGGTCTCCCATCTTTGTAACTATTTTGATGATTGAATTAATAAAATTTTCCTTGTTCACTTCCAACATATTTTTATTTTCTTTTTAGGCACTTCGTCTGTATTTCGATGCTATTTTTAATAATTGTATTTTCCAAAATTTCCTTATGTTTCATCTCTAAATGCCTTCTTAAATTAGTTAAATGACGCCCACGCAACTCCAAATCACAAATACTGCACTTCAATTTTACTGTGCTCGCATTATATTGAAAAAAAAAAAAAAATTCTAACTGTATTATCTGATCTTCTGCTCATAGTCACTTTCACTTGCACTCACTTCCACTGAACTTTCATAATTGCATAAAGTAATAAATACATTAATGCCTGAAACACAATGATGCGTTGGTGCTACCGTCGAATGACGTTTAATGCTCAACCAAAGGAATACAATAGCACCAGTCACAATGCTGCGTCGTGCTACCGTTCTACGTCTTTTACGAATGAGAGAAAATAAGTGCTACGTATTATTACGTAGCAAACGCATGCTCTCTTGAAAAAGTTCGACTGTGTTGAACTTTTGTGTGCATTCTAACAGTTCGCATCAAAGTTTTTTGTTTATTTCAGCAAATTTGTGAGAAATTGTTTGCAAATACGTTTATACGAAATAAATTTGGAAAATTTTATTTGGCTTTAAGGTAAGAAAATATGAAAAATAATAATAATACAAAATACGCGCATTACAATATAAAAATCTTAATTTCAGATGTCTTTCGAAGAGCAGCTAGTTAATCTCGTGAAGGAACAGGATTTTCTATTTAATACAAAATGCAAAACATATGAAAATGTTTTGAAAAGGAATTCGAGGTGGGCTCTTATCAGTATTTTGTTCAAAATTAGTCGCGTAGAAACCATCCGAATCTCTGCAAAGATTAAGCTCGCGAACCCACCACCGTCTTAGCCCTTCAGTTTCTTCTATCTTCTCACAATATGCTAGGTAACCGGCGTAAGCTATTTTACCAACGGAAATTGCTTTTGTTACTTTTTGAATTCTTTCTTTATTAATTTTTCCAAAATTAATAGTTTAATTCACAAAGATAACCCACACTGAAAATATATGCATTTTATTTATATGTATGTATACATATATGAAAACATATGTTTATGCAATGCTCTTCATGCTGACATTTGAGAAATACAATAAGCTGATAAATTTGAGTATGTCATTCAACGCATCCCTTGAAGCACTCTCAACGTAAAGGGAGAACGGTAGCATCAATGCATCATTGTGTTTCAGACATAAAGCCACACACACATTCGCCTGTTACAAATGAGATTTATTTTTTTCTCTCAGTGATATCTCTCATTGATTGACCAGAACCTAAAAAAAATAAAGTAAACGTTTCTCTCCGACCGAGAACGAACAAAGTACGGTGATGGAAATCGTTTATTAAGTGATCTTATTTCAAAATTTCAACAACAGAGAGCAATTTAAAAACCTTTGAAAAGGTTGAGAGTTATTTTCGGGCTCTAGTTATAAGTTATCAGACATGGTACATTTATACATTTCGGACAACTGTTCTGCAGACCCGCGAAAATGTATTTGTCTGATTACATGTGCGGTGGCTTCCCACGACGAGCGATGAAGCGGCGAAGAGCTACAAGGAACGCGTCGCAGCCTTTATTAGCGATACGTAGCCTTTAGTTCGATATGTTTCCCTCCCGATTATTGTTTTTAGGGCGATGGGGCCAGCATAGTCACATCCACAATGTGAGAATGACCGATTGTTTGTATCCACTGCGCTGGAAGATTTTCCATGATTTGTGTTGATGTAGCTTTCCTTTGGCGGAAGCACTTGATGCAATCATGGGTCATCTCTCGCAACTGGTTACTGCAGTCAATGATCCTAAGCGCCTGACGAATCAAAATGCGTTGATGAAAATCGATAGCGATGAGTTGCGTGTCCCTTTGATATGATAATCGGATGTCTGACGTTAAACGAAACGATTGCTTCCTGGATCCCTCCTCCAACGCACAATATTTGTTCATCATTCAAAATTGGGTTGCGATTTTCGAACTCTTATCGAAATGACTATGCTCCTGGTAATACGAAATATCCTCTCCAAAGAAAATATGTTGTAGCCATTTGAACAGGTTACTTTTAAAGTTGTAAACTTCCTGAGGTCGAAGTTGATGTGCAGTTTCGCGATAGTTTAAGACTCCTTGAAATAAAACGAAAGATGAAAGTGACTATTCAGACTAGCCACATCCAAGAAGATATTCGAGGTAATAGAATGTGGAATGGGTGCTTCTCTTTTTACCAACCAATGGGGACCTGTTCACCAAATTAGGCGCTGAACTAGAGTCGGTGGTGCTATACCCCGAGAATCACAGTGCGCAGAGTTCTGTTCGGACCTGATGTGAAACCAACTGTTTCTCAGAAGTTCGATTTCCGACGAAGGTATCCCAACGACGAGAAGGAAAGAGAGCCAGGAGAGAACAACCTAAGACTCATACTAAGCGAAGACGTTTGAAATCGTAGTGTTCAAAGACTTGTACAGGAATGAGTAATCGTACTAGCAATAGTGCCCCACACACAATTCTATGCGAAGAAAACTCAGCTGTTTAATTGGTGCAACCCGACCCTTAGTTGCGATGATATTAGTTTGGATTGATTGGGTAATATATGACACGAATATATGACGGCGGCATAAGTGGAGATCGAGGCATCTGAGAAACCGTGTAATTGGAATGATGCATCCGCTATACCTTTGCACCGAGGTATGCTGATTTTTGTAAGTTCAGGAAGTTCTTGACGATGATTACACCATTGTGTAACGATGAAGTCTGGAAAAGGATCGCCCCACTTGAGTTTCCGATATCACAATTCTTGAAAAATTATCCTTAGTTGCACGACCGAGGGAGCGAGGAAACCAAGGAGATCACAAATTCGAGCAACTACACGAAGGATTTGGCGTTTTGTGACAAATTCGTTGGGTATTCGACTTAAGCGAAACGAGAAACAATAGATTTTAGAGTTCCACCACAAACCGAGTACTTTAGCTCAAGAATTTGCCTCACTATCTAGCGAAATGATTTCATTTTGAATGAGTATTTCTTGCAGTTCCTTGCAATTACTTTACCACTTGCTGAGTTTTAAGCCATCTTTGGAAAGAAGCTCGATGAAGCACATTTTCTTTGACATTGCATCAATGAGAAGTCTCCATATTACACAACGTCGTCAACGTAAAAGCCATTTAGAAGTATCTCTCCGCCGACAGGATGCTATTCACGATAATCATGCGCCAACTGATCACGATAATCATGCGCCAACTGATCACGTACCGAAAGATAGGGAGCGCACTAGGTTCCATTCGCCAGACTATCCTTTGGTAATCAGCATCTTCGTCTGATATCCAAATTTGGCGAAACATTTTGATTATGTTTGGAGTGAACACATATTTGTTGCTACGAAATCTCAAACAGACCGAGAAAAAGGTTTCGTTGGATGGATCAATCAATAACGAATCGTTTAGGAAATTTCCGCCCGTATCCTTAAACGAACTGTCGAATACAAAACGAATCTTCGCTGATACGCTACCTGGCTTAAGTACTGCGTGATGTGGTAGGTAGAATGCGTTAGGCCTCGAAATTTCCGACGTTGGTATCTTGCGTATTCGTCCAATAACCTTGAGTACGCCTGAGCATTTCATTTCCATTGCTGAAAGACGATAAATTGCATTCCCGACAGTGCTAACGAAAACATGTTGGTTTTTAAAGGGAAGGTTAACAATATATTTGCCATCATCACTCCTTTGATGAGTTTTAACGAAGTGGTCTCCAATGGCCTTATCTTCCGCTGAAACAATTGATTTTGGGGCGAATTCCTCAATTGTTCAAAAGGCCTGCAAAGTCGAATATAGTTAAGTATAGTTGTCCAGTTAACACCCAATAAGTGGGATTGAATTCGGTGACGAAAGAAACCTGTGATCCAGAGTCTATCAGAAAGCGTACTAGCTGATACTTTCCGTGACTATCAATAACCGTACCAACCGCTGTAGATAGCAAAGTTTGCGGCAAACACTGTGCGATATTGATGGTGTAGTTTGTGACGAGATGAGTTGGATGCGACGATGATGACGATGAAGACGAAGGAGGATTAGAGTCTTACGATTGATTTGTGTTTTCCAAGAGCGAGTTGTTATTTGAGTTGACTGTGCAAGGGTGCACAAGAGTATGGTGCCGAGAATTATAGCTTTTACAATTTTGATTGGAAACGACCTGAGTTGTGACCACTCCGTAAACAATTAAAACAGTCCTTTTGATTTAATCAACTCCCTCTTTGTTCCTATAGAAAGAGAGTGCGGCGAGCTACAAATCCGGCACTGATTTTACGACGAGACGTGCATACTCTTGAAAGGTGGAGACCTCTTCATGGACTCACGAATATTTTCTCTACAAGAACCTCACAGCGTCGTTCGAGAAAGGTTAAGAACTGTGTTATAGTGGGGTATTCGAAGTCTACATTATGCGCTGACCAAGCCTGTCGAGTGTCTGGATACATTTTGCTAACTAACGCGTAGATCATCTATGGATCTCTTTCTAAAGAATTAGAGAGTTGAGACTTCATACAACCTCATTGGTGCAGTCAGATATATTGCGAAGAGTTCCTACGTTAGAACTTTGAAGCGAAGACAGTTTCAAAGGTTTCCACAAGACTGTTGATAATGTACCGTGGCCTATTGTAGCTCTTTTCTAGTCTTTCCCATACTTGTTCATATGTGATATCAGACAATGGAATATGGTTAAATTTTTGCTTTGATGACAAGTTTGGTTTATTATGAACTGAACCAACATATCCCGAACTGAACTCTCAAACACGCCGCTCACCATAATTTCCTGAGAAGTGTTCCATATAAAATTTTGGAAGGTGGTCGTTGAAGTGTGTATATGACCTAGCTGTATCCGGTTGCTTGTGTACGGGAGTTTGTGAGTTAGGCGAAGGGTTGACTTGGGATGCAGTCGTTTCTGTTTTGTTTCTGTTCCGAATCGTAGAAAGTAAGACCGATTTCACAACGAGATTTTTTGACTCGAACTCCTCGAAGTCGGGTTTAGGGTCAGAGTAACTTTCATCATTCGCTAGAGTATATTTATACTTTTGTTTTTGCGAAACATCGAATTTTCCCCACAAGTCCTCCAGCTTTTCTAGCCTCACTTCGAGAGCCTCTAAGGTCACAATTTCGGTAATCTTTTCCATAAAAGTTCTCAACTTGGTTAGCGAGCCCTTTAAATTACCGCAAATCGAGCGCAAAAGCGAAGCAAAGAGATTTTTGTTTATCTTGAACGAAATATATTTTTGAAAATTGTCTATTAACGATGTAAGTGCGTCAAAATATTCAGGTATTTGTAAGAAGGTATGAATGTTCGTATGTTTATACAAATTTTATAAACCCGCGTGCGAATTGTAATTTAGATTACCAAGCAAAAGAAATTATTTTTTCATGCTAAATTTTAGTCACTTATTAAGATGTATGCAAATCAAAATTCATGCAGCTATTTGAATAGATTGCACGTGAGCACCAACGAAATTGTCAACGAAACTGAAACGAAAGGGGTACTCACTTATAAGAATGTTCGTGTATGCATATGTTAGATCCTTTTCATCACGTGCCAAAGTCCAAAAGGTTATTCAAATTAATTACTTACTAAATTAAATTAATTACTTATTTAAATTATTTAATTACTAGTGATTTATATAAATCCAAATGGAATGTAACGAGTGATAAATCGGAGGATGATGAATTTAGACCAGAAAAGATTTGTGTTAATATGAAGTGATTCTGAATAAAAGACTCAGAATTGTGCGACAGCTACGAACAAATTGAAGGACCAGCACTTGCAGAAATTAAAGAGAAAAGTCGAGAAAAGAAAGCGACGACAAATTTTCAATGTGTTTATACCTATCTATCCGGTAATTAAAATCCGAAAAATCGATCTAGCACACTGTTGGTTGACTCAGACCGGAATTCTAAACTTTTTACATACTCTCAGCAATGTTAGTTAGGCTATGATTCCAATATTTCGCAAAATCGAACAAATAGATAACATTTTCAAAAATATTTCCGAACGGACAGAACTTTTAAATTGGTGGACAAAGGTGTAGCGGCAAGCTTTTTTTCTTACAATTTGCGTTTAAGCAGGTGAATTTGTGTGCAAGATGCAATTCAAACTTTGCGTTTTGTAAATGTCGCCATTTGGCCACTATCCAAAAAAAATCTCCTAACAGAAGGTTATGATAACACATCCCATCCAAAAATCCCTAAATTGCCCAAACGTGCCCTAATTCCGTCACTGATACGAACATATTTTTTGTCGGTGATACATGATTTGTAGGGTCCTACGGGAACTTTCATATCTTCAGTCTTTCCCAATGGTGAGTCACCCCGGATAAGCCCTAGCCTTGTACTCATGTATCCTTAAATCCCCAATCACTTATCATATGTGATGCTGCTACACACAATGAGTGTTGGTGGTGGGTAGAAAACAAGCGCTGAAAAACACTTTTCTGTAATAAATTTCCCAACAAATACGAGTAGAACCAGGATTCATCCTGGATACATTGCATGCAATTTTCATTATTGTTTTTATTATTTTTATTTTTCCTCTGTTTTTGTATTTATCTCCTGTTGGTGATTGTAAAGTTTTATTTTTTTTTGTTGATTCCCCATCAATTTCAGGACCGATTTTAATGAGCTTAAAGCGTAGTCTTGCTTTTCGTTTGTTTATTTTGAATTTTGATCAGTCACTGGGAAATGAAATATTTTTCGAAAATTTTTTAATTTTTTTTTTGCATCAATCTGGATAATAATGAGATTTTATAGCGTAATTGAGTGTTGCTTTCGTAAATACAAAGTTATCATGGATTTCCATTTGTATTAAATCAAATACAATGTATACGTTGAACAATATTTATATTTAATAATTGAAACTGATAAAGAGTTGAATACAAATTGGATATTATCTCCTACTATAGTTACAGAGGAAATAATATTTTCCTGGTTTTGTATCTTTCTATAATCCTTGCTTATTTAAAATTTATGTAATAAATAGTATTTGTCGCGAACATTTTAACTATTCAGTGTACTTATTGTGCACACGTATCGTATATTCACATTAAATTTTAAGATTTTAAAGTAATCTTTTTCATAGAGTTCCTTCGATAAATCAAGAGTCCATGTGTTTGTTTTAATACGTACCGCTATTCAATACAATTGTTCGTATAAATTAGCAACTGCTGATTTTAACGTAGCATTCTGGACATGGGTTAAAAATGGCCATAATTAGTGCGGTGAGTAGCGAGACGAAATAAAGGTACAGACCTAAGATTGCGAGGTTAAGACAAAAATCATGGGTCCCAGATGACTACCTTGAGGAATTCCGGAGGTGGCACTGATGGGATTAGATACTGAGCTTCTGAAGAGGACTTTATACTGGCGGTTTTCTAGATAAGATCTAATCCAGGAAATAAAAAGTAGTGAAAAACCAAGGGTTTAAGGTAAATAATTTGGTGAGAGATTTTGTCGAAAGCTTTGCTATAATCGGTGGTAACAACATCAACTTCATTATCATCCTCTAATGCATGTAGTGCGCTTGATACGAATTCTGTTAGATTTGTCGTAGTAGATGTACTTTTTAAAATTCGTGTTGTACTGGGGAAACAATTTGTTTACAATACAAGTACATTGAATCATAGACGATTCTACTCGTAGTTCGGTAGTTAGAAGACCTCATTTTTGCAGCCTTTTTTATGGATGGGGAAAATGAATGAGTCCTTCCACAGTAATGGAAAAACGGCTTGAGAGAGTGAAAGTTAAAAAAGATCTTTAAGGGGCTGCAACATGACGTTTATACATTTTTTTAATACAATCACAGGTAAGCCGTCGGGGCTGAGTGAATAATTGTCCTTGAGCATGTTGATCTTTTCGAGTACCATATCCATCGTTATCTCAATTGAGGTAAGAGGAGTTTGCGAACAGTTGCTGAATTAGGTAAAGTATTCAGGGTCAGGTTCATGCGAATTTCTGAAAAAGATCGCGAAAGGTTAACGATTATATCAGGGTCAGCTGGTAAAATGGTGGATAGTTTTAGAGTGGAAGGAAAGCCAACTGATTTTCTTTTGACGTTGATAAACTGTTAAAAGCACTTCGGGTCAGAGATTAGACTCTGTTGCATTCGATCGATATACTCCTGATAAAGAGATACAGACAATAAGGAAAAGCGGTTATAAAGAGAGAGGTAGTTACTGTAGACGACTGATTGATAGGGAATTTTGCTAGAGTTTATTTCTCTTATTACAGAGTCAGCGAAGCTCTTTATTATACCAGGGAGGGGAAGACGAGCAGTATTTGCTGGGTGTAAAAGGGACTGATTGTATAATACAAGAGAAGATTAGTGAGTAGAATGTTTTAACGACAGTATCCATATTATAATGATGAGACTTGTAAGTTTAGGAAAGTCGACTTTACGAAAATTGAAGTTAAGGCGTTCCCAGAGTCAATGTAAATGTTCCCATCTTTGTAAGAGAAAAATAGAGATAAAGGAATCTATCTAACGTTGACAGGAGGTGGGAACTCTTAAGGACGACACAATTATCAGGATCAGAAAAAAAGATGAGATCGAGTTGCCTATCCATAAAGTTGGAGATGTCGGTAACTTGCCTGAGTCCCGAATCAGAAATGCAGTCGGTAAATAGAACTTCTTTATCAGAGGAGGCATTCAATGCGACGAAATGATACTCATCTTTGGAATGAGTCCAGTTTAACCGAGGGAGATTGAAATCTCCCAGAAGTATGAAGACAGCTTCGGATTGTGCGGTATCGAACAGAAAGTCAATCACGTCAACCGCAAGTTAATAGACCGCGATTGGTTGGGACTGGCGAATATAACAGCAAAGTATGTATGGCAAAATTTAGCGAGCTAAGCTTTGCATATACGGATTCGAGGTCTGGCGATATAGGAATTTGTAGAAGGGTCGCATCGAAGCGATTGTGAATTGCTAAAAGAACACCGCGACCTGAAAGATCGTCTGCTTTCTCCACACCATCCTTGCGGAAGATGGTAAATTCTGTGGAATAAAATTCATTAAGAATACTCGGTGTTAGATTGGTTTCAGACAGACTAAAAATATCTTATGGTTCGAAATTTTGGCTATTCAAAAAACATCGCAATCCTCTTACTTTTCGGTAATAGCAACTCAGGCACTTAGGACTAAATTTCTAATTAGAGAGAATGTTAGAAGTCTGATTAGGGACGAAAATAATTGTTGAAGTGCTCGAGGGATTTATGGAGATGAGAAAGGCGTTTAGTACTTATGTATAACGACCTTAAGGATAGGTCGTTAGCCACTTGAAGAGATGATACATTTAAGCTCTTATGAAATTGGACGAAGATTTGCATTAAGGATTGCTGTTCGACTGGAAGACCCTCTTGGAAAATTAGGACCCTATTATTGGTATTGGTTTTGTCATCAAAACAGACAGAGTCAGGTTTGTCATGAAGGTAGGCAAGGTAAAGTCGAACATTATAATTTTTGATATTTGACGGTCTCTCAAACGTGACAGTACGTAACGGACATCGCCAGCTTGGTCTGCAAATTGTTTTGTAAGTATAACTATGGGAGGCAGGAGCTAGAGAAGAAGAGGAATTAGACGGAGCTGGGTTAAGATTGTGAGAGTGAGTGAAATTGGGATAGTTAGATGGGGAAGGAGTTGCTTTTGGAGTTAGTGTTAATTGTTAGTGAGTAGTAGGCGAACTAAGGGTGCGGGGTGAAACTTATTAGAAGAATTCCCTTTCCATCTGTACGTCACCAGTTTTGGGGCTCTGAGCGAGGAAGATCAAAATATATATAACTTTTCTAGGATCCAAAGCAGTACAAGTGTAAACGTTTTTGAAATTCGTTCACAAACACGCCCACTTTAAAAAAGTGTAATTTTTTCAATATTTGAACTAAAATCTGAAAAATACTCGTAATTATTACATATATGAAATATATAGGCGTTTCCATTGTCTATGATCCGTTCAAATATTGTATGTTCTGGTGGCGTTTTCTGCAAAATCGCATTTTGCTTTCTGCTCACTGTGAATACTTCACGAGAACTTTTTGTAAATTGATTTATTTCTAGTGATGATTTCACATTTTCTTCCAAACGCTGGTAAAATTCGCTGGATATCCGATGTCGTATATCTGATGAAAAATATGTTCGAGCTTACCAGAACCGACTATCGGGTGCTGGGAGTCATGTCCGGTTAGGTGAATTTGAAAAGGTAATAAGTGGCTTCACTGGTTCTGAGCTGTATGGGTTAGTATGAGTGCTATTACATACCCCAGAGCTGGCTAACCGGCAATTCTCAAACAATTCAAGACCGGATAGCCGGTACCTACCAGGTGCCGGCACTGGGAAGTGTGGAAAGGTGAGCGTCGATTGACTGTCCGTTTGCTCGTCACAGCCGATTGACAGCTTTTAACCCGATTGATGTAGTAAGTTGAAAATTTGAACCAAAAGAAGGAGTTCAATAAGTAGAAAGCAAACAATTTATGGTTTTTGATGTTTATTGTTAATTTAGTTCAAGCGTATGACTTTTAGTTATCTTTATCCAGTAGGTTTCTCAAATATTAGACCCATCCTCTACATTGAACAAATGTTCTCCAAAAGTCCCTGGAAGTCCTTTACCGAAGAGATATTGACGGCCAAATTTTGTACATGGATAAGGGTGAATACTCACCTATAGAATCAGCCAGACTTTCGTTAACGAAGTCTTCAGTGCGCACTGGGCACTTTAATGAAAGAACTTCAGTTCGGTCTAGAAAACCGTTGTTTGTACGAAAGTCTGCCTATCAGCACTCGAAAGGTTACGTATCTCCTGAATTACAGTTTCTAGTTGTACTTTTTGCATTGAAACTTTTTTAGGTATATGCACTCCGTCTCACTTGATTACAAACAGGCAGTTTTTTGTTTTAATTTTACAATATTTTTCAAACCCTTCTCTAATCTGGGAAAAACCAATTGCACAAGGAATGAAGGATATATTATGATTATATTGTAAAAAAAAAATGGGATTAAGTTGATAAATTCAACTTCTATGACGCTTTTTCCAGAAAGGTCATAAAATTTACATGTTTTTTTTGTCTCACTTGATTACGAACAGTAGTTAAATCTACCTGTTACCATGTTTTAAATCAAATAAAAGGATACTTAGAGTATTAGGGAGCTTAGTTCAAGAAATAACTTCATACAATCCACAACTATGGGTAAAGGAAAGACATTAACCAAGGAGGAAATAGGCCAAATTCGAGCTTACCGGGAACAGGGAAAATCCATCCGTTTCATAGCCAGTAAGATTGGAAGAGGCGCCACTGTTCTACACAGCTTTATTAAGGACCCGGAGAAGTATGGAAAAACCGCACAGGAAGAGTCAACAACTTGTCAGGAAAGGCGGGCCATACTGAGAGTTGCTTCAAATTCAAGGCTCTCCGTAAGTAAAATTAAGGCAGAAACTGGAGTTATAGCTAGCAGATCGACTGTTCATCGCGTGATACAGAAGGCCAGCCAAATTCGCCATGAAAAAATGAAGAGGAAACCACCATTGAATGCGGTACGTAAAATCCAGCGGCTTGATTTTACAACAAGTCACATCAGGTGGAATCGAGAGTGGCATACCGTCGTCTTTTCTGATGAACAAAAAATTTAATTTGAACGGACCTGATGGATACAGATGTTATTTCCATAATTTGAGAAAAGAAGAAATACATCTTCAAAGGCGGCACAGCAAAGGAGGTGGTGTAATGGTATGGGGAGCAATAAGCTATTACGGAACTGTGGAGCTGGATTTCCAAAGCTCCAAAATGACGGCAATCACTTACAAATCGATACTGGAAAGAGCTTTTCCACAGTTTTCGGAGATATTTGGTGGACAGCGATGGACTTTCCAACAAGACAATGCACCGATACATACCGCACGAACAATAAAAGCCTGGATTCAGAACCAAAATGTAAACCTACTTGCATGGCCGCCATATTCACCCGACCTGAACATCATGGAAAACGTGTGGGGTTGGCTTTCAAGAAAAGTCTACGAAGGAGGAAGGCAATATGATGAAACGGAAGAGATTATTGAAGTCATAAAACGAGCCTGGTCCGAAATTTCGCTAGATTATTTGACAGCACTCTATGAATCTCTACACAGCAGGCTTATTGAAGTGATTCAGCGATCAGGACGTAGTACCCATTACTAAAACCTATTGCTACTCTTTGAATAAAACCAACATTTATTTATACAAACAAATTTTGTATTGTTTTTTTACCTTTTAAGCTTCTAAAAGGTAGATTTAGCTACTGTTCGTAATCAAGTGAGACAAAAAAAACATTTAAATTTTTTTTTTTTACAATATAAACATAATATATCCTTCATTCCTTGTGCAATTGGTTTTTCCCAGATTAGCGAAGGGTTTGAAAAATATCGTAAAATTAAAACAAAAAACTGCCTGTTCGTAATGAAGTGAGACGGAGTGTACATAGCTTCGAGTGTAACGAAAAGTTGAAACGTTTATTTAGTTAGTTAATTTGTATGCACGATACAAAACTTTTGAAAATCGGCTACCTATAACTCAGAAACGTCTTAACTGATTTCGATGATTTTTTGATATTTTTCTTTACTCCTTATCCTAACGTTCTTTATTTATTTACTAAGGTAGCCTCACAATAGGCAAAAAGCTATTGGCAACCGGCAATAGATGAACAGATTATATTATGTTGTTATCACTTTCAAAGTCCAGCTCAAACTGGAAAAAGACCTGACTTTCTCGCTTATGATCTGCCGAATGCTGAGTAAATATCAAATCTCTACCGTCACCGTTGCGGCTTTTCTTTGAGTGAAGCAGCTTCCATTCTTAATGGTTATCTGCTTTTTCTAGGCTCGAAGGTAGCTTTATTATGCGGTCGTCCTCTTTGCAGAATAGGACATGGTATTCACACGTTAAGCTTCTGGCTTAACAATAACGCAGCCCCGGAACCTATACATTGTTATTGGGTCATTCCCAGAGTTCACCAACATTGGTAATAGTTCTCGTTAGCAATACAAAGGATTTTTTTTTTCAAAGACGACGACTTTAATTCCCTTAAACCAGCTGGCTTGATCGAAGTTTTATTCCTGAGAACCACAGGATTTCATTTATCACAATCAGTCAGTTTTCCTAAGTGATTGCCCCATCAGGGTCTTCTTGGTTTGCAATAGCTGCTTGAAATTGTGCGAGCGTAGATTCGAAATTAGCTGAGGGCTTACGTTCTTCGAAAAGAAGACCTCTTTGGTGTCAGGTTCAGAGATGCCGGCATTCGTCCTTGTAGAGAGACTCGGCTGGCATGTTCTCGGCCTAATTGGTTATTGTTTTAGCCTGATGTGTTGTGTTGCATTTGTCTTGTTTTTCCTCTTCAGTAACTTTACTCGGCTGTTCCTGACTGATCTTTTTAGGAAACTACCTACATTTGGCATGCTGTGGTGGAGCATGATTTTATCCAGGAGCAGCGAGTTTAGGAACACTAAGGGTGTGTTTGCGTTCTTTTTGTGTTTCCTAGAGAAGGCCCTGCCTCGCGAAGTAAGAGTAAACAGAACATTGACTTTCATTCTGAAAATAAACCTTTTAGAGGCCCTGTGGTTATAGTGTTGCTCCTTTTCTGGGAAGCTTTCAGTATGCTTCGAGGTTATCTCTTCTGGATCGGAGTCGTACAGCCATTCATTTTCCTTCTAGAATCTACTGTGTCTGTATTCAGTACCGCTAATATAGAGGTTGTCGAAGGGTAGGTTAATCAAAAAAGTGTCCGTATTGTGTGCTGCAAAAAGATTGTCTGGAATGTTTTTATGTGCTAACCTTTCGATTGCTTATGGACACCTCAAAAAGTATATTAAATAGTATACAACCTTGTGGGTTAGAAATGATATACATACATATGTATGCATCTTCATTATTCTATTTTCTCTAGATTTTGGCATTACATTGCAGATATTTTTAAACTCTACAACATTACTAAAACTCAATAATGTAGTGAAATAGAGTATAGGAAACATTAAAGATTGAACAGAAAAGATCCGGCGATTCTTTTCTTTTTAGTCTTTTTCAAACAATGTAAAATGTAAATCATGATAAAAATGAACAGACAACATTAACCCAGGCATAATAAACACCTGACCTGAATTAACATCCGTAAACATGTCATTTCGCTGGACGAAAAATTACTTGAATTCCACAAACTTTGCCACCTATTTGCAGACTTACACTTTATTGTCAACGACCAATAAACTGCTCCAAAACAAACAACAGGGGCAACACAGGCGTACACAAAGGGTGGGCAAACTCTACCATCTTTATATACAACACTTTGTGAATTCTCAACTAATTACACTCTCAATTTCAAACATCACCCCGATTCTTTCGCACTCTACCCCTTAGCCCTTGCCTCGCTGACAAGGGATTTTAATTCCAAAGCCGAAATATCAAATTAAAAAATTCATTCAAAGAGTCCTTTGACTGCTAACACTCGAACCAACCAACACCCCTTTATCCGGTGCTATGGTAACAACAACGCAACAAATCCTTATGCATAATAAAATGGCATAAATGGAATCATTTTACCGGTCGGTGGGTTGGCTTTTCGTCCTGCGTGTCCTGTGTGAGCGCACACTGGATATTTAAATTTACTAATAATTTCAAAACTCTTGTCGTTGTTGGTTTTTTACGGCCTAAATGGGGATGATGTTCTCCGGGGAAAATAAAGAGCATGCAAAAACCAAATCCGCCCTCGGAATGTCTTGCATTTCTGAGGATGAGTTCTGTGATATGCGTGTGAAGTTCTGGTTAGTTTCCTGGCTGTCGCGGTGCGTGTCCTGTGTAATACAAACATTTGCACGTTCCGCTAGATGCATAAGGGTTGGTATGTACATTGCTGCCTATTTTTATTTTTTGTTTGTCATCCCACTACCCTTCATTCAAATGTCGTTTGCAGGGATAATGTAATAAGAGTGCATGCCCGGAACCCACCTTCTCCTTCTATATACCATATTTCTACTTCTGATTCAGACATTGTTGATGGAAAACATTAAACATCAACAACAAACATATTTAGAGGAAAGAACGCAGCCTGAACAAATAGACGGGGCAATATGTATGTATGCTTGGTGAGAGTGTCGCATTTTAATGCAAATTTCTCGGCTTGGAAAATTCATGAAGGATTTTAAGCATGCCTACTACTACGACCAGGCTGCGCGTTGATGACAATTTAAAATTGCATTAGATGGCGAGATGTTTGTTTGAATAACTGGTCTAATAATCCGTGAATCGATAGGGTCATTTGGCAATGGGGTGTTGTAATGATGGCTTATGATGTTGTGTTGTAACGATGTAGGAAATTACTTTTTACTACAGCACAAAAACGAGTGAAGTGTGGAGGTGTTTGCAGAAATGACACAGGGAGATGTTAATGATTTCCCTAGTGGGAACAAAAATTGGTGATTTGGTTACATTTATGAAAATTTATTTCACGAAAAAGGATTATTTCCGAAAAGGAAGTTCAAAGTATGATACGAGTAGTTAGATATAATTGTGTTGCTGATTTTTGAGTTGCGTTTAGTCGTGTGGTAACTATCAGATGTAGATAATTATGTGAAAAGTGGTTCAAACGCGTTATATATTTTTTTCTTGGAAAATGATGATTGAAATATTTATCCATTGTAAAGTAAAGTAGAAAATAAGTAAAAATAAAGCTTTAACAATATTATAAATATATATATATATATATGTTATCACATTGGTTCCTGTAGCAACCAAATAAAAGAACTGTATCAATAACGACCACTCGAGAACCACATCTTATCTGAAAACATTGTATTACTTCAACACGAATTCCAAGGGAATATGTTTCTGATAACGAACAACCATTTTACCAAGCTCATTATCGTGAACAAACACACCTGCGGTGACACGATACCGGTGTGAATCGAAAACAATTATAAAAGAGGAAGCCACCAAAGCCCGAGGTTCGCATTTCTACGCTGACGTTGACACGTCGTAATTCTGCAGAAGAGTTTACTTAAAGTGTATTGAAAAACGTTGTATTTAGTATTTTAAGTAATAATTTTTTTTTATAATTAAAACGAACTAAACTTTTTAATTTATATATTCGTGTACTATATATTCCCCAATGCCCAATGGAGGCCTAAGTGAAGAGCATAAGCTCACCCTCTCAAACCAACCAACCAACCATATATTCCCCAAACAACATTTTATGAATGATATAATATATCACGCTAAAATGCATTTCAAAGTGTACAAAATATGAAAAAATCATACAACCGTCCTATTCTATTCTTCGAGATAAAAAAATAAAAATTACCACCGTCTGTAAAATTATGTACATGCGTTTCAACTTTTGATTGCTGTCAAAGATATAAGTGGGATCCACTTTTTCCAATTACGCACTTAAACTATTCATGCATATGTATGTGTTCACTTTTTAATTGTACATTGGGATCCAATTTTTCCAATTACGCACTTAAACTATTCATGCATATGTATGTGTTAACGTTTTAATTGTACATTTTTTTTCGATAGAAAATGTCATAGTTTGGTTCTGGCGTCTTTAATTCTATGTGGAATATTATTAATATTGTTAAGGGTTAATAGGTTTTAATTTTTTCAGTCAAGAACTTTCTCTATTATAAAACTGCATTTTTAAGAAAAAAAAACTTATATTTTATTCTTAAATTTGTAGATTTGTTGATTTTAGTGCTTACTTACTTTATTTTTGTATATTATGATAAGTAAGTACTATAGTCCAGTTTGGGGAAAGGGCCTCAGCCAACAAACTTCTTCAGCCAGCTCGATCTTACGCTAGTTTCCTCCAGTTTCGCACGCAAAGTTGGCTGAGGTCCCTGAGATGGGGTGTTCTTCTGCTGCGTATTCCCACCTGGGTGAACTGATAGAATTTTTGGGCCGGTACGTCCATTTTTTTTTACATGTCCTAGCCATCTTAGGACCCTGAATTCGCACCTTTTTGACCAGGTCGATTTCGCTGTAAAGCCCTAACCTAAAGTCGTTGAATCTTCTTCTCCACATATCATCAATGCAAACTGGACCGTATATCACACTAAGAATCTTCCTTTCGAAACAATCAAGTGTACTTTCATCTACTTCTGTTAACGTCCATGCTTCTTTGTCATATAACAGGACTGGGACGATGAGGTACACATTTGAACACACATCACACCGTGAAACTAGTACTGAACACATCATGAAACTAGTACTGAACACATCCATCCTATATTGACATGTATTCAATGAGTGACATTTGTATTAAATTAATGCGCAAAAAGATTTACACAAAAGTCGCTGGTAAATATGGAGTGGGGTGATATTGAAAACCGTGTTGTGGTAATTGGCCCTCACAAGTGTAATATGGAATAAAGCGATATTTTCCGGACCTTTCGACTAACTGTTAAATTGTTTGAAGACATTGGTCAAAGATCCAGACACCCTAACACTGTCAGAATTCCACAGGTGACCAAAGCTGATAAAGCCTGGATTAATCGGAAACTGCTTTCAGACACGCATATAAAAGACACACTGCCCATTTACTCACACCAAAAACGGAACGAAAGATAGAAAGCTTTACGCCGCCGGTAAGCGGAAATTCGTCACAGGAAAATTTTATTCACGGATGACAAAATGTGTACTACTGAGGAATCGTTCAATAAGCAAAATGACAGAGTTTATGCCCGGTCATTCAAAAAAAGCATCATAACTTACCCCGCGAGTCGAACGCGCCAGGCAAACACAACACAATTATGGCTCCAAAACAAAGTGCCGGACATCATAATAGCAAACGATTGGCCGTCAGTCAGTCCAGACCTCAATCCTGTGGTCTATTTTAGAGGCGATGGTTTGTTCTACTCGAAAAATATTAAGTCCTTGTAGTACGCACCTATACTTGCAATGGAAAATTTTCCATTGGACGAGTTGCGTGCTGCGATCGATGAGTGATCAGAGCCATTCAAGGCCTATATTCCATTTGGAATAAGTTGTTCAAATATTGTTTCCTAAATAATCAATTGAAGTTTTACAGAAAAAAAAAAAAAAATCAAAAAATATTTATTCGTTTTTATTTTATCACCAAAAATGCGTGTACCAGCATTTACGACTTGACTAGGAAGTGTCTCCCTAATCGTTCTATTCAATTCAATTTTTCGTCTGATTTCAGCACTGGTATCGTTTTCAGAGTTAACCGCGGAGCGTAGGTACAGAAACTCCTCGTTTTGTGTGTCTTTTCTTGCTGACAGCATATACTTCGTTTGGTCTTCTTTCACAGCCAAACCCATTTTCGTTGGTTCTGTTCCAATACTTATAATCGCCTCACTGACAGCCCACTGCGATCTTCCAATAACAAGATTTTTGAAAAAAATATGCCTCTGGTGTTTGCTTGCAAGTTTCGTATAATCCTTTGAAGTAAGATGTTGAAGAAGTCACAGAATTTCATTTATACGCACCGACTTTGACCGACTTTGATGGAGCAGCGTGGATTCTCCATCGTCATCTCACATAGATGAACCAGCTTAGCAGGGATGCCTAAACTAGACTTGGCTTTGTATAGCTCTTCTCTGTATACACTATCACGTTAAAATAGATAGACAGACGGTGGATATCGGTCTGAAATTCCTGGGTTTTCTCCCAGATTTGTAGTAGTGTGAAAATTTGTGTGTGATAAGGACTAATCAGGTGCTGATGACAGGTTTTAGTCACAACGGGCAGGATCTTGTCCATTTAACAGTCTGCAGAAATGTTCTTTTCAGATTCTCAGTACCGACTGCGGCTGTACTACGAGGTTTCTTTGTTCGTCACTGGAGGCTTCTTTTCGGGCCTTATGATCTTAGCATGCCCTTTTAAGTTTTTTGTATTTTAGTCATAACGGGCAAGATCTTGTCCGTTTAACAGTCTACAGAAATGTTCTTTACAGATTCTCAATGCCGACTGCGGCTGTACCACGAGGTTTTTTTGTTCGTCACTGGAGGCTTCTGTTCGGGCCTTATGGCCTTGGCATGCTCTTTTAAGTTTTTTGTGACACTTTCTAACATCGCCTTTTCTTAAAGTGTTTTCGATTTATTAAAACGTATACATTTTCTTTAGAATCTGATTTCTTAAACAAATAAAAAATCCATTTACAAAATTAAAATTAGTTGCAGTGTTTTGCAAAAATATAAAATTATATTTCTGATATTCATGAGTTAATTATTTGACAAATTTTAAAAGCTGTATGTTGGAGCTATGATAGGTTAGGTTAGGTAGATAGGTGCCTTGTGACAAATAGAGTCACTGCTCACTTACACCAACAATTTCGGGTCCATTGTGACCAATCGTTTAACCCTGGAAACGTTAAAAGTCCGCTGTTAGAACCACCCAGATAATGATATAAATCTCAGGAGGTTCGTAAGCTCTATATTACCTAAGTCCTCCAAATCCGAGAAGTAGTAACTTCCGATAGTTCTTGTAGCGGATAGGGCAGGACAATCACACAGCAGGTGACGAACTGATTCAATTTGTTCTTCGTCCCTGCAGCTATGATAGGTATGAATAAATTTGTTTGAGACTATCCAAATTCTTTTTGATTAGACGGTTATTTTGATCAGTGTACTCCTATTCTGATGCCACAATAAGACATCAAACACATCCACCTTGTTATTGCTCGGCTCCTCAAGAACTTTCCTAGCCAACTATTCAGCGAAAGGCATTGTGAGAGGCGACCCAACCTATCCCCTGGCTCTTTATACGTCGAATAATCGCACCAAAAAGTTTCGAACCATTTTCTTTAAAAAAATTATTAATTAAAAATAAACAAAGAAAATTTCAACTACGAAAGGTACTAACAATACTATCCCGTAGTCGGGTGCAAAGTTAAAAAATCCGTGGTTAGGCGACCACGTTTTGTGGCGATTTAGTATTTGAATTAATATTTAAACCACGGTTTCTCTCATCTATTTTCCACTTTTTAGTGCTCTTCGTAGTCAGGTTTTTTGGTTATTTTTAATTAATTGTTTGCTCTACACTTTTTTCAGGATTCCGTAAATAGGCCACGGTACCTCATTGCTCACGGTAGTGCGTCCGTCTATTAGTCTGCCTGTCTGTCACCACCTTGAAACCGATGAACTAAACACAATTTCGATATCATTTTAAAAGAAAACCATTACTTTGGAGGTGGGAGTACAAGTAAAAGCCACAATGGAATTTTGTTCGTGTATAGACATGTACGAGTAGTATATTGTTGAAAAGCTCTGAGTGCAATCCAAAAATATTTTATATTTGCGCTTATAGTTAAGGAAACTCTGAGAGAAAAGGGTGTCTCTTTATTCTCTAAGGAAGTAATGAAAATAATCCTCAGATGCGGAAAAACTACCACTAGCAGATCAGCGCACCTGAGATGGTGAATATATTACGTACGAGTGAGTTGAATGAGAGTAATGCACGAGGTATTGATGCCATAAAGCCAATAGATCTAAAAGTTATTGCAGAAAGTTTTGGACATGTTCAAGGTTCGATTCCAAGAAAACACAAAAAATAAAAAAAACAAAGTTTTCTCACTGTCCCACCTCTCACGAATGTCTGACAAAAATCCGAGAGTAAAACTGTCATGAGAAGCTTCTCTCAATTAAACAAATTGCCCTTCGGAAACGGCGTAAAACTTGCATTGGGCTGTTAGCACCCAAGGTTAATTTCAATCCTACCTATTGTCGAAAATGTCTCGAAAAGATTGTTGTGGATAGGCTCAAGATTTTTGTTGAACGGTTTCTGTATTAGGAACAAATTAATATAGCTTTCAAAAAAATAAAAGGACGGGCGAATTTGCGAACTTAGTCAATGAGAGCCTCACCAGAAATGATCACCACCTGGTTATGCTGCTTACAACTTCAGCGAACTGGTTATTAGATTGCCTCAGCGATCGCCATTTTCAAGTCAAAATTTCTAGTAGTCACAGAAAACCAAAGAGGTGTACCATGGGGATCAAAGCTGGTTACACTACTATTTATAATTTACACAAACGCACACATAGCTCATACCCTGATGATACAGCGAGCAAATAATGAAGGCATAATTTGACAAAGCTGTAAGATGGTGTCAAGACAATGGTGTTGTTATAAATGTATCGCAAACGAAACTGATGTATGTATATTATCGGCCAGTAAATGTAGACATTGTCCAGTCGTATCAACCGCGTCAGCTATTGAGGAAGTAAGGACCTATAAGTACGAGTATTTAGGGGTCACTATCGACTGCGACCTTAGATGGGACATCCAAGGTCGTAGTCGCTATAAACTTAAGAGCGACTTGTTTGCTCTATTCTATTTGAAAAAGTACACACCACAACCGTTACAGCAGCAATTGTTCTATGCGTTCATAGAATCACAGATTCGATACATGGGGTGGTGCAACAAAGGCACGTATAGAAGTGCTGAAGAAATTTCGAGCACAGCATTGAAGTAATCGCCGAAAATCGCAGATGACGATTTTGAAATTCTCAGCGTTTCAAATATCTTCAATACGGCAGTTGTATTGGAATATTATGAAGGCAGCCGTTTTAAAAGTCCTTTAGAACACTATATCAACATAAAAAGACAGTGTTTGACGAAAACATCGCCTAAATTGTCAATGCAATAATTGGCAATTGAACAAAATTAATAAAATATTGACAAAATATTCCTTTCCCCCGTCGAGAGTCGATCACAGATCAGCCGATAAAAAAAAGTGTTCATGTCGTTGGCGAATCCCTCTAGCCATCTCAGTTCCGGTGATGTTATTATTGGGGAGTCTTGAAAGTATCCAATAATTCATCATATATGTAAATTGTTTCGGCAACGAAATTTACTTAGCTGACTGTGAATTATTGTTCTTAATCAGATACAACTAATAACAAAGGAAAAACACCTGAAAGCAAAATAGTCATGTTCAGGAATTGACCATGGAGGAAGAAGTACACGGGTAACTCAGCTGGTAGAGCATTGGTGGTTGTGTACCCAGCTTACGGACCTCCTGATTTATATCATTATCTGGGTGGTTCTAACAGTAGACTTTTAACGTTTCCAGGGTTAAACGATTGGGCACAATGGACCCGAATTTGTTGGTCTAAGTGAGCGGTGACTCTATTTGTCACAAGGCACCCATCCACCTAACTGTTGTCGCAAATTAGCGACCGCGAGGAATCTGTGAACACTTTCCCTTGTTCTTGCAAATAAATTGTGGGTTTACTGGAAAGGATGTTACATATCTTTATTATGATAATTAATACAATTCTATAGTAATATTAGAGTGATCTTACTTCAGTCTCTGCTGTATAATTCAATAGTTTTATTTTATATATATATCAAATTTCGTTTGCGTCCACGCGCTTGGGCGGCCATGTAAAAAAGAAAAATAGCAGAGGTCTGCACTTTGACAGCTCATCTTTGCTGGGTATAGCGCCATCTTGGGTTCAAGGGTGGCAACTACTATTTACCGACAGCACTGCTTGTGCAGGGTTGTTAACACTCCTCCCTGGTAGTTCCGCCCGTGAGCTCACATCCCTATTGGCTTTTACATCAAGGACCGCTAACTTCACAACAGGCCTCTCGTATACACCAGTATGCGTTTGAATAAACGCACTTATCACTTGACCATCCTTAGAAAACTTGGTTTGAATTACTCGCCCCTTTGGCCAGCTGTTCCGTGGGCTATTCGGGTCCACTATGAGGACGATGTCACCCACCTCAATCGGCTTGATGGGTGCGAACCATTTCGTTCGGCGGGTTATCATAGGAAGATACTCTCTTACCCAGCGTTTTCAGAAGCGTTCTGCATACTGCTGGGAAGTAGACCAATTCTGCTTAAGCACTCTGCCATTATCGTTGAACATTGCAAGTGGTTTTACTCCGTTCGATGATCCTAGGAGAAAATGGTTAGGCGTAAGTGCCTCCTCGCTTTCTTCATCGATAGGAATGTATTTGGGGGGACGTGAGTTTACAATGTTTTCCGCTTCCATCAACATGCCTCTCAGTAATTCGTCCGAAAGATTGCGAGTTGGTATTATTCCATAGAGAGATTTCTCAACAAGTCGATTGGCTTTCAGGCATGCGATTTCCTCTTGATACACATCAGCCTGAGCTTCTCTTACCAATGCGTTTTCTGCTAGCTGAAGTTCTTCCTTTAATAAATGTCCGACCGTCCTTGCTCCTTCCGTTCGAATTTTTATATTGTGGATGAAACGGAACACGAAGGCTGTACTTCGAAGTAATCGTTTCCAACTCGAAATATCTTTTAATCGGAAGACATTTTCTTGAGCTTGGGTATGAACGTTGATGAATTGCGTTTTCAGCTCTTCCATAGTAAACTCCTTTGCTTGAACTTCCTTATCCGGACGTGAGTTGAGAAATTCTGGTACCCTAAACCATCGACTGGATGCATCCAAATCCGGAAGATTTTGCCATTTGGTTCCCTCGTCTGCTACGTTCAACTTGGTAGGAATCCATCGCCATTCCGATACCGTTGTTAGATCTAATATCTCGCTGACACGATGAGCCACAAACTGTCTATATCGCCGATGGTCCGAGCGAAGCTAACTCAGAACGGTTTTAGAATCCGACCAGAGGAATCGATGTGAAAAGTTGATAGTGTGTAACTCGACAATGCACCTTGAGAGTCGCGCACCTAGAACCGCTGCTTGCAGCTCAAGTCGTGGAAACGACAAGGTCTTCAGCGGCGATACTCTTGTTTTGGCCCCAATTAAGGCACATTCCACTATTTCATTGTTAGTTGTCCTCAAGTAAGCTACGGCTGCAAACCCGTTCTCACTGGCATCCACGAATATATGTAGCTGCTTCTCCGAGTCAGGCTTGGGATCCGGCTGATATAGCACCTGGGAGTCTTGAGAGATTCTACGGCTGGCAGGCAACGTACCCATTTTAACCACTTTTCGTTTTCTGCATCATTAATCTCTGAATCCCATCCGATTTTAGACCTCTATATTTCCTGCAAAAGGATCTTTATGTAGGAAGGAAGTGTGCCAATAGAACTAACGGATTGAATATGGTCATTAAAATCCTTAAAACCTCACGCTTTGTGGGACGACGATGGGCAAATAGAATTTCTGCTTGGTTTGGATTAGTAGTAAGATATCAGACGCAGTGCACTACCACATTCCCAGCACCTTTTCTGTTCCCAGCACGATGTCGACATTCAACTCTTTGCTATCCGTATGGTCGGACTTCAGCGCCTTAAGCACTGTGTATGAGTTTGAAATCCAATTTCGAATATGAAATCCTCCTTGTTGATGTACGAGGGCAAGGTGAAAAGTTCTCGGCCTGACAATGAAAGACTGCGATTTCCAGTTAAAAAATGATTTTATTTTTCTACATAATCTCCCTTGACTTCAACACACTTAGTCCAGCGTTTCTCCAACATCAGTATTCCTTCTCGGAAGTGAGAGTCTGGAAGGCTGTGAAAATATTCATCTACGGCCCTCTCAACTTCTGTATTGGATGCGAATCGCTTCCCAGAAATAAATTTCTTCAAGTTTGGGAACAGATGGAAGTCTGAGGGTGCCAAATCAGGTGAATAGGGGGGATGGCCGAGCAAATCGTACCCCAAATCCCACAGTTTTCCCATCGTCAACGCACACTTGTGTACAGGTGCATTGTCCTGGTGAAAGATGATTTTTTTCTTCTTCAAGCCAGGCCTCTTCTCGCGAATTTCGGCATCCAGCTGGTAAAGAAGGTTGAAGTAATATTCGCCTGTAATTGTTCTGCCTTTCTCAAGGTAATCAATTAACAGGATCCCTTTCGCATCCCAAAACACACTGGCCATGATCTTTCCGGCAGATGCGATCGACTTTGCTTTTTTTTGGCGCTGAACCACCGGCTTTCACCCACTGCTTCGACTGCTGTTTCGTTTCTAGCGTTTAGTGGTGGACCCATCTCATCCATGGTGACAAATCGCCGCACAAAATCGGTCGGATCCCTATTGAATCGGTCCAAAGATTGCCGCGAAAATCGTTTGCGCATTTGCTTTTGATCGGCATTCAGCAAATGTGGCACCCATCTTGCGCAGAGCTTTCGCATCCCTAAGTTTTTGTGCAAGATGTTTCGCACCCTCTCTTCCGATATAGACACAGCCTCAGCTATCTCACTCACCTTCATCCATCCAACACGATATCATCGATTTAATCCATCAAGTCATCTATATAGTGATTTTTTCGAATCAACCGAACAGCTCTCGGGAACGTCCTAGCAAACTCGTCGGCATTCTTGTTTTTAACAAATTGGGCACTGCAAAGCGAGCACGTTGCTCCAAAGCTCATGTCGGTCATTACGTATACGTCTGGCTCCTGTGCGGCACTGGGATTCCAGAGAAATCTTTGAAAGTTCTGGTCTTACTCTCGTATTTTGATTTGATGGAACATTTCCATAATGTCCCCGTAGATGGCTATCGGGTTTTCTCTAAACTTATATATCACAGACGTTAGCGATGTTAATTGGTCCGGTCCTTTTAATAAAACGGAATTCAGTGACATGCCTTGTACTGTAGCAGCTGCATCCCAGACGATCCTCAGCTTTCCTGCCTTATTTGGGTTTTGGACGGAAAATATAGGTAAGTACCATGATCGGTGATGCCCTTCGGCTACTTCTTGAGCCAAAAGCCTTCGAGCATAGCTCTTCGAGACATACTCCTCTATTTTCACCTTAAGTGATTCAGCTAAGAGTGGATCCCGCCTCATTCGTCGTTGTAAACATGATAGTCGTCATATAGATAAACTATCCGGTAGCTGAATCTCATCGAATCTCCATAACAGTGCAGTTTCAAAACGACCATCCTTGCGAATTGTGAGACCGTTCAGCAAATCCAGAGCACGTTGGTCATCAGTCGGCATTAGAATTCTCTCCGAATTTGACACTCCGAAGTTGTCTGTACTTATGAATTCCTTCACCAACTGCTGCAGCTCAATGTCAATGCACTCGCAGATATGAAAACTGTACTGATCTTCAGTGTATCCCTCCTCGTCGGACCTTTTGGAGCAATTACCATGAACGACCCACCCAAGTCGCGTTTTAGTTGCGACAGGTTCTTCCGAACTTCCGTCTCTACATTTCAATGGAAGTCCCAGTTTAGCGTTGTTAAGGCCTATAAGCAAACGCGGTACTGCATTCTCATACGGCTCAATTACCAGACTTCTAAGATGCTCGTATTTATTTTGCATGTGCCTGATATCTATTGTCTGTGATGGAAGCTGTAGATTGTCGACAGTGTGAACATCCGTGAGAATATACCTTTCAGCATTCGGTGAAGTACTTGAGATTTGCAGAGTGAGAACTTCAGAATTATTCTCGTACTTATGAGTGTCCGGCTTCGGCAATTTGGTAGATTCATGCGCTAAAATGAGGTAGTGTGCATGTTGGTAATGTCTGCTTGTAAATCGCCCAGTTAAGACGAACAGCAGGCGGCAACTTATCAACTTGTTCCTGTAAGAGTGTTGGATTAGTCAAATAAGCTATCTACTTCACGAAAAGAAGACATATTCGCTTTTTGCCTACTGGAAGTCTCAACCTAGACAACGGTATCATACCGTGGGTCAATATTGTAAAGTACCTAGGGGTGTACTTAGACCAGAAATTGACTTTCGGTTGTCACATACGAGAGACTTTAACTAAGATCGATGTTCTTATAAAAATGCTTTACCCTCTTATAAATCGCAAATCACTTCTCAATACAAAGAACAAAATAATCATTTTTAAGGTCATTTTTCAAGCACTGTTGACTTATGGGTCTCCTGTATGGGGAAACTGCGCGAAAACCCATATTAAGCGACTTCAAGTTGCACAAAATAAGGTGCTAAAAATGATGCTCAATCTCCCACGGGATTTCTCAACTCTCATACTACACGAAAGAGCAGGTGTTATCCAAATTGGTAGAAGGATTGAAACCCTCAATGATAAATTCATGTCCAGATGTATTCACGTTGATAATCAACTTATTAGAGACTTACAGCTGTTGTAATTATTATTTATTGTTTATTTATTATTTATTATATATTTATTATTTATAATGTGTTATTTGTTATTTACTATTTATTATTTATTATTTATTATTTATTATTTATTATTTATTATTTATTATTTATTATTTATTATTTATTATTTATTATTTATTATTTATTATTCATTATTTATTATTGTGAATGCACAGATCTCAGAACTCCGTTCAAACGTGGATATAAAGAGCGGCCATTCATCGGGGCTCCCTGAAAAGCATTGCAACTCCCTTAACATTAAGTGACGCGCAGCTATATTTTGTTCCGTTAAACTTCGAATAGGTGTTTCGTTTTGGATTAATCAATGTTCCTGAAAAGGTGGGGTGGATGCGGCGGTCTGCGAATGCGGTCGGTTATCAGTTAACGTTAGTTGCGGCCTTTGCATGGCTACGTTTGGATGCTACTGTATAGCGTTCGACGGTGCATTATCTCTTATTGTTGACCTCTCTTGTACTTGTTGCGATGGGTTAACCGAAGCACCAAGCCAGACATTATTGACATTATGGTTGTGGGCACTAGGGTGCAGTAATCCCGGTACGGATGCGTTGGCTTTCCATGTCACCATCGTTGATTGAGGGCAATCACGGCTTGGATTTTGCATGAGCTAGCTGTCGACCTTCATTCTAGATATAGATTCAGCCTCCTTCTCACTTTCCGACGAATGATCCGCTAACTGACTTAGGATCTGGTATTTTTGTTCGTCGTTGTCACGTTTCTCTCGCAATATCCGTTCTTCTTCCAGTTTCTGTAATTCTATTTGCAGGTCCTTCATAGAAGCTTTCGACGTATTAGAACTGGTGCACGTCTTTGAGTTTCGTCATCGATGGTCCAATCGTTCAAGCGGAGTTTTCGTGAGGAGGAACTTTGACGAGGTAGCTACGGCGTCAGCGGCCGTGTAGACAACATTTGTGGTGTAGGCACCGGCAGCGTTGGCGTCTGCACCAGTTGGCGTCTGCGACAGCATTCGTTGCCAGATGATCACACACGATAACGGTTCCGACAGGGTTTGTGAGCAAACTCTTAGCATCAGTTGTACAAATGCCCGGAGCAGTAGCGGCGGCATAAGTTGGAGCGATTGGGAAAGAATTTGGCGCAATCGAGACGGCAGTAGTTCCAACATACAGGGCAGCACTTGTGAAAAGGTTAGTCGCAGTGATGACGACGCACGTGGAAGCAGTTGTACAGGTATTCGGTGCCGTTATGGCGGCGTATGTGGCAGTAGTAGTAAAAATATTTGGCGCCGTTGTGGCGGCGTATGTGGCAGCAGTTATACAGCTATTCGGCGCCGTTATGGCGGTGTATGTGGCAGCATTAGTAGCGACACACGCAGCGGCAATTGTAAAAAAGATTCGCAGCAGCTGTTGTAACAAAGTTTACTGCAGTATTGCCGATGTTTGAAATAGCAGTTGTGGTGAAATACGAAGCAGCAGTTGTAGCAGAATTGGCGGATGCTTTTGCTTCTGGAAACCTAGATAATAAGAGACTCTTACCTGCCACACAGTGGACACAAAGCCACTCTTCTTGGCTGACACAACTATCCAGTCCACAATTTGTCCACCCTTGGGAAGGGCCGCGGAAATGGAGTCTTTTTTGGGGCATCTTGTTCGGTGGATAGCAACTGAAATTTGTAAATTGTTGTCGCAGATTAGCGACCGCGAGGAATCTGTGAACACTTTCCCTTGTTCTTGCAAATAAATTGTGGGTTTACTGGAAAGGATGTTACATATCTTTATTATGATAATTAATACAATTCTATAGTAATATTAGAGTGATCTTACTTCAGTCTCTGCTGTATAATTCAATAGTTTTATTTTATATATATATCAAATTTCGTTTGCGTCCACGCGCTTGGGCGGCCATGTAAAAAAGAAAAATGGCAGAGGTCTGCACGTTGACAGCTCATCTTGGCTGGGTATAGCGCCATCTTGGGTTCAAGGGTGGCAACTACTATTTACCGACAGCACTGTTTGTGCAGGGTTGTTAACACAAACCTACCCATGTTTTCTTCTTTTCGCAATTATTCAACAAATTTTCATTCTATTATTCGAGTATACATAGCTCACATCTATAATGTGTATGGAAAACTTCAACTGAGACATATGGCCCTAAGCCTTCTGAACGTAGAAATTTCATCACAGGTCGACAAAGAAGGAAATTATTAATAAAACGACATTTTCTTTCATTGAATCAAAGCCCAAATTATTTTTTTTTGTTGGTTTCTTGGCAAATCGTAAGCAAATATTTAAAATTAAAATCTTAAAAGAAAACTTTTTTGAAAAGCTAATATTTCTTAACTAGAAAACTAACTTTTTTTTTAACCTATTGCCAGCAGAATAGTCTCCTGCAGATGAGCCATAAGCTTAGCGCGGAAGCTATGTAAAAATTGTTACGCTTTGAAATATGAATAAAACTTGAACTTGAACTTCAGATCTTTAAATAAATAAATAAATAAATATGGGCGTTTACAGCCCATATAGAGCCATGCCTAACTTCTCGATGCCATTCGTGCTATGCGACACACGAGTGGGATGCACGTACAGTTTTATTCGGTTTCCGAAGGGCAATTTTTCGATTGAGAGATGCTTCTTACGACAATTTTACTCTCGGCTGTGTGTCAGACATTCGCGAGTGGTGAGACCGTGAACAATTTTTTTGGTATTATTCGGGACTCGAACCTTCAGCCTCCCGCTCAGTGATCGCGCCTTAACCACACTTGAGATCTTTGCAACATAAAAATAAAACAAAACAAAATAAAAATCGGTTCAATAATTCAGAAGTTGTAGAAGCAAAAACTAACGTCAGATGCTTTGTATGGAATAATAGTTAAAATTTTTAAATATCTCTGTTCTAACGGATCCCTTAATGTGCGAACAAAGTCTTTTTATTTTCAATCAATCAATTGTATTCAATCTTGATATTACTATAAAGAGAAACTCGAAAAGTGAGTCTCGCAATTCTTTTTAATTGTCCATGTGTACCACGGACTACATGACTAAATGGGTTTTTAAACTTCATATCTGGGATCTCTCGGTCACAATTCGAACAATTTTCTCGAAAACGGCTCTAAAGATTTCTATAAAAATGCATACCCATGGAAATTCTAAATTTTCTCGAAGAACGACTTACCAATGTCAAAAAAGTTAACACACATAAATGCAAAAGGTACCAACAACTGGATGAAGGAATAAAATCCATAAATATTAGAATATTTGTCAAATACACCTTTATGTAATAGAATGGTTACAGATGATAAGTTATTTCCGATCCCATGAAAGCCGTATAGCACGAGCGACTATATCGGGTTAAAAATCTCGGGAACACGAAACTCCTGACAATAATGAATCTTTTCTTTGTATCAGATATAACTATAACTTTAGTACAGCAGCTCAACAAACAGGTTGTGAATCTAGATCAACCAACATACGAGTATTGCCATACGGATAACAAAAAAAAATCGGACCTCATCGATTTCTTCTTCAAAAGAGCAGCTTGGAAAATAACTCCTCTAACTAAAAAAGAAAGAAATTAGAATTAGGCATCCAAACAAATCTTGAACTTAATATCTCAAAAAAGAAACATTTGAAAGAAATGACAACAAACAAGGTGTCTTTTATACAAATCGCAACTCAACAAACTCACTGAATTGCTACGTAACGGAATAAGAGGGCTAAAAAATCAAAGTATTAGGCAATATCTAAGAGGCTCACCGCAGATAAAACGACGACTTAAAATAGATAATAGTACATGGGCTAAAAACAATTCAGAGAAAGCTTATTTGCTGCAATAAAAGCCCAAATGATGAAATTTGGCCAAGAGGAATATAAAAAAGTATCGAAATTCCTTCAGTCACGCAATATGAAATCGAAACTGCTATTCGGAAAGACCTGCAACCAAAAAAATCTCTTGGTTATGATCTGATTACTGTGGAGTTGATGTAACAGTTGCCTCAAGGAGCCATATGTAAATAAACATCGATAATGAACGCCTGTTTGAGACTCAAGCATGTTCCTCACTATTGGAAAGTCGCTGAAATAACCATGATTCCAAAGCCAGGAAAGGATCTTCATGAAGTGTCTTCTTAAAGTCCCGTATCTTTGTTATCCATCATGTCAAAAATACTTGAAAAGATTTTCATCCAGAGGCTAAAACCATTTATTTAAAGTGAAAACATGATACCAACTTATCAGTTTGATTTCAGAAAAAACACTGAACTATTGAATCATGCTCAGTCATATTTCTAGACGTTGCTCAAGCGTTTGATGAGGTATGACATGTAAATACTTTCATATCAAGTAAGATGATGCCTATGCCCACTTAAAAGAAATTAAAGCTGGAGTATCATACCCACTCTTTACGAATGACCTACCAGTCCCTTCCAATAGTACAATAGCCACATTCGCCGGTGACACAGTAGAACTTGCAATCGTAAAACGTGCAGCAGAGTCAACTGGACCAGAAAGTGGCGCATACATCTCAATAGTACTAAATCAGTACACTTTAATTTCACCAACAAAAAAGATTTAACGGCATCCGATTACCCTATCTGTATACAAATTCCTTACTCCAATATGGGAAAATAATATCTAGGAACGAACTTAGACTCCAAACTTAGATGGAAAGAACACGTGAAAAAGAAAAGAAAAGAACTAAATATTAAAATGAGAAAAATGTATTGGCTTATCGATAGAAGATCACATTTATACATATGTACGTAAACTGTTATTGTAAAAACAATTAGTAAGATTCGTGTGGACATACGCAATTTAGTTATGGGGTTGAATAATATCTAAATAATCGAACGTTTTCAAAACAAAGTAAGGCCCTTTTGATGATACGAGTCATAACTATTTAAATTCCACTTAAAGGCATAAGTTCCACTTAAACGTTTGCACGAAATACAAAGTGGATCTTAAATATCAATAAGTTGAACTTAGCTTATGAGGAAGAAATAGTAGGTCATAAGGTATTTAAGTAGTGCTTAAGAAGCTTTAGAGGTTAGGTTTCATCAGTGGCATTTCAGCGAATTGTGTGTTATTTAAAAAAACAAATATTTACGTACGAGTACACATGTACTATTTTAAGCTTACTCGTAGGAACAAAATAAGTTGCCAATTTTAAACTGATGACTTAGAAAAATTTTACATCACTGAACTTGGAATCCCTCGTCAAATTTGCGAGGGGAGTGAATACTTCTTTTTGTTTTGATGAACGGTCTTTTTTACAAGTGATTTTGTTTATCCGAAAATATGACTTTGCTTTGGGATACTTTAGGGGAACACATGCTTCTATAGTTTCAAGTACAGTCGGGTTTTTGCGACAATAGTAAAAATATACTTTCCTGCAATAATTTTTGACGTTTTGCGTTTGACATATGGCATTTGATAATAAACTGAAGTTGATTGCATTGCATTGAACTAAGTCTTTGCTAAGATAATCTTAAATATTTGGGAGCAATCGACAGTAATTTAAGTTTCACTTATAATATAAGATCAACTTTGCTATAATATTATGAACAGTATCAGCAAACGAGCATAAGAGACAAAGTAAATGCGCCGTGTTATATAAGAAACACAGACCTTCATCGCGACCTTAAACTAAAAACTGTAGCAAAATCTATTGTAGAATACGCAGGAGTCCATGATCAAAGGCTGACATATAAATCCAGAAGCAGTGAAACTCACCGATACAAACGGACTTACTCGAAGACTGAAGCGCATCATCGCACCACATCTAATGTCCTTGTTGACGGGATTATTTATATTTATGATTTGTGAACGTCGTCCGCGATACTTTACAGTGACGTATGTGCTCATGGAAAGTAGGTACTTAAAGTTTACGCAACCGATTTTAATACATTTTCACCGCAGAATGCATATGTCTACTCTCTCATAAGAGGAACTCAAGTATTTATTTTTCAATTATGTAAATTCCCTACAGTTACGAGTAAGTCCACTCCTGTCATAAGTAGACACTAAAGGTACATTTTTAACCATCCTTCCGTAAAAAAATGTGGCTCGCCCTTCTTCAACTACAACTGAAGTCTTGCCCGAAAAACAAATTCAGCACAAATTAATATTCCATTTCAGTAAGCAGCTTACACCATTTAGGCTAGCGGCATTCCTTCAAAAAATTTCAACCGAACCCGTCGGACCAACACCAGACCAATTTTCCTCCAGCCAAGTGGAAAACCTCACATTTGCCATAAAGATACATATTTTGAATGTTTTGTGTGTGCACAGAAATATTCAAGGATTTAATTACGTCCACCCTTGGCCCAAAGAAGAAGGCTTTTAACATTATGCACCAGCCGCGCCAAACTCACCCCCAAAGCCAGCGCTCCCGAAAATACAGTCATCGCGAGCGGCGTACTTCGAAATCCTTGGAAATTATTTTTTATCACGATTCCCGGTTCGTTCTATGTTTGCAATGCTTTTTAGTTTTTTTTTTTAATTTTTTTCTTCTGTCTTTCTTTTGGCACTTTGACGACGACGGAGGAGATTTGAGAATTCAATGTTCATAAGTAAACAAAATATGAGTCTCTCATAACTCAGAGCAAAGAGAAAAAGAAAGAGAAAAGCAACGAGCTAACGAGAGAGTTATTCAATTTATTCTGACTTATGAAAGTCCTTTCGACATGCAAGACAATTTTTCAAGTTTTCCACAGCAGTATAAGAAAAACGAGAATAAAAAGTGACAAACAAACAGCAGGAATGGAAATGAAAAATCCCTAAGAATTAAAAGGAATCGGGGAAAATGGACATTTGAGGGGTTCTCATCCTTTCTGTGAATTGAAGTACAGTGGGGAATGTGAATACAATCCCGCAGACATTTTGGTTCAATTTAGTCGGAACTATACTAAGTTTTAAGCAAATTCACCTACTTACGTTGAAATTATTGTTTTGGTTGTATCTGCACAGAATTGTACCAGAGTTCGTGGTTCTTTTTCAAAGTGTATCATCCATAGAAAGATTTTTGAAAACCTCGATATTTATTTATATAAAACATAAAAAACTGAATTTGCGAAAATGGAAAAATCAGTGTATAAATGGCTAATGCGAAAAAGGGCCGCTCATATTGCCGTTTCTGGGGATATTTTGTGTACAAAAGAATGGCATAAGTGCATATAAGAAACACCGGAAAAATTTCAAGCAAGCAGTGGTTGGTTTCCAAATTCACGAAGCGTCATGGGGTACGATTCTTCAAAATTTGCGAAGAGAAAGTTTCCAATGCTTCTGAGCTCGTAAGTACCTTTTTGGTGGAGTTTGAGAAAAAAGTTGCTAAAATAGATGTATGTCCGAAGCAAATTTGTAATGCGGACGAATCTGGATTGCTCTGGAAATTCTTTCCATCAAGACATCTAGCAAAGAATAACATTCATGGCATGTACAAACGCAACCGGTGTACATAAACTGAAGCCATTTTTGATCAGAAAAACGAAAAATCCAAGAGCTTTTAAAAAATGTTATGAAAAAAAAGGTAATCAATATGCCAGTAATCTAAAAAGGCTAACAAAAATGCTTGAATAACTTCAGTGCTCTTTGAAGAATGGTTAAAAAATAATTTCGCCCCAGAGGTAAGTAATGGCAAACTTTATACAATACATAGATAAAAAAAACAATAGGCAAAACAAGTTTTCAATACAATTATTTTTTTTTTTTTTGCAATTTGTAGGTATATATTTTTTCAAAATAAAAACTTAACCAAAACAGTTTAACTTCTCATCTATAATGCTTCTTGTCACCCAAAAGACTCGGTAATTGAAATTAAAGGCATTAGAGCAGCCATACTTCAACCTATGGATCAAAATGTAGTATGGTTGAATAAGCTCTATTACAAAAAAAAGTTTGCTGATCCATCTGGTTTCTTTCTGCAATTATGAACAAGCACAGAAAAGCTTAAATTTGAAACATGCCATCTGTTTCTTGGCAAACGCTTGGAAAGAGTTAAAAGCGAATACCATCGCTAAATGTTGGAGAAGAATGTATTGGGAGGAAGAAGACTGTTACTTTAAATGTTACCACTTTTGCCACTCACTTAGAGAGAAATGGCAATAGGAAAACAGACTAATATAAACTTTATTAGAATATAGCCAACATTATTCCGGGATTCTCGGAAGGACTTCGCTTCCTTCCTTAAAATGTTTATAAATTTTGCACCCAAATTCATCCACTTAAACTAAGGGAATCGTTTTAAAATTAAAAGCAAATTACACTAAAAAAAATTGAATTTTATTTGTTTTTATGACTTCATACTAGCACTTCTTTGTCGCTCACTGTTTTGTATAAACTAAAATAAGACTCATAAAACCCCATCCCCCCAACCCATTCAAAAAAGGGCAAAATGTCTCCCCTTGCGTTTCCATTACTGTCGGCTTATGTTGCCAAAGCTGCCAGTGACTGTAGTTTTCAACGCAATGACATAGTATGTGTAGCTTTACTATTATCACTCCCCTTCTGGTAAAGAAACTTTCTGACTTACTGCGGTACCTGCTGCGTTGAGATGACAAATGATAGAGGCTTGCCCGGGTAACTGGAGTCAACCATCAATCCTCGTAGCGAATTATTATCCAAATCCAATTAATTATAAAAAAAAACGGACGACACTTAGCTCAAAGTTGTCGTTTTCTACTTGAAATTCATTATTCACTTAAATAAATAGAAGTCCTTCGTTTCGGTGGCGAATTTCAGCCATCATGATGGAGAGCAACTGATAAAAACACACATAAACGCCATGCAATGGTGACTGGACCGGAAGTACGACAGTACCTGCTATTCTCATTTACATTTGGAAATGATTTTTTTTTTTTGCAATTGTCGAGAAGTGTCGAGTTTTGTTTCTAGAGAAGCCATCAATCTCAGGAGTAGGAAGCGCTTGAATCATGGCTCTGCAGGGTAAGAAGTTGGTGAACGTGGAAGAAGAGTGATTAGAAAATAATCAGTTTTAATGAAAAAGTTTTTGTTGTTGGTCTTTAATTTAATTATGTTTCTTTGAGAGGTGGTAATCGCAAGTCGTTTCGGTGGAGGTGTGGGAGGTTATGTTAAAAATGTACGTACACTATTGAAACAGGTCGTTTAGGTGGCTTTACTTCGTTGCAATAGTGAAAATACACATAGAGCGAAGAGAGGTTTCATAACAAGTTTTTCTGAAAAGGGACAAACAAAAACTGCCTGCACTAAAACTGCGATGAAAAATTCTATTATTAATATAAAAATGTGAACACAATTGATACAGCGGTATAAAAGTTATGGTAAAGAATGACCTGTCAAACATTTTTGCCCTGTCAATTTTTATTTATGCCTAAAGCGAAAAACAAATTTCATCCAAGTAAGATTTTGGACCACGAGTAGACCAGTGAAGAAGGTCGACCGATTTTTGGGAATGGCTTACTAGATTTTGCTCTACCTATCGTCTCTGATAGTAGCGTCCTGCTGACTGTTGCGAGGTAAATAGTGGAAGGTGATAGTACTGAAACAAAACTCAAAAGATTATGTCTACGGGGGTAAGCAGAAATAGCAAATGTAAGTTTTTTAATAACCCAATTACATAAATATTATTTTGTGTGTTTCTGCCGGAGTGGCTTTCTCCGTTGTAGCCTTGGCATTTTTTGCATGTACGATTCGCAAACCTGAATAATCTCCAATTGTCTTCAGACCGCACCATTTGGTCTACAAGAGACTGTGGACTTGATAGGCCCATAAAGCGTCTGCAATGAAATACTGCGTGCTCTGTCTCTTCTTGCAGCCGTAGCTGCTTCTCTTTAAGTGCGTGGCTTTTCCTCGCGTTCTCTCCTTGGCATATCTCCATGACATAGTTGCTCACTACATTCCACTTACCCTGTGACTGTAACATGTTGCAGACTATGTTCTCTGGGGTTAGTGTTTCTTCCAATTTTACCCACAGTATTTGAATACATGCTCTACTTGTAAGCAGGACCGATGGGGGAGTCATCGTATGAATGGAAACACTTATGTCCTGTTAGCACCTGTGTTACATAAATATGGGCCTCTCCAGGCCTCAATGTTAAAGTTTTTCTGTTGTGTCGGCGTAGGATTCCTGAACATGTTGCCTGCTGCTCTGGTATGTTCTCTGCAGTTCTTCTGCCAGTACTTCGATCGGTACCATTCCAGCGATGACACACGCCTGGTCCGAGCTTATGTGTAATGAACTAGCTACTCTTAATGCACAAAGTCATTTTATGACTGTGATTTTGCGCTTGTACGATTTTGCCCTCATAGGGCCACCGACTGGTAATTGGTAATCCATAAAGCACTACTTGTGCAACAACTTTAGCTAGAAGTTGCCTCTTACTATATCTCGGTCCGCTAATAGTTGACATAATTCGCGGGAGGGATATAATTACTCATGAGGGTTTATTGCTTACATACTCCAGATGATCTTTAAATGAATCAATTATAACACCCAGGTACTTAACTGTTGTTTTGGATATAATTTCGTGACCACCTATCGTTAGCGTAATGGTTTCTTTCCTCTATCTGCTGCTGTGGCATCGGTCCCAAGACCGAGCCCTGTGGTGCTCCTACTGTGACTGCGTACTACTGCACACCATCATCAGTGTTATATAGTAACTTTCTCTGCCGAAAATAATTCTCCACGATTCCCGGTTGTATCTTGGAGCTTTCATATTTCGTAGCGCTTCCAGGATGTGTTTCCAACTCGCGAGTTGAAAGCGTTCTTAACGACACAATTATCGGTGTATTAAATTTCATTATAAAACCAACTAGAAATCATTTCAAACTTTTTAGGAAACCTGAAATTAGTAAAGTAACTGACGAGATATATATAAGACTTCGCGACAGATTTTTAATATATATTCCACTGCAAAACATGATAGCACAATTTAGATGAAAATCGGTACAGCAAACATATACATATTTCGAGCTTTCAATAAATTACTATATAATGCATTTCATTTTAAAACCAACTAAAATACTTTTCTATCACATTGGAAAAGGTATGAAAACAATTTGTACAGCGGTTTTCGAAAAGTAACTCTACTCAAACAGATTTTCCATAAATATTTCACTGTAAAATCTACTTCATTGATTCTCAGTATTTTAGTAAAAAAATAAAATCGGTACAGCGGCTCACGGCGTATTTTTCAGGTGTTAGACCTCCTGTTTGACTTATCATATGCTTTGTCATTTCTAAATATGGCTTCCCATTGCACATCTAATTCATTACGCAAACAGAATGACTTAAGTAACAAGGACCCCTTAAAAATAACTGACGCATACAAATTGCCATACCATTTTGAAAAGTACCAAAAAGTATCTATTACTCACTCTGCTAACTTTAGGATTTGCATTTAGAATTACAGATTAACATTTGGTAATTTATGCCTGCCATTAGTCATAAACTTAAGAAACTGTACTCTGCTCCATTTCTTAATGGGAGGATTACAAGAACACAACCCTCCGCGTTCTGGTGACAACAACTTCGACGAGATAAAAACACAGAAAGATACAAGTCACTCAATTTGCGTGGTTTTGACTGGTTTGACGCATATCCTTAAACTGTATCTTATGCTAACAGCACCATCAACCCTTATTAGCCTCTTTCAGATGGAATTATTCTTACTCCATAGTACTCAATCGTGTCGTCTTGTGTTTCCTTAAAGTACCTTTGTGTACTTATACACTCTTTGCGTGCAAGTGTCCCATTCCACTGCAAAGTTTTAATTGATATCCTTACATCAAACTTATTGCCCGTTGCTAGCTTCACCACCACCAGTTTGAGAGAAGGACCTGCCATAAAGCGTTGCAAATCCAATTATCAGCAGAAACCACCCAAAGGATGGGGAGCAGGACGAAGTAGTTGCTGCTAATGCTGGTGGTGGTCTTAACGAAAGTTTGTCCCGAAGAGTTGTCCAAGCCACTATACAGAACACACAGTGGTACTCGACTTAGTATTGTTGTTGCTGTTGCCACCTTCATGTGTCATATCCATTTATGATTTAGTTTAGTCCTTTCTCGGAGTCCTTCTTCAATTGCTGGATATTTGTTTACTTTTATGAGTATGCTGTGGGGTGTCCAACAGAAATTGAAATGAATTTTACATAATTTTTGAGATTAATAACGTTGACATACGGTATTTGTGTGTTCACTTAATGTTTGCTATGGAATAGTCAATTAGTAAAATGTGGTGTCTTGCAGCGGTTTACGAGTAACTCGGTCTAGATTGCAGAAGTGATGTACTTTTCTCTTATAGGCGGAATGTGTACCCTTGTATAGTTTTATGTAGATTATATTTAATTTGAGGATATGAAGCTGGTTTTTAAACTTCTTCAGAAATGGAGCAATGAACAGTTTATATACACAAAAGTTTTAATCGAGTGGAAAAAAAACGATTGGGCGGGAGTTAAGAAGAATAGGAGAGTGGGCTGAGGTAGAAAGTTGGTAAAATTTAAATAAACGAAGTTCGTAGCTTTATTCAAAATCCCTTTTCAAAAGAGTCGATAGATGATAGGTAATACCATCGCTTGCGATCCTTATTATTGAGAGCGAGATTCAGATACAAATTAAGGAATATTGAAATGGGTAGAAGTTACAAGAAATTATTTTTTTTAAATATTGTGGATTGACTCAAAGAACTACTAAAAAGAGCAACTATTAAAAAGTATTTAATCAAACTTACTTTTTTAAAAGAGTCGAAAGGTTATGGGTGATATAGTTCCTTGGGAGTCTTATTATTGAGAATTGTAGAGATTTAGAAAAAAATTGTGTCCATATTTCAAAGCATCGATTATTGTTTAAGTAAACTACTAAAAGAGAGCAACTGTTAAACTGTGTGTAGTCTCGCTGTATTTTTGTAGAAATATATCTCTCACACAACATTGTGATGTATTGCAGCGCCCAAAGTTCTTCGGTCATCAACAACCATAGCCATTTTTTTGTGACAGCGTTTGTACGAGTATTTATATACCCTTCCCTAAAAAATGAGTTATTAAAAGGCTTTAAAAAACGTCCAGTATGTTCAATAAGCAAAATAGATACTGCGACTTTTCTCGAACGTCTACTTTCGAACTAAAAATAAAAAAGTGCTAATTGTGAGTTACCTATTTATTTGAAGTACCTACATACATGCTCTAACTTTTTTATAGAACTTCAAATGAGCTACGTATGCCTCATTGTTTTGATGTACTTCTTATAGTTTCGACAACGCCTCACGTTTTTCACTTTTAAAGAACAATTATGGAGACGAACAAGATAAGTTGGAAGATGGTCAAAATTAAAAGCCATTTCTACACGAAAGTAACATATATACGTACTATACATTTTCGGTGACACCAATCTGTTTTAAGTAAATATGATAGGATAGAAGCATCCTTTCTTCGGTTTTAATCTCATTTCGAAAGATATTAGATTAAATGAAAGCCAAAGAGTCCGAAGAGCACAATACCAATGTTAGCAGCGTCGCTAATACACATACATAAAAAAAAGAGTACCTTAACCCATCTCCTTTATTCGTATTTCAACTGTCCGCTCATTATATTTAATTCCTGAGGCGCCTACATTTTATGCTAATTGTAGCAGTTACCTTATCTCAATGGCGATGAGAGGTGATTTGAATTCGAATATTGATTTCGATTCTTTTTTTTTTTATTATTATCTGCTCTCAGCAGAGGCGGACCTATCACGCTGAGCGTCCCGAGAGTTTTTTTTAGATACCTGTTGATTCTGTTCTCGAATTGTTGGATGTTACTGCAGAGTTAACTGACAAGAAGATGGATGGCTTTGTCACAGTTAAAAAGTTCTTTCTGGAAACGATGGTAAATTGGGTTTTCTTCGCATTGAAGTCGATTAAGTTTGCTTTTCTCCACTGCAAAATTGTCTACAGGTCTTCATTCAATAAGTTGACCTGGTAGCATCTCTAACAATATGATATATGCATTTGCATTCACGGGCAATATTTTTAGAGCAAGATGAAATGATGGTTCTGTCATCCGCAAATCTGAAGATCTTGTTGTTTGTCGACTCCAGAAGGTTGTTGATATAGAGTAAAACAGAGTTGGTGAAAGTATAGAACCCTGAAGCACTCCAGCGCTTACAGCAAATGTGTCGGAAGACATACCATCGACCACAACTTGAATTGATTTGTTATGAAGGAAATTTTCCATCCAATCGCAGAGCTGTTGTGGTAGTCCATAGGACTATAGGGCACTATGCCAAACCCGATCGAATGTATCGAGATGTATAGGGCAACGGCTCTTGATTCCCCGTGCTGTTCGATGGCTGAGGCCCATAGGTGGGTTACATAGCTCAGCAGATCTCCAGTTGAACGGCGGCTGCGAAAACCATACTGCCGGTCACATATCAGTCCGTGTCTCTCCAGGTATTTGATTGCAATGATGGCTTTTTACACCACTTTACATTTCATTCCTTTTTTGGGTATCGGTTGAATGCGGGCAGTTCTCCAGCAAGAGGGGAACATTTTTTGAGCATAAGGTGTAGACAAAAGTCTGCAAAGAATAGATGTAAGTTCGGTGCAAAGTTTTTGAGGGCTATGATTGGTATTCCGTCAGGTCATTACCTTTTTGAAATCCAGATGACGGGTTCGAAACTATATACCTGACATCAATGACTGGATATCAGTGAAGTCGGTGGTGTGGCAGGAATTTGATCGCGCCATCAGAACACATAACAAACAGAGCTGACAGCTGAGTGGTGGCGGCGTTTATCGTTAAGAAAAGCGGAGAACAATTCATTAGTCATAATTCCTTTTTCTCTTTTTCAGCTTCACCGCAGACACGCTCCAGTTATCTACTTTTAAAGAAACCGTAACGTAAGCGGTTTCTCCACAACCGTACTTTGGATGGACACAGTCTGTACCCGCGTGTAAATTAGTTAAATCAAAATATTAGTATACAAATTGAAAAGAAGGCACACGTGTTTCCTTTCTGTACGAGTGACGCAGCGACATCACCCCCAGAGTGGTTCCGCTTGTGCCGGATCGAGTGCCGAATTGCCTGAAAATATATTAGCGAAAAGCGAGGCTTTCTCCTTTGGTGTTGTGGCTAGTGACCCGTCGTCTTTCACCAGAGGTGGGAATGAAAAGTTGTTGCTTATCACTTTTGCAATTGACGAGAAATGAGCTTTTTAGTGACACGTGATTCGAAGACTGACGATGGTAGATCTTGTTTGCTCTGTAAGATTCACAGGCAATGGCTTATTCACAATTCAATAAACTTACATGAATTATTACAATCGGCGCTATTTCGAAAATCCCAATTTTTACCTCACCTTCCTCCGAAAAAACGCAATTTTTCGAAAACTGCATGTCAAAATTCGAAATGAAATATAGATTTGGTTTCAACAGACATTACCTTTTTACTTGCACTTATAAGGGCAAGTATTGGTTAAGTGAAAGACAGAAAGAAATACTAAATACTAAATACTAAATGCTACAGCCTAAACGGCTGGACAGATTTTCTTCAAACTTCATACTTAGAGTCTAAGTGGCAATAATTCGAGGGATATGACTCGAAAGATTTTGTTGAAATTTGACCTTAAGCAATATTTGCCCTATTCAAGGACGGTGCCGTGAAATAAGGTAACATTTTTGCATTTGGCCTTATTTCGCTTTGTGAAAGTGAAATAAGGCCAAACTAATTCACTAATCCAAAGTAAAATAAGACCACATCCTAAAGTCTTTCATGATGAAATCTTTAAAGTAGTTAAAAGCGATTACTGAAGTACACGTCGCGTAGAGGCGCCCTGAGCACCTGCATGTGAGGCCGAAAGCCGTTTGGTGTATGAGCCACAGAGATGTCCATAGTGATTTTTTTTGGCGCCACCCAAATAGTGAATAGATTCACATCAAATTTCGAATCAAACAGTACTTTGGTGGCGCTAAAACAAAATGCAATTTTCGGTGCAGACATTATGTCAGCAATAATTCGAATTCTAAGAAAGTTTGTTTGAATAATTTTTTAATTCTTGGAAAATGTTCTATTTGATCAGCTCTTTTTGAATGTCTTTCAAAAAGAGGTCAAATTTTCCATCCGTTGTTTGGGTTGCTGAATTATACGTAACTTCTCCCTCCTTATGATTAGAATTCTCCTGAATTCGATTACTAAACTTAATTTGTATTTTTTTTCTTGTATACATAAACATGATAATATTCCGAAAATAATTAATACTAATACAATGAACATTATATTTAAGTTATATGATATATTTTTTCTAAATTCTATTTCTTTTATTTCTTTTATATTTTCGACATTATTTAATATAATTTTATCAAATTTTAATGTTTCGGTAATATTATATTTCTCATTATAATTAGGATAATAGAATCTTTGTTTCTGTATTCTTTTTACATTAGAGAATTTTTGGTCTAGGAAGTTTAAAGTACAATTAATAAAATTTATCAAATAGTTTCCAGTAAGCTTAATATTCCTATCGTCACATGTTTGGTTTAATACAGTATTAGCATTTTTAATAAATATAGTTTCGTCATCAATAGATATGATTTCAGTTTGATCATTTCTACGTAATTTACAATTTTGTTTGATTGCACAATGTTTGCTTTCAACTAGTTCATTCAATGTTTTACTTTGTTCATACTTGTATGTTTTATTTCTGTATTCCAATATAAATTCATTTTCTGTAATAATTTCTACAAAATCTTTATTAGGTACTGGTGCTAAAAGTTTAAGAGATAAGGTTATATAATTTGTTGGGACTTATATAATAGCAAAAACTATCATATTTTCCTGGTACTTAGCGACTCCTAATTTAATTTTGCTTTAATTTATAAAAATCGATTTTGTAAGTTTCAATTTCGTTATTTGTAAGAATATTTGGATGCATAATATTACTTCTGGCTGAAACAATGTTATCTTGTATGTGTTCTATCTTTGATTCTATATACTTTAGTTTAAATAACTGATCGAAGTAAATTTGCTTCATCACTAAATCTCTTTCTACCTGATGTATAGTATTAACCTGTTGTAATATTAATTCTCTGTCGTTATTAATAGTTTCTTTCAAAACTTGGAAAGTATTATTAAAGAATTCATTAATTTTAATTTGCTTATTTACTGCTTTTATTGAATTGTGACTATTCTTTGATATGTTTTCTAAATGCATTTCTATTTCCTGTCGGTCGTCGTCGTTCATGGTTCCGAATAACCATTTTTCTGCAGTACCTACTATATTAAGTAATCCTCGCTTCTGTCTATTTTGAAACGGTACTAACGTTCTAATCTTATGTACTATGTTTTTGATTTCTTCGTTCAACATACGTCTATGTTCTAGTTTTAATGGTGCTAAATTTAGAGAGATATTTTTCACTAGTGCTATAATTTCGTCTGGATTTATTACATGGAGTATAATGTCTGTTTCGTTCGTTATGATAACATCTGTCAGTTGTAGTTTAACGTATCCGTTCTGTTCGTGTATTGCCTGTATGTCAAGAAGCTGTTGACAATGCGTCAATGGGATTATCATCATCAGAAATATCCATGTCCATATTTGTAGCTGAAAATTTTAGAGGTCTTTTAATATTTGTAACGTGGATATTTTTTAATTTCTACTTTTTATATTTCGGTTCATGTTTGTAATTCCTAATGGCTTTCTGTATCATACGCTGAACTGAATATTTGTTTTTGTTAAATGACATAACTCTGAACTTTTCTGCTATCGTGCTATGGAATCGTTCTACGTCAGCGTTTCCCGTATGGCTGTTTGGATTAGTAAGGTCTAATATAATACCTTCTTCCTGTAGAAACTCTTTTATCTGTACTGAATTAAATTCATTATCTGCTACTATCTTATTGGGTTTCCATAATTTTGTAAAGTGTTCTTCTAATTTCTCTATAACTGTAACATGATTTCTATCAGTCAAGTGATATGCTGATCCGAATTTTGAAAATTTATCGACAATGGTTAAGAAACTGACCTCTTTATAACATATGTGTCGATGTGAATTATCTGATTACAATCTAAAGGGGTTTCTGTGTAATTGAATTTTGGCTTAATTGGTGTGCGGTCATATTTGACTGCCTGAGAAATTTCGCATTGATTAATCACTATATGTATGTACTCCATCAGTACTCCATCAGTTTTAAATAAAGTTATAATAAATCCTTGTTTTTATTTGGTTATATGTTTCCTGAATTCCTGAATGTTGACTTTCCTTAACGTGGTATAGAGATATTTGCTTAACCACTTCTACTTCTGTCTCTATATCTTGAGCTCTATATGAACATTTAACAAATTTAATTCCGTTATCATTGGAAAACATTTCTCGTATTTTTTCTTGAACAATATTATATTTATGATCCGCGAGTTCTGAATAAATCCCTATCTTACCTTTCTTTATGAATCTTCTTAAGATATCTCCTAATCTATCAAAATCATGCTCTGCTATGTATATAATTCTTTTTCCATGTAAAATTTCGATTTCGTTCGTTTTATTGTCAGTCAAAATCAATTGCGTCTTGTATTTATTTACTATGTCTTCTGCAATTGGAATGTGATCCATTAGTTCTTCGTCTGCTGAATGTATGGTTGCATTTGTATCGTCCTCTTCCATATTAAATACAAAATCTGATATTGAATCATTTTCATTACATTTTAGCGAAAAATTTTCTATGTGGGGTTCTTCTTTCTCTCCCTCCTTATAATTAACGTCCTCGTTATGCTCAATCCTACTCAAAAAATCGGCTACTCTATTTTCTTTTCCTTTTAAATATTCTATTTCAATTCTTTCTTCTATGCTAAGATGGTCTACATTTATGTGTTTGGTATTACGATCAAGGGGTTCAAGTGAACATACTTCATTGAATGCGTATGGGGGATTAATGAACCTTAAGTTTTGGTTATTTAGATTAATTGTTCCTTCTTCTAGATTTATTAGAGTATTTAAATTTTTCAATAAGTCCATGCCAATTATGAATTGGTATCCTCTATTGCAAAGTCTTTTAACTTTCCATCTAATTAAAGCGTTTGGTGGAGCTTTGAACTCATCGGGTGCATATGTATGTACCTCATATGCTATGGTATCTTTACCGGTTATTGTCGTAAAATATATTGGTTGTATAGAAATTTTTTTGAATTCATATAGTCTATCGTCAATTATACTAAGTGTTGAGCCTGTATCTATTAGGGCTATATATGACTTTGTACCTAATGTAATTTTAATTTGGGGTAGGTCGTCCGAGGCTAGTTCATAAAAAATGATACATGTTCTTTCTCTACTATCTCTGGGGATGTCATTACTCTTTGCTTAGTCCTATCCTGTTGATGGCTATTTTGGCCCGGATTAATGCTAAGGTTTCCTTAGATTTGGTTCTGACCCTGAGAGTTATTAACTTGTTCCCTGTTCCTGTTTCTCTGTATGTTGTCGACTTCCATTCTTTCAACTTGCTGTTCCTGCCTATTATACTGTCGATGTTGACCTGAATTATTCCTAGGGTTTGCTATCGGTTGATTTTGTCTATACTGACCTGAAAATTGTCTTTGTGGTCCCTGATTATGCTGCCTATATTAACCCGCAAAATTTCTTTGTGATCTCTGATTATATTGATTATTTGGACGTTGTTGGTACTGTCTATTATTATTATTATTATTATGAAATCCAATTCTTGGTTTATGTGTCTTTCTAAACTCTGGCCTAATACAATCATCTTCATATCTTCTTTTTCGCATTGTTGTAATTATTTGATCTAGGCTATTTTCCTCATAAATTTTATCTAATAAAGTTCCCTGTGTTATCTCTTTTACAGTGTTACTTAAAATACTATCAACATTTGTTAAGTCTATGCCATTTTCTCTATTATAGTAAACACTCAACTCATCTTTTTTATATTTAATATTTTGTATCTCTATGGCTAACTCACTCACCGTATTAACCTTTAAATTAGTTATTCTTCTGTAGATTTCATGCGGCTCCGTATCTGGTTTATATCTTAGCTTTAGTGCTTCCTTGATGCTGTACCACTCGTCGTTCCTCGGGATGTTTATGATGCTCGCCTTCGCCTCTCCTTGTATCTTCTCATGGTAGATAGCTCGTACAATTGTCCTCTTCATCTCCTCGTTCTGTATCTGGCTTAGATAATATTCGACGTTACTCTGAAATGAATTAATGGATATATCTCCCTGTCCTGTGAACGCTGTCATGTATCTGACTTCTTTTGATAGCCTGTCCCGATCTTCTCTATTTTCTCTTTGCTGTAACTGGAGGAATGCTTCTCTTAACTGCTCCATCTGTTGATTCCTGCGTTCTAACTCAGCCACTAATTCTTGATAGTTCTCCATTCTGCGATTGAAATCGTGTATTTCTTGTCTGTTCATATAATTTTTGTTTTTAACACTTCAACACTTTAATCTTTGTCGATTTTATATGTGGTTTTTGTGTTTTAACTTTATGTGTATACATACATGCATTTCACTTGTTTTAGATGTCACTTTTCGCTAATCTTTGTCGATTTTATTGCGAATATTTACTTCTACACTTTCACTAATCTTTATCGATTTTAATTGTGATTTGGTGTGTACGCGTTTATTAATATTATTTTCAATCAATTTCACGCGACGGAAGTGCGTTCGTTTCACTGGATCTTCGATTTTACAAAGATCCTACCGACTGCGCCAATTTCATTTCCTCACGAAACACATGTAATAAAAAAAAACACGCAAAAGTTATTTTTTAACAAATTATTTTTATTTACGAATTTCAGACGAATATGTGTATTCATCGAATTCGAATGCAATTTTCGGTGCAGACATTATGTCAGCAATAATTCGAATTCTAAGAAAGTTTATTTGAATAATTTTTTAATTCTTGGAAAATGTTCTATTTGATCAGCTCTTATTATTATTTATTTATTGAAGCTTAGTACAAGCCTTAACTTAGAAAATAACTTAACCTAAATTTACCTTTTTTTTATATTTTTATGCTTATTGACTGGGCCCTAGGGCCCACACAATTATCTTAAACTAAAACTTAAAACTAACATTTAAGGGAAGGGAAGTATGGGGAGTTGTTAAGAGGAGGTATAGAGAGAATTTCTAATAGAAGATATACTGGAATGAAAGTCAAGTGTGTTCTTTGCATTGTTGGCCAGACGCAACATTCTGGGGATAGGTTCGAAATGACCGTAGTTGGTGCGGTGGAGAGGGAGACGAAAGAACGGTACGGATCTAAGGTTGCGTGGGTTAGTCTGAAGTGAAATCATTTCCAGTAGTGCGGGAGAATCGATCGTGCCAGTTAATAATTGGTGTACGAAGAGTATGTCAGCTACCTCGCGACGTTTTATAAGGGTATGCAAGTTAATTAATTTTAGCCGATTCTCGTAGGGGGGTAAGATATAGTTGTCGTCCCATGGGAGACCACGTAAGGCAAAACGGATAAACCTTCGCTGCACGGCTTCGTTTCTAAGAGAGTGGTTGTCGTGAAATGGAGACCAAACTTGGCTGGCATATTCAAGGAGGGGTCTAACAAAGGTGATGTAAAGAGACTTTGTAACGTAAGGGTTCGAGAATTCTTTAGACCAGCGTTTTATGAAACCGAGAGTAGAATTGGCCTTGTGAATAATTTGATCAATGTGGGAACGAAAGTTTAGCTCCCTGTCACAAATAATACCCAGATCGCGTATAGAGGAGACTGCGGGAACAGGCTCGTTGCGAAAGTAATAGGTTCTGAGGGGTGGGGGAAGACGCTTACGAGAGAACGTTATGGATTGACATTTGCCGACGTTAAGTTCTAAGTAGTTTTTGTCGCACCATGTGTAGAATGAATTAAGGTCGTTTTGAAGTAAGAGAGAATCAGTGGGGTAGATATTGTCTTAATGATTTTCATGTCATCCGCGTAAATAGACAGATCTGAGTCTTTCATGATGTGATCAACATCGTTTATTGTTAAGACAAAAATCAGTGGACCAAGGTGACTGCCTTAAGGAACACCCGAAGTGGCGTTAATGGGATCAGAGACTGAAAACCTAAAGAGAACCCTGTACTGGCGTTGCACTAGGTACGATCTCAACCATGAGGTGAAAAAGGGGGGGAAACCGAAGGCTTTAAGTTTAAGGTAAATAGTTTGGTAACATATTTTATCAAACGCCTTGCTGTAGTCGGTCGTAATGACATCCACTTCCTTACCTTTCTCTAATGCTTGCAGTGTTTTAGAAACGAATTCGGTTAGGTTAGTCGTTGTGGACCTACCCTTTAAGAAACCGTGCTGTTGTGGAGAAAAGATGGATTTGCAGTGAAAATAAAGTGAGTTATAGACAATGCTTTCAAAAAGCTTAGGTATAGAAGAGAGTTTGGCTATGGGTCGGTAGTTTGATATGTCATTTTTACTGCCTTTTTTATGGATGGGGAAAATAAAGGAGTCCTTCCATAATTTAAATTTAGGGAAAACAGCTTGAGAGAGTGAGAGTCGAAAGAGAGTTGTAAGGGGCTGACATAAAACATTTACACATTTTTTTAGAAATATGGCGGGCAGACCATCAGGGCCTGGGGAAAAATCATCCTTAAGTTGATTGATCTTTTCACGTACCATATCAGTCCTTATGTCAACTGAGACAAGGGAGGTTTGTGGGCAGTTGTTCAGGTAGCTGAAATAGTCGAGATCCGGTTCGTAAACGTGGTCAGAATACGATTGACTGAAGAAGGTCGCAAAGAGGTTGGCGATTGCTTTAGGGTCAGCAGATGATGTATTGAATAATTTTAGAGTGGATGGGAAGTCATCGGACCTTTTTTTAACGTTTATAAATTGGTAAAAACGCCTAGGATCTGTGATTAGGCTTAATTGCATTCTGTCGAGGTATTCGAGGTAGAGGGATTCGCAGAGGATGGAAAAGCGGGAATAAGCTTGCTGGTAGAATGAAAAATCTGAGGCCGATCTGGATCTTAGGTAAGTTTTCCATAATTTGTGTCTGATATTGCGAAGAGTACGTAATTCATTATTATACCAAGGAGGAGATGACGAGCAGTTTTCTCGCAGCAAATATGGCGCAGATTGGAGAACGCAGTCAAAGATTGCTGTGTAAAAGAATTCGAGAGCGATATCAATGGGGGTCGATATTTAGAAAGAGCGATATTTAGAAAGAGGTCGAAGTTTAAGTTATTGACTAGGTTATTAAGTTTAGCAAAGTCAGCTTTACGGAAGTTAAAAGAAAGAGAGTTTTCTAAAACAACGCTAATGTTAGCATGTTCATATGAAAAGGTAAGAGCGAGAGGGGGGTGATAATGGTCTAGGGTAGAGAGAAGATGGTTACTCGCGGTAACCAGGGAATTATAGGCATCGGATGAGAAAATGAGATCAAGCTGCCTACCGAGGTTGTTGGTGATACCACTAATCTGAAAAAGGCCAGAGTCGAAAAGACGATCAGTAAGGAGGGTTTCCTTTTCTGAAGAGGAATTAGTTGGTACGAAGGATAATTCGTCCTCCGAAGGAGCCCATTGCAAAAAAGGAAGGTTTAAGTCGCCAACAATTATAAAATCGTCGTCGGGATCTGCGGCATCAAACAGAGAGTCAACTGCATCAACAGCCAGCTGGTATGCTTGGGTGGGTTGAGAAGGGCGAATGTAACAGCAGATAATGTATACGCTTCGTTTGAATGTCTTTCAAAAAGAGGTCAAATTTTCCATCCGTTGTTTGGGTTGCTGAATTATACGTAACTTGCAGGTGCTCAGGCATGTGCTCAGAAATGCACAATTAAAAACAATGCAAAGTGAAATAAAGCCAAACTTTAAAATTTGGCCTTATTTTACTTTCACAAAGTGAAATAAAGTCACATTTTTGCATTTGGCCTTATTTTACTTGGCCTTCTTTCACGGCACCATCTAGGACATGGTTGTACCAAGTTTTGCAAAAATTGTGGAAACAAGTTTATTTGCTTTTTAACGCAATTTTTCAAACACGTTTCTAATAATTTCGCTTAAATTTGAATGGAGTGATTAGCATATGAACAGCACATACATATGTAGGTGCAAGTACGTGTGACTTGTAGATCTACCACTAGTAAATATGATTCTAAAACGTAAGCCGTTGGCGGTTTACAAACACTCATATCTCATAGTCTATAACGATTTTATATTGTTGGTTGAGGTGGGATCTGGTCACTATGGTCACTATTGGGCCTACTGTGATTTCCTCTAATCCTAAAGTTCATTCAAGATGCCTGAGTTGACGGTGAATTAGATATAAGTAAGATATGTTCTGCTGATTCTTCGTTTTTGTTGCGCATTCTGCATATTGTTATCTTGCGCTATCCCCATGAGATGTTTTTTAACTTGACAGTGACCTGTGAGGAATAGTGTGACTATTCGAATCTGCCTTCTAGTTAGCTGTACGAGTTGTTTCGTTCTTTTGTGGGAGGTATTTGACAGAATGGTTTTGGTGTTCCTGTTCTGGCTAACAGGTCAGCCATTTCATTTCCTTGATGTCCGCTGTGTCCAGGCACCCAACAAAAAGTTTTGCACATGGAAAATCATCTGTACAGGAATTATCCCTCATAAAAATGTAAGTAGTTTAGTGCATTTCCAAAAATCCTGAAAAGGTTTTCGCATTGTCTTAAAAACAAAAATCTTTGCTATAATCCGAATGCATGTCAATGAAATAGAATGTAATTCAGGTAAGATTTCAACGCTGACTCGATTAAGCGCACTCGGTTTGCAGAATTCTCGGCAGATAACCTAAATGATTTTTTTAAGTAGGGGAAGTAAATAGGTACTTCCATCCTGTAACTACTGTCCACTTTCAAAATTACACAAATGAGTATACTGGCTCGGTTTTCAGTGAAATTAGAAGCAGACTGTCCTGATCTTTAAATAATTTAGTAATGAAAAACATAAATGACAACCATTTGCGAATTCGAGTTTTGATTAGTTTAAAGGACTTCCGCCACAAGTTTCATCGGACGCTTAAATATTTTTCGATAATACCAGGAAATTTATACATATACTTTTTCCTCAAATAACTCGACTGTAATACCAACTCAATTAGCGGGCTGATTGAACGTAAACATAATAATTATTGAGTCACAGCAATTTGAATGTCGTCATAACGTTTCATTACGCCACTGATGAACCAGGAGCGCTACAGCTCAACCATAACCTCTCCCAAATCTCATTCTCCCCATCACACAGGGTATAAGTACATTTTTCGTTATCCCTCAGCACCTCGTCTCATTTGGTTAATTTTACTGCTCAGCACCTCCACAACATACTGAAACAAATTAGGCTTGTTTAAATTTCATAAAAATATATTTAAAAAAATAATTGTAATTCCAAAATGCGTGCGTGTGTTGTGCGCGCTTTCTGTTGTAGGTGAAAATACTTTTAATGAAGCGCAATTAATTACTGGAATCGTTTTGGAGCCGTCAACCCTCTGCGCATAGGCTTTAATGATAAAAATAAATTCTCTTTCCCTTCAGTGGCAGTAATCAGTGCACAGCACATCCGTATCCCGAGAAGACCACCATCTGCACGAGATCGTCGTTGCATTTAGTGTATGTTTTGACAACTTGTTCAATTTTTCCTCCTGCTGTTTGGAAGTCAGTGGGCCCTAACTCATTACCATCTAATGTGGCTGCTGAGTTCAAGGAACTCTCACTCATTGCACACAGGCAGACATACATAATTGGATTGCATAGATATTATTTTGTCCCTAACCCTGGAAAAATCATCGTATCTGCAACAATTTTTCCCAAACACAAGGCACATTTGTTGTTTGTTTTCATAGATTCCCCTACTATTCTGAGGAGTCCCCCGTATCATATGTGAAGGAAGACTCACGATTGGCACACTTGTCGTGTCACAGAGTACTGCTCCCAATTCGGTCTCTTGGTTTTCTGCGCCGCTTATCCGTGGATACTGCCGTGTTCACAGATTGACTGGGTGCGTAACGCATCGTTGGCAGTTTTCCCTGTGAGAAGGGTCTAAAAATATACACGCGAAAGCAGTGCAACGTTGACATGGAGCAATGATGCGAAATAGAGGACGCGTACTTAGGAGTATGTAAGGGTGATGTTTTTTTTTTTTTTTTTTCGCTTGGCACAAGTGATTTTCAAAGTAAGTGGGGGGTTCTTTGTGTTTAGTTGTGCAGTTGATGGCCTCAGAGAATTGACACTATTACTTTATTTGGAGGGAAATGGATGGATTGAAAATGCGGGCCAAAATGGTATCGAGTGACTAATGAATTATTTTTTTATTTCATTAATCGGCATAGTTTTCATGTCAGAGGAATGTCATTTCTCATTCAACATCTTACGTATCTACGTTACCACTCCTCATCGCCTGGTTGCTGAAGTACAATACCCCAAAATTTGTTTAAAAGTTACGTCAAACATAAATCAAATTGAAAATGTTTATTAGTCTTTCTAGGTTTTCCTTAAATCCAAAGACTCATGTTCGATCATTCTGTGGGTAGGGTTACCTTCCAGCAGTAAATTAGCTACCAATTTGGGACAATAAACTACCAAATCGGGGAAAATATTACCACAATGAAATTTAAAAAAAAGAAAAACCGACAATAAAGGAGCACTAAGTGTGGAAAAAAAAATATCTGCCAATTATATTCAGAACCATATCTCCATATAGTCGCTGCGTTTACATAAGTCGCTGTTTTTTTTTTTTTTTTTTTCAAAATATAGTTTATAACATCATTTTAAGCTATTCCTATTCCCCCAACTACACACAAATCGGTTAGTCTCTATCTGCAACCCTATGCACATAACTATATTTTGTCATAAGAAAGTCACCTACGCTTTGTGCCATTTGGTAATATTGATATCACTATATTTAGACACCTAAAAAACTTTCCCTGGCAATCTTTGTACTGTCAGACGTCTTGAAAAGTTGCTGATACAACAATGAATGATATTCGTTCCCTTTTTTTTATGAAAACCGTGAAGATAAATCCGCCAAGTAATTCAGGAACTTGTTCAGTACCACCCTATTTACAAGAATCAACTTGAAACAACTTTTAACTCGGCTCCCAATAGCGATAGAAACATAGAAACTGTGCATCATATTGAGATAAGCCATATTACGAATCCTACCAAATTTGAGTTTTCGAACTTATGTGGTTTTTGGGACATAAGACTTAAAGAAGAGCTTATTTTGTGACTGGCTGACATAAATAACATATTATAAACATATGGATTATTAACCGTAAACATAGAACATTTGTAATACTTGTTTCTGGTGTAGACAAAGGATAAAATGAGACAGTTTGACTTTAGACCTATAGGATATGTCCTGTCAACATAGAACCCTGAAAAGTGATACAAATAAATAATAAACTTGTTAAATAGACAAAGAATAAAATACGACATTTGAGCGTTTTTCCAAAAAAACGGGCTAGGGGAGAGGCGCTTACATATATAGCGTAATGGACATACTTAATTAATAAATAACAGCCTTGGGGGCCATCTGTGTACATTTTTTTCTTTTCTTAGCCTAAGGAATCGATCACCGAATGGTTGACCTCTTTACTTGAGAAGTCTTATTCATAAAACCATAAAGAGTGTGTATTTCAAAGTGCAAAATGAAATTGGTGAGCTCTATGTAGAAACAAACAGGTATGTGCATTTAAAGGATTTAATAAGAGCTTTCAAATTTAGCTCTGTGTAATTAAATCAGTTTTTTACACAGAGCATTTGCAGCACAGTAATTTGTTCTCCAGAAATGAGTACATTTTTTTAAAGCACTTAAGTGCTCGTCTATGTTCGATGGTACGGGCCCAAACATTGCTGATAAAAATAACAGGCTGCTGCTGTTGCCCAAATATTTGATTACACAAGCAATATCAAATTATAAATATCCTTTTTTCAAGCAATCTCTAAAAACCTTAAACCTTCTAATAGTTATCCAAGCATCCTCAAGCACTCTAAGGTATCCTCAACAAATCTCTAATATTCTGATACTTTGCGAGAATCCCTGAGGTTTGTCAATCATCCTCTATCATGTTTAAATATACTCTAATAGTTGTAAGCATCCGTCAGAAATCTCTAACATTCTCAAGTATCCTCAAGCTTCCTCAAGTAGACTCCAGTATCCTTAAGCATCATATAAAGGGTGGTTAAGTTTTAAGGGCCGATGTTGATTTTGAATAAAACACAAATTATTTTGGAAATTACTGTCATTTCTTTTTATTATGATAATATTGGTATGGTTCAATTATGTATGGAACAAAATATCGGCCAAATGGCCGCCGCGACCTCGGCGGCACACCTCCATCCGATGGTCCAAATTTTCGATGACGCTGAGGCATAATTGAGGTTCTATGCGGTTAATGTGCCGAATTATCTCATCCTTTAGCTCTTGAATTGTTGCTGGCTTATCGACGTACATCTTTTCTTTCAAATAACCCCAAAGAAAGAAGTCCAACGGTGTCAAATCACATGATCTTGGCGGCCAATTGACATCGCCACCACGTGAGATAACACGGCCATTGAATTTGTCGCGCAAAAGAGCCATTGTTTCGTTAGCTGTGTGGCAAGTGGCACCATCCTGTTGAAACCACATATTGTCCACATCCATATCTTCCAATTCGGGCCATAAAAAGTTCGTTATCATCTCACGATAGCGAACACCATTCACAGTAACTGCCTGACCGGCCTCATTTTGGAGAAAATACGGCCCGATGATGCCGCCAGCCCATAAACCGCACCAAACAGTCACTCTTTGTGGGTGCATTGGTTTATCGACAATCACTCTTGGATTATCATTCGCCCAAATGCGGCAATTCTGCTTATTGGCGAATCCACTGAGGTGAAAATGCAGATGATATTTTTCGAAAATTGATCATCCACTGTTGCCATTTCTTGCCACCATTGTGACCATTGACGACGCTTGAAATGGTCAAGAGGCTTTAGTTCTTCAGTCAATTGCACCTTGTAAGCGCGTAAATGCAAGTCTTTATGTATAATGTTCATCAACGACGAGCGTGAGAGGTGCAATTGTTGGGCACGACGAGTTGAGGTGGATGGCTCTTCAGCCACGCTATCGCGAACAGCAGCAATATTTTCTGCAGTACGAGCTGAACGAGCATGCACTGGTCTTTTCACATTTCCTACAGACCCGGTTTGGACGATTAAATTGACCGAAAGAATCACGAAATGCACGATATGCATTTTGATTTGAACGCCCATTTTCATAATAAGCCTGAATAACTTTAACGCGTTGCTCGATTGTGTATCTTTCCATAGTTCAAATTGAGTTAGCCTGAAATTGAGAAATGTCAAATGAAATGCAGAAAAAAACTTGACGTTTAGGTGTGGTTCACATTCAACATCGGCCCTTAAAATTTAACCACCCTTTAGTAATCTTAAGCAGGTCAAGCGATCTCTAAAAAACTCTCGCATCCTTAAATGTATTCTAGCATTCTCTAGCAACTTCAAACCCATTAGCATCTTTAAACATACTAAAGCAGTCTCATTTAGCACACTGACTAATTTTAAATACTAATAAATAAATTCGTCTAGTATTTCGTCCTCTTTACAATTTAGCATAGGCGAGGAAGCAATAAGTTTAATTCAGTTTAATTCTACAAAAAATTCGTTTATTAAAATTCAAAAGCTCTTCTATATCGACTTCATTTGCATCAAAGAGGATCCCTTCTTGACCTGATTTTATAGTAAGTCCTCACTTTTTAAAATCTGTTCCATTTAGAGTCGACCACTTTAAAATGCCTGTGCATTGGCCTCAGAATATATTTGCATGAAACTCATAGAAATGCAAACAAAATACTTTACTATTGCGCTACTCCCCCTGACCGAACTAACTTCCAGAGAAAAAAAAAACTACATCCTCGCTCATACATTATGAAAGGAAGCGGATCCTCTTATGCTGAGGAAATATTTGCGCTCAGATGAATCTCATTCGATAAATATTGTTCTATGCCGTCAAACGTTCGACACGACAGAACGAAGAATGCATCCATATCGTTGACTTTGACTTGAAAAAAAGCTGTTGCCATACACATGCCAGTCCAGTATAGTTAAGTATGTATTATGCTCTATGCATGCCAAGAAAGGATGTGCACGAGAAAAGTTTATTTTTCTTCTTCCTTTTTTTTTTTTTAATTTCATTCATGACTAAACAGAAGGCAACTAGGATGCTCAATTCAGTGTTTAGAGAAAGGACGAGGAAGAGAGAGAGAGGGCTTACAATATTCAACCATAGTGGACAGCAAATATTGAGGAACCATTTTACCAGGATGTGGTCGTCTCTCATGGTTATGGGTATTTACTTAAATTCTTGAAAAAAAAGAGGATCAAATCAGGATGTTGATGTTGATGGAAAATGAATGCATGCATAAACATACACGTATGGTCTTAAGTGCGAGCTCTTGGGACGTGTTAGAGTTCTGGCAATCCCCTCGGGCAAAATGGGGGAGATCCTGTAAGATATGGAAGTGGAAGTTATTTTTAAGCAAAAAGGATTTTCTTTTTAGGATCTGCGATGCAATGGTGGTGGAGAGCGGTGACCTATGCTTTGTTTATCTTTCACCTTTATGTTAGGATGCTTAGAGACATGTAGTGTCAGCAGGTGATGTAAGTTGGGTCAAGAAATATGGGAAATTCTGCTAAACGCTTTGTGATTCGTGTGAATAAGTATGTAAAGGGTTTCTCAATAGGGACATATGTAACAATTTTGTATTTTAATACAAATGCACCCTTAAACTTTTTTTATGATCTGTCAATGTCAAAAAGTTAGTCTAGATTTACATTTTTATCACGTGAAGTTCACGAACGAGCAACGTTTTGAAATTATTAAAAATTACTACCGAAATTCTCAGTCGGTGGTCTCAACTTTAAGAGCGCTTACTCCAATTTTCGGTCGCAATAATCGTCCCACCGGTCAGGCTGTGCGTCCTATAGTGGATAAATTCGAGTCAAGATATTCACTATTGAATGTTCCTGTACCAGTGAGACAACGCACCGGTCGAAGTACTGAAAATATTGCAGCCGTAAGTGCTTCAATTCAAAATTAGCCAAATCAGTCGATTCCATGCCGTTCACAGGAATTGGGAATCTGTCAGTCCCTTATAAGTCAAATTAACTCAAGAACTTAAGCCTCTTGATCATTTGAAGCGCCCAAACTTCTCCATTTGTGCTCTGCAAAAGTTTGAAGAAAATCCCGAATTTCATCGAAAAATCATCTTCAGCGATGAAGCTCATTTTTAGCTTAGTGGCTTTGTCAATAAGTAAAATATGCGTTATTGGACGGCAACAAAGCCACATATACTTCAAGAGCTTCCACAAAAAGTGATCGTGTGGTGTGGATTTCATGCCGGAGGTGTAATTGGACCGTTTTTTTTCGTCGTAGAGATTTCCTAAGAAAAAACACATTCACCTGGGTCCAATATCGACAAGACGAGCAGATATCGCATTTTAATTAGCACCAAATCAAGAGCGACTATTTCTCCGGGTTAGAAAGGGATGAAATTACGGACTCGCAAAAACGCAGGGCTAGCACCAAGTTTTTATATCTGGCAAAATCTATTCTCCCAAACCTTTAACTCTTCTCTATACCCTATCCTATGTCTCCACCACTGGGATAATAAACTTTGAAGGAAATAGTGATATAGAATATTTAAAAAAATAAAGTACACGACTGGGTCGCACGTGAATGTTCGATGGGCCCCTATGTGCCCATGTACATTGCTTTGTTTTCAAATTTAGCTAAAATCAATAAGCAGAGAACAAATTCACGTTTTTGTAATAAGTGTTAAAAAGCTAAAAACTTGTTTGACTATATGCACCATATGGTTGTGCGTCGGGGTAACTTGTCTCTAATGGAAAAACAAAAAAAACTAGCTACGAAGGTTGACGAACTTCGTAAACTAAATAAGGAAAACGACCTTCCGATCTCCATAGGGTGAGCACATCCGACATCTTCAAGCAGAATAGAAGGGAAGATACCAGCTTCTAAGTAAGATGTAGAAGGAATGTGAAAGACGCGAGATGCGAGAATTAGTCTGTATCAGTATGGTTTTAGGCCACCATAGAATAGATATGTATGTCGCATGTTTATCTGCAAAAAATTAGATTTGAAATTTAAACAAATTCGTGAAAATGATTTTTTATTTCTTTAAAAAAAAAAAAAAAAAAATCCCCAAATTAAAAAATTAAAAAAATTATTTTGACAATTTTCCAAAAATTTGTAATGCCATGACATATGTCAAATATTGTATGGATATCGATTTCGAATAAATCCGACTAGCCAATTTTCAAAAACTGGTTAATGAGTAAAATACAGTTATATGCATTTTTTGGAAAAAGCTGGGTAAGTCACCGTTCATTTTGGTGTTAGAATGAAATTTTCAATTTCGCCTCGAATTGTGACCCTACAAATCCCAGATGTGAAGTTTGAAGAAAATCTGCGCAGCCGTTCAGGAACATACATAGATACAAACAGACAATTTTAGAATTCCTCTTTTATCTGGCTAGCAGGTTTAATTAAAATCTCAAGATCGGACATTTTTAGGTAACCAATAAAGATTTCTGTGCAAATTTGATCAACAAAGTTAGGTGAGCTTTATATATAGGTAGATAGGTATCCTAGAACCTTGTGACATCATTACAGTTCTCCGCGAAGGTGCCTTTCAAGTCACTGATTCGCTCTAATAAATTTAATCACTCGAATAAGAGTTTGACCAACTCGGACTTCTAGACCAAATTTTAGTCTCTTCAGAAGTTGGTGCGATGACAACAGTGGGCGATCATGAGCCTTATCAGTTAGTAGTAGTAGAGTACTACACCAACAATAAGCAGTTGAAATTTTATTATGCAAGGGATAGACTTTATGATATCTTTTTCAGACTCATTTACTACTTCCAGGATCACGACTGGTGCATAGTTAGATCCTCAGATATACGCAAAGCTTGCAGTAGATGGAACAGCTGCGTAGGCAGAGTACATACATACACTGCTCTACACCAACCCTTTAAAATTAAACTTGATTTTTATGAAAATGATCCTATATCTTTATGTAATTAGCTTTAGGTACGAGTATTTCCCCAATTTAGCCTTTTAATTTTGTTTCGCTATATAAACCATTATAAAGGCGTTATTAGTTTTCTATTAAATCTTGAAAGAGCATCAAGTCGTTTTCAAATTCTTGTCCTTCTGAAAGCGAAGAATTTATTTGCACTAAATATCCTGTCCTGTACCAGGAGGTACAGGACAGGATATTTAGTCGATTCTTTGAGAAAGTTGCTGTATTACTGGAAGCCTTGGATCTCGAAAAGAAAGATCAAAGGACTGCCAGAAACCGTGACCACGTTGCATTATGTTCGATCTGGGTACAGAGTTTAGTCCCGCGGAGTAAATATAAGACCTTACACATTGGTGGTGTATGGAAGTGAATACCATAAAGAAAGAGTTGAGTGGGACCTTTAATGGTATCATGAGAAGGGGAGAATCCGAAGCATCGGGCAACTAAAAATACCGGCTTGGTGACATAGGAAAACCTGGTGGGTATCTGAAGGAGTGTCGTTTTACTAATCTCAGTGCAGCGTTTCGTTTTCGTCACGTAACAGATTTCAGAAACAGACAGAAAGAACCAGCTCCGTAGCTTTTGGTAGAATTGTACGATTCAATGACGATCAACTGAATTCGTCATGGTTAGTCTAAAAGTATTACTAGAGTCGTTTGTTAGCCATGAGCACATACATTTTCTTAACATCTGTTTAAAGTTGTTGTCTGTTTGAAAACTTATTTTTGATAGTTAGTTTTTTAAAATCAATATATCCTAAGCTTTTCTCATCAAGGTCATTCGCAATATATATCTTTCGTCTTCAATGCCAAAGACATATCTTTTGGAAAAATCCATTTGCATTTATCTCCATTTAATTACTAGGTAGAACATGTGAATCTCTCTCAAACTTTTTTCACATATAATTCCGGAAAAATGGAGTGAAAAGTTGTTCTCCCCTCAATCGGAGCAAACTCCATTCTGAGATGATCATCTTCATCTTTCTTTCTGGCTCCCCAATTTACACACACGGAAATGAGAGAAAATTTTTCCTCAGTTTTCCTCGAAAACACTCAAAAGATCATTCAGTTTATCGCGATCCTTTGCCATCGGAGTGCGTGCTGTACGAAGCGCGTTTATAGACGTCTTTCGATTCAATTTTCGAAAGCATCAAGACCCCATGCTCATAACATATAGACGGCACGGGGGCCATAATTTATCACCCCGTCGCTACTTAATCAGAAGTTATTACGAATGTCCGCGTGTTTCTTCCGAATATATGCGGTTTCTTGATTAATCCCGAAAAATGGGTTAATTAAAGCGAAAAGCTTAATAAAACATCATTGCTCCGAACGGGCATAGTGTATATGTATAGTACTCGTAGATACGTGGATACACTCAAGTAGTGTTTGGTGGTGTTCATTGATTAAAAGAAAAATATTTTCCATTTCTTGTAATTATTTTGGGAAACGTGCTTTTCTATAGAAGACAGACAGTGGTGGCGTCTGGCATTTAGTTGTAGCCTCCGTCAGCCACTCAACAAAAATGCTTATAGATAGTTCTAGTGGTGTAGCGTAGCATCTGGCCAATGTTCAAGAGTATAGTAAACATTTCGAAACGTAATGAGAAAGCGCGCGGCAGCGTTCGCGTGCGTGTAGTTATTTATGGATTTCAGAAAAGTGGAAGGGTTTTTTTTTTGTCATTTTTTGGGGTGCATCGTACGTGATTATCTTTCTAATCGTTGGAGATTGAAATAATGAACTTTAAGTGATTCAAGTGCAAGTGTATTTTTGGGTGAAGTTTAATTTTTTTTCTACAACCCCTTTCATGTCGACTATCCCCACTGTTTTGGATTTAATTACTGAGTCATATGCGACTTATGAAGAAACAGCTATCAAGATGTCATCGTGGTGTTTGGAAAATCCCAAATATTTCCCGCCTACATGTTGTAGTAGTCGATGAAATATGTTCTTCGAAGGGAGAATCGTACGAGTATACCTGAGTCAACAATTTTAAATTTATTTTATTTTGGAAGAAAGTGTTGGGCTACATTGATATATTTCTACCAACCCCTGTTTTCTACGGAAGAAGGGTTGTAACTTACAAAAGAAATACGAATACAAAATGATGTAGTTTGCCTTTTTGTGTGGGTTTTCAAGCGAGTTTTACTCTTTTTTTCGAAATGAAAAATTGTAGGTAAAATTGATTTTGGGAGCATGTTTTGTAAGAAGAGAAGCAACTCCATACGTGCGTTAAGGTGTCCTTTGGGGGATGTCCAGATGGGAAATGAAAAGCACTTTACGTTTGAGTGTATTTTGAAAAGGGTTATGAACATTCTTTTTTTATTGTGAACTTCTAATGGAATTAGGAAAAACTTGTGCGTTTACAGGGTAAAGCCATGCATCACTTTGATTAAATTGAGCTGTATTTCATTGAGCAGAGGAAAAAGATAACATATGTCTCACGGGGACAAAGAGAATTAGGAATTAATTGTGCAATATGTCATAATGTGTCGATTGCATTCATCAATCTTTTTTTGGTTATCATTTGATGATCATCAGACGATGATTCTCCCTACATCTGTATGAGTTTTAGGTATCCTGCAGAGAGGAATGAATTAATAATGAGCCGTTAGATGCACTGGGAGATATCGAGTCAGATTACTTTGGCAAGTCCCTTTCGTCTCTCTTCCACGAGTCGTCCTTGCCGCAGTTACTTTCTGCATTTCGTCAGAGTTCCCCCCTGACCTTGATTTCTCTTTAACGCAACCATTTGCTTGTAGAATGCCTGGCTAATCTTCTCGGTTTATAACCAGTAGCACTAGGTTCTATGTCTGCTTTTCTTAGCTGGTGTCGGACATTGACATGATATGGTTTCCGCGGTTTCCACATTGTTCAGAGATAACCTGCAGTAGGTGACGTTTTCCAAAAGTCCCATCTTCCTTAAATGATATCTAAAAATACCATGTGAATATCGGTACTATCTATCCGAATGTTCTTCCCTTCATAGATAAAACTTGCCTACTTGACTGAATTTCTTTGTGGCCCTCACCGTTCGTCCCAGAAATTCAAGGGCTGACCTCTGCTTTATAATACTATGACGGACATCCTTTTGATTTCCTTCGATCCCTACCTATCCATTCACCCAAACTAGTATCACTGCATTTTGAGCTGCACATTCGTTAAATTTCTATTAATTAATATGTTCATTTATGTCCGATCCAAGGGCCTGATCACTGCTTGATTGTAATGTGCGTAAGTGCTTCAGTGCATGCAGTAAAGCCACCATCTCGGCTTGATACTCTGAAGTCTTTATTCATAGACTCAGTATCAGCTAGATGAATTTCCTTCGAAAAGATACCTAGTCTGGCTTTACCATCCGGCATGGATCAATCTGTGAAGATACTCGTAGTTATTTCTTCCATCTTATTATCCGCGAGTGGTGCATCCTCAACTAGAGTTTTATTATACCTCTCGGTAACTCTCTCTCTCTTTATCTCACCATCCAACGTGAGATATACTAGGACTACATCCCCAGGAATTACTTGCAGATACTCTAGAGGTTATCCCATATTCCAGATCGGCGAGTCGAACCACCAAAACATTATTTTTCATATTTTATCAATTGTCCATTATAACCTCGGAAAGCATGCCCTTTTTCCTTTTCTTAATGTCATGTCAACAACACCTCTGTTCGTCATCGTATTAAAACTTCTGCAACGCGTTTCAACTCACTCCAACTTTTTTCTAATGTTCGAGATTCCATCTCTTTCAACTATACGGCGCTATAATTTCATTGGTTTTTCTGCTGGATTGGGTAAGTTGATTTCACTGCGTGGCATGTTTTCTGATGGAATTATTTTCGCCCTGTAAGGTGGGACTAATTAATCATCCATTAGTCCCACCTTACAGGGTGAAGATAGTGATCATATAAAAAAAAAAAAAGTGTCTATACGTTTCTGACCCGTTCTCGTATTAAACTGTTATGAGTAGGATTGACCTTGCAAGTACTACACCCATACAATATTACTGACTCTGCATTGAATCCAATTAGTCGCAGCTTATATTTTGTGTTGAAAGCATTGCTTTTCCAGTCTTCCTTTAGAGCTGCTGCTTCTAATTAGGATCTCTGGTGTGTTTAAATCCATTCTCAGTAAGAAGGCTGTAAGACCCGTAACCATTCCACTTGCGACGCTAAACGATCATTGTCTGAGATAAATTGTTTATGGGGGTTTGTCTGATGGCTTTATGGTTCAGCTGCCTGGCAAATTATACTCTTTGGCTCTCTGCGATGGTTTAGGTCTTGCATGTTCTATAAGGGTGTCAAGCCTTAAATATTGTTTCCGATCTGAGAGATGCGAGAGTTCTAAAAGTGATACTTTTTAATTACCTTATAACCTGTAGGGACTTACCTTGATCTTCTACAGAACGCTGTGCGTTTATGTATAGCCTGAGTGTTAAGGTCATCAATGATTCTCATCTAGCAATCATCCATGAAAGCAGACTGGTGGTTGGGCATCTTCTAAATGACTTTCCAGTCCTTGGTCAGTACTACCTTTATATAAGAGAACTTCTTCCACGGAAGCAAGCTGTTACCTTGTAAGTTTTAGAGACATAATTTTCTGAAAACATTCGCAACCTGTTGAGTTTCTACATTTCCCTAATAATGTTACACAGCCTATCTGGCAAGATCCTCCAAGAGCACTTTAGACAAAGCTGCGATCCGACCGCTTTTCCTCGTATTTCTAAACCCCTTCATTTAGAAATGCATGAAAGACTTTATTATCGCTGAGGTTGGAGGTGCTTTCTGAACGATATTTGCCTCCTTATTACTGGTGTTTGAAGAAGTTCCTATAGACTTAAGAGCTTTCAAAACGTCTGTTTCTTTACACTAATAGAATCTCAATCTTTGAAGAAGCTATTGACTTAAAAAAATGTTCTGGTAGAACTTTCAGGAAGCGGCGTTATCATCTGATACCGATTTTTAATTTCTCTAAAGTGGTCCATCTACTTGAATCAGCGAATCGTGATTCGATGATAAGATGCCATCGAGAGATTTTTTCGCAAGATGCCACGAAGCAATATGGGCCAGAAATATCTTCAAGAGATTTCCTTCAATGATAATATAAAAGCTACAAATCTATTAAAATATCTTAAAAAGTGCCAGCGGACCACTTATAACTGAAAGTTTAGTTTAACATTTGGCGTTCATAGCAACACCATCTACCATTTGACAGATGTCATCTGTCACAGGACGATTTTAATTTTTTGATTGTCACCAGTAAAGACAGGAGTATGTCTGTAAAGGTTGAAACCATACAGCTGACGTTGAAAAACGTGAAAAATTTCGACGACATGACACTTTTTTATTTTTATTTTTAAAACTCATAAAATCCAGGAATTTCCTTTAAAATCATCATATGACATCCAACATAATTCAACTCCCCGACCCTCTATTTGTGCGTGTCATATGCTACCGGGTTTACTTTTTTTCATCCACATGCCATATCGTATTCGCATAAAAGCATGTTCAGCATGTTATATGACCTCTTCCATCGTCGCAGCGAATCCTCATCATCTCAAGGCATCAATGTAAAAATATTTCTTCCATCAACCCTCTTGTTTTTCTTATTTTTATTTATTTAGATAGCTTGGGGTGTGTCTTATTACCGTCTCGACTCCATGTTGGCTTTTAAACAAATTGAATTTGATGACATTGAAGTAGTACAAGTCACAGGCTAAAAGTAGTAGGTGAGCGAAGAAGCCCTGTCACTGCTGCACCGGATATCGAATGCCTTTATCTATTCGTTGAACCTCATCCTGCCAATCGATTCTAATATATTTTTATTACTTTTGATATGAAGCTGAAGGAGTACTACTGGGGGGAGATGCTTGATAAGCACACCATGCTTCAAATTTACCTCTTTTGACTTCAAACGCGATGGCAAAGTAGCGCGGAAAATTACAACTCAAGTAAGAGAGGATGGGGGGTTCCTCCTTCCAGGGCGCGGCACACCCACTTCCTTTTTATTTTCAATTGGTTTCAAGTGAGATCTCCTGGTGATGATGGCGAGGAATTGAGGAAACACTTAACCCGGTGTGGGGGTGTTGTATCTGATGCAGGGACGATATCTCTGGGGGTAGAAGTGTTTCCTAATACGGAGATGATGACTAAAGTGTTTTTTATGCGCGCTGTGATGTGGTGTCAAGTGATAGCATAGGGCAGTTTTTTACGGGATAGGGGGCTGTTTTCTATTCTACACAAAATCGTAAAATGTATAAAGGCAATCGGACGGGAAGTTTTTCTTTTTTTGATAGGAATTCAATTTGTTCAGCAGGATATTTGTGAATAGTTTCGTATGATGCATTGTCCGTAATCGAGTGTTAAATTGGTGTAAGGGATAAGGGGCTGGAAGGGATGGAAAATATTATCTGCATCTGTGACCAAATGAATTGGTGTTTCTTGCTCTGAGTATGATCAATAATCAGTGACCCTTATCTGTCTTTGGTTGATGGTGTTGACATCAATCGGGAAAGTAATTTGATTTTCTAAATGGTCATTGTAGAATTGTTCGAACAGATGGGTTATGATAGATGAGGCTTGTTTATTGTCGATGTTATTGGATTGGAAACTAGCTGAAGTGTGCGATTATGTGCCGGACAAATATTCCTATATTGGACTCGTAATATTTATTTTATGACCGTAAACTATAAAGCTTAGTACCACAACAACTGTCCATTTTCTTCTAATCCATAGGTCTATAATCTGTATCATCACAATCATCACAGTTATCCATATAGCTTATTGTCGCTAAAGCATACATAAAGCATTCAGGCCTGCCATGCAAAGAGCAATAGTTAGATTTAACGCAATACGGTCAAAGTAACTTAGCTTTCTAAGTATACATAGGTGTATAGCCTACACAACTCGCTCTGGCTACCACGTCTCCAGACACCATATACTCGTATATACATAAAGCATGCGAAGAACTCCTTCGTCGAGACGATCAAGATATCTTTATCCAGTTCTTCTATACGTCCGTCCTAAATGTTATATAGGTTTATATTTTTTTTTCTGAAAATACTATAGAGATTGACAGATATTTATTATTTCCTATAGCATTAACCCTTCCCAATTGTACGACACCAGTCTTTTTTTTAACCTTTTCTCAAACGATTTCTGCAAGAGTTGCAAGGATGAGGAGAAAGAGAAGAAGGTTCTTCATTTTCTTTGCACTTATCTAGTCCTCCTCATCAGATGGACCCTTCATTTGGGAACATTTGCTTCCATAACCTTGATGAAGGAATCACAATATTCTTGTCCCAATATTATATCTCTATGGACTAACTTTTAGTCTAAGTGATAAACCTAACTACTGATGATACTATAACCAAGCGTACAAGTCTTGGGCAAGAACAAGACTATGACTAAGACTATACTTGTAGTCCTGGTCTTGGTCTCACATTTGAATATTGGTAAACCTAACTTAAAATACATCTATGTCTCTGCATCATAAGGCAGATGTTCCTGACTATGACTAAGGTCATGTACAGAGTTTTTTCAGTTTTCATAGACAGTCAACTTTTTTTCTATAAAGTGACCATCGAAGCCGCCCGTGCTCGAATATATGAACGTTGTTGCGTTTGTTTCAGCAATTCAGCAATTTCATGTGGTTCCGTGTTATCATTTGGAATGAAAACGTCGAAGAAGATGTGGATGCGCAATACACAAAAGGGATATAGTAACTACAAGGTAGCAGTCAGGCAACCCAAACTGATAGCATATGAAATTATAGAGGTAGCCAAAACATACAAATTGAACTCAACAAGGTTAATGAGTTTATCAGCGTGAACCCGGCTAAATATGGTCACTTCAGCAGTCAGTATCTGTATCACATCCGGATAGGAGGGTGAATGGCTATAGTTCTGCATTAACCAGATACATGAGCGACATCACGACGAACACAGATATGAGTCGAGTTCGACATCTGACAGATGCCAGTTTGGTTTTGTCGCTGATCCTTTCGATGAATGAGTGCACTACACTACCAAGTAACTACTTTGGAATCTTATCAAATTGAACTCAACAAGGTTAATGAGTTTATCAGCGTGAACCCGGCTAAAGATGGTCATTTCAGCAGTCAGTATCTGTCTCACATTCGGATAGGAGGGTGAATCGCTATAGTTCTGCATTCACCAGATACATGAGCGACATCACGACGAACACAGATATGAGTCGAGTCCGATATCTGACAGATGCCCGTTTGGTTTTGTCGCTCATCCTTTCGATGAATGAGTGCACTACACTACCAAGTAACTACTTTGGAATCTTATCAACACCCGGTGTGTTCGATTAGTGCTTATAGTCGGATTTACACATACAATGATTTGAGGACGCCAGTGATTATTAGCTGGTGATAGTAAAAATAAAATATATCTGTAAACCTTTACTGGAGCGCCATTTCGATCGAAGAAGTTGAAAGTCTTAAAAGATTAGATGAAATCGACTAGCTGGTTTTAATTTGTGTGTGCAAATTTTTATTTGTCTGCAACTTTGATTCACGGAAGTACACATGAATTCAATTATCCATAGTTAGCATATAACTGAATGATTTCAACCATCGAATGATTCCGTTGTGGGTTACATATTAAAAAAAAACTCTATACGCAGATCAGTGGTGGCACGTATGGTGTCGGGATTTCACATTACCAAAAAGAAAAAAAAAAAAAAAAAAAAATAGCGAGATACTCGCACTCAATAAGAAATATTCATAATATCATAGTTTGTCATTAACTCTGAGGTAAAGTTGAGCATTTTTTTCACTTTAAATGCATTTTTATTAAATCAATTCAATTACAACTTAAATGCTAGACAAAAAACGCTTAAAACTAGCTTAATTAACTTAATTATGTTATTCTAACTTAATGGCCCTATGCGGGCTCTCTAAGCTAAACCTAATACTTAAAACTATGTCTTCCGACGTACCTTACTTAATTTTGTATTCGTCTTATTTGTTTAATTATTAATGGATGAATACCAAGAAAATTTTTTTAGGAAAATTAAAGAAAAAACTTAGTGTAGGCATTTTTTTTTTTTCTAAAAAACTACCTCAAAATAAATCTTAAACTACCTTATTCTACCTTATTATCTAATTATGTAATTAATTACATACTTTTTTTTTATCTTTATCGAAGTGCTGTTTTTTTTTCTTTTGTATCCAAGTGCTGTGGAACATTTTTTTGTTGCCTAGGTCTACCTAAAAATACCTACAAATATCTTAAACTATGTAAGTGGGCCAATACTAAACAGCCAACCTTAAACGGTTTACCCTGGATTGTGAGAGAACGACGAAGGTATCCCTAGAGGCCCCAGACAACGGCGTCTTAAAAAGAATGTTTTCCGATTTCTGCTATGACCTCGACTTTTGGTCCTGATCTGTACGCGTCTGCATACGCTATGGCATGGTGAAGTGATCCTATAAGATCGCTCGTATATATGTTGAAAAGGATCGGTGAATTCACCGCACCTTGTTGCAGACCGTTTTTGATTAGAAATGAGCATGTTATAAAGTATGTACAGCAGTGGTTTGCTAATGCCCAGTCTGTTCAGCTAGTAGAAGAGTCCCTCCTAACCATACGGTGTCGAAGGCCTTCTCCAAGTCAATCAGGCAGGCACCCGTGCACTGTTTCTTGCTTTTGTTCCATTGGATATCCGATACCAGTTTAGACGCGGCATGTATTGTATCATGCCCCGCCTTAAAACCGAATTGGTTATCCGGAATTATTTTATTGTCCTCAGTCAACTTAATCAGGGCTCTATTGATCACTTTTTCAAATACCTTGCTGAAGGAGACTTATCGACCGGAGATTTGCCGGATTAGAGGTGTCCTTACCCCTTTTGGGGATGGGTTGTATCACTGCTGTTTTCCAATGCGCTGGATAATGTTCATTATTAAACATTGTTAAACACAGTGGTGTAAATGTCCACCGCTTCTGGAGGGAGATGTCGAAGCACAATGTTCGACACTCCGTCGATTCCCACAGATTTCTTAAGTTGAGCATATTAGAGGATTGTGTACACAGAATTTTTGAAAAATTCGGCATCCATTTTGCAAAGAATTTTAAAACCTTCGGTCGAAATAATTTTGTTCGTACGATACACCGTTTTTCAGATATTCGCACTCAAAAATGATTTCCACCATTAACTTCGGGGTAAAGTTGGACATTTCGGAGGATTGTGTACTTATATTATATATGGTGGATGTGACTACACAAATTTTCGAGATATTCGCAATAAAAAACAATTTTCATATTATCTTCGGTTTAAAGTCGAACATGTTGGTATGAATATTTCGATACTATCGAATAATTCAACAGTTCCCATCACTAATTCTGGCCAACAAGACACCCGGTCCAAAAATTGGCAGATAATGCAAATTCAATGGTATCGAGTTGGTTGTTGCTCGTTTAAGATGTTTAAATTTATCGAATCTGTTACGAGTGAGAACATTTCATGCGCATATGCGAAGGTTTTTGTGCTTATTTCGGTATGACTGGAGTCGTCAACATACATACCTAATTCAATTTCCATCTTTTCGGGGTTATTTCCATCACTCGATTCATTTTTGCCTAAACATATCAGGATTCATCATGGATTATTTTTCATCTTCATCGGGGGAATCGGGGGCACTCGGGTCGCACTGATACAACACTACATCCGATGCTGGAGGCACCAAGGCAAGGTAGCAATATAAATTTATCCCCTATACATTTTAATTTACTTTGGAGAAATGTTAAAGCAATTTCCTCCAAATAGACATTTTCATCTGTCATTTTTGCTGACACTTGTCAATTGTCCCGTGTCATCATTCAAAAGAATTTCAAACGATTTCAATTTACGGATACATTTCTAGACTAAATACTCTCCTTCCAAACCCATGAGACCATTTGCATTTTGCCTACGTTTGCTTCCCAATCACAAAAGAAAAAAAAAAAAATTGAAGAAAAATCGTAAATTCTAACCCCAAGTCCAACGATGATGTCCGACATCTAGCTACACACCTACCCACCCTTTCCCATAGAAATCCTGATTTTTGATCAGAGAACCCAACATAACACTCATTCGTTCAGAGGAAATTGATTTGCTAATGGAAATTTTATACATAACTTGACCCTAATAAGGATGTATACTGCTGATGCTCTTCTTGATAGGATAGATGGTTACAAGTCTACCTGTAGCAGGAGATGCTGACGAAGGATTCAATTAGGAAGGAAGCAATGAGAGGAAAACAAAATTATTCTAGCTTAAAATGCTGGCTGTTACCCTTATCTATGTGGTCGATGTGACAAGGGTAAATATTTATTAACTGTGATGGGTGGGAGAAAGAGGTGGAAAGGACGATTTTCATTTATTCATGAGAATTGCCTGCGTTTCTGAAACAGAAAAGTGGGTGCTCATGGCGTTCAGAGGGGAGATGTCAACATTCTATTGGGGTTGTAAGAATTTTTATCTTTATCGGATGGATACTGATTCTGGAGGGTCATTCAAAGATCACAATTCAATTGGAATTAATTTTCAATATTTTACCAACAAGAAATTTATTTCTCGTAAATACTCGCACTTGAATCATTTGTTTGTCAACAAAAAAAAAAAAAATTTATGTGAATTATCAAAAGAATTGATGATAATAAAATGTAAAATATATATAAAAAAGTATCTGTTATTATTAAAATGGTGTGAAGGTGCAAACAGAAGTACAAAATGTTAGGTGGATGTGTTGGATATCAAGGATCAAATGACAATGTGTCATCAAATGGTGGATGTGACTATACAAAGGTAAGTAAGCTATTTATGGATTTGCATGTTATTTATTGTTGATATTATCAAACAGGGGATATTTTAAAAGGAAAATTGCAGGTAGTACTCCTGCTTACATGGATCTCGAATTACACGTGCAATCAGAGGGGTTGTAAAAACTAATTAAAACAGGATTTTCAGTATACATCCAAGACGACGTCATGTTAAACTCGATTTGAATCACTGTTTGTTAACCATAAACTACTCAGCTCCTCATCATGGTGTTATTACTCGTGACCGAAAGAGTCTGACATATTTTGAAAATATTTTGAATAGGTACAACATTTTTCAAAAGTTTGTGATTCATTATTTGCAAATAAGGTGCATGAATTTATTATTTCATGCTGCTAACTGTTTGTCTATGATGTTCGGAAAAGAAATGAGAAAGAATAATTCAAAAAGCACCGTTATTCTCTTGCTCTCTTGCAAGCATTCCATTCAGAAAAATGTAGTTTTTGTTGTACATGGTCATTATCTTCATTGTTTATGTGAGTTCTGTGAAGATTGACACGTTTAAGCATTTGTTGGAGTGTTCTAAGTGAAACTAATTGTTAAATTGAAAATTGGAGAAACATGGGTAGAGGGAAATCCATTAACAGTGTTGAAAAGGCTCGGATCGAATTACTAAAGGAGCAAGGATTAACCGGGCATGCTATAGCTAAAAAAATTGCACGAAGTTTTAATGTGGTCTATGCTTATTTGAGAAACAAAGAATCGTACGAGAAAAACATGAAGGGAGGTAAAAAAAAGGCCACAACAGCGGCTGATAAAAGAGCAATTTTGCGATGTGCTTCCAATTCTTGTGACTCAGTTGCGAAAATAAAGCAAAAAGTAGGTGTTAGTGCTAGTGTTTCGACAGTTAGAAGAGTTATTCATGCTTATTCTGCGTCTCGATTCGGATCGACTTTTGTTGGAATCGATCCAAATGACATTCTTGGTTTCGATATCGATCGATATCGATGTTTGTTCATTTACTCACTCAATTCTAGCTGTCACTCGAATCGAATTAAATGTCATTTTAAAAATGAAAAATGACATTTTTCATTCGAGCAGAAATAGTTGTCGAGCTAGTGTTACAAAATGTAAGTACAATTATTATTTTTTTATTTAGAAAAATATTGATTAATTGTGCATTGTGTGCATCGTAGGACTCACTCCAAGACTAATCGTGGACAGTTCGAAGCTATGGTGAGACTGACGGAAACAAAGCCCGATATCGCCAAGGGCTTTACTCGTGCTACAAATAAAAGTGATTGCAACGCATTTTGGAAAGACGCAGCAATCAAATTGAACAGTTTGGGACCCCCTTCCAAGGATGTCTACACCTGGAAGTAGGTAAAGGAAATACAAGACAAGTCCGGTAGTTTGTTTATTTTTCTTATTTTCTTAATACTAGGTGTGGATCGACTTTAAAGGACACATAAAAAAGAAACTCTCTGAAAATGAGAAGAAAAATCATTAATCCGGATATAATAGCAGCAATCTTTCTTCTTTTTTGACTCTGGAAGAGGATGTTATAAGAATAACTGTAATTAACAGAGCCGTTGAAGGGGTCAAAGCTCGCAATTTTGGCGTTTTGAGACCGACACAGGACAACGTGACTGCGAGAGAAGTAGATATGCCCCACTGCTCCAAAACTGTTACACAGAAACGGACAGCAGACAAAAATGACTCCAATTCATCTGACCAGAGGAATGTCCAACACCTGCCAAAAGAAGGAAGAACGAGACACCAATAGAGATGCAAAAAAAAAAAAAAACAGCATGAAATAGAGGAAAAACTTACTGCTACAGTGCGAGTATCTATAAAATTAGGCACGCTTATCCTGAGCTTGGATAAGCTCGCTAAGTACCTGGACGAAAGCAACAAAGAAAATGAACGTCACAACAGGAAATGGAGAGTATTCAGCGAGAGAAAATGGAAATAAAAACAAAGTTCCTGGAGCTTCTTGTAGAGCAGCTAAATCGGAGGTTAGGCGAGGGGCATGCATAAATTGTTTTTATTTATTTTATTTTTATTTCATTTATTTGTTTTAATTTAATCAATCATGAATTAATTTAATTCATCAATAATTTCTAAGATATCTGATAACATTGCTTCTTAAAATGTGCCTTATACAAAAAGACTTATTTGTTTTAATTTATTTTTATTCCATTATACATATGTGTACATATATATTTATCAAAATGAAGTTAACTATACCAAAAAATGAAGTATGTACATCAGTGGCGTGGGGTGAAATTTCAAGAGAGGGAAGCCGAAAAGAGTTTAAGTAAAATGTTTTATTCAAGACTTACAATTTTGGTGCTTATTCGAAACACAGACTTAAGATATGCAATCCAAGCCACCTTTGTTATACTTTAAGTCTTTGGAATTTACGTAGACAATGAGCTCATCGCATAAAAAAAGTGGCTTCGAAAGAAGCCATTCTGGCAAAGTAATCTATATAAGTTATTGATAACTCAGAGCGTTGTTAAATATAAAAAATTTAGCAATTACAATTATGTACTACCTATTTGCACTCTAAAGCTATCCTACGATTCTTTTTTACGAATTCTGCTAAAACTCTCTCATAAAAATTTGAGTTATTTTTAATTTCTAAAAGAAGGTGCTTTTCGATAGATAAAAGTGCCAGGTCTGAGAGTCTTTCTTCTTTTTGGGAATTTGTTAAGTAAGTGTGGACTCTTTTTAAAGTCGAAAAAGATCTTTCGACAGAGGCCACAGTCAAGGCAGGGTTTAAAAGATTTCACACAATGTTAGAGTTTGAGAAAAAGTATCTCTAAGCATTTCCGTATTAAAATGCTTATAAAGTTGAAAACATCCAGCTTTTTAAGTGAAGGGGTAGTGTATAAAACTTTGAGTTCATTTTTTAAAGTAGTAAAATTAAAAATGCCAGGAAATAGGGTAATTAAAGAAGATATTTTGTCATCCGGCATTGAATTAGAAAAATATTCATACTTTGATTTGTTTAATAAATCAAAGAAAATATGTGAACTAAATTAACTATACCTATTCTTAATCTGACTCGTAACATTATCTATAATTGCTACAAAAATTCGGCTATAATTTGTTTTTGAATCAATATTAAGTAGTCGGCGTTTGCGTGGAGGTTCTGAGCAGTCACTTATGCTCTCATAGATTGAGTCAAATGAGTTTAAAAATTCAGAATGAATCCATGACTCAAAACCCTCGATCTCTTGCTTCGCAAGCTCTATGTCAGTTTGTTTATTTTGAACTAAACTAAAATGAATATCTGTTTTTGCAAATATGACCGAAGTAACTGCAATAAAAAACAGAATTCTTTGTCCTGCAGTTTGTACAACAAACTTTCGGACATAACCAGAGTATCGTTATCCCATTCTCCTGGTTCACATAAAATCTGTTCAAAAGTTTTTATAATATCTTCTCTGCAATTAAATAAGACGCTCGCTATACGCGAACATCGAGTCTCTGATACCTCGGCATTCGTCGATCAGCAATTGTCTTTATCAGATTGGTTCTTTTAGATGATTTATTAAAAAACCTAACGATACTTCTAACAAAGCCAAAAAATAATTTCAACTCAGGAATGCTTTCTAACGATTTAGATAACACTAGATTCAGAACCTGGACATAACAGGGAATAAAAATAGCCATTGGGCATATATTCTGGATTCTTATTTGGACTCCACCATGGCCACCGGACATTTAGGCCGTCCCATCGTAGGACTGACCTATTAACTTTTCATGTCAGTTAAAACTATCTAAGACATTTATAATTTAATCGCACAATACAACCGCGTTTCGACCGACACTCACGTCAAAGAAACCTAGAAATCTTTCTTGTATTTTATTTTTTACTAAATAACACACTACAATACTAAGCTGTTCTCTGTGGCTCACATCTGGTGTTTCATAGACCATCAAAGATACAAATTTTATTGAACTGATTTGATCCTTAATTTCAGATTTGATGACTGCAGCGATACTATGTATCAAGTCATTTTGAATGTCATTGGAGAGGACGGAAAAAATGGAGTTTTGGGAACTTGAAGTTTGTTCTAAATGTGAATCTATTAAATGATCGTACTTAGCCAAGTATGAAAGGGTTTCAATATAATTACCGCGATTATCTGATCCAGATTTTTCGTTGTGACCACGGAATGCCAGCTCTTGTTTTCCTAGAAGAACTACAGTGTCTGTGAAATGCTTCATTAAATCGCGATTGCAATCAACTTTTCTATTATGAGCCTCGTAAGAATTCCCTAAAGAAGTCTCTATGCGATATTCGCCAAATTCATGCAAATTCTTGAGTATATTCTTTTCCGTTTGAATATGTTTTTTGGAAGAATTAATAAAATTGTTTATACCAAAGAAACCTGTGTGACTCCAAACACTTGGAGAATTAGAAAAAAGAAGACAAGGAAAACAAAATATTCTATTTAATTTGCAACTGCCAGTCACCCATGGATTCTTTTTGTAAAAAGACTCATGAAAATGTTTTTGATACCCATCCTTTCGCGTATAATCAATTTTCATTGATGGTGTTGAGCGACCTAGTTCTATAACTTTTTTCTTTGCAAAAAAGAAAGCTTACTGAACTCGTGGGTTACTTTCAGAAGAAAATCAGTTAAACAACACTCAAAATTAACTAGAGACATCTTGTCTAAGAATAATAAGAATGTTCAATGGGGCACCTCTTGGGTAGATTTATAACTACTTACTTGGTATATAGCTAATAACTATTCACTTAGCTCACTCACTATTTTATAATAATTTAATAATTTAAAACACTAACTTAACTACCAATATGTAATTGCTAAATTTTTAAAATTTTCTAATAATTAGCAGTCACAAAAATCACAAAAATTTGCATCCGAATTTAAAAAAAAAAAAAAATTATACAAAGAAATTATACCCAACAAGTTTAAGAAGACCTCAAACGCCGTTCGAACCACCACATCACCCAATAACCCGATTTTCGTCGGCTTATTTTGTTGCCTACAATAAAAAAAAACACCCTCCAACTAAAACCTTTCTCCTCCACCAATGTTCATCCACAAAAGCCGAGAAATCCCGGGTTATTTTCCTCATAAGCGAATGTATGTTAGACAAAGAAATGGCAAATAAATTTCTACTATATGCCAGAAAGGAATAGAGTTGAAAGTTCGTACTGTGAAGAAATGAATGCATAAGCCGGAAAATGAACGGCTTTTCAAAAAAAATTCATTGCACACTTTTCTTTTGAAAAGAAGTTGTCTCTCGCTAGCGGAATTCATATTTGTCTCGGCTATGTGTGCGAGTTTGTGTATGAGTAAAAATGAATAAATAACCGAAGTTGTCGCAGCATTTAATCTTCGAGCGTGTATAAAGTTATGATTTATGAAAGAAAAATGGTTTGATGAACAAATAATTGAATGTGATTGTTGGCAAGTGGAAAAATAAAAATTTTTGATATTTGAAAAGGGAAGTTTGTATGGACTCCACGCCACTGATGTACATACATGTTTAAAAAGAGTTGAAACTCGCATTTATTTTATTTATATACTTATTAGAGTGAATTAAAGTAAACCAACAAGTGAAGTACATGGTTAAAAAGAGTTAGCAATTGCACTTCTTACTCGTATTCCTCTTGCTTCACTTATACACCTGCTGTCATCTATAAGCTCGTTCTCAATGCTATGATCAGAAATGTGCTCTTCATGTTGTTCTTTTACATTTGCTATTTGAGCCGCCTTTTCTGGAGTGTAGTGAAGTTGTCTGGCTTTAAGACAGCATCTGAAACGATTTTTATGCAAACCAATTGTTCTCTCCACGACATTTCTCGCTTTAGAATGCTGCATATTGAATTTGCTTTCTGGTGTACCACTAGCAGGAGTTCGAAATGGAGTCATTACCCAAGGCTCCAATGCATATCCAGAATCACCTTTTTAAGAATAAATTAGTCTCTAGAACCGAATATGCATAACTAAAATATGTATACTAAACCAAGGAGCCAAGTACATATGTCTCTATTCACCGCATACTGTTCTACGAGAAGGTTGCGAGCAGGGGAAACTTTTCAAACGAGGCCATCGTGAGTGGCGCCAGGATGTGATGGGTCTATGTAGCGAATTTGCATTTTGTTATCACAAATCTGTCAAATAAATTGTATATTATAGCCGAACTCAAGTACGCAAGCGGTTATATACTTACAATTAATACGTTTAGGCTATAGAAGCCTTTCCTATTGTAGAACAGGTGTCTACTTCCCATTGGAGGCGTTTTGATGGCAATATGAGTTCCGTCTACACAACCCATTACACCGGGAAATCTGTACTTTTCATAAAAATGCAACTTAATTTGTTCCTTCTCTTCCCCATTCATTTGAAATCTGATCCACTTTGAGCTGATAGCCACCCTCTGCAAAAAATCTGAGAGCAGCCGCTAATTTTATAATCGAGGGTATTGAAGATAGAGTGCTAGGCTGTAATTGAGAACTTAATTCGTCCAATACTGACATGCTGCTTTATTCAGTCGAAAATTTCTAACAAACCTGAGGAAAGTAAATTTGTTTAGTATCTTAACAAAAATGTACATACTCGTGCCATCTTCCAGATTAAGTGGATTTGATTTGTCTCTTAGTATTTTTCTGTTTATTTTGTTTACTTCTTCTTGCACAAATATATACAATGCCATAATTGTTTGTTTACTTGTTTTTCTCAAAAAAAAAAAAAACTCTTTGACAGCTAAATCGTCGCACAGCTGATTTCGAAAATAAAATTCACTAAATTTGTTCATTCGATAATGAACACCTCTCACTCGAGACGCGAAATATGAAAAGTTCATTCGAGTGAAATCTATTACTCGAATGAAATTTGTCTCGAGGAAGTCTGGAATAAGCGTGATTGGTTGGTTGGTTGGTTTGAGAGGGTGAGCTTATGCTCTTCACTTAGGCCTCCATGGGGCCCGTTGTGTTCCCTTCATCTGCGTAGCTGTAAGGAATAGTGATGTGTTTTGGGAATTATGTATTGAGAGGATTTAGGTCTAGGGATCATGGGTAGTATCAACTATATCGTATAGTGATCGGGGAATCGTAGTGTTCGTCTGGCGAACTCCAGTATATCCCCGATTCCTTTCTTATTGAGGTGTGTAATATCCGGAATCCTTGGAGATCCCAGGATTTTCAGCCTTAGCCTCGCTGTAGCGGGGCAGTGACAGGGGAAGTGTTCTATATCTTCCTCCTCCTCTTCACAGTTGGCACAGATTGCTGTATCAGCTATCCCGAGTCTGAACGAATGTTTGTTGAGATTGATGTGCCCTGTTAAAAGTCCTACCATCAATCTCAATTGTGTTCTGCTTGAGTTAAGAGCTCTTTTTGCTGTGTTGTTACTCGGTTTGGTTATTACAGATCTAGCCACTTTGCACGTGTCTAGATTCGTCCAGTAGTTATTGAACTCCTGTCGTATCTTATCATTGATTATTGTTTTAATAGTTGTCAGAGGGACCCCTATTGTACTATCCGGGTTCAGTTCTGTATTGCCTGCTAGTTCGTCTGCCTTTCCTTGCTAGTTCGTCTGCCTTTTCGTTACCCGGTACATCCTCGTGCCCCGGTACCCATGTGAGACGGACTCTATTGCGTCTGGCAAGTAAGTTGAATTTAGTTTTGCACTAGAATGTTAAGTATCGCTTCCATGGCCTCGGTTGGTGTTGAGGATTGTGCTCCTGTAATACCCAGGCAGACCATACGCTGCACCTTAGTTAGCAAGTCTCTTGCATACTTTTTGCTCATCACTGGCCACCATACAACTACTCCGTAGAAGATGATGGGTTTTATTACGCATTCGTATATCCAGTGGACCTGTTTCGGTTTCAAGCCCCATGACTTCCCGATGGCCCTCCTGCATATCCAATATGCTCTCTTTGCTTTGGTGACTCTTTCTTCCAGGTTCTTTCTCCAGGTCAGTTTCCTGTCCAATATAATGCCCAGATACTTGACGCTGTCGCGGAGTTGTAGTGATACTCCTCCGAGTTGTGGAATGTGAAAGTCACTAGTTTTGGTTTTCTTTGTAAAGAGAACCGTTTCCGTTTTATTTGGATTTATTTCTAATCCACTCTCCTCCGCCCATTCTTTTATGATTCGAAGGGTGTTTTGCATAAGCTCTCCTATGATGTTCAGGTGCTTACCTCTTACCAGAACGGCTAGGTCATCTGCGTACGCTACACATTTCGCACAGGTTCCATCGAGTGCTTTTAAAAGGTTGTCCATTGTGAGCACCCACAGAAAAGGAGATATTATCCCCCCCTGTGATGTTCCCGTACGGACTGTTCCCCTTCTTGTGCCGTCTCCCAGTGAAGTTGTGATAATGCGGTTTGTAATAATAAACAATTGGCTAGAACACAAGCCAATTGTTTATTATTTGGTTATTACAGTATGTCGAGAGTGCCGCCACAATTTTTTGAGTTTTCACATTGTTAAATGCCCCTTCGATATTTAGAAAAACGCCTGCGACTGATTCCTTGGTTTGAAAAGCATCTTCTATTGTGGATACAACCTGGTGTAGTGCCGTCTCAACTGATTTTCCTTTGAGATATGCATGTTGATTAGGACACAGCCGCGGAATCGTAATCTGTGTTCTGATGTAGTTATCACAGATTCTCTCCATTGATTTTAGTAAGAAGGACGTTAGGCTAATAGGTCTATAGCCCTTTGCTGTCGACAAATCTTTCCCGGGTTTCGGTAGGAACACCACCCTCACCTCTTGCCATTGTGTTGGTGTGTATCCATGATATAGACATCCCCTGAAGATATTGACAAGGGTTTTCTTTAGGGTGTCTAATTCTATCCGTCCAAGCCCGGTGATTTGTATGGCGCAAATGAGTTAATAGCCCAGGTCACTTTATCTGCATCAACTAGGTTCTCAGTGTCTTCCCATTTTGTATCAGTTCGAGTGACCCCACGCTTGGAAGGTGTAGCTGCCTCGCTGAAACAGTTTGGGAAGTGTACACACATCAGTGTCTCCAAGTTATCAGCTGCGGTTGCCAAGTTATTGCGCGCCTGTAGAAGTTGATAACTTGGTGGTTCCTTGGACAGGATCTTCTTTAATCGCGCTGCTCCATTATTATCGCATATGTTGGTGCAGAAAGTTTTCAATAAGCGTGATTAACTATGCCAATCACCTAAAACGGTTGAAACTTCAAAAGAAGCCACCGTTAAACCATAAGCGAAAATGTATGCGGTTGGAATTTTCGAGGCACCATATGGCTTCGCAAGAAGAATGGCGTTACGTGGTTTTCTCAGATAAAAAAAAGTTCAATTTTGATGGGTTTAATTATTACTTTCACGACATGAGAAAAGACGAGCGTTTTTTAGCCCGGCATCATAATCGAGAAGGTGGTGTTATGGTATGGGGAACGGTTAGCTATTATGGAACTGTTGAACTATCCTAAATTTTGTGATATTTTTGGACTCATGAATTGGACTTTCCAGCAGGATAACGCACCCATCCATACGGCGCGGACGGTTAAAAATTGAATAAGGGAACAAAATGTGGGATTGCTTTAGTGGCCACCGTACTCACCGGACCTAAACCTTATGGAAAACGTGTGGGGATGGTTAGTCCGAAAAGTGTACAAATCTGGCCGTCAATTTGAAAACAGAGGATCTCTCATTGCAGCCATCAAGTTAGCGTGGAGAGAAATTTCGTTGGATTACTTAAAGGGACTTTACGATTCCATGCCGGATCGAATTTATGAAGTAATTATGAACAAAGGAGGCAGTATTTACTACTAGAGGCAACAAATAATAGGTATATTAAAAAAGTTTTGTAATTTCATTATTTGTACCTATTCAGTCGACGCAAAAAAACCTCCATTTTTCTGAATGGAATGCTTGCAAGAGAGCCAGAGAAAAAAATAACGGTGCGTTTTGAATTATTTTCTTATTTCTTTTCCTAACATCTTAAACAAATAGTTAGCAGAATGAAATAATAAATTCATGTACGTTATTTGCAAATAATGAATCACAAACTTTTGAAAAATGTTGTACCTATTCAGTTGAAGCGGAATGTACATAATAGAGTACACGACTGGGTCGTACATACTTGCAATTATATGTTGTTTATTTGCAAAAACGGGAAAAAAAATTCAAAAAAATCAGTTAAAAATCGAAAAAAAAAAAATATTTTGACAAAAACTTGGTACGCCGCGACCTTGTATGTGTCAAGTGTTGTCTAGATATCGAATTTGAACATTTTTTTTTTTTTTTCAAAATCAGTTAGTAAAGTACCGTTAAGTTAGAATGAGTTAGAATGAAAATTCCGATTTCGCCCCGAAATGTGAACCTACTGACCCCAGATAAGAAGTTTGAAGAAAATTCATCCAACCGTTTAAGCTGTAGTCCTCTACGTATATATATGCAGACAGACATAATTGAGAGACACACTTTTTGGAAATTCTCTATTCTAGTAATTTCTCAAGTTTATCAAAATCTTGAGATCAAAAATGTTTAGGAAACTAATACTTGCCCTATAGGTGCAACTAAAAAAAAAAAACGAAACATTTCTAGGGAAGGTGTTAAAATGCATTTAAGTCCAGAATTTTCCCTCAGTAAATTTTATAATGAACCATAGGTGCTTTAAAAAAGTTTCACTTCTCGGTACTACATAAATATATTGTAACTTGAGAATAATAATCCACTTTTGACGCATCTTTGGTAGAAATAACAGCACTTAACTAGGCATAACTGGTAAGTTTTTAAGACCTTAAAACTGCACTATCTTGTATATCAAAAAATTAAGAAATGCACGATTTTACAACAACTTTTGAATATTGTCCACTTCTGACACTTTCAGAGTACACTATGCTTTTTTGTTATTAAAACCTTTAAACTTCGCAGTTGTAATAAGCATAATGGACCTAACTGTCTAAGTGACTGTTGTTATAGGGCACCTATCTACCTAACCTACCTAACCTTACCTAAAACAAAGGCTCAGAAACGCACCGATTTACCCTATTTTCAGAAATAACTGTACTTTTTTTATACTTCTTTAGTGAAAATGGGATTACCTTACAACCTTTTAGTTTTAAAACCTTAGAACTGCACCAGTTGGTGAAATAAATTTTATAAATGGATGGCTCCACAACTTTAGAGTAATTGTCTACTTCTGACACTATTTTGGTGGAAACGGGAGTACCACCCAGCCCACTATGTTCTTCCGGTTATTGTATCCTTGAAACTGCATCCGTTTGTGGACAACATTTAAAAAATGCACGGCTTTATCATAACCTTGAAATAATTATTCACTTCTGATACGTCTTTGGTGAAAATACACATAACAACTTTTTATCAATCAAATGAACTTGCTCCATACTCGTATATACTATTCGTCTGAAAATTGTACGAATATAGAAACAACAAAAATCGGCTTTTTCGTAAAATTTTGAATAAAATCGTGCAGCCATATCCGAGAAATAGCCAATTTTAGCAATTCCGCTTATAAGTAAAGTACCACTATTTAAACTGAGTACGCAATCTTATTACAAACGCTCATATTTTTTTTTCTTTTTTTTTTTTTGTAGGGGCGGGCTCACCCTACTGGAGCACTCAGACTCAGAACAGGTCCATTGTACTACCAAGCAGAGAACCCCATTTTAATGTGTTTTTTTAGTCTTTTGTAAAAAGACGAGTAGGCGCTTCAGTGATGAAGAGCTTAAGTCATCAGTACTCACCACATCAGCACCGAAGATCCGCCACCTGATCCGAGCAAAGGCAGGACAATCACATAGAAAGTGTTCCGCAGTATCATCGCCCTCTCTACAGGAGTCGCAGACTGGGGTAGCGCTCAAACCTAGCACATGCAGGTACTTGGCAAAGGCGAAGTAGCCCGTAAGAACGCCAGTAAGTTGTCTGTAGTCTTTTCTGCTAAGAGATAGCAGGAATGCCGCGGATTTCTTACGGACAACGGGGACCATTCGTTTAGTCTGCCTGCATCCTGGAGAGTCATGCCACCTTCAATTGTGTTTATTGAAAACCAATCGTCAATGGAAGCCGTAACCGAGGACGCTGGCAAACCCAGCGTGGGTTCAGGTCCAGAGAAATTCTCTTCTGAGCCTTGTCTAGCAAGCTCGTCAGGGATCTCATTTCCTGTTATCTCGTTGTATCCTGGGGCCCAAACAAGATTCATTGAGTTCAGCCTTCCGACCGAATTCAAGGATGTTTTGCATTTTGGTTCATTAAAACGTCCAGAGCAGAACCAGGCGTACTGGAGAAAGTGCCCAAGCAGGCGAGACAGGCCGTGTTTTGGAGTTTGGCGAAAGCAGCAGTAACGTATTTACGTGAAAGCTTATTCCACCAAACAACTGACGATGATGCATATGAGAGGAAGAGTCTTATTATTGCCGTGTAGATCCAAAGGATTTTCCTTGGCGACAAGCCCCATGTGTTACCGAAAACACCTTTGCATTGGCAGAAGGCTGACAGAGTTTTGGAAGTCTTCAGCTCCATCGTTCATAGAAGTTTGCTATCTAAGATTACTCCTAAATATTTAGCTTCCTTGGAGAGTTGGATAGTGACGCCTTTTAGCACTGGCTGAGTCAGACTAGTAAATTTCCTCCTTCTCAGTCAAGTCAATCACTTCCTGTCTTTGCGCCGTAACAAATGTTGGTTGGGAGCCAACATTATTGATGGTAAGATTAGACGATAGTATAAAGTCCAGAAGACGATCTCCCCGGGCATTGCATTTGCTGCTGTCCCAAACAGAGTTTTAAGCATTAGCATCGCAACATATGGCAAGACCTTTCTATCTGGTATCACAATATTCTATGAGCTCGGCCACTGCCCTTGGGTGTGGGGGTAGTACCGAGTCATTGGGGAAGTAAGCATCTTATAGCTGCAGCGACTAAGTCCTGGCCACAAAACTCTCCAAGCTTAGTTGCTGAGAGGGAATTTGGTATTTAGTACCGTGATATCACGCATACCAAGGCCACAAATGCGCTTGTTCCACACCCATGGCTCCTGGATAGATATTATGTGGTGTTTTGCTCTACTAGCTGCAAGGCTGCTACTGATAAGAGCGGTGGCAGCCTTGCAGTGGTGTAGGTTAATCTGAGTGAATATCATTAATAAATACTAGCGGTTTTTTTCGACCGTTTTTCGCACTACTTGGTATCGAAGCGGAACTGAATCGTACCAAGATACAAATACGGTCGCATTTCGTACCCAGACTTAATGGCCTCGGCAGAACCCTTGTCCAAACTTACAACCAGAGTAGAACCATCTTTATTTTGACGATTCTTCTCTCCTTGTGTGAATGAACAGTCCACTTGATCGTCTCGAAAGAGCGATATTTTTGACGCTGTTCTACCACAGTGTTTGCGAAGTTTTACAACGTAGGGTATGTTCTATCACCTGACAGCAAACAAAAATATATATATATATGTAGAAAGCTTCATATCTGAAGTCTTTTGGTTTCACAGATATATCTGTCATTTTGTGCAAAATAGATGCTAAAAATGTGTTATTCTGTAATATCTTAGCTCGGGTTCGAGAGTTAAAACTGTCTTGTAACTAAACTTTGTATTGCTGAATTGAATGGTTTGTGTGCATGCTACGAGTAAGTGGTATATATTATGCCTTCCTGATTCATTCAGAGGTGGCGCGGTGTCGATATAGAGTTTGTGACCTCAACCGATACGCCTCACCACCTCTTCTTAACATCATTACCCATATGTGTTCTCATTCCTCTAAATTTCTAGATCATTACGATTACGATGCATAGTGATTCTGTTTTGCTATAAAAAGAATCCGCAATGCCATTTTGAAAAACTATTTGCAAAATATGGGTAATTAGTTTCCTTATGCCAAGCAACCATCTCACATCAATTCAATAGAAAAAGGATGCACGCCATATGCTCCTTCTGCACTAATTATTCCTCTTCCATCAATTAACGTTTCCTTAATGCCTTCTTAACGGTCTTTTTTATACTGAAACCCATTCATACAAACTGCGAGAAAAACAAAACGCAAATCCCATTTGTCCTTTTTATGGCACACACTCCTCAACCACTCTAGAGAAACTTCAAGCCAAATACAAATGGGAATTTAATTTTGGATTAATCTAAGACGAACGATCCAACACCACATTGTGATTATAACCAAAATACGAGATTGCTTACGCCGCCAGAGAAAAGGAGAATGATGGTACATACACACAAATGCTGCAAGTTTAATAGCATAATCAGAATCCTTCATGGTTCTGGCTTTTGTTCTAGTCTGGTCATTGCTGTATCTTGTTGTTGCTATTGTTTTTGTTCTATCCTTTCTGTTGCACACATTTTCAAAATTGAATATCTCTGTGCAAAGGATAAGATACTTTCGTTGCAAATTGAGATACATCTGTTTTTGAAATGTGAATGCAAAAAAGGGTTGAGGGCAGTAGTGTAGATATTTTAATAGAAAGACCTACCAAGACCTACCTACTCCATCTACTGAATGTTATTTAGTAAAACATAAATGCACTAAGATTATCTGAAATGGAAAGAACAGAATGTTGTAATTGGAGTATTTTTGTAAATGTTGAAGCGTATAAGTCTAATCGACAGAAGTTGCAGATGGAGGAGCACTTGAATGTGGTAAAAGGTATTCTGACCACAAACAGATATTGCAATCAAAATTCAATGAATCATAACATCTTTGGAAAATAGATTCAAAATCAGCAGAACATTTTACCATCGATCCTCGAGTCTGGTGAGACTGAAGAATCTTACGTGATTCGAAATTCTATATTGTTATCTACTACCTTCGACATAAGTTTTTATACTTATTATAGAGTGCATGTTGCCTAAATCCCTGTATCTCAAGTCATACTTTAGGTTGCTTCAAAGTTCTTATTCTTTTATTCATCCTGTTTCCTTCTATCTTTACAGATTTATACAGATTGGGCAAATTACTATTTGGATCGGGCGAAATCGAAGAAAAAAGTCACAGATTTGTCAGCGGATTGTCGGGATGGACTCCTCCTAGCTGATGTCATTGAAGCTGTAACATCATTTAAAGTACCTGATTTGGTTAAGAAGCCAAAAAATCAGCAGCAAATGGTGAGTGATAGATTTTAAGGAATTGTTGGTGATAGAAATATCTGGTTTTGGTGGACCTCTCCTAGGTTGTTTATCTGGAGCGCTTTTGCTCATATCCGAAATATCGAGGTCTTTCAATACCTAGTTGACTAGCATTATATGTTCCGACCATGTCTTCGCCCATCATGTATGTATAGTACAAACGAGAATTGCAAAAAGAAACTTTGTCCCTTACATAATGATGCATCACCATAAATATATTTTACAATTAAATCGTCAAAAAAAAATAAAAATCATTATCACTGATTCAGAACCAGAACAGCAATTTTTCTAGCATAAAATAAAATCCCACCTTAGATGTGTACATTCAGATTAAAATTCAACTCCCCGAGCATAGACAAAAAAAAAAAACTGTGTTGAGCACATACAATCGCTCAAACCCATCCACTGCTGCATCGCTGTTGACGATTGTACACGCTGATTGAAAATTGATGATAATAATTTAATAAAGAAATGTAATTTATTATGCTTGTTCCTCAGCATAACTTAAAAAGTTAATTAATACCTTAATAATATCAGCGCCATTTAGTAAGCGTGTTTATACCTACAAAAGGTATATCGGTGATTATATTTGCTATAGAAATACGAAAAGGTGCAATATTTACTCCCAAGTACCTGCTTGTACTTGCTCAAGCCCAATGAAACGATTGCAATTTCTACTAAACCATTCATTTCATTCTGCGGTCGCGTCGTTTTCTTCAGTTTCAATATCAAAACCAACTAGGTATTTTTGCGTTTTGTTCTGACAGAAGCTACTGACGTCATATGGTGAATGTGAGTTTTGCCACTACGGATATTGTACTATCGTAGCTCCCAAAAATTATTGCGTCGATACAACCGTAATTATTTTTAAAACCTGTATGGTAAGAAAACCATGTATTACAGTTCAGGCAAATAGATTTTCTGTTTTTATCAGATACAAATGGAATTAATACAAAACTAAGACCATCAGTTACACAGCTCGCGTATTTTTATTTTCATAATTTTCATGTGTTACAACTGTTATCATCTTCCCTCAATTACCTTCTTTACGACTAACAATAGGGGTGACCTTTTGTAATTAACAACTTTCGCTGATGAACGGACACCAAGACTTACTTCAAAGACGAGCTACTTCGTAGGAAAACCACCCGTTTGTCATCGCTTTACGCATCCTGACACCAGTATACGCTGGCGACAGGCTCGCCCCGCATACCTAAAAATAACTAAATTTCATCACATCACTCAACAAATATCATCAACTGGCCGGCGCATATTCGCTTTCATAACGTCTGCCATCTAGCTATCATCTGCCAAAATAATAAAGAATAAAAAAGCACACACTTTCAACTACAGAATGTGTATTCTACTATTCCAAACTCAGTTCGTATTTATTAATTTATCTCACATTGGCGGATATGTACTGTACTCTAATCCCACATTTGAATCCACCTTAATAAATATACTATCAACTAGAATCTAATTTACATCCACCACACTAATGATGACAGCCGATCTCATTCGTTAGGATACGTTTCTAATTATTTTTCCAAATGGGTTCTCGTTTCAGTTTTCAAAAAACAAAAATCTATTTTTGAATTTCGAAAAATCCAAATTAATTGGGCAATGGATTTATCAACATGTCGCTGGGCGATGAGTATAAGTTTTTTTAGTTTTTCATCAGAGGATTTGTTGAAAATTTAATGATTTATATCAAACGATTTAAATTCAATTTGGTTGTTTCGTTGTTGTTGTTTTGAAGTGTATAGAAAAATGCTGTTCGAACATAAAAATTAACATAAACTTCAACATTATTCTCGTTTAGAATATAAAAGTCCAGAAAATGAAATTTTATAAATTAAATTTTTTTTCTCCTAATGCCATTTCGTGAGATACTTATTTAAATTTTTTTTATATGTACATGTATACAGATGTGTTCTATATATATCAACCATTATCGCACGATTCTAATAGCTTCGTTACCGTCGTGCTGTATCTTTTCCAGAAGTTCAGTTATCACTACTAGCTATGTCATCAGCAAAGTCAACTATTGTATTTTTGATGACCTTAACTCTCAGTTTAGGGATGCCTTCTTACATTAGATACCACAGTAAAATACCTAACATGAAACCTTGTACTGCTTTGTTCCATCTTCGGTGTTATATAGAGACACTCTATTTTTAAAATAGTTCGACTTATTTTCTGAATATATCTTGCTGTGACGACAACTTCTTCAATGGCGTTAATCGTCGAGAGCTGAGTTCGGAAACTATATTGGTAGTAATTCATTTGGTTATTCATTTTCTGATTTAGGAATTTTATTTATTATTAAAGATTTCAATGAAATTTTGTCACTGTTTTAAATTTTGGACTATGCCATTATGTATGGAATACAATATCGGTTAAATGGCCGCTACGGGATTTTTTGCAAACTTCGATTCTTGTGAGGTAATTTTCGATATTTTGTTATTATTTGAACGGATTTTTCGACCCATTTTTAGGATTTTTCACCCATTTTTAGGGTGAGTAGTGGGTGGAGGATTGAACACCCCGTCCGCACTGCACGATAAAATGACTTAGCTGCAAACTTTTAAACAAATTCTCAACTTATTTATAAACAATTTACTTTATAAATCATAAACACACAGAATAATAGTTGAATGAAGCAGTACGGCTGGCGTTGTGTGGTTTGTGGGTTGCGGCGACTCACCACACACTATCCAGGCAAGCAACTCTAAGTGCGGCGCAGGTTAAGAACGTCTTATATGTACGTTTCCGAACACTACACCACTTTTGTCGTGGTTTTAAAGTTTATTATTTTATTTTGCAGTTTTATCCAATTTCGATGTCGTTCATTTTTTTAATATTTCTTAAAAAAATACCCATCTGTAACACGGTGGAGGCAGCATTATCATCTGGAGCTGCATAGCTGCAGATGGTAATGCTGACGGCCGGATGGACAGGAAGTACATATACGTATTGAAAAAATATGCTGCAACCATCTTTTCGGACGATTTTCGGAGACACGAACACGCAAACGTCAAATTCCAGCAAGATATCGCACCCTGCCATAAATCCGCCCGTACCATGAGATGGTTTGCCGTAAATTGAGCTGCTTTCATGGCCTGAGCAGTTCACAGATCCAAACTCAATTGAACACCTTTGGGGTATCCTTAGAATCGTATTGAAGCAAGAGTGGAAACAAATTACTTCAGGCGAGTACTGCAGGCTAGTAAGCTCAATGCAGAAAAGAATAGCAGCAGTAATTAAAGCCAAAGGTGGCCACAACAGAAGTTTTTTATTATTAAGCATATTTATAACTTAACTGCATACTTTTATTTTTTCTGATTTGCCGCATTTTGAAGATTTGACAATTTTCAAAGGGTGCCTAATACTTTTGGCCAAGGCTGTAGATATTAAAAGAATAAAATAATAAAATCGAGTTTAATACTGTGTGTGATATTCCGATGCTTGGTATTTTACCCAAACTAATTAGTCTTTCCAAGGGGAGATATCCTTTACAATAATTAACAAAGGTGACGCTTTCATTTCCAATATTGTTCAATATAAACATATCCGGTATAATTTTCTACAAGTGTCTATGCGAGCGCACATTTGGGGCTTTCGCTTGAATTGAAGAAAAATCGAAGAGAACATCGTTGTAGTTTTACTTAAGGAAGTATATATTATTAAGGCATTTTAGGATAGCATGTACTCTCATCCATATCTTTCCAAAATTAATTGTCTACCTTTACGCTTTTTCTTTTGTTTATCAGTAGAAAATTAATTTGGGGGTGCTCATTCATGCACTTCGGTATATTTGTTTCTTCATTGGATACCGTATTAAATAAGTATCAAGCTCCATCAAATAATAAAAAAAACAGCGTCCTTCAAACAGCTTTTATTTCAAAAAAAAAAAAAAAACATATTCCAACCAGACTATTCAAAGAAACCTTGGTAATATTGTTTCCACTAACAAGATACACTTTTAAGTTTTCTGGTGCAGAGCAGTAACTTTCCACCATGCATGCTTTGAATATTAATATCATCCAAAGCCTTTTGCAGGAAACTACTCGTATATGCTCCTCATGAGACCAGACACAAAAGAGACCAAAAATCCACAAAGACTTTTTATTTATATTTTGTCTGGTATTGCGAGATATCACAAACAAAGTGCGTTCAAAATGTGAAATAAACTTTATTTTTTTTCATTTTATTTGTTTAATTTGGAAAGTCCTGAAGCCGTTTATTGTCTTTTCGGTCGTTTGGGCCACGAATTATTAACTTCAAAGTTAAAACCAAGCAAAATTGTGAATGTTCACCAGTCATATGTGTAAGTCAACGATCATGAGTCATTCCGTTCGGAGCTCTTAATTCAATTTAAATTGGAATTTCAATTTATTGTTTTTATTTTTCTGAATATGGAACTGCAGTAGAAAAACCGTCTGTAAAAGGGGGTGACCATTGTCGGGAATCGGGATATATGACGTGTTGCTTAGCGAAAAATCCCCCAAAAGCCAGTCAACCAACTTGTATTGTTTGCCTGGTTATTTTTTATATCGTCGCGATAAAATCGAATATAAAAGTTCCTTTGCATTTTTTTTTCCAATTTATTTTTGTCTATGAGACTTTTATTGTTTTGCTATTTGAGGGCTTCGAATTCTTTCTGAATGTAATTAAGAATAGAACAAAGGAACAAAAGAAGTGTAAGGCTTTTTTTCATTTTTGGTATCCTTAGATATCTTTTATCTCTATCCTACCACATACTTGTTTTGATTTTGATTTAATTTCTGACTAGGTGAAGCAGTTCAAATCAGTTTTTTTTGTCTCACATGGTACCTATCCGAAGTAATGTGAGCTAAGCCTTTTTATAATTGATATCTTTTATTTTCGTTATTAACCTTCAATATGAAAAAAAAAAAAAAATAAATAAATAAATAAATAAACAAATAAGTAATAATAATTGAAATTCTATACGTATATAATAAGATAAAAAACACAAAGTGACATAAATAAATAAATAAATTCACGAATAAATAAATAAATAAATAAATAAACAAGTAAATAAATAAATAAATTTATGGATAAGTAAATAAATGAATACATAATGAACACAAGATCGAAGACTCTATCAGAGAAAGCCCTTAACGGTCTGTTCAGCACTTGTTCCTCTTACAAGCATGCAATCCCCCATAAGACCTTCAATTGTAAAGATTTTTCTATGAGTAGGGAGTAGTCAATATTTTTGTTTTATTCGAGTCCAGCTGTATAAGTACTTACTTACTCCATCCCATAAAGGCGGACCTTAATGGATAATCTGCAAGTATTCTTCACTCAATAACTTCAAGCTGAATGTGAGCTCTCGATCCCTGCCTTGCTATTCTCTCGTTTCCCTTTTTGTCACTCTTATCAAACACTCAACGTAAAGCAACTTGAAGCTGGCCATAGGTATAGTCATTCAGAAAGTGTCTTACTGTTGGCTTGATCCTTTAGATAGAAACGTACAGATTAAGTTATAGTGAATAGTTTCCTTCTATATATATATATGTACGTAGGTTCCGACCTGTATCACTCTGCCTAGATGGTCACTGTAGTTTAAGCCTCCGCACACACATCCGACGTCGGATACCCGATTTTGAATAGCTCTCAAATATATCCTATGACATTAGACATCCATCACTAGGTGTATACAACACAAAGAGATATCCCAATCGAAGTTCATAGAATTTAGTACATGACACATGTCGGTTATACGACTTTCTTTATTTGGTTTCGGGAGACGGATCAAATAAATGAAACTCAATAAAAACGTTCACACCATTCATCCTTGAGCCGGATACATCACGTTGGTCAGGCATACAATTTCTAGTAGTATTAACAAGTATCCGATGTCGGATATTCGATTCGATCTTTACCGGACAAACGTTTTTATCCTGACATAGGAAGCACCGAACAGATTATGATATATGATGATAGAATTTGATTTTTCCGCCTGGAATAGTGTTAAGTAGTTTACATTTAAAAATAAAGAACATTTTTATATATATGTACATACATATGTAGTTAGTTGGGTGTTCAAATTTCTCAAAGATTCTGATGCTAAAGAACCGCCGTGGCCGTAGTGTAGTGGTAACATCATCGCTTGTCACGCTATTGATTCACGGTTCGAATCCTGATGTCAAGAATCATCTATTTATTTCGCATGAAATAAATAAAAAAATCGATCACTTGCGAAAGCTAAGTCAACTCTACTGTGAAGGCATAACACTGGCAGTAGGGTAGTCATATGGCTAAAATGCAACTTGACCGTGATGATGACATCAGGAGGACAGAAAAAATACTGTTAATCATAAGCAACGACAATAATAGTGAACACAAACAAAATACTCCCCAGTTATCTGAACAGCCACCCTTGGAGTTTACAGAAACTTAATACCACCTGAGTTTCAAACTACACCACTCTGGTTTTCTCTCTGTCTCTTCCCCTTTCCACAAAAAACGCACGTGTTCTAAAAAAAATTAGTATAAGGTTATTCATATCCCCTTTAACATGTGCAAATTACAAAAAAAAAAAAAAACACCCTATGAATTTTGATAAAATTTAGTTTTAGAATAAATGGAATCATCATCAAAATAACAGCCACCATAACCCCAGAACCATATAAATCTCTGATTGAGTTATTAGCGATTCGGGTCGGTTATCCGATATCGATATATATGTATGATTTTGGACACCCGATTTCTAGCTGGCTTCACTCGTATCCGAAGACGGTTGCTCGCCAGATACCTGTAAAAAACACCAGATACCAGGCATCCAAAACACAATAAATGATGATTCGTTTAAAGCCCTCTCATGTTTGCAATTCGTTGTACGTATATCTAATATCGTGTTCTATAGGTATACACTTCGTGTCAAATATCCGACATCGGCTATGTGTGAAATGTATCAGTTTTGCCTTATTTGTATACCCTCTCCCATAGGGTATGTTAATTTCGACACTGTATAATAACGGTAGACCCCCAAAAGTATGTATATTTGTGACCAGCATCAAAAGTTATGTCACTCTAACCATGTCCGGCCGTCCTTTCGTCCATATGCCACCACTTTTTGGGCCTTACATTTTGAGCTAGGAAGACGAAACAACCTTCTCGGGACCCGAATCAGTACATGTGTCAACATTTTTAGAATCCGCTCACAGACACACCCACTTTATATACGCGCATACCCTAGAAATACCGTTTTATGAATCTTTTTTTTAGGAACGGAAAAATATCGCCTTAACGAAATATAAATATACAGACCTTCATATTCCCTACAATTCATCCATGCATTATATACCATGCCCACTTTTAGGACGCGTTTTATTCAAAAGAACGTATTTTGCTTTCTCAAAGCTATTTACAATGCTGATTAAATCTTATTGTGAATATTTTACCAGAATCCTTAACTTTTGCTTACAACCGGCGACCGCCACGCCCTTCTCAGAAAAGTCTTAATTACAACTTATGTGGTAAAATCTCGTAACAATCGAGAATATGTACTCTGAATTGAAAGATTTCATTGCATTTGAACGAAAAGGTTCACAACCCTCACTTTATTGCGTATGGTTAGGAGATCAGGGATAGGTAATTATACGATCCATTCCAGACGGAGTGGTTATTACGGATTATTACGGGTAGTAACTATATACTTGTTATAAGCGAATAGAGCTGTATGTTTTAATTGCTCAGAATCGCCTATGTTTCAAAATGCGAAACAAATGAAAATTTAAGTGACTACACAGTTTGGTACGGATGTAAAGATTTGCAGATTAACTGACTGCTTGCAAAGCCCTACGTGGGCCTTTAACTAAACTGATCACAAAATATAAAAGACTACGCGCTTGATTTAAAATTGTAGTTGACCAATTATTTGATCGGCTGACCCAATTATCTCAAGCCGATTAGCTTGATTTCCTTTCTACTTTATACTTTCGTTAGAATTTTAGATTTCTACATCAAGAACTCAGGAGATAGTACCTTGTTTCCAAATCGCAACATGCCTATTAGAAATCAAGTCAATACTTCATTTAAAGGCAGGTGCTCTCTCAACAGACTAGTACACGGCCACACTCTTCAACGCTGCTTCTGCTTTGCTTTATTTTTCTCTTCTTGCGTCGATCCTAACAATCTCAGAGTGGTTCCAAGAGTGGGCGGTGTGATCTACGCCATCGCTACTTATTCGCAGCACAATGGACATACTTTTGGTCTAAGTGTGCCTCATTGAGGGCCACTCCAAACTAACCAACAAAGCATGTGTTGCGATACTTACTAAAACGTCAAGTAATAGAATTGTATCTTTCCTCGTCAAACTTTATAGTTTTTAAAACCTCGGTATACCGATCTTCATTATACTTTTACTATGTAGAATATATGTATATATATATTTTTGTTCCCACAGGGTAGGTGAAAAATCTTCAAAAAGACACTATGAGGACGTAAAACGCGTGCTCATAGTACTGTGGGATTTTTATCCACTAAAAAAACCTCCCGTCTTTCTTACTGCAACTATGTATTGACTTAACAAGCAGTTTCCATATAACGAAATTAAAACGTTTGGCAGGTATCTTTTGATCGAAAGTTCTTGCTTGTTCCGCAATGTTAACGCGGTTGTGATTTATCGAGATAGGTCGAATGGCTTCGTTTTTTGTAGACGGCGCAATAAATTTCGCTTATCTAGAATTTGCAGAACTGCATTGTTCACGTATCCTTCTAATCGATTTTTGTGTTTTCGCGCAAAGATTTTAATATCGTCTTCCACAGTAGCAATTCCGAGATCTCTATGGATATCATTGTTTCTTATGTATCACTTTATAAAATAATGCAATTTGTTATTATAGGTAAATTAATTACTTTTTTATAGGTAAAATTTACAGTAATAGATTTGGTTTCGTTGAGCGCGATTTGTCAAGTCTGTGTTCATTCATTTAGCCTATTTAAGGCTTCTTTCAACTTGTTAGTGGTTTCTGCTATAGTTTTCTCCGTCGGCAGAATGGCAGTGTCATCTGCAAATGTACCTAATGGGGTGCCTTCTTCTTGGGGTATATCATGAGTATACAGCAGATACAAGAGCGGACCTAGAACACTTCCTTGCGGCACTCCTGCTGCTATTTCTTTAAATTCTGAAGTATGACTCCAAAATGTCATATAATGTCTTGACAAAACTAGTCACAATTTGAACTTCAAGCCTTCGTGTCACATCTTATCAAAGGCTTGAGAAACGTCTAGAAATACGCTTGAGAAAATCTTCTTTTCTTCAAAAGCTTTTTCAATTGCATCGATTATTCTATGTACAATACTTGATCAATTGTAGAATACTTGCATCTAAACTGATGATCAGGAATAAGATGTTTTTCTTCTATAACAGGCTGCAACCGGCTGAATAATACCCTGTCGAAGACTTTGGATGTAATCGGAAGAAGCGAGATCGGTCTATATGCCTTTTTTTCATTCGGCGGTTTATCGGGTTTTGGAACCATTATAACTTTCGCGATTTTCCATTGACTTGGAACATACTTTAGTCTAAGAGCAGCGTTTATAATATAAAAAAGTTTTATTTGCCGCTTTTATAAGTAATTCTTTGAAAACCTCTCCTGTAATTAAGTTGTATCCGGGAGCTTTTTTAGGTTTCAATTTCTTTATTTCCTGTTTAAGTTCAACTATCGTTGCACTTGTTATTGTATAGTTGTCAAGTGATACGTCCCGTGCATTGATATTTTCAATGAGTGGTTGACCACTGAACGGTTTAAACGTTTCTTCCAGGTGGGCTGCAAAGATTTCCACTTTTTTCTTATTATTCTTGGCCCATTTATATTTTTTTTTTGATTACCGGTCTTTGGATTTGTGGTTTTTTAATGCTCTTAACCACTTTCCAAAGCGAATGATTAGGATCTTTGTTGAATATATGTTAACTTTTTGTTGGTTTTAACATTAAAAATCATTGGTGTTGAGGTTAATTCCATTATTAGATATTCTGGTAGCAAACTGTTTGCGATTTTCCATTCTGTGAATTCACAAACATTTGTACACGTAGAACGATTGGTGCCTACTGTTAACTTTACTTTAATTCGACTCCTTAAATAAATTCTACCATCTTAAAGTAACGTCAATCATCTGATAAATTTCCCGACTACTTCGGCAAAGATAGAAAATCTCTCACCCATGGAACCACAATTCGAACCATTTGTTAACCCTTCAAATCAATTACATGGCATTACCATAAATTACAAACTTGCGGGTAATTACTCTTGCACCTTCAGGCTCTTAATTATTTGCACCTGCACTCAGAGCAATGAAGCATATCCACTTGGTTGTGAACCATTACGTAAAGTATCTAATTGTGACAGTTTTCAATGGCTGACGATTACGTGCTTACTGCATCCATTAGAAAAAAAGGACAGGCGTCAATCTTATCTCAGAGGCAATGGCATATGAGTGTATGTCTGTCTGTATGTGTCATGATATCCTTTGAATGAAAATCAAAATCAAACTGGAAACATCCTTTGAGCCTGTGGCTGGAAGATATATCAACATGTGACATACAACTGACAGATACCTAGTTGAAACTATGTAGTGAGAGAAGTGTGGGTTGGGTATCATGTTGTGGAACAGTGACTGGCAGAGGAAATGCAACAGTTAAAGCAGTGAAAATAATACTGAACCTGGAAGTAGCCCTATGTACAGATATACATATGTATCTTGACTAAGACTTCAAAAGACCTGTCCCTCATCATATTGTTCAGTATGGTGCTAGTTTTAATGCCTGTTTGTTACTTGCGATAACTTGCGAATCCCTCTTGTCTTTTCACACTATAGCGGGTCATTTTATAAATGTTTGAGTTGAAACGTGCTAATCAATTCTTGAAGTTCGTGTCGCTGTACAGTAATAACTCTGAGAATATGTCATCTAATTCGTTGGACTGATTGTAGGTTTCGGTGCTGCTACTGGTGCGCGGTTGCCAAGATTTTAGAGCAAGAGGTAGGCTTTATTCGCCGCCAGTCTCAAACTCTTTATAGAGGCGATCGCTTTCTTCTGTCCATCCGAAGATGTGTTGTTTATGGAAGTCCTCGGGTACGTGTTTTTTGGCCGTGCCGGATGGATTCATCTTATATTTGCATCGATATCGCTCGTCATCTCGTCCCAAAAAATTGCCCTACTTGGCGATGAGAATTTGGGTGCCGATTTCGAGGATTACAGGTCTGTGTGGGAGGTTCAAGAGGACCTTCTGCTTTTGAGAGACAGTACTAGTTGTTTTCCATTAGATTTGGGCAAGCATATGCAGGTACTTTCGAGTAAATGTTGAATGGAACATACTTTTCAACCTCAATTTTATTCTAATTCATTAACAGGCTTTCGTTGTATGGTGATAACCTTGATTTTCTTTTTGCAAATTAGTTTTTCAGCATACACAAAAACCGTTTCGTATTTTCCTACCAAACGCCATAACTTATTTATCTTTTGTACAGAAAATCTCCCCACTAGATGACACTGAATCGATAGCCATATGATGAAGAGTTTAACAGTAACTACACAGCTTATCTACCCGCATTTAGATAGTGATAGATACATGTTGTAGGTACTCGTACATGTAAACACTTTAACAAGTTGAATGGAACGCGGCTACTGTTAGTTAATACTCAAATACTCAAAATACTCAATTTCCACTTCCTACTGCAGCGCCATCTAATGAATTAAGAACAAACTGAGACCAATCTCAATTCCTCACGATTTTCCAAAATATTCGAGTACACGTAATCACTGTTGTCCACTGTACAACACCCATTACAACACATCTGTGTTGCGGTCTTTGTTTCAAAACAAAGGCATCCTATCAAATGCATTCAGGGATCTTCACCGTGAATACAAAGGATAATTTAATGAAGTAAAGAGCGTCGACGTCTCGCTCCATCTCCATTGCTCCCGTCCCACATACTCGTATACATCAATCTGTGTTTAATTAACATAAATTTCAAAAAGTGTGTACACAGAGTAGTAGATGTGAAAATGAACGTGCCGCAACCTGAGCCAGCAGTGCTCTTGAAGGGCTTTCGAACGAAGGATATTCAGCGAAATTCGATTTGTTTTATACATGTGCGACTGTATGTACGCGATGGATAGGGAAATCGGTGTGCGTCGCCAATGGCAAATGTGTATCTGCATCTTTTGCGGTTTTATCTAATTTGCCAGGAGCACTTTTAAGGATTTTAACATGATACTGTTCTTGATAGGTACATCTAAGAGTATGGGGGTGCTTTAAGAGTATAATTTACTTTAAATGAAGGTAAATGTTGTAAGGATTTGGAGCTAGGAATGTTTAATGCATCGCATAGGGTAAAACCAAAGTCAGTCGAAAAATGCTTGCAAGCTATATATGCCCCTCTACTCTCTTAACGTCACCATTTTCACTGCAGTTTTGCTCAAGCTATCACAAAATTTCAATTTCATTTCGAAATTAATTTATTGCATTCCATTAATTGAACTCAGAATTCGCATTAAAATCTTGAAACACTCTGGTCGTCGATGTTTATTTACTTTCCAGATACTCCAATACAACTCCATTCGCATGCGAATAAAGCCTAAATGATAGTACTCCGACTATCCTATTCCATGGCATTGCACTTTTGCTTATTTGTTTAGGACTTCAGGTCCAAAAAAAATTATTTAGATGAAAACATCCAATAGGGCTGTGCTAGCCAGCTAGCTAGTTGCAGCCTTTAGTGATGGTTGGGATTCCACTCATCTGCAGAGAGTGTAAACAATCTTCCCTTTTGATTTTGCGGTGTCTCATCGTGATGGTGTTTTGTGTTTATTTCCTTTGTTATTTGGTTTTGTTTTTAATTTTTGTTTTAACAGGCAGCCGTGATTGTGTGTCTATTTACCTTTTGGAATTTGGAATTAAGCAAAAGGTTATTAAAATGATAATTGAAATGCCATGCCATGGGAAGGAGTCTATGTTACTGAGAAATACACATTACAGAGTCATTCGCAATATTTGTTCCTGTTAATAAGTTCAAATTTCGGGTTTGCTTTGCAGAAAATTGTAAAATGAAAGTTTTATGTGGAATAGGGTTGTCTTTTAATTAACTAAGACAATGAAAAATAAAAGTTACTTAATCTATGTGAAGTCTATGCAGACTATACAAATATAGTGAAAGAGAAAACCAAACAATCCGGAGCTTGCTTTCCTGAATTAATAAATGAAATAGCTATTAAAACTGGAGAAGTTCGTATGTAGTTGGATTTCCCTACATTAAGTATGAAGACCTACTTGGTGCCATTGCTAAACAGACAAATCCTTGGGGTTTTGGATCATGATGTTTACTTTTCCAAACAGACCAGCTGATTTTCCGAACAGTAATCTGTCTACTTACCGTTGGGCCAAGTAGTCTAGAACACTTGATGGCTTACTTTGTCTATACCGTTGCCCAATTCAGCGTGTAAGCACTTTTCGAGATGCATAGCCCCTCCAATCTAACCTAACTTAACCTAACCTAACAGTAATCAGGCTCAAGACCTCTTTTATATTTTTGCTTTCATTCCCGCTTAAGGAGTTCCGTTCACTAAAACCATTTTTGTGCACAGAAGTGTCGGAAACGACACTATCTACAACGGATTTTGTCTCAACAGCTTTGCTGCCCATTATAAGGTCTAAACTGAAACGTCTCGAATTGCACAGGAGTAAAGGAAAGATAATACGTTCCGTTTATTTATACCTGCAGTTCATTGTATCGAGATTGTTTCTTTTTGAAACAGCCTACAAACTGCTTAATGAATAAAACAATTTTATGAATACATTCAGAGCGATTTATTTAAAAAAAATATCTGAAATTCCAACCACCCTCCTAGAAAATACCTAAACGTTTCGAAAACTATTCAAGTTAGTACTTAAAACTAATTTTATGTTCTGCCATTCTCATTATAGAAATGTATTCTGAAGGGAATGGGCCCTACCTGGTATTACACCCTAGTGATACAAATAGTAGAGATAAACAAAGAAACAAAATAAAAGCAACAAACAAATGCTGATTGTAAAAATAGAAGCATCTTTCGAAACAGAATATTTGAAGAGAGTTGCAGATACTATAGTGTAGAAACAAGTGTGCATTAGTGTTTTCGAGCATAAATTTAGATGTTACATTCAATTGTGGGTCATATTATTGAAATACAAGTATCTGTACTTAAACAAATATGAACCATGCTGGTCTACAAGCGTTTTGAAGTAGAAAAAAGTTTCTTTAAATTTAAAACACTTTTCACGGCATGATCTTGTATCTTTCTCTTAGGAAGTCTATGCCTGAGGAAAAACTTATCCATTACACGGACATGGCCTGCTTACGAGTACTTGAGTATCGGAATTTAAACGGACGATATTAGTTTTGCATGTATTACTTAGCAACCCCACTTTACTTATTATGGACTCAAAACCACAAACCATTTGGTGTAATTTCATTGCTCCAGCTTGATCATCAACTTATACTTTTAACCGTCCGAGAAGCTTTCTGTTCCCTTTGCATTGCTTATGAACGAATGGCGCTGCCTATGAAAAACTAGGTAGCTATGCCATCAAGTTCTACCTGTTTATTGGTGTGATGTGAGATTATGTATCTCATGGGGTCAGCGGAGCACCATCGGGTCATCAACGTTGAATCACGATCAATGTGGCAACATTGGTTTGGCTGATGCGTTGGTCAGCTAGTTTTGTTTGATGCGTTTGTTGGTAGATAATTGGTTGAGTTGTTGGCTAGTTAGCTTTTGGATTGGTTAACAGTTGAATTAGTTGGTTAGCTAGTTGACTGATTGGTTTCATATAATTCGTATCATAAATTGGTTTGGGGGATGAGTTGTTTGACCGACTGATGGGTTTGGTTGGTTGACCAATATCCTGGTTCGTTGCCTGATGGTTGGTTTGTAGTAATTTGCTGAATTGCTAATTGCAATTGGGTGATGAGTTGGTTGGCTGGCCGAAACGCTGGTTGGTTTCTTGGTTTTCTGACATACTATTTCATATAACTTGTGGTTTGAAGATGATGGGCGAATTGGTTGAATGATTCGTTGCTTGGCAGTTGAGTTAATCAGGTTTCGTATTGTTGGTCAATATTGTTTCAATGTGATCTTTTTGGCTTCAACGTCAACATGGAGTCAAGGAACGCCGAGAATTTCAAATCGTCAGTATGTATAGATCTGACTTTTTCTTCCATGTGGAATGGACGTGATCCTGTACGAGGGGCGGCTGATAAGTTCGCGGCCTGAGATACTCAGCAACGAGTCATCTTCTCATTAGTGATATCCCTAACTGCGGCACTCTTTAGTAGTATAAATATCACCTCAGTTCAATAATAATCTGATTTTGTTATTATTATTATTATTATTATTATTATTATTATTATTATTATTATTATTATTATTATTATTATTATTATTATTATTATTATTATTATTATTATTATTATTATTATTATTATTATTATTATTATTATTATTATTATTATTATTATTATTATTATTATTATTATTATTATTATTATTATTATTATTATTATTATTATTATTATTATTATTATTATTATTATTATTATTATTATTATTATTATTATTATTATTATTATTATTATTATTATTATTATTATTATTATTATTATTATTATTATTATTATTATTATTATTATTATTATTATTATTATTATTATTATTATTATTATTATTATTATTATTATTATTATTATTATTATTATTATTATTATTATTATTATTATTATTATTATTATTATTATTATTATTATTATTATTATTATTATTATTATTATTATTATTATTATTATTATTATTATTATTATTATTATTATTATTATTATTATTATTATTATTATTATTATTATTATTATTATTATTATTATTATTATTATTATTATTATTATTATTATTATTATTATTATTATTATTATTATTATTATTATTATTATTATTATTATTATTATTATTATTATTATTATTATTATTATTATTATTATTATTATTATTATTATTATTATTATTATTATTATTATTATTATTATTATTATTATTATTATTATTATTATTATTATTATTATTATTATTATTATTATTATTATTATTATTATTATTATTATTATTATTATTATTATTATTATTATTATTATTATTATTATTATTATTATTATTATTATTATTATTATTATTATTATTATTATTATTATTATTATTATTATTATTATTATTATTATTATTATTATTATTATTATTATTATTATTATTATTATTATTATTATTATTATTATTATTATTATTATTATTATTATTATTATTATTATTATTATTATTATTATTATTATTATTATTATTATTATTATTATTATTATTATTATTATTATTATTATTATTATTATTATTATTATTATTATTATTATTATTATTATTATTATTATTATTATTATTATTATTATTATTATTATTATTATTATTATTATTATTATTATTATTATTATTATTATTATTATTATTATTATTATTATTATTATTATTATTATTATTATTATTATTATTATTATTATTATTATTATTATTATTATTATTATTATTATTATTATTATTATTATTATTATTATTATTATTATTATTATTATTATTATTATTATTATTATTATTATTATTATTATTATTATTATTATTATTATTATTATTATTATTATTATTATTATTATTATTATTATTATTATTATTATTATTATTATTATTATTATTATTATTATTATTATTATTATTATTATTATTATTATTATTATTATTATTATTATTATTATTATTATTATTATTATTATTATTATTATTATTATTATTATTATTATTATTATTATTATTATTATTATTATTATTATTATTATTATTATTATTATTATTATTATTATTATTATTATTATTATTATTATTATTATTATTATTATTATTATTATTATTATTATTATTATTATTATTATTATTATTATTATTATTATTATTATTATTATTATTATTATTATTATTATTATTATTATTATTATTATTATTATTATTATTATTATTATTATTATTATTATTATTATTATTATTATTATTATTATTATTATTATTATTATTATTATTATTATTATTATTATTATTATTATTATTATTATTATTATTATTATTATTATTATTATTATTATTATTATTATTATTATTATTATTATTATTATTATTATTATTATTATTATTATTATTATTATTATTATTATTATTATTATTATTATTATTATTATTATTATTATTATTATTATTATTATTATTATTATTATTATTATTATTATTATTATTATTATTATTATTATTATTATTATTATTATTATTATTATTATTATTATTATTATTATTATTATTATTATTATTATTATTATTATTATTATTATTATTATTATTATTATTATTATTATTATTATTATTATTATTATTATTATTATTATTATTATTATTATTATTATTATTATTATTATTATTATTATTATTATTATTATTATTATTATTATTATTATTATTATTATTATTATTATTATTATTATTATTATTATTATTATTATTATTATTATTATTATTATTATTATTATTATTATTATTATTATTATTATTATTATTATTATTATTATTATTATTATTATTATTATTATTATTATTATTATTATTATTATTATTATTATTATTATTATTATTATTATTATTATTATTATTATTATTATTATTATTATTATTATTATTATTATTATTATTATTATTATTATTATTATTATTATTATTATTATTATTATTATTATTATTATTATTATTATTATTATTATTATTATTATTATTATTATTATTATTATTATTATTATTATTATTATTATTATTATTATTATTATTATTATTATTATTATTATTATTATTATTATTATTATTATTATTATTATTATTATTATTATTATTATTATTATTATTATTATTATTATTATTATTATTATTATTATTATTATTATTATTATTATTATTATTATTATTATTATTATTATTATTATTATTATTATTATTATTATTATTATTATTATTATTATTATTATTATTATTATTATTATTATTATTATTATTATTATTATTATTATTATTATTATTATTATTATTATTATTATTATTATTATTATTATTATTATTATTATTATTATTATTATTATTATTATTATTATTATTATTATTATTATTATTATTATTATTATTATTATTATTATTATTATTATTATTATTATTATTATTATTATTATTATTATTATTATTATTATTATTATTATTATTATTATTATTATTATTATTATTATTATTATTATTATTATTATTATTATTATTATTATTATTATTATTATTATTATTATTATTATTATTATTATTATTATTATTATTATTATTATTATTATTATTATTATTATTATTATTATTATTATTATTATTATTATTATTATTATTATTATTATTATTATTATTATTATTATTATTATTATTATTATTATTATTATTATTATTATTATTATTATTATTATTATTATTATTATTATTATTATTATTATTATTATTATTATTATTATTATTATTATTATTATTATTATTATTATTATTATTATTATTATTATTATTATTATTATTATTATTATTATTATTATTATTATTATTATTATTATTATTATTATTATTATTATTATTATTATTATTATTATTATTATTATTATTATTATTATTATTATTATTATTATTATTATTATTATTATTATTATTATTATTATTATTATTATTATTATTATTATTATTATTATTATTATTATTATTTATTAAACTTTACATAAATGTGAAAGTATAATTCTTAAAAAATAACAGCTCTAGCTACCAGGGCTGATCATTTTGTTATTATCTGTGGTCGGGTAAACATCACCATGTCAACCGAAACCGGTAATTCTCGCAATTTTGAGCACCGTGCCGTGAAAAAATCGCCTAAAGAAAATTTTTAAAGACATGTCATCGACTTTTGAGGATTCTGGGCCTTCGTATACCATGGTCGAAAAATAGGCTAGCTTATTTCAACAAGGGCGAGAGAGCTGTAAAGACAAACCCCACTCAGGGCGTGTCAGTGGTTACTGAAGAAAACGTCGATTGAAAGTTGAAAAATTAGTTCTGGCCGACCGAAGAATAACAAGAGTCTATTTAGTAGATTGAAAAAGGGGAGGCCGCCCAAGGAATTCAAGGTGGAAAAGTCGGCTTCAAAGCTTAAGGCGACTGTTTTTGGAACTGCTGATTGATTACCAGCCAAAGGTGACTACGATGAATGGTCAATATTCCGCAAATTTCGGTCTTACGGAAGCGACGTGGGAAACTCAGGCACGGAGTGTTGTTTTTGCAGGATAACGCGCCTGTTCACACGAGTTTCGAGACACAGATTTATCTACGATAGACCACCCACCCTACAGCCCAGACTTTGCCCCGAGCGACTTTTTCCTTTTTTTTTAATTTGAAAAAGGAGTTACGAAGTAGAAAGTCATTTTGAAGGCAAAAAAAAGGATATTTTTTCGGTGGTATTAAGGTACTGTATAACCGATGTGAGAAATGAATTTCACTCGAGGGAGATGATATTGAGAAATAAAATTTTTTAATCGGATCTCTTCTTTCAATTAATGGCTTAGGCCACGAACTTATCGGCCGCCCCTCGTAGTTGTAGATAGAAACTGCACAAATGCTCAATACCCGTAAACCGACTTGAGGGTTTATAAGTAACCGTCAAACAGTTCTCTACCTATCTGCTAAGACAAAAGGTGACCAATGCCTCTGCCAATGTACATCTGCTAAATCTGGTAGAAATATAGCATAGATCAAAATATGAAACTCCAAATTAGCAAAATCTAAAATCGCCTTTCTCCTTACTATTGCAGGATAGGATTGTAGAAACTTGAATCAAAATTTCTTTCGCCTTGTTGAGAGATGGCAAATGACATAGATGTTGGTTCGCTAAAAACCGCTCTGTTAGTAAGCCGTGGTCCCACCTCCTCTTGGTGACATCTGGGAATTTCTTCGGAAATTGCGAACGGGGGAGGATGAATGGCGGGTTCCCTGCGCCACAAAACAGGATTAGTGACTGTTGGTCTGCGGCCCAGCGAGCCGCACACTTGATCATTGGAGGCACGTTGTTTTAGCACAATACCTGCTACAAGATCAGTTGAATCTCAACTGACAGGCTGTGTACATCCAACTAAATCGACCACATTGCGATTAGCCAGTGCTTCTGAAATTGCATCCTAGACGTTCGAAATAAGCGAAAAATCACAGTATATGGCTATCGGCAGACACCTGGAGACCGATCGATGAGCGGATTGTAACCAGGGCTCGGATTGCAGCAGCCTCAGCAGTAGAGAGACTCGAATTTGAAGTCCACTTCGGCGTGAAAAAGAAGCAAGTGCAGCGTATTGTGAGACGTAATAAATGCAACCACATCAACATTCTTGCCTCAAGAAGACACTGCTAGCAGGTGCGACAGTATGACCGTCTATAGTATCACCAAGGAGGTCATAGAAGTTGAAAACTCCAAACAACATCCAGTGAAGAGTTTAAACGGTAGCCTGCTGATCTCGGATGAGCATCAGCTCTGGAGATGGTGAGAGCATTTCGCATTGTGAAATTAAGAAAATAAAGTGGTGGGCATTGATGGATTCCCTGCCGAGCTCTTCCAAGCGGCACCAAATACATCGGCAGTATTGCTCCATCCGCTCATACAGAGAGTGTAGGAAAATGAGAGTTTCCAGGAGTATTGGAAAAGAGCGGTGACAATTAAGCATCCAACAAATTCCAATTTGATGGAATGTGGAAACTGAAGAGACATTTGCGTCCTTCTAACCGTAGCAAAAATGATAAATTGAACGCACAATGCCTAACAGGCAGATTTTCGCCCTCAGGCCCTTCTGCATTGACCACATAAATATTGCGGATCATCATTGAGCAGTGCGTTGAGTACAGGTCTCCGCTACATCTACTGCTCATTGATTTTGATAAAGCCTTCGATAGTTTGAATCGAGATGCTATTTGGTTAGCTTTGCGTAGGAGAGGCATCCCAGAAAACTTCATAGCTAGTAGAAAGGCTACATATATTGTGGGTAAGTGTCACTTTTTGCACAATAATAATGTGTCAAAGGACTTCGAAGTCCAAAGCGGTGTACGACAGGGTATATACTCTTACTTGTGTTGTTCCAGGTAGTCATCAGCGATGTACTTCGTAAAGAAAAATGCAAAAGCGAAACTGCTGAACTAACATAATTTTTTTTTATATACAGGTTAAAAGGAATTTTTGAGGAGAATTTCCGTTTATCCACGTTATCGGCATTGTTAAGCGTAGTGTTTAAATCGATATTTGTAATGTAAAATAAATATTAAATAAATAAAGTCTTTTTAAACATTTCGCTCGGTTAATTATTGATTTTGCGCTCAACTTAACACCCCCGGACAACACGTCGAGAAAGTAGACAGCTTTCTACATCTAGGAAGCATTGTCTCAACCAAGAGTGGTAGTACTGGACGTGAGCAGCAAAGTCAAAGATTTGGAAAAGCTATGTTTTCACCATAAGAACTAAGCTTCGTGGAAGGTGACTAACATTATCACTCGAAAGTTGGAAACCTTGGTAAATAGAAGTCTATGCATAATCTTAAGGATTTCTGCCCTAACCGTAGCTCAAATGAACAGCTATATCAGAGAACGGGTAAAGAATCTATAGGCATCACGATACGGAGGAGGAAGTGGCAGGCCACAGAAGACAGCACCATTGCGAAATACGCCATGCAGTGGAATCCTCTCAACCAGCTAGACAGAAAAGCGGGTAACGTGACGGAGAACAGTTGAAAAGGAATCGAGGAGTTTAGGAATAAGCGTCAGCTTAAACGTGTTGCAGAAATCCGAACAAGATGGTGCGCAGGCTTTGTTGACCTCCTTTCACCCCACTATGCTCTTTGTGGCGTGAAAGGACCTAAGTTAAAAAAAAATTTAGGAAGTTGCTGAGAGCCCTAGAGTAGGTTTGCCAATTGCCGCAGCATTTAGCTTCGTTTGGGAGGTATTTCAGATTGTCCTGCACCAGTTGTTTTACCTTCTAAGACATAAAGTTTTAAAAGGGTAATTTAACTCGAGGCCCTACATAACGCAGTAGGTACCTGAAATAATTATCAGTCATCTAATTTTTCTATGCTAAGTATCGATTCTTTGGATATAATATTGAAGACAAAGCAGTTTAGTAGCTTTCGGCCAACAAATTTGATTGTTTAAATTCTAAGTTCAAAAACTTTAGTTAAAAGTTGTAAAAAATCAGTTTTTCAGGTACATATGCATGCATCTTTACCGACTGACACGTTTTTGAGCTTCTAATCTTTAGTAATTCTTTTTGTTCAAACTTATAGCGATTCTTGGAATACTACAGCAGATTACTGTTTTAGAGCTTTTAATAGTATTTTTTTTTTGCTACAGAGCCTACATTTAAGCATTTTAGTAAAAAGTCGATGAAGATCTTTACATCGGTTTTTGAGACATATTACTGACAAACATGTTCTTGAGCTTATAACGATTTCGAAAAAGTTCAAAGAGGATCTGCAAATTTGCTATGTATTATATGTAGCAGACCAATTCTCTTTTGAGTTTCTATAGTTTTTTTTGCTACAAAGGCTTGAGAGATAATTTTGAACATTTTAAACAATGTCGATGTAGAGGTTCTTGAGACATAATACTCGTAGATATTACAGACAGACATATTTTCGAGCTTCCAACGATTTTGTAAGAAATCAATTTTCCTGCAAATCTAGCAGAGATTAATTTATAAATTTTGGCAAAAAAAAACACAAATTAATGGAATTCCATACAGCAGTTCTTGGGGGTATGTATAATATAAAAATCATAAGTTTTCTAGCTTCTAATAGTGTCATTCCAAATAATTTTTGATACAGAGCATACATAATAATTTTAATCATCAGGTCTAGTAAAATTCGTGCAACGATTCTTAAGACAAATAAATTACTTTTTTAACTTTTAGAAAACTATTGAAAGAGAATACATAGTATTGCCTAAACAGATTAATGTCAACAAATTTCGTAAAAAATCTATTAAAATTTGTTTAGGGGTTCTGAAGATATAAAGCTCCATAAAGTCGAAAGTCGTTGCACCATAAACACAGTCATTGACAAGTTGAGCGTAACTCTTCGCCTGATCATGTATCAACTTGTTCCAAATTGCCACTCAACTGTAAGTCCCCTTCCTCCTACTTCATATCTTATCACGTTTTTCCAGATAAGAAAAAAAGAAGAAAAACCTCATTAACACATGACATTTTAATGAATCGCAAAATCAACAATAAACTTCCAACATATGTACATATTTTGAACCAAATAAACCACACTCCCATCGCCATCGTCGCCGCACTTTGTATGCAATCACTTGAAATATATTTGTTGTCTTTTCTGTTTCTTTGGTTCCACGAACATCTGTTTGTTGTGATCGCTCGCAACACCTACAACAATCGATTTCCACGTTCCACACAATTTAATTCGATCAAGAAGAAAAAGTATCTCAACCAGTACCTACATACGTTCCAACTGGAAGGTTCTTTTTCTTATTTGTCTTTTCGGAGTCTTCAGAATACGTCAGACATTTTTTCTGACAAACAGAACCACCAGCCATTAACCGGCAATACATCTGATCAGTAACCAACCAACTGTTGAGCGGTTAAGAACTGTTCGCATTCAATATTCAACAGACAAATATTTGTCCGTCTCATACTTTACGTAAATTCTGTGGAATTTCGGCAAAAAAAAAAAAAATTTAATATTTAATTTGTTTACGCGGAAAAAATAGGTTTGTCTCGTATCTTTCTCGGTGCGCGTGGGTTACTCATCCTAGGATAATTGAATGAGTTCAGTTGTTTCACAGAAACACAAACACAACTTAATTATCCGATGAGTTAAAAATAAATTGCGGGATGTGATAAATTGTGTATTATAGTGTGTGGTCGTCATGATATAAGCATCAATTAAAAAGGTCATGACACCTCGTTCCTTTGTGACAATTCCGCTTCAAGAATTCCAATAGATACTATTCTCATTTATACCGGATAACAACAACCAATAACAATAACACTTCCGTGTAACAAAAGGTAAGAATGGATCATGCTTCGTCCGATTATTACATACAACCTCTCATATCCTGTCGAAAGTCGGAAAAAACAGTTTGAGATAGAGAAAGGTTGAGGTACTTATGGGACTCAAAGATAACAGTATTGCTCTTTTGTTTCTCTTGCCCATTGTTACCATTCTGACATATCAACATGGAAATCTCCACTGTATCCGTATCCTTCGGGTTTGTTTTCTATTTCTCCTTCGTGTATCTGCCGCATTCGATTATTTGTTTTCCATCTTATTATTTGTTATTATTTTCTTGTTGTAATTTTTTGTTGTGACAATTACACTGCTGCCATCTTTATTGGGGCGGGCAGAGATATTTGAACTTATGGCCTTTTTATTAGACACACTGTCAATATGGTTTTTAATTGAAATTGATTCGAAATGGGTTGAGAATTCATTGAGAACTGGCTGGTCTGCTTTAGTGAACACGTTTTGGTTTATTTTCGTTTACGTGAAAACATTTTTACGACCACATTATGCGCACACGATTATGGCATTTCAGGTTGTTGTACATTAATTCTTATTTATTTATTCCTAAATAAGAAAAAAATCCATAAGCATGTAAAGTGATTCGTTTAAGAATGTATTAAGACAACTAACTTACTGAAGTGTGACCACTTTCGTAGAAGGTTTTGAAAATTTTTATGTGAAAACTTGTTAAGACTAATTATTTGTGTGATGCAGTAATGAAATGGTGAAGAAAGGAAAAAAAAAACTTACAGGAAAGTTACAATCCGTTTGGAACGGATCATACGATACATTACTTATCCCTCATCTTCTAACCCACCCCTAATAAAGTAGGCGTGGTGTTGTGAGCCTTTTGGTTCAAATGCAATGGCATCTTTTTACTCAGAGGATATTTTCTCGATTTTTAAAACCACATAATTTGTTGCTATATTTTTTTTTAAGCAGAAAGCAAAATGCGGTTTTATGAAGAGTGGGCGTGCCATTATATAATGTATAGACGAATTGTAAAGTATTAAATATTAAATAAATATTAAAAATATTTATAATGGGCATTTTTTTTATATTTAAATTTTTACACTTGTATTGCTTCGGTTCCTAAGAAGAAGAATTTCATCTTCCCGGCTTAAAATCTAAGGCCCGTATGTTGACATACGGATAGACGGATGGACATAGTCAGATCGACATAACTGATGCTGATCACAAATATATATAATTTTAGGGGTCTACAGTTAATATTTCTCTACGTTACAAACAATATATCAAAATTAATATTGTATGTTCCATGAAATCGAGTCTGAAAACCTACAGGAAAGTTACAATCCGTCTATCACGGATAGTATGATATCCCTATCCCTTATTTTCAATTCCATCCCTAATAGTGAACGTGGGTATTCTTGAGATTTTTAAACAAATAATAAAATAAGCCTGTCCATAGAAGAAAGGGGACGTGTCAGTCGCTATTTGTAACCAAAGCAACGGATTCTGGTAAAATAATCACAATAAGACTTAACCGTGTTTGTGGGCGGCTGGTGGTCGAGCGAGGTAATTTGGCCGCACATGGACAGGTCACCGATCAATCTGTAAACTGTTATTGAACACTATGAGGTACCTACACCGAAGCCCGAACATACCAGTTATATATTTACAATTATATGAGCAAGTTCTCAAGTAAGTAACCATATTCTCAATTTTTAGCATAAATTCAAATCTTTGAACCCAACAATAAAGTATGTATAGAAATCGCTCGGAAAGCTTCTGTATTTTTTGCCATTTATGGAGTGTATTATGCACCAAAATGAACCAGAATTTTGGAATAAAAGACGCCAGGCATTCATATATACAGTCAACCGGCACTCAAAGCATTTTACTTTTCTGTCATATCTTCAAATGTTCTGATTTCAAAACCTAAATTTTCGACCGCAATCATTTCATTCATAGGACGTCCGACATGTTCACACTCAATAACGATTTTCACTATCTGACTGAGTCGTATGACTTGCCAAAGGAACCATTTCAAATGTGAAATCAACGGGAACGTAGATTTGACATGCCATACGTCAAATTGTACGACTTTTCTTATTCATTTAAAATTGCAGTTTGCTTTGATTTGATTAATGAACAAAGGAGTGTAAACAAAAAATGAGATGAATTTAGCAAATATGAAGATATTTGACAATCCTGTATTATTACTTCAGACAAATCTTTTGATTTAAATTCGGTGTAAAATCGGACACTTTACACCCATTACTTACCTAATCCACTCAGTTCACTGAATGAAAGAAATATTAAAGGAATGAAAACGGTAAAGAGAACATTTTAATAACTATCGAATGAATGAATATTTCGATACTACCGAATATACCTACTCCTTTGGATGACCTACCACTGATAGTGTCACATTGTTTGCAAGATTGGTGTTTATGAGGATATGAACTCGTACTGCAACGTTATGACATCCGAAGCCTAACGCATGCAGTCAGATATTTCACTTTTTTTTTTTGTTTGCAAAGTATTGTTTGGCCACAGCCTCACGATGGATTTCTAATAAGTAGTATGAACAATTCAATCAAAAATTAAAAATAAATATTTATTTTTGGAAACATTTCCAAATTCGCAAATAAGTCTTAATCGCTGGAGAAACGTGACCGTATAATTTTATAGCATTAATCTTTTCGATCCAAGATTATGATTCAACATCAAAATAAGTGCCGATGGGTTAGTAGTCAATTATTTGTTTTAGAGAAAACCATTCAAGATTGCTTTTTTTTTTTTTTTTGATAGATCAAACAATTTTTGTGGACCGATAAATGAAAAGTTTATTTTCTTTAGCTTGACTTGAATACTATTTTCCGTCATCATCTATAGTTCATATTTCTTGTCTTAACAGTTTCTTATAAATACATAGATACATATGTATGTACATAGGTTCAATTCACAATTCATAATGTCAGCTCCTAGTAGGTACTATTTTCCGACTCAGTTCACAAATTTAATTGACAATCCAACCCCATTTCATCATAAATAATATCGAACCAAACTGTGTTTGCTTGTCCTCTTTTGTTGCGATACATTTTCTTTTAATGGCACAACAAGTGTTTTCTCCTACACCACACCGCCACCATATCTCTATATCTTCCTTTTGAATAGATTTTTTTATGATTATGTTTATTAAGTGGCGTGCCGCACCATACAAAATACGCACGCAGATTCAGTTGCAAGGCCTCCTAGCAGCAAGCACCCCTTTGCTCTTCGTTTTCAGAGATACTCATGTAGCCAACACATTTGTTTTCTTTGCGCAATAAAAGTGTGTCAATTGGCGTCAATGATGAAAACATTAACTCAAGAATGCGAATCATAATGAAAGACCGAACGAAGCAAATGAAGGCTTACTCGCTTGCAGATGCCCGCTGCCGCCGTGTGCTCCCTGCTTAAAAGGAGCCACAAATAGATGTTGGCGCACGTTTTTTGCATATCGTTGATGGTTGGTTTGGTTTTGTTAATTCTTCTATAATCCGCGCGTACACTACACACACGAATTGAGAAGAGGTTAGAGAGGAGAATCATTTTGTCCAGACGAAAATGGGTACTACCATGAACATCTCGACCATATGTTAATTGGAATTGACAAGTCACAGACACACACACTGGTCATACTTGATTTGAAATGTGGCTCCTTTGTAAGTAGGTTATAACTGGCCGCCCGGTCGATAGTCCTTCGCATCGGTTGAATTACGTCATTTATATAAAACCGATTGTGGTAGAAAACGTGCGTGTAGATTTCCGTCTGTTATCTGTGAGGTGGACTTACATGCCGGAAGGTTTTCCTCTAGTTATGATAAAAACAAAATAATGAAACTTTAGATTGATGTTGATCCTCCAGATATGTATGTACATTTGGCATCGAATTAATTCATTTGGAGACTTGTGTCTTTTTTTGTGTAGAATGTGTGTATCTTTTTGAGAACATTCAACTGTGCTTTTGTTCTGGTTCTTTTATGCTCATGGCCTTAACCTTTTGCGGGCATACAACATACATATGTACGTGACGCTGAATGTCGGTGAACACATATACAATCTGTTTTGGGGTGTGACCATGTCTTGCATTTGATTTGAATGCTTGTTTTACGGTTGACTTGGTTTTGGTTACTTAAAAGAGAGTTCTGGGGTTCTGGTTTACCCATAAATTGTCGCGCAACAATTTGGATAAATTGAGAAAGTTAATTGAATCTATTTTGTTTTGATGGCAGATTCTGTGCAGTTATTGAATATCCGTTCTCATTTCAATAGACGACATCTGCAATTATAAAAACAATCTAACTTAACCTAATAGAAAGACTGGTATACATGAAAAGAAATCTATAGGAATGAATGTTATTATTTTGTCTACTCTTTATCTGCTTTGAAAGGTCATCAAATTTGTTTCAAAATATTGATAGTTGTGGTTCTATATCCATGTATCCATAATCTATCAATGAAATGAGTGGTTCGAAGTGGAGTCCCGTAAGGCTGTGTACTATCTGCAGTACTGGTTTTATTAGTGGCTGGATGAAATGCTGGGTTTCTTTTCAGCCTATGAATGATATATGTATGTATATGTATTTGAAATCAGGAAAATTAAAATCATGTCCCACTAGACATAATTCCCCTTTAAAGCTTAGTGTCGGTAGTATTATATATATGTAGATTGTCCTACCCTGAGTTTGGAAAACTAAACTGAGAAGAAGTTACTTACATAGTGCATCCCATGCGTTCTTAGGAGGAGAGATTGAATGAAAAAAAAAAAATGTATTATTTTTTAATACCGCTACAAAAGTACTTCGAATTTTTACTATCAAAATGGCTAAAAACATGTTGCGTATTTAATTAGCGGTGTCAAGTTGATTTTCTCTAAAATCTGATTTTAATTTTGTAAATAAAAAGTAGTCGCCGTATTCTCGAACGGTAGCCTTAATTGCAGCTGTGCGCATGTTCTTTCTTGTAGTTAGTATTTTCCCTATAATTGTTTTTATATGTGTACATATTTGCTGCCTTAGTTACCGCATTAAATCCAAGTAAAAGGCCGCGTTAATGACTGTATTTTGTTCCTTAAGGATTCCCTTACAGTTCCAACAAATTGCAGTCATGATCATTTTGGTGCTTTGCTTCTTTTTTTTAGCCGATTCTCCCTTCCAAAGGAGGGATTCAAAGGAGTGGCACCTCGTTTGAGTACCTTTTGGACGTTGGGTCGAAATAAATGATCGTAGATTCATCGCCTGTAACTCTTCTCGTTTTCACTGCAAAGTTTCAAAAACAGCTTACTATATTGAAGACTTCGCTGTTTCTGAACTGCACTCATATGTAAGTTTGGGCACCCATCTTGCGCTGACTTTAGTCATCTCTAAATGCTCATGAAGGGTACGAAGGGCTGGTGTTTTAGAAATGCTAGTTTATGCGGCTATTTTTTTGCTTTTAATCGGCTGTTCCACAAATTGAACATTTCCGGTCACCATTACATTTTCCGTTTTAATACGTAATGACAAAAGTTAGTTTTTGAAAAATGAAAGTTTGTTGCTTTCTTATAGTCTAACAATATTGAACTTAAAATTTTAGTAAAAATCAAATATTTGTCCTAGCGGATCTAACGATTTTAATAAAAATGCATATTCAAATTAAAGTGACGTTTGTAATAAAACTGCATACTAAAAGAATGAAAAGTATGTGCCACCTACTAGTGCCCTATATTTTATTTATGTTGAAAGTAATCTTTGAATGAAGGTACGAGTATATAAATAATTTTTATTCGCTTTCATTTTTCTACTTCGAACACTGCGCACATCCTTCTACAAACAACTACAGCCATTAGTTAGGCTTTTTTAATAAATATAATTGAAAATTAACGAGCTTCGCAGTATAAAAGCATTATATAAAGTACTTCAGTAATTCCTCTCGTATTTGTCTCAATTGGTTTAAATTGCCAAAAATGTTTTCATTTCTTATCACCAATCACTGCCGCATTTACAACCTCCCACATTTCTGCCTTTTGTAGAACATCTCTTCAATTGAACTCGCAAATAAATAAATTCATGCAATTTCAGAATTCATAAATTCGCAAATGAAAAGAATGTTTGCGGTTAAGAAGCGGAAATCCGCCCTCTCTCTAACAAACTGCACACACCGTGAATAAGACAATTCCTCATAACTCATCTCTGTCTCAAGGACGTATCCAATCAAGTGCATATGCATCAGGCTACCCACTTACCGAGAAGAGTACACGATACCGGCAGCTTTCCACTGGACTGAACTGCACTCAACGTGTATCTTTTATTTTTTCGTTTTCGTGCCCAAGTCCAACAATATCTGTCATTTTCGCAGATGATCGTCGAGGCGCACTTTGCGGTTGTTGGCTATACTATAAATCGATTCAGTAGGTTTTTTTGATTTTCTTCAATGAAAGGTTATGACTGCGCACGATAGATCACTTCTTGATTTATAATGAGCTGCGGTGATGATTGAATTTTTATTTACACTGATTGAGCGCTCGCTCAGTCATCTCATCAGTGAACGTGAAAACGTTCTCTAAATAAAATTAAAATTAAGAAACCATGACAGTGATAGATGAATATAGCATAGAAAAATAATTTGTCACTTCGATGAAGATTAGAAATAAATAGTTTTTTTTTATAGTTTGTTTATAATTGAATGTGAGAATCCCAGAGCAGAGTCCCCAGGCTTTCTAAAAATGCTGACTATTATAAGCTCTGTGATGGTTTTGTTTTAATGGTTCATTTCTCAAATCAAATCTTATATGACAAGATTAAAACTAGGTTTACGGGACCCGTCATTTTGACGCATTTTGAATTTTATAAAGAAAATTACAAATCCGTTCGCATTTTTATTTTATCTCTTGTACTGACTTTTATCCGTTGAACGAAGTAAATATAAATTGAAGTCTATTTTCTTCAAAAGTATTGAAATATTGAAGTTGTTTTTTCTTTAAATGTATGTATTCGTTTCAAGCGTTAAATTGACGCGTGTTCGTAGAGATAGGTATATAAGAAATGTCCGTAAACCTAGTGTTAAGAAAAAAATGGGGCTAGATTTTGGTTTTTAATAAATTCCTATTAAAATTAAAATTATAAAGCGTAAATACGCATCCTTTTTCACTTCAGGTATCCCTTATGCCTTGCAAATAGTTTTCATTCACAAAGAAATTCAGAAAATTGCATGGATAACATAAAATCCGAAAATAGGCTCGTATTTTGCAATTTTTACTTATTGGCTTGTGAAAATGTTCGATCTCGACCTGGGGTGGACCTGGGCCTCAACTAACAAGCGTTTTCAGCCAGCTCGATCTTGTGCTAGCCGCCGCCAGTTTCGCACACGAAGTTGGTTTTGGTCCCTCTCCTTGTATTGCACCACTTTAGGTAAGGTCGATATGATAGTCGATACCTTGCTACTGAAAGATACAATTAAAAACTGTAGAAGAAACCTCCATATAAAAGAACCTGACATGTTATATTATTTAGACATTAAAAACTACATGTTTTTAAAGTTCATTTATTTATTTTGTAGTTATTTTTTAATATATGTATAAGTTGTGACAATTTGAAAGTGCATCTTATCCAAGTGCGTTTAAATACGTCCCATTTTGAATTAAACTTATCTCTTAATATTTACTTCCCTTATATTTACTTCATTAGCTTACGAGAAAACATTATCACAGCAAATGCAGGAAAAACAAAACATAAAAAAGCTTAAGAGTAGATAAATAAGTAAATACTTAAAGTAGTGAATATATTTAATATAGTCATATAAATACTAAATAAAAAATAAATAAATTAGTTAATAAATAAGTAAGTTAAAATTAATAAACAAATTAGTGGATATGAATTTAACAATATATCTAATAGATAAATAAGTATATAAATACGAGGTTCAATGCACAAATAAATACAATGTAATAAATAAATAAATTGACAAGTAAATAAATTTACATAAATTGAATAAATAAATAAATTATGAATAGTATTTAATACAAATACATTGTTATAATAATTCTACCTCGTGGACAAGATGATTTTATAGATTTAGACATTTAGAGACAACATTTTTATTGAGAATCTCAATCCTTTTTACAATCTGGATAGCTCCGGCTCTTACATGCAGAATGATAGCTTGGCTCTTTTCGACATTTATTTTGATCTTCCAATACTTATATTATTATCAGCGGTTGGCAAGAGTGATTATTCGCCTGATAATAGTGTAACATGCGAGCTACGGCTCGAGTAGATAAAACAATTATTCTGTGAAATTATTTCTTTATTTTCTACTCTATAGAACAATTCAAGTTCACACTATACTATTCTTCGCCAATTCTTTTCTTACAAGGTCTCTTTCCTCTCAAATCACTTTATCTCCTTTCAATTACTTAATTCACAAATCCAAACTAATTACTTTTTCTTGTTCACTCTCAACTTTCAATTTATCACCAAATTACAACTTCGCCCATTATCACTTTTCCAATCTCTTCGCCACGGTTCTAAACCAACTGTGTCTTTTTTTGATCGCCATCTGTCCTTATATAGCAGAAGTTTCTGATAGCCAGAAACTTCTAGCAAATTCTTCGACCACTGGAACAAGAGAAATAATTCTTGCAGTTATAATTCCCTTTTATCCCTGATATTATTCGTCTCTTTCGTTGACATGAGCTGTGGAGACTTCGTCCCAGACACGAACCTCGAATGAAAGGACAGTTCGAACCAAAATTCTGCCAGAATGGAAAGTCACTTCGGAATTTGCTGCATAGACATAGGAGCGTAGTTATTATTATGCTACAATAGTAATTTTTTAAATTTACAGCGGAGCCTAAGTAGACAAAGTTCTTCACTACCTCAAAAGGTAGCTGTCTATTGTATATACAAGTCGCCGATGTTGATTGCCCTTTTTACATATACATATATATACATATATATATATATATATATATATATATATTGTTTTGCCCTCGTTAACCGCTAATTCCATTTTCACCGCTTATGTTTGAACACTCCCGAAAGCACCACTGACAGCCCGCTGCATTCTTTCAATTATGTCAATGTCGTCGGCGTGCGTGAGTATTTGTACAAAAGATCGTACCCCTGATGTTAGCTGGAGAATTTTATATAATCCATTCTAGTATGATATTAAAGAAATCACATGATAGCGCGTCACCTTGACGTAGTCCTTTTGATGTCATTACCGACCTTAATGGACCAGCGTGCATTTTCCATCATCATCCCGCATAGAAGAGTTTGGCAGGGATATTAAAACTAGATATGGCTCTGTATAGCTCGTCTCTCTACACCCTATCAGATGATTGGGAGTTCCTGGGTTTTTCCAAGATCTGCCGCAGTTCGAATATCTGATTCTGCTTGTAGATGTCCGAAGCTTCTCTTGTAACCTTTTGCAGATCCGATGTGAGGAAAGTTAGTAATGATATTAATACTGATTATTCTTTATGGAAAGTAACCAACAGCATAAAATGACCAATTATGCAGATTTTACCAAGGATAGAAGCAACGAAGATAAAGGTCTGAATTTTGCAGAGCATCTTAAAAATATATTCCAACCTCATGAAGCAGATGAAAGCGAGAAATTAGCAGACTGTTAATGTTGAACAACAAAATGAAAAAAATATGTAAGGCTTACGAGTTTAACATTAAGTGAAGTAAAGTATATAATAAATTAAAATACGAACCCGAAAAAACCTCCTGGATACGACCTTATAACGGGAGATATTTTAGCATTAGTTAAATTTACCAACCTCATAAACGCAGCTTTCAGATTAAAATATGTAGCCGGTTTGTGGAAAATTGCGGAAGTGATCATGATACTCACGCCAGGTTAACAAGTTAAACGTAATCATAGAAAGATAGAACTTGTTTCTAAATCACGAGTTTAGTTTTCGAAATAAACACTCTACAATTGATAAAGCTCATAGGATAACACACGTAATTAAAAAAAAAAAATTATTAAAAGAAAAAGGAGTCTGCCCCACGTTGTTCTTGAATATGGCACATACTTTTGATAAAGTTTAAAATCACAAGTTGAGAGTTTTCGTTCCAAAACAGAATGCCGAAATACGAAAATCATACCTTAAAGATAGATACTTCAGAATCAAACAAGAAGAATCCTACTCTGAATTAAAGGAAATCAAAGCTGAAGTACCACAAGGCAGAGTATTGGGACCAGTTCTGTTAATTTTATATACCAGTGATCTCTCAGCGCTAGAAAACAACATTATAACTGCCTTCGCTGGCGACACTGAGATCCTCGCAGTTGGTAAAAATAACAAAGAATCAACATTAAATCTACAACTAGCTGTCAACCAAATACATAATTAACAAAACGGTGGCATATTAGCATACTGAAGTTAAGTCGGTCCATATTGACTTCACTAACATAAGGTTGAACTATATATCAATCACTATTAACCGACGAATAGGATCATATGCGACACAGCGAAGTAAAGAGTGTCTCAAAATTCACGCAAGATTTGAATTTTGCGCCATTTATGCTGTAAACTGTTGCCAACGAAAAAAAAGACAGCGTGACAGCTGACAGTTCAGGGTTATTAAAAATGGAGTGCTACACAAAAGAACAACGCGTTTTCATTGTTGAGCAATATTTTAAAAATAATGATACTGACGATGCTGATTTTTCAAACAAAATCATCTTCAGCGATGAAGTCCATTTTCATGTTGTTAGTCATCAAAATTTGGGGTTCAGAAAATCCACGAGTGATTGTTGAGACATCCGCAACGTGTAACTGTTTGTTGCGGATTTTAGGTTGGAGGCAATAACAGTTAATGGTACTCGCTATCGCGACATATAATCCAATTTTTTGTGCATAAATTGCAAGATATGGATGTGGTTTTAACAAAACAGTGCCACATGCCATACAGCCCGAGAAACAATTCAATTACGGCATCAGTCATTTCCTGGTCGTGTAATTTCAGAATTGGCCGCCCAGATCACGCGATTTAACGCCGTTGGACTTTTTTCTTTGGGATTTTTCGAAGTCTAAGGTTTATGCCAACAAGCCTACGACCACCCACGCCTTGAAGTATCAAATTGAACCACATTTATGCAAAACGGTCATGGAAGATTTCGACAAAAGAGTGCGTATATGCCAGCAAAGCCGTGGAGACCATTTACCGATATGCTTATGAATCAATAAAACATTTACAATTTTTAAATAAAAACCTGTGTTTCTATCAAAATTACTTCTTGCGTCAATTTTGGTACACCCTTTACATAAGCATGGCCCTAGATGGTAAGCTTCGTTGGAAATAGCACATCTAGCAGAAAGCAGAGGAATTAGAAATTAAATACAGAAGGATGCATTGGTTAATAGGTACAAATTCAGTCCTTTCCACAAACAGCATTAAATTTGAAAACCGGTTTAAACCTATGGTATTGAACTTTGGGGCCACACCAAAAAGACCAACATGAAAATTATCCAAAGATTCTAAAACAAGGCACCAAGAAACATCTTTGACGCACCCTCTATCGAGACTTAAAAGTGGATCTTGTCACAAATGTTGTAAACAAAAATGCCAGAAGACACAAAGGAAGACTAGAACAGCATGTAAACACCGAAGTATCACAACTCTTGGACAACACAGATATTGTACACAGATTCAATCGAACAAAGAGGAAGTATATGATAGAGGAAAAAAAAAAAAAAAAAAAACTGGTTTAGCCATATATCAGAAACCAAGAGACGGAATTTTCGGATAAATGTTTTATTTAGGAAATTAGGCCAGATTAAAATTGCTTATTAGTACAGGTACCTAGATATAAAATAAATAACTTCGAAAATTTTTGACGGCATGTTCATTTGAATCACTTTATTATTTTACGCAAAAATCGAAATTTGTTTATTATTTATGGCTCTTTCGCGTCATTTTGAATAGGACAACACATAAATGAACTTCGGGAAAATTATTTTAGCTTAACCAAATCGACTTCAAAATTAATAGTTTGCACTTTAAAATAAATAGTTATAACTGGATAGTTTGCACTTTAAAATATTTACTGTTAGAGCAATTGCCGAAAAAAACATCTTGTATTGTTTATAATCTCTGCAGCGAGCGAAGCGATCCACCCACTTGACTTAATGCAAGAACTGTTTTTAAAGTTCATTTATTTATTTTGTAATTATTTTTTAATATAGATATGTATAAGTTGTAAGTGACAATAAGCGTTTAAATACGTCCCATTTTGAATTAAAACTGATCTTTTAATGTTCCGTCCTTTATATTTACTTCAATAGCATACGAGAAAACTCAATTTGTTTATATTTTTTGCTCAATTGCTCTAATAAATAAAGTGCACTATTGGGTCGCACGTACTTACAACTTTTAGTTCGTTTTTCATATACCCCGGAGTGCGATTATATTTTTCATTTCGTGACGACGACTTACTTAACGCCAGATACGAACAGCAAGATTGAGAAGCTTCGCATGATAATTTTAGTCTGGCAAGTTTCTTAGATATTCGAAAGGGCTGGATAGGCCGTGGAATATTTTTATAGTTTTGCCGCGCCCATACAATTTTATTTAGGATTTTACACAGCAGAGTTCCACATACCAGAATATGTTACAATATCGAACATCCACCCACAGTTAGTTACTGAAATGGCGCATCTTGTCTAATGACACATTTAAAAATATTTAAAATTATCCTGGAATATTAATTAGCACAGGTTCCTATTAATCGGTGTACACTTAATTATCATCCTCATCATAAATGCATACACCACGAATAGTGTATCCCAAGGGCACTCATTTGGGCATATGTCAAAACTTAGTTACCTTCGGTAGGTACTTTGCAATTATCCCTAAAATTATCACTAGACCAGTGACCAGGCCACCGCTAGTTCATAGACACCTGGGAGACCAGTAAATACGCGTTTAATTATTTTACGTGTCGTTGTCAGATTTGGTTCGAAAATTGAAACACTCCAGTCAATTGATAGCTCACGTACGTACTCGTCGATGTGGTTACCATTTTTGGAAAATGGGTGAACCGTTGAAACTGCCGACAAATACCGTCTGCCAATATTCATATTTATGAATACGTGACGGTCGACGTTCTGTAATTAATTGCTTTCCCAACCAAAAAGTAAATCAAACCGCACGAATATCTGATTCTTTACTATGACCTTGTGTACGAAGATCGCAGTCTTCCTGTGGTCATCTCGTTTCTTACGCATTTTTATGTTGCCCTCGAAAAACCACACGCAGACTGGACGACCTGGTTTAATGTTTACCGTCCACGGGGATATCAATTCAGAGGTGTCTGCTATAAACTTATAAAATTGATTCAAGCATTTCTTCAGATCAAAAGGTGCCGTTTGAGAACTTCTTAAGCGGTCATTTGTTATATTTGTGTTTACATGGAGTAAGAAAAAAAAAAAAAAAAAAACGAGAATGGCTTACACGCATGTGTGTTGGCGACACTTTTTGGATTGGGATAGGGCGATTGTAGTGAACGCCGTGCGATGTTGTGTGTGTTGTGAATAAAGTGTGAGACTCGTCGTCGTTAAAACTTAAAATAAGTTTAGAACCCACATGAGGGTATGCCGCCCAGTCCAGCCCAATCCGAATAATTCATTTAAGAAGTCATCGACTTGGGGACACACTCTGTTTCTCAAATGCTTTCGATATGGATATCTTTTTAATTGAGATATGAGGAATAAATTAAAGATTTTCGGGGAGAATCTTTGATGGATATATGAGAATAAGTGGATGCAATAGTTGAATAATGTTGAGGTGAATCACTGGTAAAGAACGTAACTTTTGGTAGGAAGTAGTTGTAGAGTAGTCTTACAAAATCTTAAGACTATTATGTAGATTTGTTTTTTGTTTGTTCATCTTTATTCTTTTAATAAAACTTATGGTTGCGATATCTGATTTGTTTTATTATAATAGTTCCAGTTCTTACTCAGCTACATTCTTGAAATGACTATCGTATGAATAATAATCTGAGCAGATGCTCACTGATGCTAAAACAAATCAAATAATTTAATGAGTATAAGCATCATGTTCACTACGCTCTTTGAAAATGTTTGATTCGGTTAAGCATTAATGCTCATATTTTTATTCATACCACTCGATGTTTGTATGCAAGCTTAGGACCTAAAAACCTCAACAGAAGAAATGATCAGCAGAAGAATTTACGACTACTATACAGTAAATCCTTGGAAATATTTTTTGCTAGCCATCGGGCGAGAACTAATAGTTATTATTTGTGGTATAAGGCTAAATTGAAATGATAAGAAGAGAAATCGAACATTTTCGCTACAAGTAAAAAGAAAATGAGAAAAATGCGGCGGTTGTGCAACACATTCCAACATACGAATCTACGGCCGAGGACTATTGAAGTAAAGTGCACGACTGCGTCGTACCAAACTTTCTCATTATTTGTGAGTCACAATATGTAATTTGAATTTATTTCTTAAAATTTTCCCAAAGCGATCATCTGGTTTAGGTTTCTGTATCATGCTTAATAAAATCACAAATTTACCACAAAGCATGTTGCACTAAAAACATCTACATAGTCTATTCATGTAACCATTAGGTAATAGGGTGGATTGAAAATAATAAATTTTTTCGAAACTATGCCTTTACATAAAAAAATAAAGGGCACGACTGAGTGGCATGTACTTGCTCTATAGAAATCTGAACAATCACGAATGTTCGTGAATATTTTTATAAATATATATATTTATATTTTTATATTTTTATAAATATATATTTTATATATAGAGAGGATACAAATTTAGAATTTTCGGAAGATGTGTTAAAAGACTACAAACCTATTACTTTTATATGTCCAAAACAATAATTTTGAATAAAATCGTAATCGAGATATGGCTAATTTATGCGAATCCGCTAATAAGTAAGGTACCGTTATTCGATATTTTAGCGAAAAATTGGGTAGATAGTTTAATTGCATACGTCCATATTACCGCATATATAAATCTTTGTTGGATTTGTTTGAACCGTTTTCGAGAAAATAACACTTTCCCCAAATTGGCCGTAAGTACATTAACGTTAATTTTGATGTTAAAATAAAAATTCCAATGTTTGGCATTAGCCCACAGACCCTAGATAGGAAGTTTGAAGTAAATCCATCTAGCCGTTTAGGCTGCAGACCAATATACAGACGGACAGAATTGTGAGACCTACTTTTTTGAGTTTCCCTATTTATGATATATCGATCAAAATCTCGGAATTGAATTTTTTCACGAAAACAATAACTTTCTTTTAGATGAGAAAGTTAAAAAGTACTATCCAGATTTTGCACACATAGCATCACTGGAAAGTATTTTAAGTCCCTCTGAGTCTCTACTGCAGTATAGGTATTAAACAGCTATAATCGTACTTCAGGCAAGCTGATAGATACCGCCTTCCTGAATCCAGCACTCGTCTTTGGCAGGATATTCGTAACTAGAATTTATCAACAGGAATGATTATACAAATCTGATAGTCACAAGTAAAAACAACCGGCTTTGCATACTAACGGTTCCAAGATGGACGATTACATAATGTAAGCTGGAAGATTTTTCGAATATAAGCTTCTACGGGGTTCAAAGTGGTGATACGTATTTTAAGTCGTGATCGTAGTTATCATGCATATTGTACAATTTTTTTTTTTTTTTTAAAGGGCAGCACTGACGTTGACAGCCAGGCGGCCATTGGGGCTGTAAAGTCAGACAAATCTGCAAATGGCACTTGGACGAAGCCGACGCGCAGACTAAAAGGCAGTAAAAGTCCAAGTCGTGAGCGGTCCGATGCATCTCATAGCTGACAACTATGAATACTTTATACCCACTTCAACACATTCGCAAACATTTGCATACTTTGGCCAGTCTTCGATAAAGTGATGCATTTTCCCCATCATTGGGCATTCTATGCGGACCATCTCGAAATAATTCACTGTGGCTATTGGAACAGCTGCAGGGACGAAGAAGAACTTGAATTTATTCGTCATCTGAATATCCGATTCTAGCTAAAAGAAGGTTAAGGAATCTTGGCACTTATGCGATATCGTATGAATTACATCTTTGACTAATTCCTTTACAGGCTTCCGGGATATTGCACCATGGATTTTTCAGCCAGTGACTAATGTCACAACGCACTCATCTACCTTGCTTCTTTGAATGATTTTTAACCCCTTTCTTACCTTTTTTCTTTTATGTATGCTTTCCTTTATTTCCTTTTGCTCATGCGCTGTTACGGTCCTGTCGTGGTATCGATGATTCTATTTGAGTAGAAATTGCTGCTGGTTCAAAACATTGATTGATAGAAACGCTATCATTTTATAACAATTTAGAAAATTAAGTTATAAAGCTCATGTTTAAACTTTAAGCTAAAGCGTACCATAAATGTGTGTTTCTCCAACAAGGTGTGAAGACAAACAATTATTTTTTAAATATATTTTTAGTACTGTTAAGTAATATAAAATTGAATTACTAAATATTAATAAATTCATTTCTTTTCTTTCAGGTAAGTGTGAACAAATCATGCTATATTTTATGGTGAGACTACAACTATTTCCTAGACAAAATTGTTAAAATTTATTTGAAATGGATCGTATCATACCTCTTAATTCACCTTTTAATACAGCCTTAATAAATATGGGAAGGCATTTTGAATTTTCGATTAAAATCGAAGTTGCCCTTGCTGTCTGAGTAATGTTTTTCTTCTCACACTTAGAGACCAAACTCGATCATAGTCGCTATCTTTCCTGACTTTCAGTAGCTTTTTAGCTACATATTAAAATATAACAAATATTATTTTCAACTGGGCACACTTGGTTTAGTTTCGATTTAAGCCTCCTTTATTTTATACGAAAGTAAATTTTTTTCGGAAATAATTTTCAATACTTATGTTAACATTTCCGTTGATCGCGCATACATATCCTATCATTCGTCCTGCGCGAGTACCATACCTATATATATCATACAATGTACGTGTAGCAGCCACTAAGTACTCATGCTCTCAGCAGCGAGTAGATGAGTAATATATACAATACTTTAAATTCAAACTTAGCTCGAGCTATTTCTAAATGTAATATGGTAACGCAGCGCATTATATTGTCAATTATATCTAGATTTATAAAAAAAGCATACAAAAAAAAACATGTTTTAGTATCTTTGTATGTACGTAGAAAAACCGCAATGAAACCAAAACAGTTTTACGATGTCTTGAAAGCAAAATTTTCCCTTGCCATTGTTTCGATATTTTTTTCCATTTTATTTAAAGCTTTAGCCGTTTGGTAACATTTAAAATAGACATGTTACATATATCTGGATACCTTTGTATCTCCAGATTTGTAGAAAATTATTTAATTATTTTTCCTTTATATAAATAACTTAAATTGTAGGTACTGATAGAAGTTTTATGTCTTTAAGTAACTGAATTTTAAAAATGTTTAACCCACTTTACCACCCTTTAGTGGTCAAATCTCATAAAGTTCCGTCGCATTACTCTCCTAGAGCGTCTAGCCTCCATGCAGAGTTTCAAGTTCCCTTTTTCTAGGGTTGTCAGTCTTTTTGAACTTTATGCACGCCAACACAGTTATTATAAAATCTCTATTGTTTACAATATGTATAGGATTTGTTATAAAAACGCTAACTAATTGAAGATAATCTAACAGGCCAGTATCATATAAATTATCTAACTTATATTCTTTGCTATCTTAGAGCGCTACTAAGTGCAATTCCTGACGAAGTGTATTAGCTCCCTTCGTACCTTTTGGAGTGGTACTTTTGGGAGTGATAAGGTCTGCCACAGATCTAAGAAAAGCAGGATCTTTAGTTCGAAATCTTTACCTTACTTTTTTCAACAATCGAATCACTAGAAGCAATTTAAGTACACTGTCAAACTTTATCTTTAAATAAATTAATGAGATTGGCGACAGACTCCCATTTGACTGTCTTTTGGGTTTAATTAACAAAGTGACACGTTTCACTTTTTATGGGTCGCAGACTGATAAAGCAATAAATTACAAAGTCTACCTCTTAATCTCATCCAAAGTAATAAAAATTGCAATCAATCACTCGCAGATACACGTACTCCTACGTTCCTCTCAGTTAAAAATCAGTCAAGAATTCCAAAGTACTCGTAATCCGATTTCAATTTAATATACTTTTTCTCACATTAGGTCTTGAACTCATCCAGTTAATTTATGTGGCTCTTAACCACGTTACATCTTCTCAAAACATAAACCCTGTCAACGAAGAAAAAAAGGATTTCTTTCACATCCCTCTTCAAAGTCTTGTCTCATCATAAAAAAAAATCAATTAGAATTATAATATTCATCTCTTAATTGGTTACCTCCGGCTGCGACGAAGACGACGGCAGCATGCCGTAAAATTCCATAAATTCCAGATGAACCACAACACGAGTTGTTGCCACATCATACTCGTATACAAGAGAACTTTGTTGATCCGAGCTTAACTTTTTATGAGTCAATGTCACACACGCAGTCAGAGGCTTTTCGAGGGAATCTCTTTAAAAATAACTCACTGGGTAATACGTGCCGATTGCATGAGTTCAGTGGAATGTCCTTTTATTATTATTCGCGTTGATTTTTTTAAGGAAAAATCGCACGATTTTTGAGAATTATGTACGGACTTGCGTGCATTGTGCCGCTCAAGCACGACCCAATATGCGTTCCAATTTGAAGTGAACACGTTTTTACTGGGTGTGGATCTTATTGCCATTTAGGGACTTGTTATGACTTTGTATCATTTTGACGCATTGTTAAAGATGCATATACTTATTCACTGCTCATGGTCAATTAACGTTTCGAACACCCAGTGTGGGTCTTACGAGTATAATGAGTTTGTCATGCAACACAACTATACGCGATATCATCGGGTATTATGGATGTGTACTGCTGCTAATGGCAGTCATGACTCACCTAATGGCATTCCTCATGACATTCCTAGAATTGAGAACAGCAGTTTTTATTTTTTATCTAATGGTCCGTTGAGTTATTTCCCGTCATCGTGCAGTGGGTTGCATAGAGGAACATTTTAATCGATACAATTTATTCATCACATAAGCAGATATTATTCATGTAGGTCAGAGTTTTGTTGCTGTACAGCGGACTTGGATGTAATTTTATTGGAATGAGTTCTTGGAAGTTTTGTTGCACTCATCTCGGTAGGACTTTGTTTCTTAGCCCAAAGAAAGAGCGTTTGGATAGAACGATTTTATATTTTAAATCAGCTGTTGAGTCGTGCACATACCTGGATAACAAACAGCTACTTATTGAAGAATGAACCTCCTGCTACTTGTCGCATCTGCCAAACAAATAGCATAATTTCCATCAAGCATTTGACTTCGGAATGTAGCAAAATTAAACAAATTTTTGAGAAATTATACAAAAAAAACATTTACTAACCTACTTTCAGTCCCAGTTTACTGTAACGGAGGTGAAAAATCTCGAAAGAAACTTGGTAGTTCACGGTTACCAAGTAGTATGGGACTCTAACGCCACTAAAAAGAAAAAAATAAAAAAAAAAACACCTCCTTAATCAGGACCAAAAAATCTATGTAAGATCGACAAATGATTTTTCTTTCTTATATTTAAAATCACGTTGAGGAAAGTTTAAAATTATAAGTACTTTTCATAGCCATTTAGCTCGTGAGGCTTGGTTCTTCTCAATGTCCGGATATTGTCTCGAACATTTAAGACGGTTTCTACCTCGGAGTTGATGTGATTTTGCAGTGGGGGACACAGCGTGCTTTCTAACCACTTCCGTCACCATGTCTACTTGTAGGTCACTGTACAAATCGCTATTTCTTATATACCAAGGGGCATTTATTATTCCACGAAGGACTTTGTTTTGGAATGTCTGTATAGTTTGAATATTTGTTTTCTTTGTGCAGCCCCATAATTGGATGCCGTACGTCCAGATAGGCTTCAATACTTGCTTATATAGCAAGATTTTGTTCTGGATAGACATATCTGAGTTTCTTCCTAGTAACCAGTACATTTTTCTATAATTAAAGTTAAGTTCTTCTCTTTTCTTTTTAATGTGCTCTTTCCATTTTAGCTTTCCGTCCAAAGTCATTCCAAGGTACTTTGCTGTATTGTCATGGGGTACAATTTTATTGTTAATGAATATCGGAAGATTATTTATCTTTTTATTTGTGAAGTTTATGTGAGTTGACTTTGTCTGATTGAGTTTGATACGCCATTGTTGCGTCCAATCACTTACTCTATTGACTGCGTTCTGCAGTTTCTCTGTCGCCTTCACAGTGCATTTAATACGTGCTAATATAGCAGTATCATCTGCAAAAGTAGCCATCATGGCATTATTGTCCACAGGAATATCCCTGGTATACAACAGATATAGGGTTGGTCCTAAGACACTTCCCTGTGGAACACCTGCTTCAATTTTCTTTAGTTCCGAATATTCTTGTTCGTATCGGACTCGGAAGAGTCGATCTGAAATATAGGATTTCAGTATTTCGTAATACTGTCTAGGTCTGTTACTAGGCCCTGTCTGTTTATACTAGGCCCTCATGCCAGACCTTGTCAAAGGCTTGAGCAAAATCTAAAAATAGTGCCGAACGACTTATCTTTCTTCCACTGCTTTTTCCACTATATCCGTAATTCGGTGTACTTGGTCTATCGTGGAATGTTTATTTCTAAATCCAAACTGATGATTCGGGATTAGACTTCTTTCTTCGATGATTTTGCTAAGCCTTTTCAGGAGTAATTTTTCGAAAACCTTTGCCATAATTGGTATAAGGGATATCGGTCTATAAGAAGTTACTTCTGTTGGTGGTTTTCCTTGCTTTGGTATTACAATTACTTCAGCAATTTTCCAATGATGTGGGACATATCGGGTCATTAGACATGCGTTTATTATAAATTTTAGTTTTTTTTAAGGCTATTAATGGCATTTATTTCAAGACCTGGACAGTTATTAAATCGTAACCTGGTGCTTTTTTATTTTTTGCGTGACAAGGGGGATTTCAGCTTCGTCCCTTTTATCAACAAACTCTTGATTTTCAGTAGCTATACTTGTCAAGAATGGTTTGAAAACGTTCGATAGATGTCCTGCGAGCAGATCAGCTTTTTATTTCGGGTTTTCGATCCATTTACCGTCTGGTGATTTCAAGGGCGGGTTTTGAAACTGAGGTCTTTTTAGACGCTTAACTGCTTTCCACAAGGAGTAGTCGGTTGACGCATCCGACGTTAAGCTTTGTAGAAATCCACTAAGTGACTCATTTTTGAATTCGTAGATTCGTTTTTTAAGATCATTGTTAAGACGGTTGAATACAGCCTTATCGCCTGGGAACCTCGTGGATTGCCATTTTCTATGAGCCCTTTCTTTTTCTAATATCAGCTCCCTTATCACGGCGGGGTATTTTGCTTCAGGTTACGGATAATATAAAAAATGTATTCAAAGTATTACAAGATCTCAAATTCGATACATGTATTTAAACTTGCTATTTGGCTCCTCAAACGAGGGAGCGGTCAAGGATAACACTCTTGTTATCCTCGATCACCCCCATGCCTTTAGACCATTAAACGTTGAAACCTTTATTAATAGCATTAATTCTTAAGAAAAATCCTAAGATCCGAGATCCTGTTAGTTTTTGAGATTAATCTGTACATTTATGTTTTGATTAATAAATAATAAAAAAATAAAAATTATCTACTCTCTGCTGACAGCATGTAGTTAGTGGCTGCTACACGTACATACGTATATTAAAGCACTTGCTCAGATTAGACCACGGTTTATGGATTTTGAAAGTATGAACCGTCTGGATTCGAATGAGTAGGTACGAATTAAGCCCTCTAGAAAATTCAGAGACTGACTTTTATAAGCAACGTCAGCGGCAATGAGGTCGTGCTCGACAGTGGTTATGAAGGTAATCCTTGATCTTAAACCATTACGCCTCGTAATGCAGAGACCGCCAAGAGAAGCAACTACAAGGATCACAATGTGGGAATAGAAAAAGGGAATCTAACTTAGAGACCAGGATTCCCTCTCCAAAGTAGCACCTCTGCTGCAGATTCCAAACTGAGCACCAACCAGTATAAGCCAAATAATTCACGATATGTACCCTCAAAAACCAGGACAACTGAGAAATATTTGAGCCAAAAATCAAATACTTGCAATCGATGGGCAAGTTCTCTAACATCTTGCAGGCGGGAATTTAAACAATCGAAAAGTGTGCCCAACCTTATCTCGACAGAAACTATTGCTTTCATCAAAGCTTTGAGGTCAAAAATCAGCTCTTAAATGATATGGGACTGTGTAGATAAACTTATCAATGTAGGCAAGATCTGAAATATTAGACTATACTAGTTGCCAGAGCACGTCGAAGTGTATGGCAATCAAGAGGTTGATAAGCTGGCGAACACTTCTGCGGAGATAGATAGACATATCATCCGAGAAGAGCTACGAAGAGAGGAGAAAATCAAAAGAGCTATCCTATTTAGGGAAATTTCCAATACTAAAGCAGGGAAAATAAATTCCTAGGAAATTTTAACCGGAAATGTCTAAAACCTGGTCTAGCTTAAGTAGGTGTAATCTAAGTCTTTCTTATTTGGGTTCAGAGATATGAAAAAAAAAAAAGCAATAGGGTTATGTTTCTTTCGAAAGAACTCTTTTGAGCCAGTTTTGAAACTTCATATTTCTTTCTTTTAGCATAGCTTGACTTAAGTTTCTTTCTAGAGCACTGAACGTTATTTTTTTTATTTCCAATTCTTAGATTCGCTAATTGTCATTATAATTTTGCTACTTATGCTACCTATGGATTTTTTTTTTTTTTTATAAAGGAAATTTCCAAATCCCGGAGCACTCAGACTCGATTTTAGGTTCATTGTACTACCAAGCAGAACTCCTTTTTGGTGTTTTTTTTTCAGAAATTAATTTCAACACTTCTCTTAACATTTCCGTCGATCGCGATGCTCTTTTGGGGGATGAAGCTACTTAGATACATATTCCTAGTTCAATTCATTCGTCTTGGGAGACTACTAGCACACGAGTATATCATACAATTTACGTGTAGCAGCCATGTTCTCAACAGCGGGGAGATGAACTATTTTAGACTGCGATCACCTCACAAAAAAAGTATATGATTGTATGAGTAGATAACAAAGAAAGTACGCTAAAGGTCTTTGCATTTGCCAAAAAAAAGATAGTCTCTTCTCTCTAAAAAAAAAACGTGTGAGCGTGTCAATTTGAAGAATGATATTAAGGGTAGTGGTGAAAAGTAGTGCTTTCCATTCAACATCTACTCCCAAGCACCTGGACCTGGATGTACATATATACCCAGACTCGATGGAACACGGCTATAACTGTCCAACTTTATCCAATGTCGAAACTATCTATTGTCAAGTTTTCTGATATTGGCGAAATCGGTTGATTTAAAGGGCAATTTCAAATGCCACCTCGTAATTTTTTTATGACTATAAAATAATATGACATCCATAATATGGTTAAATCGCAAACACCTTTTCCAATCAATTTCAGTTTATTGGCTCACAAGACTATGTCTCTTCATGAATTACTTTTTTTCTGTATTTTACGATCTATTTTTAATGCACATTGTTATCGTGTAATAAAACAATGTAAACGTAAATAATTAAAAATAAACAATTTTGGAATGTACGTGATTTTTTCACAGAAAAAAAATCATTCCGAAAAGAACAACATCAGATACAACAAGAATTTCTGTTCAATATTCCACATGTGCGCATACATTCAACCACCGCTGGCCGCCACACCACACCCCCTAAAGAAATTTCCATTAAAACAAATATTTCTACACAAAAAAATACCTTTGAAGGCTTTGCCCCTTGCCAAACAATTCCATATTCGAACCGAAAACGACACGTGGGTCCATCCACCAATGAAAAAAAAATATCTTAAATTGATTTTCTTCGTTTTCCCTTGGTAGCAGGAGCAATTTGTATGACTTAATGCCTTCATTTCCAGCTGCAATCTGTGGCACCTAATTTTCTCCATAAACTATTCACCTGTGCAGCACGTTCTTCACACATTTATAACTTTGCAAGGTGAACTTATATCGCTCATAATGGATGGTGGTGGGTGTTTGAAAAAAAAAAAAGATGTAAAGGTACGGCTGTGACCATTTACGAGTACAGGAGCCATTTCGTTAAAGTGCACTGGGAAAAGGTTCCCATGTGAATCTGAAGATGTGCTCATAGAATTTCGTATTCAGTTGATGTACTGGAAATGTGATTTTTTTTTCTCTCCTCGAAACGTTTTGAGGTAGAAATCAGCGACATTTAAATCAGTTTTAGCTGGTATACATGAGATATCTGTGTGTCTCTCTTATGGTATTACGCAGGAATGGTGGAATGGATTTTTGGTAAGACCTTGGGAATGTATTGAGGTTGGTTATGAATGTTTTGTTTGGTTTTGAATAAGAATATTAACCTGTTTTACATTACGGGGAAGAATTGTATAAGTGAAAGCAAATAGCCTTGTGGTACTCAACTAAAAAAAAGAGGTTGGATTAGAAGTGCTTTCTAGCATTTGGTCATACAAAAAACTTTATCAGAGAACACACGTTTATTCTAAATTTCTCTTCTTAAGTCTTTTTGCTAAAAAACAAAGTTCCTGGGAGTATTTTCTACAAATGACCATCTTACAAATTATGATACAATTTACTCACTGCAAAGCATTTATGTAAAAAAAAAAAAAGAAAAAACTAAAACAACATCGCCCCACAGGAAACCCATTATCTATAATTATACCTATTCGTAAAATTCAGATCAAGGTTATAGGTATATACTTGCACAAAAGCATGTTGTCTATTCTCTCCTCTCCACACACACACAGCCGATGAATAGTCAACGAACCTATTCAAATTGCGAAACATTTTATTTAATCTTCAAATCATGTTGCCGTTCAACTCTTGATCGGTTTCCGTTCTAACTTCTGGCCATGCAAAACTAAAAATGAAATGAAAAAAAGTATCTAAAATGGAAATTTCTTCCAACCACAATCGCCTTTAGGTGGTAGCATTAGTTTCATATAATTCTATTTTGCACTGCATTGCGAATTTTATTCAAAAGAACAGCGCACTTACCCGGCCATCTCTCTTAGTCTTTTGCTTTTATTACAATACTATCTTTGGTCGGTGAATGCACCGCGATTAGCATTTTCCCTGCATTTTTAACGAAAACCCACCATGAAGATACATTAGATGCTGCTGCGCTCCTAAGTTGGCCATGTTTGATCTAATTATAGATTTTATAATTTTTTAAATCTAATGCAATTCAAAGGTAACAAACGTTCAAGAGTTTAGAGATAGAGGAAACGTATATCCCGCACAAAAACAAGTATCCCAGGGTCCCTGTAGGAAAGTATCTTTTTGGGTTATGATCGGGTTTTTACCATGTCTATCCATCGATCTTTGAATGTTGGAGAGAAACTTCATAGGAATTTACAATGGGCCTATATTGTCGTTGTTGGCTACATTTTTTGTTGTCGTCATACTCTCTCGTCGTTGTCGTGATTCATGCTGAATCAATGAAGTACTTAAGCGGTCGTTCTATTTGTATCTAGGTTGAGAGTATTTATCTTGGAAAGGCGGGCAATTGTTTTGTTTTCTTCTCCATGGGGATGCAAATAGACGAACAAAGTAAAAATCTTCAGATTCATATTTAGATATGGAGGGAAAAAGGTCTCGTGCTGTTTTGTCGTGGCTTCGCAATAATTTGTTATGGCTATGATATATATATCTTTGTTTTACCGATGGAAAATTAAATGCAGAGAATTACGAAATCATAATACATCTCCATGTGTGGGTGTCTACAATGAGGTTGGATAAATCCTTAAATTGATGTAAGGTATTATCTGCATTAAAGAGGTCCGCAACTCGTCGTGTTGCCTCAACATAAACGAACATTGCATTAAATTAGACATCAGTGGTCTATTGGCTAAACACTGTTAAAATTCCATGTAATTTACTAAAGAAACTAGTGCTTTGTGTACTTTTTATGGTGCCCAGTTTTTGGTCCTTCGAACCGGGTAATAAAGACGTGAACCTGGTTCTTATGTTTTATTACTTGCCCTCCGATACCTAGCAAGGCTTTCATTCAAGGAACATGTGGACCAAAGCGTTGATGCCCATTCGGTCTACATGCCCTAGCCATAAATGGCTGGGTCGTTATCTTTCTAACAAACATAGAGTTTGTCATTGTATACCTTCACTTGTACAGTCTGTTTATAAAAACGGCACCGTAAATCGACGGAAACTGTTTCTATTGAAACAACCAAGAGTAGTTTTTCTGTTAGAATGTGAGGGTAGTATGCATAATCTTCTAAGTTGTTAATGGAAAGTGTTTGCTGTTTTTTAGCTTAAAATAAATGGCTACGGGTCCATGCTAAACCCATTTCCCCAATGCTTACGAGGGCATTTCTAACATATCTGATCCATGGTGTACTTTTCCGGCCTATTCCCAGAGAGGCTTCAGGCGTTCACAAATCACGATAAACAAGATATTATACTGAATGTTGAGGAGACCGATATCTTCAGATTTCTTGCAGATCGGAGAAAATGTGTTAAGATTAGAATGATATTGTGCCATGCTCGGGCATATTCATGATCCACATCAATACTTTAGAGAGCTTTCTGCTCGTTGGATGCAGTGCAAATTTACCGCAGCCCAACAGATGGCGCATGTAGCTTCATTGTTCGGGTGTACGGGTCATGTTGCTACTATTCCACGGAAAGATAGTTGTACGGTCAATGTTGAATAGTATGTAGGATGTGTTCTCAAAAGTGGGTGGAAAACGACGAAGAAGGCGTATCCCCCATCTTGGTAATGTAAATGTTTGCTTACCACATATATAAACAAAACAATAATATTAATCAATTCAAGAATAAATTTGATTTTTTGATAAGTCGTTCCTCTACTTTTTGTAAGACTTACCAACAAATCAATAAGTTTCATTCGATAAGGAAGTAAAATTTTAATTTGAATTGCAAAACACGTATTACTTACGTAACAAAATTTAATAATTTCAGTATTTACACAAAAATAAGAATCTTATCAATTTGAAATTAAAATCAATAAGTTGTTTCTCTAATTTTGGTGAAAGGCTTATCATTTTAACTTAGCGAAAAATTGGTAAATTTCAATCGATAAGTGATTGGAATTTGAATTTTAATGGCGAAACGCTCATCACTTATGGAAACAAAATTGAATGATAAAAGTTCAGTATTTAAACGAAAAAGTTCACTAACGATGCTTATACACATTTCAATTCCAAAAACAATTATATAATTGTTTTGATGCATTGTTTCGTTATGACAGAGTCTCACAAATAAAATGAATTTATTATCTCTTTAATTTTTGGTGAAAAATTTCATTTTAGTGAGTGCAATTTTATTCCTGAAACGTTTATCACTTATACAATTATAAGTTGGGGTTCCGTAATTACTTCTCAATTTAATAATAAAATAAAATAATTTCAGCATTTTGACTAAGCAATAAATTGATAAGTGAAGGTTGACAAGTTGAAAGTGTTAAGTGTTAAATGATAAGTGTTTGGGAAAACAAGGCCCAGGTTTACAATTCCAAAGCCAGAAAACCGCCAAACTCTGATGAATATTGAAGTTTAAAAATCCTGTCATACCAATTGCTCTGTCGCAAAGTTTGTATCTGCTTCCATTGGTGGAACTGTTTGTACTGTACTTTCTGCCTATGCATTCCCTTTCTATTACAAAACACCATTTGGTTGAACAAAAATCCAAAATAAATGTGATTAGGTGCTGATGAAATGTATTTCCATTAATAATTTTAACCCTACCTACGCTCAGTTTAATATTTGGGTTAATACCCTAAGCCAACTCTATAAAAGCAATTAAATTCATAACTAACAATGCCCACTTGGAAATTCTATAGAGCTTTTTGGATTCAAAATTCACTAAATTATTCTTATTCACTTGTTGCCGTGAAACTAGATTTAATTTATAATTGAAAACTAACATTGCATACAAAAATTTCATTCCACATTAAATTGCAAATCCCTCGAAAAATAATCGGAAATTACTTAAAAAAAACCAGCAAACAATTTTTGGTTGACAAACTCGAAAAATTCATCCAATATGAGCGAAAACAATTTTACCAATTTACATACATATTAATGGCATTTAAGCGAATGGTCTTATACCTACATATATTTCCATAACTAAAAATAATGTATTTAGTTATTTTAGAACCAGTACCGACGACCATTTAATTAACCGAGATTCTGAAAGCAATATGTACGTTCATCATAAACTATCCCCCCAAGAAGCAAAAACAAAGTGCGTGGTATGGAGCTATAGAATTAAATTGGAATTTGAAACTGGAGAGCCTTCGGACGTGCGGGGTGGAACAATAGATAATTAACTAAATTGTTCTATTTTAATAATTAGAATTTGAGAATCAGCTGACGCGAAACGTTTTGTTATTTAATATACCTAGATGAAAAGGAGGGGTATCTATAGGGTTTGCTTTTTTAGGGGGTTTTAAGGGGGGTTGGTTAGGCGAAATGTAGCTTTGCTTCGGAATGCTTACAAATTTCCAACTCATAGATAAGTTATTAGTGGAGACGTCACTCAGCCAATGATCATGATACAAGACTCTAAACTCTAAACAATGTCACACCAACCATGTCTGTTTCTGATATCTGAAATTTATATACAAAGACCATTAGAGACCTAAAACTTCTGCTAGATCAAATCTAACGTTACATTGTCGTAAGGTATAGTGGAACAAGACAAAAGATATTGCCTGGTCGCAGTGTTAAGAGTATTTCCTTCCTCTATCCGCATAATAACTAATAATAATAATAATGCAGTAGCTTTATAAGGCTAAATCTAATCCTCTCGGCGTTAACTCAGTTATAAACAAAATAACTGACTTCTGACGCAAACTGTATACTTGTACATAAACGCATGACGTACACTTATTGTTGCCATGTACGTACATATGTGAGTTTTGTACGATACCACAAATCACATGCCTTTGTCGCAAGTACACTCAACACTGCTGGCACAAAATTTCCGCAAAAACGTTCCTCCAAACACCGAATTTGTCGGCGTTACGAATTGAGCATTCATTAGAGAATCGTGACAGTAATTTGAAAGGAACGATTGTGCTAAATGAATTCCTAACTTTCTATTACAAAGAACCGCTCTTTGGTTGCCTAGAATAATGAATTAGAAATATTATTTTTTTTTGCTCGCAAGAGCATGTGTGTGAATCGAATGGAATGTTGGTGTGCGCCTTAAATGCGGTGAACCCCCTTAATTGCCATTCAATTTATAAACACTAAACAATTGTGGGTCTCTTACAATTTTAAACTCCTCCATTGGCAAACATTTACATAATGAATAGCATGCAATTTAACGCAACTATGACACACCTAGATACTTTACCCAACTTCAAACTATTTTTAGACAAAGAAGGAGGACACCCACAAATATTAGTGTGGGGGTGGGTGAACCAATATTTGTCCCACATTGTGAATAAACAGAAAAACATTTATAAGTCACCACGCTAAGCTATTTCCGGTGGGCCACTGGAACAATTCTCACGTCGTACAAATAAAAACAAGAAAGATACATCTTCAAAGGAAAACCAGAAATTGCTAGAGGTGTTAAACAGCGTTTTGTGGGATTTCCTTTGATTTTTTTTTTAATCATATCATTAACGCGTTAATGAAATTATAAAGCCACATCCTTCTGAACTTCCTCAGATGCACACACACCCATGTAAGTACACGACAGGCAGTAAATTACAACATTCGAGATATCATTTTTTTGGAAGTGGAGACGAAAACTGCACCGCTCGTGTAATGAACAAATTTTTCATTCTGCATGTCGCTCCATATTTTCGGTTTTCGTGTGATAGTTTGACATAGGAGTTCTGGGAGACTTGCCAACATGCACAGCACACTGTATCTGTAAGTGGAAAAGAACGTGTACAACAGCATCAGTTCAGTTTGTTCGCTCATCCGGAAAGGTGAGCGAGTTTAAATTTATGCCCTTCGAGTAGGTGTCACTGAGTCAACCTGTCAGACTGATTGGTATTTATAGGCAAAATGACGAAGTCTTCTTGCCAACCGGTGCTTTACTTGATGAGTATTTCTCTTTTTTCGTAGAGTTCTGCCACTAACAGACAGAGCGGTGTTACAACTTTACTATATGAATGTTGACATTTACAACTGGTGATGAGATATGAATTGATTCCAATGAAAAAGAAAGAGAGCTATATTGAGTTGTAACAATGCCGGGGAAATTGTTGGACGTTAATTCAAAACTACATGCTTTAAGAGTTCTATTGTGGGTGCATTCAGTTAGTGTATTATGAAATTTAGTACGAATTTCCAGAAATTTGGTTTGCTTGGAACGCCGATTGATTCTTTTCCGGAAGAGATCTTTTCTGTCATAGAAAATATGTTCCAAGGTCCTTATTTTCTCACACATGCCTCATTGGTATTGATTAAATAAGTTCAAGGTGAATATTGTTAACAATAATTACGATTGTCGTTAAAGACCACAATAATTGCACTTACCTTGCTGAAAAAATATGACTTCAATTAATGACACATTATTAATATAATACGGCGGGTAATTAACTGTTCAACTAAGATATCATTAGAAACTATATTTTTCTGTCGTAGTATATACTCGCATGTATGTATGTATATCAAGATATACATTTTTAAAAGCAAAGAATATAAGAAAGCGTCTGTGAAACTAGGAACCTTTCTTCCATGCTGTCAAATAGTATATATACAGCTTTTCTCACACTTGTTTAAAAACACTTAAAAACAATGCCAGTCAATTTGTTTTTCTCATCATAACCAACAAGCGTGCATCTGCCCCCCATCATTTCGTTTTCTATGTAAACAATTAAACGCCAAAAACTCCGTCAGCCAGCGAGAACAAATAAAAGTTCAGCTATTTATTGAAAAACTATGAATTGCAAAAAGCAAATAATAGCTGCAGGTGAAATGGTATTTTTTCCCATTTTTGTTTGTTTAATGTTTATCGTTTACCTTTATTCACACAATGCCGTCCGTAACAGTGACATAAGGTGTCGCACATTTGTAGACAGAGAATGGTGTGCTAGAGTAGAGAGCTTTGGTAAACAAAGACGAGAATTGGAGTCATTCCTATGAAGAGTTTTGTAATGGAAATGTAGGTAAACTAAAATGTGGCCGATTGGATTTCTTTAAGTATTCAGGTGGTGACACTTGTGTTACCACCTGAGCGAAATTGTTCGCTCTTAATGAAGCCATTATACGGTTTTAAGTTTTAGTTGATTTTATTATGGCAATCATAAGCCATAAAATAGAGGCAAACTAATGCTTTTAACAGTTTCCATTTGCTAAATAATATTTGTTTACCGATGGTCTAATGAAATTAAATGAGTGAACAAAGTAAAAGAGCAGTGAACTCATAAAAATTGCACAAGGTGACACCAAACCACGTACCTACTGTCTACAACTTAGCGGAAAAGTTTAAAATTTTGATTGACGCTTTTTTTAAGATTCTACTCCAGGGCCCTATTGCACCAAGCTATTCTGCATTTTTTCACTTGATTTTTCTTAGAATATTACTCCAAAGGCAGTTCTCATATGTTATTTCGACGCCAGACAAATGAAACCAGTCATCTGTTGCGATGCTACGGTTAAGAACATGGATTGTCGCACCAGCGATTGTAACATGTGAGAAAGCCATCTCCGGGATCTTATACTATCATCTGAACTAACTAACTATTAAGAATGTTAATTTCCGTTGCGGTAAGAAGACAAAGAGGTGATTGATTTGACTCTATCTAATAAATACTTTAGGTCGATTGCCTACCAACCGGAGGGTTCTGCCAGAAGTGTTTCTCACAGATCATAATCGAATGTGAGGCCATACTTTGTTCCTCTTACAGAGATTTTTTCGAACAAATTTACGGTACCTGGTGATATGGTACTAGGTGATACGGTTATCATGTATGTTAGTTAAGTTGAGCTTTTCAAAGAAAACAAACCAACCAAACCAGGGTCAGTTAAAAAATTCGATGGTAACTTCACTGAGAAGAAATCGGAAGCCTCCCGTCTTCTGGTGGAGACACACTGAGGTAATTGTTGCATCTTTGATGGCTTCAAAGCTGATGGTCGTTACTGATGGAATATACCATATCACGATGCAACAAGGTATAACTCAGTTGCTGTGAAACCTTAAATATAGCTTTCACTGCTGACCTGGCATGTATATACATATATGTACGTACATACCAACACCCTGGCTTTTATACCAAAGATTGGTAGAGATTACTACTCACACGCCAGAGCTGACTTCATTCTTGCTGAAAAGCGTGGAAGGACTGGTTGAGCTTCACGTGCGTAAGCCAAGGGGTTTATCACCGATAAGGTTTCTATGGATCTACACGGCAATGATAACTCGTTTCTTTGCATATGTGTCGGTTGTTTGGTGAAAAACGTTTGCATTAAGACGATTTGCTTCCTAGCTCTACTCTAGATGACTTGTCTAATCTTCCTCTTCTTGATATTTATATCATGGGATTTTGTCAAGTTTGTCACGCCTCATGTTCGGCGTTTACCTACTCCGATTAACCCTTTCACCCCTACTGGGACAATACGTCCCAGCACAAAAAACCTTGTCTTATTTTCATTATTGGGACATATACGTCCCACCTTAAAATATTATTGGGATTATATGTCCCAGGATAATGAAAAGGACTACGTTATCTTAATACACACCAAACATTTTCTTTGCAATTATACTTCCAGAATAAAAAAAAAGTTGCTATAATTGTTTCTGGTTCTTAAATAAAAACTCAGGGGCGAAGGGGTAAAGACCGTTGGTTAGGCTCGGATGGAGCACAGTTCACGTTCTGTGCTCTTCGATGATATTGCGATTTAGTCACCTTAGCAATTTTTCTCTAATTCGAGAGTTCCACCCGTCGGCGGACGATAGCATTTTCTTATATATGTGCGCAGAACATAAGTGGAATTTAATCTACTCAAGACGTTGGGAGATAAATTCACTCCGAATGCCCCGACGCTTGTTGATGTCGTTCCGTTACACTCGTATAAACATACATTTTTTTCAATGTTGATGTCCAGAAACATACTTTTATATCATCTTATATGGGTGGTCTGGTATACCTAGACCAATTAAAGGCTTTGTCCTTTTGGGCCTTCGTACTATGTTTGAGTTGTCTAAAAGTTGTACTACTTCAGTGTTTGTGTGATGTTGAAGCTTCGATTGGTGCATTCGTGCATTTTTCCTAATTTCATCTATGACGGATTCCACTCCTAAAGCCCTGTGGACGGTATTATTCCGTATACTATCATATATACCATGGTACGATAAAAGAAAACTGCTTTCAAGGCTTGGGCAAAGTGCTCTTCTACTAATAAATATGAAAAAGCACGCCTTGAAGATATATAGATACTCGTATTGCAAAGGTCTCGTGAAGAAGCAGTGCGCCCAATTTCAAGCAAAGAGTATAGAAGGCCTCTATCGGGAGTTGGAGGAAATATCGTCTTCGGCGTCTGATAGGAACCAGGCTATCCAGGAGCTTCGACAAAACAACTAGAACAAGGGAACAACTATCTTCTAAATAGCCGCCCAGAGAAGAAGAAATGCTCAGGAAATTCCCGAAAGTTCATTAACAATGCTCAAGGCCAGCTTCTTGTGGAAGACGACAAAATTCTCCACAGATGGCGTCAGTATTGTGAAAGATTTCTGAACGAACAGTTACCCCGGGTATACTTTCCAAAAGCCGCTCCTGACCATGACGAAGTATCCGGCATTACTGTCGAAGAAGTTAGGAATGCGGTCAAATACTCCAAAAAAAGAAACGCGGTTGGGCCAGACGAGATACGCTCTGAGTTCCGGAAAAAGATGGGAGATATCGGATCCAGATGGCTCATGATTCTTACCTCCAAATTTATGAGCAGTGATCCAATGCCTAATCAGTGGAGGGAAAGTTATCTTCTTCCTTTGCACAAAGGAAAGAACGTTACGCGGAACTGGGATAACTACCGTTCTGTCAAGCTGATGTCACACACCATGAAGATCGATGATAGTTAGAATGCCCGCTTGTGAAAATAATACGGCTATCTGCTGACCAGTGCGGGTTTATCTCGCGTAAATCAACAACAGATGCAATCCAAAGTATAAGGATCATAATGGAAAAACATCGTGATTCCTTAAAGGACATGCATATGGTGTTGGTTGATTTTGAAAAATCCTTTGATAGACAACCAAGAGATCTCTTATGGGTGGCGCTAAGACAACGAGGAGTTCCAGAAACCTACGTGCGCATGATCATGGACATGTATGAGGGAGCAAGGACGAGAGTAAGATGTCCCGCAGGAGTCAAAGAGTTCCCAATCAAAGTCAGTGTATACCAGGAAAGCGTCCTCAGTCCTTTGCTATTTATTGCAGTCCTTAATTATCTGCTTGAAGGAAAAGTGACGGACCCCAAAGTGCATCAGTTATTCTTTGCTGACGATGGAGCTATCATAAGTGAAGATCAAACATCTCAGCAGCTGAGATGAAGATGCTTCGTATGACAGCAGGAGTAACAAAGCTTGATAGAATAAGAAGTTCAAAGACTTGAGCTGTAAAAGAACCCGTCACAAGCATGATAGAGTACGACCGGCTCAGTTGGTATTGTCATGTTCAAAGGAGAAATCCTTCGAACCCCGTCAAAAAGGCAATATCAATCAACGTTCCTACACAACCAAAAAAAGCAGACCAAACAACAACTGGATCACAAAAATGCGAAAATACCAGCATTTGATTGGCCTAAGTGACGAAGTGATCCGAAACCGGGAAGCCTGCCGGTACTTCCTGAGGTTAAACCGGCAAACCCCACAGGTGGACCAGTAGGGATGCAGTAAAGTTGGAGGGTTGTGATCCTTCTACTCCGGGTCATAACTTTGCCGTAAGAAAAAGCAGAGGAAGACTATATACCATGGTACATTGACGATATTCCTTAGTACTTTGTTTTGAAATCTTTGAACGATGCGTTGCTCTTTTTGGTATAGTTGAATACCATATGTCCATATTGGTTTCAATGATTGCTTATAGTGGCGAATCCTTTCCTATCGCCCAATACATTTTTCTCTATTAAATTTCCAATTTTTTGTCATCTTAGCTTACGTACCTATCCAGGGTCATTCCAAGGTATTTTGCTGTATTCGCGTTCGGCACTACTTTTTGGTTGACTATTACCGGAATATGATTTATTCTTCTGTTAGTGAAGTTTATGTGCTCTAATTTGTTTTCATTAAGCTACATTTGCCATTTATTGTCCAATTAAAAAAAAAAATTTGTTTGCAGCGGATACAGGATTACAGTGTGATTAGCAAATGTGACCAATGTGCTATTTTCTAGCTCTGAGAGATCACCAGTATATAGGAGATACAGAATGGGGCCCAGCGCGCTACCTTGTGGAACTTTTGTTTTAATTTCGGTTAGTTCTGAGTACGAATCTTCCTGTTTTATTCTGAAGTATCTTCCGCTTAGATATGATTCTAAGATTACAGCATATTGTTTTGGCAGGAGACATAATAGTTTATGGGTTAGTCCTAAATGTCAAACTTTGTCAAAGCCCTGTGCTACGTTGAGAAATAATGCAGAACAAATCTTTTTCTCTTCCAATGTTTTTTTCAATTATATTAATTATACTGTGGACTTGATCAATTGTTGAATGATGTCTTCTAAATCCGAACTGATAATTTTTAATTAGATTTGTTCGATCAATAATATAATTAGTCGTTTAACTAGTAGTTTTTCGAAGAGTTTAGATATGACTGACAGTATTGAATGGGTAGCACATCATTGCTGCTTTCCATCTAAAACGAGGTCGCTTTTGATAACATTATGTTGGTATAATTCTCCTTCGACTACTGTTTCAGGGATATGCAGTTTGACGTATTGACGCCAGAACTCTGACTGCTGCGTAAATTTAAAGCCGGCTTACCCCGCGCTCAAGATTTGATTTGGCCATAATTTGGAAGGAATTGTAGTTGAATTCACGGATGGCTCCAAAACTAGTCAAGGGTCTGAGACAGTTGTCTTTATGTCTTTCAAGCGCAACCTTCTGCTATTCTAATCGCTATGAACTATATTATGAAGAATAGATGTACCTTTCAAACTTTTCCTTGTCAATTCGTTTTTTTTTTTTTTCGAACCAATTTACAAATTCTCGCTAGAGCTAAGATAAAAACACAACTTGCTGTTCACACTCACGCTCTCTTCTCTGAGCTTTTACAGCTAAGTTTTAGGCCACATACAGTCGAGGAACGCTGAAAGAAGACGTTCATCAGTTTATCGGAACCATTGGCGGAAGGATAAGTTTTAGGAAAATAAAGTTATACTCAGTAAAATTAAAGCTATCTGAAATCTGTCTGAAAATACCGATAGCAAATAGTTAATGAATCGTTGTAAATATACTTAATATACATAATTTATCAAATTGGATTTAGCTTAATTTCGTTGATTTTTTTCAAAATCTTTGCTACTCATATACTCGTATGTGTATAGTCTAATTTGCTCTTTTATTAATTGCCAATGCTAGTTATTATAAAATATATAACTCATTGTTAAAATAAAATAATAATTACAATTACAAAAAACAGGTGGAAGGGGCGGAGTATCTGCACCTAAGGCCTTGCAACATCCATTTGACAACATCCAAAATAGCTCGAGAATTCAAGAAATCTCTGAATTTGGTTGCAAGATTGAACTCTCCGATGAACTGGCTAGACAAGATTCAGAAGAGGATTTCTTAAGACATGAACCTACTTTGGTTTTCCCTTCATCCTCGCTTAGGGGTTCTTATGCATTTAGACTCTATTATGTAGACATACTAAACGAATGCTTCGTGACGACTGTAAAAAATCGATGGCATTCTTGCTGTTTGTCTCTCAGCAGTAGCTATAATAAAAGCCGGAATTACAAATTGAACTCTGCTGCAATGATATGTTAATGAAGAAGGACTATATTATCACTAAAATCTTCAAAGGTGTACAATTTAAAGATCGATTGTAACGTTAGTTATCAAATTTATGTAACGCTAGTTACTCTGAAAATGTTTAATTTACTTTTAAGTTACTGAATCATATTCTTTTTTTATTAGCTGGGAATGTTCCTCGTTTCTAACATTATAATATTAGTAAATTTCAAATTATTTAATTGTTCGGATTGCTAAAAGAAGAAGAAGAACACATTGTGTCGCAAAGTTGTAACGCGAGTTACCAATAATTGTGTCAACTAGAGCTCTGAATGTAACGCGAGTTACCTACACACACATGTCTCAAGTTTTTCAGTTTCTACCATGCAAAACGTTTGTCACCCGCAATGGAGCAATTATTTTTTTCAATTTCACCCTAAACCACAGTCAATTGGTTAAATGCACCAGTGTAACTAAGTCTACAACTAAATATTACAAATAAGTGTTACAAAGCCGATTACTAAATCTTGGTGGGCATGTATCAACCGATAATAAATGCAACAGTGTTTTGAAACCACAAGATACGGCTTAAATAATGAGTAATTGGCTGACGGCAAAAACCAATACTTATGATTGTGGAAATTGTATTGTAACAAATGAATTTATTGTATCAATAAATTCACACTACTACTACTACTACTTATGGGTAATTGAACTTAAAAATGTACCCTAAATCTTATCAGTTGTCCTTCTTACTCAAAAACATAATCAATTCAAATTCATGTTTAGGTTCAAACTTTCACATAGGCGTTATTTTTATTTCATTTTTATTTTAATTATTTTCCCTTAACTTGGAGTGCAAAGTTCCTCATCAGAATTATTATCAAAACACACTGCAAACTTATTCATAAATCATTTCAGCAATGTCACATAATTAATTTTGTTCCGTACCTACTCATAACTGAGCACGACGATATACCCAAAAAAAATAAAAATAAAAGATACACTTAACTTCAAAACATTATTCGCGCACACACCCTCGCACATCACGTCATTGCGGTGCTGCATCCTTGTTTATTTTTGGGCCGCGCATTCAAAATATATTATGTCTGACTAAAGAAACAAATAAAGCAACAGTATGTATATACACCAGGCCATGATGATGTACGGTACCAGGGCTATTGCCATTAGCCATTATTTATATACCCGGCCTGGTCACACCTGCATCTTTTTTTTTTCATTGCAAAAGGAGTATCTGGGGGAAAAAGTAAAACTTATAAACCACTCAGATGGGAGAATACCATGTATAAAAAGTCGGTCTCCTCATTAATTAGCAGTGCAAACATTTTTTTCTTCGGACTGCCAGAATGAGGAGCAGACTTTACGGTCAAAAAATGGGGAATTTCTGTTCAGAACATATAATCAAATTGTAGTTGTAGATGGTGGTAGGTTTTTTTTCATTTTAATTGAGTCACTATTTTTAGACAAACAATCTGAGCAGTGATTTAGACAATAATCCGTATTTCAATCACACTTTTCTATGGTCCCAGTTTAAATGCCTTAATGTTATGTGATTATGACTAGATCGCATGGGTTTCTTGTTCACCGCTGTAAAATTATCATAATTGTAGAGATATTCAGCATTAGCCAAAATTCTAAACCTTAGGCGTGTTTTATTGAGAAATGTATAATACCTAAAGCCGCTCTAAAAAAAAGTACTTTTGGCAGTGGCTTGGCTTTTGAGTTGTCAATAATAGTAAAGAAAGAAAAAATAACAAGGATATAACCCCCCATTAATTTGCAGTAGTAAAATTGTATCTTTAAAGGCTTAAGCGCTACGTGTTCAAACTGCAAACTGCACAGTGGAACATGTTTCCAAACATCACTATGGAAAGTGTAAAATTTGACTTTACTATATATTAAACCACGATTTTGGTATATTGGTGCAAAAATTAATTAATGTTCCTAAACCTACATAACTAGCTAACTCCGCAGCTTCAGTGCCATATCGTGGTTAAAAAGAAGTGAAAATCACATTCGATAACCAACCGTCATCAAAAAGTAGCCCCAACATTGATTGATTGATTCCAAACAAACCACTGCACAGCACATTTTTGAGTTTTGATAATAGGCAATCCTGGGCAAGTACTTGGGTATGAAGGCAGTTCTTTCTGCACCGCGTAGATAAGCCTTATAGTTTAAAGTTAAGTTTTCCTCTAGGTAGCGAGCAACAGGTAAGAGGATATTTTCTTACAAAACAGAAGATAGGTAAATAAGTAAGAAAAGGTTTTTGTGTCTGCTAAATGAAAGAAAGTCTTTGCTTAAAAGCGAAACTGTGTCAATCAAATTGAGGTCAAGTGACATTGCTGAGAAAAAGGGATTTCCATTTAATATCTGCTCGAAAATACCTGCATATTCTTGCCTGTCCCGCAAAGGAACATAGCTGTTGATAGTTAAAGAATACTCACATAAACGTTTTATTAAATTTGAGTTTGATTTTCTAAGATTTATTTAACCGCGCCAGAAAAAGATACTATTATTTTAAGGAGAGAGCTTGAGCCTAGATTTGATTTTGTAGCTTAGACTTCTTAAGACAATTGTCTTAAAAATGAGAGCCTAGGTTAATTAAAAATGCGTCACTGAATAGTTTATTTAACTTTGTTTTAATTGTAGGGTCTGGCATCAAACCGTAGCCCGAAAATATATAATAAAATTGTTTGGTTTCGTGATTCAACAAGATATGTACTTGAATGAAACTTTTAATGACGGGTTTTGTTAAGTCCAAGAATATATATATATTTTTTGTTTTTTGTTTTGGCTGATGAACTTAATGTACATACTCGTACATAGAGGTTGATTCAATTGAATGTTACAATTTGAATCTGGCACTACTATGGTTCTGTTAAAGATGACATTTGATATCTGTGAGTATCTACTATGTATTGATATTTGTAATTATGGGGCGGTATACGAGAGAAAACGTATTTTAATTGTCAAACTCATTTCCGAAATTGGGAAAATTTAACTAATACGATTCGCGCACTGCGAAATAATGTCGGTATACATAACCGTCCATCTTGTGCTGCGGTTAAGAAATTAATAAAACACCGGGTCAGTGTTCGATGTGCAAAGACCAGTGCGTCATCGTAGTGGCGGGTCACTCAAAAATATTGCCGCAGGGAGTGACAGTATTCGTGACGATCCGTCAAAATCCATTGACCAACGTTGCCAGTAATTGAACCTTTCCTACAGCTCCACGCAGCGTATTTTAACAAAAGATCTGCATCTGCATATCTTAAGATCCAATTGACTTTGGAATTGAAGCCAGCAGACTATGAAACCACTTAGTTGATCTCTATGTTTCGAACAAAATCATCTTCAGCTCATTATAAACTGAATGGCTACGTAAACAAAACAAAACGAACAACCACTGCATCCACAAAAGTGACTGTTTGGTGCGGATTTTGTGCCGTATTTCTTCGAAAATTCTCGCGGTGATGCTGTAACAGTCAATTGTTAACGTTATCGGGACATGGTAACAAATTATTTTCGGCACCTATTGGACGATATTGATGTGGAACACATGTGGCTTCAACAAGATGGTGCCACACAGCGCGAAAAACAATGCAGTTGTTGCACACAAAGTTTCCAAGCCGCGTCATCTCTCGTTTCGGCGACCGAAATTGGCCACCAAGATCGTGCGATAGATTAGCGTTATGTGAAGCAAAAGTTGTATGCCCCAAACGATTCCAGAGCTAAAGGAAGAGATCCGACGAGTTATTTATGAACTACCGCAGGATCTATACCAAAAAGTAATGGACAATTTCATCAAAAGGGCGGAAGTCTACAAGGCCAGCTGTGAAGCCCATTTGGCCGATATCACTTTTCATGTTTAATGTCAATATCTCAACATTATATCATAGTTATATAGTTTTTTTTTTATAGTTTATCTAAAACTGATGTGTTTTATTTCCAATTTATATTATAATCTCCAATTGTATCCCAAATCTAGAAACTTATCAGTGATATTGTACTAGAGACTGTTACCTTCGAAGTCTCCTCTAAATTTGTAATGTTTTAAGCCAAACATTAAACATTTAAGTTAATTTTAAATTTAGTACTGTTAACGAGGGAGAGAATAGGAAAGTAGACGTTGATCTAGAAATAAAATTAGCTTCAGACAAAATATCAAATTTTGCCCGCAGGACTAAAGTTTGATATACAAACTATCGAGGCATATTTTTGGATTTGTAGTTCTTGTTTTCCAGTACAGCTTCAGACCTTATATTATTTTAAAAGTACAACATCAAGTGAAGTCGAACCAAAGTTTGTGATTAAGGATTATTGCTGTACTTATATGTAAAGCTATTGGTGAATAAAACGAGAGTGAGAGGTAGTTTAAAACGGAGAGAATTGTTATATTCTTTGGTGAATTTTTTGTTGGTTATGGTTAAAACTTACAGTACCAATCTCGAGCTCACATAGAAGGTGAACCTGTTATTACTACAACACTTTCTTCCTTAATTATTCCTTACCATATAGTCTTAGTTCTGGAATGCAGGAGCACACATTAAACCATCCACAATTTTTGTATTAGAATTATACCTTACATTTTGATAAGCACCTAAAATCCACATCATTTGCAGCCCGGATGCTAAAAAAAAGGTTATGCCTCCTATGATCATTTTCTCCATAAGGATTGTGCGTCAAAAGCAAGATTAATCGCATTGTGTTTGCCATTTCCTTAGTTGATTAAAACTGATTAAATCCTTGTACATTTGACTGATTTTGAATGGTTCTTTTGGCAAGTGGTAGTCATCTAAAGACAAACACGTTAGGATTTAATAAAGACCGATAATATCAACAATTTTGCACCCACCATTGATGATCATCTTCCAGTCTACAAAACAATTCCACACATCAACGAGACAATAACACATACATATCTTTAACACCGTCTCTTTAGATCCGTCTCGCCTCAAATACCACATTGGACACACACGCATTTCTCCATCCGACAAGGATTTCTAATAATCCCAACATAAACCAATAACAAGCTGCCTCCTGCCGCTGTACCATTGCAAGCATGCATCCCGCCTGGGTTGATGGTTGGTGAATGTCCCTTCGGAAGTGTTCGCTCGTACGTAATTGAAAAGTTTCTAAAGCTCGACAGGAGTGCTCTCTGCTCAGTCAGTCTGAAGGGAACATTCCATATTTCATTGAATCGCCTGTTGGTTAGTTGGTTGGCCGTAGTATGGTCAATATCCTGAATCATTGGAATCAATAAAATTGAATTGTCTTCGCTTGTGGTTTTGTTTTCTTCCGAAGCAGTGTGGGATTCTATATCCATCAGCACATCTCCTCAGCGAAGGAATCTCTCATTTCATAAATATTTTTGTGAAGATTATATCAGTGGCACTTGACACTGATCCCGAGGATGGGAAAACTACGAGGGCGACGGCACGAGCAATAGAACAATGTGTAAGGATGATAAAATCATATTTCTATGGTCAGCAAAATCAGTATCCATTCGGAATGGATATCAAAATTTCTTGCAGATTATCTACTCATCGTCATCGTCGTTGGTGGCGTTGTCAGTGTAGTAGCTGTGCCTCAAGGCAGCCACAGATGGTGCAAATGAAACTCTCGGATGTCAATTGCTGTGGAGGTGGAAAACGATACTCTGGTGGGTGATTGGGGGCCGGGAATGGCGCGGAAAGGGTCGATTGCAGTTGGTAGTAAGTGTAGTAAATTATTTTTTATTGTGCTGCTGTTGCGGTTGAAATTGAAATACATTACTTCCCCGAAGAGTAACTATTACCTACTGTCTGCTTGGTGGATATGTGTGCCTTATGTTTACTTTTTAATGAATAGGCATAAACGCGAATTATATATGGTTTCGGTCTCGCGGGGTGTTTAAATAGGATTAAAGTGGTTTTTGAATACGTTTCGTGGTTACCTTTTTTTATGACCACACGGTAGACTGTCGAATTAATTTTATTATTATCAAAGGTATATTAGTGGGATATTTATTTTTAATGCGGTCAAGTGACGGGGATGTAGTGGGATTTCCAGCAATTTGTAAAAGAGTTACGTGTATGAGGCCTTGGTTATTACTTCAAATGTACAAAAAATATATACACAGTCAAAATGAAGTTAACCGACTATTTGTTTGGCATGCAGAGAAGCCCATGAAATTGGACATCTTTCTGGAAGTAGTCGCCTACTCGAATTTATTAGTATTCACATAAGAATATCTTCCTTAAAAGTTGACTTAAGTTACTTAGGTTGAATTCAGCTATCTTCTTAAATGATTTGGAATTGCTTTTGAAGAACGTAATTCCATTGTCTTTCCAGCTCATTTTTGAAAGCTTGCATCCCAGAATTTGTGATATAAACAATCACAGCGATGCCAAAGTCTACACTAAACTTCTTATCTCTATTTGTAAACAAGACTATTATTATCAAGAAGCCGATGAAAGTTAAAAATATAGTGGCGATGCAAGAGATTTTTCAACTATTTTAAAAGTGCAGTGCCTTTCCTCTATGTGGTCTGATTCAAACATTTTTCAGTCTATCAGTCAAATGTATAAAAATTTAATCAGTTTGAAGCTTGAGGAATATCAAACACTATGCCACTAGTGTTGTTATTAAGCCAGAATAAGCGTACACTATGTATTTTTTTTTTTTTTTTTGATAATTTCAGGGGAGGCAATCCTACATACATTGCTGGAACAGTACCACAAGATGCATGTAAATATCTATTGATTCTTTGGAGATTAAAAGCTTTTAGAAACATGTCTCCTGTGATTGAATTCCTAAGTTTTCTATGAAACTGAATTGCTGTGTATTCTAGGAAAAAAGTCTATAAAAAATTTATGATTCTTACCTGTTTTGCACGCCGCATGTGAAATGAAAGGATGGTAACAACTCTGCCCCTTCCCGCTCTATTTTTTCTTGCATCTATTAAACCAGTCATTTTAGATAAAATAAATAAATGTTTTCGCTAACAGCTCATACAGGGCCGGGCTTCTTGCAGCCATTCGTGCTGTGCGACACAAGAATAATTCAATTGGGAGTAGTTTCTCATGATAGTTTTACTCCTGGATGTTTGTCAAGTGTTCACGAGAGGTGGAACCGTGAAAAACGTTTTGGTATTTGCCGGGACTCGAATCTCCGCTCAACCAACTCGCTGTACTTGTAAATATTTAAAAAATATATATACGAGGATGAGTATTTGTACATATATTTTCCCTAGTCTTTTAATTGGAATTTTATACTTTCTTGCCCCAATTTACATCTACGCATGTGCTTTTCACTATACTATATTCAGTGCAACACAAAATTTGTTAAACATCGAAAGACCTCCTTCGTTATATTCCGCCCCGTGGTCAATGCAATTGACCTGAGGCTGTACTATAGGTGCATAGTGGGTAACTCGGAGGCTAAAAAGTGGAAGTTTAATATACTCCGGCTAAGTTTAATATACGAGGCGGCTGATAATTTCGCTTAAGTGAAAGAAGAGATCCGATTAACAAATTTTATTTCTCAATATAATCTCCCTCGATAACCTACCACCAACAAATATTCTTTTCCTTTGCCTTCATAATGACTTTTTACGGCGCCTTGTTCTCGTTCTCATCTGGAATATCTCGGCCTTGTAACTCCTTTTTCAAATTGGAAAAAAAGAAAAAGATAACACAGATAATAACAAAATGAGATCATTATTGAAACAAGGTGATATTTATACTACTAAGGAGTGCCGCAGTTAGTGCTATCACTAATGAGAAGATGACTCGTTGCTGAGTATCTCAGCCGCGAACTTATCAGCCGTCACCTGGCAGGAAACAATTTTTTTCTCATTTATAAACAATTCGATGCTATGATGACACTTCAATATAAGCACAGAAACTTCAGTATAAGAAAAAAACTGCTCTCATTTATAAACAACTAGCTGTCATGACGATATATCAGATTGCCCTTAGAGAAATTGGTCAAGTGCGAATCCGACTTCGTGCGATTAGTATTCCGTACAGTCATTTTAACTGTATTCTAATTTGGCATCCTTTTAAATTCGGAGACAAGGCATATGATCGTATTTGTAAGGGTCAAATGAAAACATATACGTTTTTGCACCACCAGATATTTGTTCTTACAAGTATGTATGTGCAATAAAATTGCCGAAATAGGGATAGTGGAATAATATTAGGTGTGTTTTCTTGCGAAATGTTTCTACGGCAGAGGAAAAGAACGATTGCAATGAAATTATTAAAATTAGAAATGAACGAAAAAAGAAAACCACGACAAAAAACTGTATCCTCCCTTAATTTGCGATAGTAGAATGTCTCCTTAGCAAGTGTGCGCCATCACGAATGCAACAACTAAAGCACACGCAACAAGAAAAAAAAAATGTAGTGATCAGTGTAGCAATCAATGATCTCTTCGTATTATGTATCCGAATAATGTGTCCAAAGCACGTCTTTCCTTCGAATATTATCGCCATTGATTGCCAGTATGATTTTGTTTTTGCTTCTGGTGTAAATTTATACAATATTGCTATTTTTATGTAAATAGGTGAATTAGCTATGAAAAATTGCAGCACTTAAAAGGTGTTCTAGCCATTTTTTGGTTTAGTAAATTGTAAAAAAAAAAAAAAACTCAAAGCCTCGCTCGCAACGACTATGGCGGCGTTACTATTGGATATGTCAGAAATCATACTTGTATTTGTCCGTGGTGTGCCGTGTTATATTTTCCGCGTGTACCTGCGATTTTTATTGGCGTTTCCGATAGGGATTGAGAAGTCCATAATGACACACAATTTTCGTCTCGGAGGCTTGTCAGATATTCACAGGAGGTGAAAAACTTTTTTTTTTTTTTTTTTTGTGAATGGGAACCTGAACCTCCTTCTTAGTAGTCCGAAGCACTGACCACTGAGCCACAACGACACTATTCAGTGCCAATAAAATGTCCAATCGTAAATTTAATTCTCACAACATAGTTGTGTTTACCTACATAATTGCAATGACATGCTTGAATGACATCTCGTGTCATTTTCTAAAAGTGTAGTTGCAATGTACTTGTAAATAGCAGAATTAGCTACGAAAAATAGTCATTGTTGCTATTCGTGTGAAATGCAAATAGTAGAATTTGTTATGAAACATAGCCATTATTGTTATTCCAGAATAGTTGTTTTAGCAATTTCTATTGGGGAAATTACAACAAACGCAATTGCAAAATATAAGTACGCTGGAAGCACAATGCTTAAATGGCTTATATTGAACTTTTCTAAAACAGCAGGGGTATAATGTAAAACGAAGAGTTAGCAATACAAATAATAGGTATTCAAATATTTCGATGTGGTGGGCAAATGGCAGTAATTGCAGTTCTTAATTCTTATGTCTTTACGTTGTTTTTGCTATAAGAAATTGCGCAACACCAGAATTTGTATATGAGCCTCAGCTATTTGATGCTTAATACTCCGCATTACTAAAAATCCCATATTAAACAACAGGAACACTATAAATAGCTACGTCCTTTATTAACAACCACAAATGCAGTCATTCCTTGGTTGATATGTCTTATAGCAGAATCAGGGGAATTCAAATCTATCAGTGTAGATATGAAAGTCACTAAAATTGTTTCATGGATACGGTTCGAATTTTAACCAGTCACACACAAACGATGGGAGAAATAATTGCCATCTTTTATTGAAAATGCATCTACAGCCACCCCTAAAAACGATTGCTAGTGGAATCGTCAGTCAGATTGTAGTTTGTATATTTGTCAAAATTGTATAAGCTCAAAACCCAAACGAAAACATCTACGGAAATATCATTTCAATCATCATGTCCCATCAAGAAACCACTTAAAACTGACAGTTGCTATAAAGTGCTTTAGAACCACATAATTTATAACGATTAATTAGGCTTCTGTAAACAAAATTTTACCAGTTTGAGTTTAATATTCAAAGCTTTAAAAGTGTTAAAGTGTAAAATCAAAACCTAATCAAGCATTAACCTAATGGTAAAGCATAATCGATAAATTTTGTCATCGATAACTAAACATTTGATTGTTTATTTATAAATAAAACTCAATAAAACTGAGAATGTTCTTCTGTTATCTCTCAGTGGGTACAAGCCGAAAATAATAACGCACAGCTTGTTTTCAAACGAACTGCGCTATCTATTTAGACCGTCAAAACAATTGTTCCAATTTTCTTCCGCCTCTTGTTCATAGAATGACAGAATAAATCCGATAGATGTAATTGGTATCTAAACCACAAATCTATTGATTGCACGATATATTAGTTGGAATTCCTTAACTTTTTTTGTTGTTCTCAATTACCTTTCACTGAAGTGCAATACTTTTGTGCCTTTCTTTTTTATTGTTACCTAATAAGCTCATACGCAGGCTATTGAATTACATGTATGTTGTATTTCAATTGAAACAAGATAATTTCATAAACTCAAATGAAATGAGGTCATAACAAGACATAAGATATAACGACAACCAATAAAATTCTTCATTACGATGAACGACTCAATTAAAGCTAGACTCCCATAAAACGACCTTCGACGAGCAAACACTAAAATTTGATGAATGAACTTGAACTTAAATGATGTTCGGTAGTAGTAGAAGCATACACCATTTGTCACGCATAAACGAAAATTATTCAATTTGCATTATTTGTCCGTCTGTTTGTCTGTGGATCCATCTACAGTCAAAAAGTCCATAAAAATAAAGATTGCAGTTCCACTTGTTCTCCCGAGAATACCCAACCAGGGGCTTCTGTGAAAATGAAGAAACAAAATTAGTCACAGATGTGAGGATCGAATTGGAGGATGAGATTCTGGCGCGTCTTCTTAACGCGGAGTGTGTCATGGTTGCATGGTATTCTGAACCAGATTTATAGCTTTCTTGTTCGAAGAGTTTTCTTTTTATTGGAATTGAAAAGCTATTAAGCAACAGCAGGGCAACGAAATGTCATTGTCACTCTCGTATGTTCGATGTTGTCTTTTTACGATTAAAAGAAATTGATCTGCGAACGACCCTTGTGAACTGAATCAACGGACGGCGTCTTAGATGTGATACGTCTATAATTAAGAGTCTCAACCTATTGATAAAGCAATGAAAGATATTCCCATTTTATCTTGTGATATGGATTACTTGGAGCAGTGATTGATGAGTAAAACTGTTTCTTAGATGTCGGATCAGAGAAGACATTACTTGTGATGATTATGAAGTTATTTTGTTGCGGATTACTTGTAACTGTGAGAATACTTTCGTACAGTTGCTGAATTAAGAAACAAACAAAATGACCGTAACTTCGCCTAATCTGCCTAGACCGTGTCGAGTAAAGGCCATTAATGCTCCGGTTCAGAGCGAATTCGTCGAATCTAGAGGGGCGACATAGTAAGAAAGGAACTTTAAGTACGAGTAAGTCTCGAAATCAGGGACCGAATTACCGTATCGTGAGATGTGATTCGTAATCGAGCACTACGTTACTGAAAAATTCATCATCATGATTTTGCATTCCTCCATCAGGGGATCGAGTACTTTTTCAGTCACATTCATTCGATAGGTACGGAGTTCTTGTATGGGAGCATTTATGAGAAAAACAGTGTTATTTTTATTTTCATACAATTCTTTGTTAATATTTTTACAATAATTTGTTTGGTGTGAAACTACTTAAATAAATAATAAAACTAATTAAATAAATAATAAAATCTTATGCGAAAATTTTTTAGTATATTATGATAAGAAAACGGTAATACGGTATATAAACTGAGGAAACATAACGCAATTGAATTATATGTTTTAGTTTTTATTTATAAGTTTTCCTCTATTTATTCTGAAATTATTACCTGCATATACTAGCCAAAAAGCCAGTGGCCTTTCTGTTAAGAGACTATAGAATATATGTATATTGTTACATTTCCTATGGTTAAAGTGAGAAATATTGCGTATCATTTACTTTCACTATTAGGTACAAAATTATGTGTCACTAATAAAGGAGTACCTAGTACCCGTAGGTTGTGAATGGAGTTAACTTTAAGTCTTTAGGGTCGGAAAACAAAATCTACCACACGCTACTCAGTTCCTAGATGATGAGCAATAATTATCCATAGCTTAAAATATAAGTTAAATTTAAATGGGTTAATCTATTCCAAAGTTATACTTGTAAATCTTTTTAGAAACATTAAATTGCTTGTTATGAGTTGTCCCTTAATCTGAGATATATGCTTTCGCGGACTTTTTTTTTTATAGAACTGTTCAATTCCAAAAAATTTGTCATTCAACGATTTGACGTATGTCTGTCGACATATAAAATGTAATAGCGCAGGCAAATAATTTCCTCGCGACTTGTGAAATGATATTGATTAATGATATCCTACAATAATCAAATGTAGTAGTAGTAGTAATGTGATTTTATTGTACAATAAAGAATTTTCTTCAATCTTGCTTCCATTCCTTTTCAAAAAAATGTTCAATGGGTGAAAGAAATCTACATTGAAATTGACTCAGCTATTCACACGTTATATGGTACGAAAGCAAACTGAACGTCAGAACACTGAAATCATTTAGTGATTTAAAATACGTATATATGCTCTTGCGGACTTTTTTGTATATATTTTTGAAATCTAAAAGTCTCATGCATTGTTTTCACATTAATTAACTTCGACTTCGAGGCACGTATAGCTTTATGGGCCAGTGTATTGATACCAGACGGAATTAGCATATACTATAGCCTAGTTAGTGTTCAGAAAATGTTCCAATGCACTGAAAAAACCGCATCAAAACTGGTGAAGTTGTTCTCGAGTTTTAAACGGTCACGCAGAAAAACAAACAGAAACAAATTTTTAATTTTACAACTTATAGAGAAGCTCTATATATTAGCTTTAGCCAAAAGCTGGTATGTATTTTGTTTGCACTCGTTCAAATAAACCATAGCACACAATTTCATCGAAATTGGTTAAGCTGTTTCTGAGATGTAGCCGATTTCCAAGAGTACCGTTATACGTATTTTTTTGCAAATAACCTGACACTTAATTTTATAGAATTCATCTAAACTATGTAAAATATCTAAATTTTCATCGGAATTGGTTAATCTGATTCAAAGATATAGTCGATTTTCAAATATCGTTATATGCATTTTTACCAAAACCTCTGAATGCCATTTTGTAGCATGCTTCTGAACTAACTAAAATACCAAATTAGGTCAAATTTGTAGCAGCAATTTTTTCAATAAAATAACGTTTCAACTTTTCGTTACACCCGGATAATATTTATTCAAAATACTGTTATATCAACCTTTTACCAAAAACCATTTTCTGTTCTGTAGCATGCATTCAAATTAACTAAAGTTCCAAATTTGGTCAAAATCGTTTGAGCCTTTTTGGAGAAAATCAGCATTTCCCCTTAGAGCTACACTCTATTTTATCTTAAACAATTTCAATTTACAAAACTGGTTACAAACCATATGGAGGCATATACCTCCTGTGAAGATGACTATACTGTTGACGAAAATAAGGACAACGACACACGGATCTGCAGCGGTGTCACTAGACGCCATAAACAAATTACAATGGGAAATGCTTAGATGAATGTATATTCAATGAAAGGAACCTCAGCATTGTTTACCGGATTCTCAAGAAAAGAGACCTTCTGAACTGTGTCAAATACAGATGGATCAGTATCCTCAACAGTGGGTATAAAATCTTATCTGTCATACTATTTGAACGCCTTACTCGTAAACCTTTTGCTAACAATCAAATCTAAAATATTTCTTTCAACACCCTTTCTTTGAAATATAGGGTTCAGATAGATACCATTTTTGGCTAACGTCAGTGTAAATATTCTTCATCGCAAGTAATTCGAAACTCCTTAAGGTAGGTGCCCGAGAAGTCGTAAAGGCCTCATCTTCTTCAGAATAACGTCCCCCAATTATTATAAATTCTGGTGAACTTCACTGATCGGGTTTTCTTTGGTACAATCAAACGCGGCTGCTGTCTTCACATGTTAAAGTTTCCCGATTTTGCCCAATTTACATTAAAATTTGCTTTACTTACGGGTTTCGAACACCATATTGGTTTTAAAATAAAAATCTAAAACGTTTCGCTTTTCTGTTTCTAGTACGACAACGTAAATTCCTGTCTGAATGTCCTTCGTACACAACCAGTCAGTGGTTTGGAAACAATCACCACCAACGACATCTGTGCAGGGCGATTAAAAGCTGTGCTCGCTTTATTCTTTGCTCTTAGTCGATACAAACAACAATCCAAGCAGTCGAAAAGTTTAACCGGTTCAATAAAAGCTGAAATACACCATCAACCGCAAGCACAGCAACAACAGCAACAACAAACTTCAGCAAATAATCAGAACCAGTCGACAACGAATGCAAATGTGATACCAGCTCAGACAGTTCAGAACGGAAATGACGCCATGGCAAATAGGTGAGTGAAGAAACTTTAATTTGTATTTTTCCATTTCCAAAGACAGTGTGCATATCCAATCCTACTACCATATGTTTTCGTTAAGATATGTGGTTGGTGCATTTACTAGTACATTTGGTATACAATTTATTTCTCCAATGTTATGAGTTCAACGACTTTTGTTTTTAAAGATCTGATGGGTTGTGTCTTTACTGTGCCTTAAGTTATGACACGAATTATGCTGATTCGTATAATTTCTGTACGGAACGAAGAAGTGTTGCCACTTGTGTTGGGTTTTTATTTTATTTTTATTAATCTTTTCAATTTCCAAGAGAAAACAAAAATATTCGTGGAAATGTGCATTATCAGTCGTAAAGATAACTCCTATTTCATTGGGATTTTTGAAACTTTTTTTGTTTCAACTTACTGACAAATATGTTTACAAGATATCCTATGTACAATTAGTTGTATAGTTGAAAATATATTTTATCAGTCTTAACCATTGTGCTTCAAATAGGGTAATTGGCTGGACAAAAAAATAGCAAACCAAGTAATAACAGAGAAAAAATGTATTTTGCTTAGTATATTTTTAAAAGAAAATTAGTATTTAGTCACGAAACCCTTATTTTTAATAACAGCATTGACTCTGTTCTTCATAGAATCGACTAATTTGCGACATTTATTCAATTCAATTCAATTCAATTCATTTATTCCTCATTAAATCTTCATATAGTCTAACTTATAAAATAGTACAAAATATATATTAAAATGAGAAAGGTTAGTGACATTTTATATTTTAATAACAAAAATAGTGTCAAATGTCATTTCAAAATAGATTATAGACTTCTGATAGATTATGGGTGGGGTGACCCTTAGAAAAAATTTATACATACATATTGTAATATGCAAGCTACGGCTCGAGTAGATAAAACAATATTCTGTGAAATTATTTCTTTATTTTCTAGTCTATAGAACAATTCAGGTTCACACTATACTATTCTTCGCAATTCTTTTCTTACAAGGTCTCTGTCCTCTCAAATCACTTTATCTCCTTTCAATTACTTAATTCACAAATCCAAACTAATTACTTCTTCTTGTTAAATCTCAACTTTCAATTTATCACAAAATTACAACTTCGCCCATTATCACTTTTCTAATCTCTTCGCCACAGTTTAAAAACTACTGCTCCCTTTTTTGATCGCCATCTGTCCTTATATAGCAGAAGTTTCTGATAGCCAGAAACTTCTAGCAAATTCTTCGACCACTGGAACAAGAGAAATTCCAAGATGACAATCATTCTTGCAGTTATAATTCCCTCTCATCCGTGATATTATCCGTCTCTTTCGTAGACATGAACTGTGGAAACCGCAGACACGAACCTCGAATGAAAGGACACTTCGAACCAAAATTCTGCCAGAATGAAAAGACACTTCGGAATTTGTTGCATCATACTTTTAGGGGCGTAGTTATTATTATGCTACACTGCCCCCCTCTTAGACGTGTTCGTCCCGAACAAGTGCATCCTCATTTCGGCCATTGTATCGACTCAGTCGGTCCACATGAACCACTTTCATTTTGGCCCTTGGTCCTCGCTGGATGCGGTAGACAACATCGTTGATGCGGGTTACTATTCTGTAGGGACCTTCCCAGTTCCGCTGTAATTTAGGTGATTTCCCCTTTTGGCGATGGGGATTATACAGCCACACCAGATCTCCTTCCTGGAATCCTGACGTAGTTGCCTTGGCATCATACCTGGTCTTCATGCGGTCGCTCGTCATCTTAATCTGGCTTCTGGTCCTTTGGTGTATGTCCATAAGCCTTTCCCTAAGGTCCGCCACGTACTCTTCTTCATTTCTGGGCTCATTGGTAGGAGATCCAAATTTCACCTCACTGGGTAAACGAGCTATTCCACCAAATAAGATTTCGAACGGCGTATGCCAAGTAGTGCTATGCACGGCACTTCTATAGGCCATCAAAAACAAGGGAATCTGCCGGTCCCAATCCCGTTGGTAGTCACCTACGACCTTCGAGAGATGTTCGTCCAAAGTCCTATTGAAACGCTCCACCATACCGTCCGACTGTGGATGAAGCGGGGTTGTCCTTGTCTTTTTGATTCCGAGTAGTTGACACATCTCTTGGAAGATTCTTGACTCGAAGTTCCGCCCTTGGTCAGAATGCAATTCCAAGGGCACACCGAATCTGCTAACCCAATTGTAGACGATCTGCTCCGCCACGGTTCTGGCTTCCTGGTTAGGGATCGGAAACGCTTCCGGCCACTTACTGAAGTAGTCCATCACTACGAGTATATACCGATTACCATTGTCGGTTTCCGGAAAGGGCCCTGCGATGTCAATGGCGATTCGTTCGAAAGGTGCTCCCACGTTGTATTGGTGCATCTTACCTCGAGTCTTGATTCTCGGACCCTTGCTAGCTGCACACACGTCGCATTTTCTGCACCAGTATTCGATATCTTCCTTCGCTTTTAACCAATAAAAACGTTTTCGTACCTTTTCTAGCGTCTTATTCACTCCCAAGTGGCCTCCGGACGCCCCGCCATGCATTTCCTGTAACACTTCCTTGACCCTCGTCCGCGGTACGACAAGCTGCATTACATTTTTGACGGGCGTCTTCTGGTCCCGAAAATTGTTCTGCCGTGTAGAGCACTAAAAAGCATTCTTACGGAACATCCGAGTGATTTTGCGATACATCAGATCGATTGGCCTTGATTGCGTAGAGCCAAAATGGTTTCTCGCTTAGCTTTCGAGCAATGTTTTCCTCTGCCCATAATACTGTTTGCTAAATGCAGAACAATCGTCTAAAATAGCATTAATTTTTCAGGGCACTATTTAATTAATAAATCCTACCAATTTATTTCCTAGGCTTAGCTCGAAAGCGGTTTGCTTTAAATTTTAATTTGCGTGTTGCTATTTTTTTGACTAGCTAACACAGTACCTTGTCACAGAATAATTGCTACTGTAATGTGTTGACAACAAGTTTACCGTAACATTTTAGTGCGTTGCTTTCCTAGAATCCAGCAAAAGAGTACCGCTACGTACAATACTAAAGAAAAGTAGTAAGTGTTGCTATTATTTTGGCCATAGCTGTAAATGCTTAATGGGATAAAAAAAAGTGGAAGGACTTTAAGGTTTAAAATTGGTACTTACGAGTAACTAAACATTTGTTAAATCAAACAGAATATACACTGTCGGTCAAAATAAAGTGAAAAACTAAACTTAGAAGCATTTTTTAGTTCTTAAAGCGTTATTACGTTTTCAAAATTCAGCTTTTAAAATGAAAAAAACTCAATAGCTAGTGACTCCCCCTTTATTCTGAATTACTGCCGCAAGACGCTTGGGCATGCTGGAGACCACATTTTTCAGCGTGTCGCCTGGAATTTTCTCCCATTCAATTTGAAGGCTTTCCCAAAAAAAGGGTAAGTAGCGACGCTTATCCAATGGAATCTTCTCATCCAAAATGGACCAAAGGTGCTCACTTTGGTTAAGGTCTGGGGATTCAGGTGGTCACTCCAATACATCAACTTTATTATTATTAGCTACTTTGCTCGTAGGCTTTGAGTCGTTATCTTGTTGAAATATGTATATAACTTCCCAACGACATTCTAGAAGTAGACAAAGATACATTTTTCCTGATAATGTTGACGTAAGTTAGATCCGTCATTTTGGTATCTATTTTGACCAGATTTCCAACGCCGCTAAAGGAGAAACATCCCCAGACCATTACTGACCCTCCTCCGTGTTTTGTTTGCGGCGTTAATAAATACTTTGCGAAGGCTGGGCGTTTTCGGATGTTGACTGTACGAAGCATAGGCTTTTTCTTCGGAAAAAGTTTTTTAATCCGCTTTCTTGGAGTCGGCTTTGCACTGTTCTTGGTGTTATACTTAATTGTAAATCTTCTTTAATACTCCTTGCCGAAGAAAAGGGGTTTTTCCTGGCCTCAATTTTGATTCGTCAGTCTTCGGTTGCTGTGGTCTTCCGCTTCCTTCCGCAAGAACTCTTAAAACTGGCAACCGTCCCTCGTTTTTCAAAGTTAAGGCAGATCTTCCTTACCCCAGAAATTGACAATTCATATTTTTGTGCCCGTTTTTGAAATGTCAATCAACTTTGACGGTCCAAAACTAGCAGTTTCTTCACCTCGGGTGGTAGCATTTTCATACCAAAACCTTAACAGAATAAAACAAAATAAATAAACGAACATAAAATTTCCAATTTTGATTTAAAGTAATAATAAGCAATAGTAAATATCTGTTCTGAAAAATTATAAAATTATTTACAATATTCTAGCGCGTCGCACACAAAATAGAAAATGCACTTCATTTTGTCGCGTCTAAAGTACAACTGCTGCAGAATTACCTTAACTGATAGTAAATAGACAAAAGTAATTAACGGTTGATTTTTACAAAACGGTGAACACATGTGTAGGTGACGTCAGCACAAAAGAATTGAGCCATAAATGCTTTTTGCTTTTAACTAACAGGACTTTAAAAATGAATTAACTGCTTTTGTACTTTATTTTGTCCGACAGTGTGGTTTCGCTCTTTAGTGTCAATAACATCGGAAAAAGTTCAATAACATGCATTAATCCCTTTTTTTTGCCGATGTGTCCCTGTTTCTTCAAGTACATAACACTCATTACTTATCAGTAAGTTCCACTAATGAAATTAAAATTTTACTCACTAAATACTTATCAATTTCTAAGCTTAGTGGAGTGATAAGAGCCTATCCAAAATTAATTTTTTGTTTTTGAGTTGATAACTTGCTTTTTGGCGCTACTTTTGTGTAATTATAATTATGAGTTGATAGACACATTTACTGGCACAGCAAACACACAATTAATACTTATACACTGAAACTCTGGCTAATATAGTGGCGTTATGTATTTGTATCAGGCCTGTTTGTGTCGGGATGACTTTTGACAAAGCTGTGAATTGCAACTAGTTGGGGAGAGTCCAGAGAGCAGGCAATATTTTTTCAATAACTTTTCGCTTATTATTTATCAGCTTATCATTATTTTCGATAATGTTTCACCAAACTAAAGAAAGAATTGAAAAAAAATCATTTAGATAATTCATTAGAACTGAACTTATCGAAATTCTGTCGCACCAAACGAGAAATGTATAAGTAACAAATGTGCTGCCTAAAATTGATAAGTTAAACAATAAAATGTTAATAAAAATTTCACTTTTCAAAAGCAATTTCGATGTAATCGGTTGTTTTTTGTCAATATTAAGAAATTCTTAGGTTAAAGAGATTATTTAAGGAAGACTTAAAAAATTAGTATGTTTTAGGCATCGTGTGTATATTACACCTTTAATTCAGAAACATTGGAGGATTTTCATATAACGCGTGTGCAAATACTTGTTAGAGATTTGAGAACGTTTGCAACATAGTGCATAGCTTGTTGATAAGCTTTCCAATTCAAAATCTTATATATTTTGTTTGATAATTTACTTTTTTTCGAAAAACGCTTACCATTTTCACTAAGCAAAAAATCGATTTAATAAAAAAAAAAAAAAAAACAATTCAATGATAAGGTGCATGGGGTTAAGTAATAAGTGATTCGGTAAATAGTGCCCAGCATGCATTTGCATTTGTGGTATTCTTAGAACTACCTACTCGGCATTCTTTTCCATCTGATACTCTCAATAATATTCGGTAGACCGATGACAACCGGTACAGTCATTTGACTTAAAGTTGGTTCACAGTGCTTCTGCTTAGTAGGATACTCCGCGATTTTGAGAGAACTGAAGTTTATTACATAAAATACTGACTAAACTCTAAATAGCTGTTCTTTTAGTAAAAGATTCCACTATCTTAATTAGACAAGGCCGGTAGGAATAAACTTCTATAGGGACGGATGGTTCCAAGATTGATGAAGGGGTAGGAGGAGGGTTCTTCTCCGATAAGCTGAATATTGACAATCTATCTATTGTCTTTCCAAATCACTCTAGCGTGTTCAAGGTGAAAGTAATGGCGGCCAAAGAAACTTCATACTAGCCGAAGTAAATCTTCTTTGTACATTTCCAGTATTTTCCCTAAGAAGAAAGATTAACTGCTGGTTTTTCTTTTCAATAACCTAGATGACTTCGCTTCATTAGAAGCTCCGCCTGTTTCTGTAGATATGACTGTAGAATTCCAAAATCCGGCATTATGGGCCTACTTTTACTCTAAGGAAATGCATTTGCATTATAGTGGAACAAACATTCAGACAGGTAATCAATCAAAATATTCCAACAGATGCAGTCTTAGGTCTATCAAAAAAGCCAAGTACAATACCTTTTATTTTGATAAGAGATTATTTTCTAGAAATGTAAAGAGGTAAGAGGAATTATTTGGTGAAACGAAATAAACAGAAACTTAAGAAAACTGTTTAGCTTACCACTTTTCCATAGGATGATATCGTTCACGAATTTTCTGTTTGGTGGAAAACAAATTTGATACATTTTATTAAACACTTTGTTGAAACAAAGTTATCCAAAATTATGATAAGTAGATAAGAGAAAAGCTGTTAGAGGAATAGAAGCCTATCTCTCCAACTACTTATCAACTTAAATTCTTCTTTGACAAGTGTAATATGGAGTGATCGTTTGATGAATGCCTACTAATAGAACAAACATTTAGACAGGAAGACAAATAATTATTTTAGGTCTAACAAAAAGTCAATAACAAGACAGCTTATTTTGAAAGGCTTTTTGATAGCAGCCTATATTATTACATTCAAAACACTTGCCAGCTCATTTAATATTTGGTGAAACAGAAATTGATAAGTTTAACTTTCTTTTTGATAAAGCAGTAGGCTATAGAAAAATATGATAACTTGATTAATAATGAGTGACAAGCCATTGGATAAATCAGGATCCGGATGATCTTCGCATTCTATCTGCTCGATCGTGAACACTTTTAAATTATTTTTTTGCTGAAACCGAGTTATCGAAAGGTGTTGTTGTTGGTGAATGATAAGCGATAAATCATTAAAAAGACTTAAATCTTAATCTTTCCAATTGTCCCTTTGTTGAAACTGAAAGTCATCTATCAAAAAGTATGATAAGTGATAAGTCGTTGAAAAAACACGATGATCTTCATAATCTATGATATCTGCTTAATCGTGAACGCTTTTCAATTATCTCTTTGGTGAAACCAAAAGCTATCAAAAAGAATGATAATCTAATAATGATAAGTGATAAGTCGTTGAAAAGACAAGGTCCTGATGCATAAATTTAACTGCTTGATTGTGTCCACTCCTGATTCGTATAAATTTGTTTGAATTATCAAATGCGGTCCGCGAAAGTTATCCGAGCCAATCAAATAAAATACTCTAAGTGCCTGATTGTTGCACGATTTAACAGACTCGTATCTAAAATGAAACGTGTTTATTGAAAACCCAGTTGGAATTTTATAACCATTACCTGCATCTTATCATCGTTAATATCTTGAAAACCACAAAATGTACTCACAACTACGTAGCCCTCCTTCCCGAAAGGACTTTTCAAATATCTACATATCTAGAGGAAATTGGCAAGACCGAGAAGTACCCAGGTATTTGGTCATCACTTAAGGACACTCATGAAAGACCCTCAAACAGACAACAGCCACCACTGACTCCCCAAAAAACACTGCGACGAGTACATGTGATTTAAATCATCCCCCCCAAGTGTTTGCCAGAGTGCACATGTATGTATACAGAGCATATAGGACAAGCTGTTGTATACATGGATCTACCACCCAATATGCATCCCATAAGTGAAAGTCATATAAAAATGTCAATGCCAGTGTTTAAAGCACACATGCCACCCATTATTTACGGCAACAAATTCCGACAAATGGCTAAGGGGAATGTAGTAGTAGGTAGTCCGTTGCCATCCCTTTTCATGTTACGAGTGATGTCAGTTCTGTCGAAATGTTATAAGAATGCATTTTTCAGTAGAATCGTTGATGCACAAGCATTTTGACATCTCTATGACAGTCGATTGTGTGTTTCCTGATTGGCATCGGAGATTGGGATATTTTCCCTTTTTAAGTTTTCAATTATTTTACCATGGAATATGGAAAGGAAGGGTTGTTAGGGTAACCATAGATTCGTCTGGATTTCAACCCTTAAATCGTTTACGTTGCTATTCTTTTTTTGGGCTTTTCCTCTTTGTTTCGTATTTTCTGTGAAAGACAGTCAGCGTGCAGATTTATTGCGAGAATTCGCCTTTATAGCCCCCGCACGCCCGTCTCTCGACCTTCGATAAAGCAGCTGCCTTAGCAGTTAATGGTCTGAAATAGGTATCTTTCGCAAGTTTTGGATGCCAGCAACAGTCTAGGGTTACATGACAATTGGAAAGTTTTTTTCTTTTTGGTTGGAATCTGGTCTCGAAGTCATGGAAACTTATCCGACTTCTATTTGGTTGGGGAGCACATCCCCTTTTTTCGTGTAACGGTAGTGAGTTGAATCTTTAAGAGAACGGATAATTGAGTGTTTGCCAGAAGATATAGAAGGATGCATGTAAAGCGTTTTCTTCATTTTAACGATTTGTTATTCATATTTCCTGCGTGGAAATAGGGAGGAAAATCTCAGAAAAAAACGATAAACGAAAAACGAAACTCCAACTGTGACGAAGGCGAATATATCATATCAAGCCCACATTTGTTAAAAAGTCAAAGGGGAGGCGGTTATGGTGATTTGAATTTAAAGATCTCTGTAAAGAAAAATGTACAAGGATGTCTTTGTAGTTTGAATGGGGGGAAAAATGTGTTAGCTTCTCCGAGAGGTAAAAAATGAAAAGTATCAGACTTCCCGTAGAGATAAATGCTGTTGTCTACAACTGCTTTAATGTCTGCTTACGGTCTGGCATCTACCGGGAATGAATTTGATTAATTTTTGTGAAACTTGAGTTGGAAAGTACACAAATCATATATATTGTATATATAATTTTAGTTGAAAATGTTTCTTTGAAGTCCTCTGTACTTTTGATAGTAGGTTGTGGAGTAGGGTTGTTATCGCTGTTTATTTATATGACACTAACTTCGATTCATTCTGCCAAAAATTGATTTGCTTATGTTTTTATATCTATAGATAAATGCTTCAACGCCTGGGCACGAGGTGACGAAACTTTGTTATGTTCAATTATTCTTAGCTCAACAAATGACTCAAAAATGAGAGACAGGCAAAGAATGAAGTGTGTAGTTTGCAATTTTGCGGGTGTAGGGCGTATTCCTGTCTCTCTCTCGCTTGCTCTCTGAAATTTGGCTATTTTAACAATTTCTTTTACCATACAGAACACCCATTTTGATAAAATAATTTTATTATTTGCACGTGTTGTTGAACGCTACATCCGTCCATGGTGATTTGACAAAACAGACTGAATAAATGACAGCCAATTTGACAGATGTAGCTTCAACAATATGGCCGCTATCACCTGTCAAAGTTCGGAAGTCCCTATTGGAAGACCCTGTATATTCGCGGTTAAATTAATCGAAGGTTTTCTCAAAATCCACGAACATAAGGAACAGCGATAACGTTATCTCGATCGTATGCACGAGGATGAAGCAGTTATTGTAATTCCCAACTGATCTGTATTAATGAGAGCAGAATACATTCGTAAAAACCACCTGCTTTCATTATTTCAGCTATTTACCTATTAAGCCCTGCGGCTTATTGTTCTTGAGGAGTTTAATTACAGGTTTGATTTTTACAAGTAGAGTTGTTTCAATGCCTCTGATTGATCTGCTCGTATCCCTTAACAAAATCCTCATTAGCAAGTTGCGAAAATGCACTTTCCAGCTACATACGTAGCTGATCATTCATTGATACCAGTATAGTGCCGCCCACATCAAGTGCATGATTCAGTATAGCTTCCTTTCATGTGCCCTTCTTGCAGCGCTTTTTATGCCAGCTTGTCTATATTGCAATATATTATTCCACGTATTGTATTGGTTGAGATTATTATTATCATTGTTTCTCTGAGGTTGATTCGAGTATTTCGCGTTTGTTATCCATACGCTGCATGACCTAGACATAAGCTAGGATATGCAGCGTATTATCCGATAACCGGATAAATGTCGCTGAACAGTAGTTTCATAAAGCAAACGCGTTTTTGACTGAGATTATACCTCAGTCTTTGTAAGGAATTTTGATTCGGTCACCGATGAAATGTTCATTACTTGTAGATTAACAGAAAAGCTGTCTGGCGGATGCAGTATTGGAGTGCTGGATGATCTAATTGCTGAATTTGAGCTGCAATCAGGTCTAGATCGTTTACCATCCGATCCTTTGTATTTAATGCCAGAAAGTCTTAAAATCTCGATTAATGGAGTGGATAAATACTCGTACGTATCATAAATCCTTATCTACTTGTATATTTTTAGCATAAAAGCGATGAATCCATTGGTTTATCTTAGAGTGGCCAGGAAATTCTTGTTAATTTTCAATTATCATTGGAAGGTCAGAATTTTATATTTTAATGACTTTCGAAATCGTAGTCTGGTCATAATTCCTGCAGTCTAACGATTTCTTACTTCTAGAGATCAGCAAATTTCGGGCTAGTGCATGCGACATGACTTCCCATGTGATCCGCTTTTGCGATGGGAAAGAGCAGAATCTGAATGATTCCTTACCTTTTCCTTTTTCTGTGTTCGGAAACTCTGTTCGCGACCTTTTTGATGCCGTTTTCAGCCATTTATCGGCACGGTTCGTATAACATCTTAAATCCGTTCCAGTTGATAGAATAGTAGGTAGAAATGAATTGGACAGGATTGTGGTGCGGTTGATTAAGTCTTGGCTTTTAGTTAAAATAGCCAAAATGGTATATTGCCAGTGCAAGTTTTGTTCTTTCTTGTAAATATGGTAAACGATACTGGGTTTCTATTCATCGGGCATACTTTCATTGCGAAAAGTAAGGCATGGGTTATTTATTTTTTGAGATTATTCATATTAATCATGTTGTCCCTGTAAGATGGACGACTCGGCCAGAAAAATCTGGCAACTAAAGAAAAACTAAAAACTATTGAAATTGCTTCTGTCACCGCAGTGAAAGCTTGAATCCTTCAATCCATCGTCAAGTATGTTAACCACATCTCAATGCCACTTATGCATGTACTCTAGCGCTAAGTAGAGACAGGAAAACAAATCAACTTCCTTCCTAAGAAGCTGTCAGTTGCAAACAAGAGCACTTAATAAACCTCACATTCATGCATCCCTCCATCAAACTCAGGCATTCTGCTTCCCAGTCCTACGCGCTTCAGTGGATAAGTCGTCCTCCTTAGAGGAAGTTGCACAATGTATACAGTCAGTACTTCTTCCCTCCCCTGAGGGTAGTAATTTCGAAGTTTTAACAAGCAACACGACTTCACTTCAAATTATGACACATAACTCATAATTTCTTCTCACAAAATGCCACCTTTATCCCCGCCTACTGAGACATGTTTTTCTTTGTATTCCATTGGAACGGTAGAGGGGTGTCGTGTTACCCCTGGCGACTTTTCAAAAATTGTGCATAGAATTTTCCATTTATAATAATAATAATGACGAACTAACTACTTTCGTAATTAAATCCCCTGAGAGAGGAGATCAGCAAACTTTCAAGTGGACATTGAAGAGCTAGAGCACTCTTGAATGTTTTCTCTCTCGTCCTCTTTGCCTTGGATTTCATCCCTTAGGCGACTGACACTGAACCCTTGAATCCTTTTCGATATCACTGTGCGTTTAACATACATATGTATAATACACTCGCGAGTACATATGGATGTGCGTCTGTCTAAATTCGTTCCGAAATATTTCTTTATGATATTTACGACCCGATAATAAACCGTAGGATAATCGACAACGACGGACGAATGGCTTCCCCCCGGGTCCAGTTGTATTTGCAACATCAAACAAATAAACAAACACACACCGACAACCTAATAAAACGCAGACATCCACAGAGAAGAAAAGCAAATCAGACCATAGCCAGACAAACGCTTGTGGGGTTGCATGCAAACCATGGGGAAACTCTAGAGGAAAATATTTTCCATATTTGTTCAGTTATTTTCTCATATGTGGAGAGATGTGAATGTTACAGGAAGAGAGGAATGATGGTTCCGGCGTTGGAAAAAGGATTTAAAAAAGTAAAATAAAAATACACCTCTCTCGAACAGTCAGGAGAACATTTTCAAGGACTCGACATTGCGTTTACTGTACCCATTGAGATCCGGTTACATTGTCGTTTAGTGGGAGTGGCAGAGTGAGAACGGTTTAAATGTTCTCGGGTCGCAAGTTTCATCGTACATATGCGGGAGATTTCACAATAAAGCTGAATAGGGCCTATTGCATGAAAATGAGAAAAGGGAGAGAAAACGGATTAATGTTCGATACAGCTCTCTAGACTAGATTTGGAATGGATTTTTGGTGGTTTGAGCAAACATACTAGGGAGCTAATTTTTGTGAAGGGGGTGCTTATATTCACAGATGAGATGGTTGTTTAAAATAGACCTCATCCATATGTATGTATGTACAAGTATGCACATATTCTGCATATTATTGATGTGATATTGTAAATAAAAAAAGATGCTTAATTGAAAATTTGTTATTTACGAAAGATAACGATGTGACTGGTCTTGGAGTTCCACTCTTTTTTGAAATTACTTTCATTGTAGTTATTGTTTTTCTATAATAACTGGATCCTTCGACATACTCTTATTTAAGCCTGAGACTTAGTACTTTTTTTTAGTGTAAAGGATAAAGATAACTTTGGATGCAGTTGTATGACCAGGCTACTGACAACACCGGAGGTGTATTTGGATTATATTAACGCAATGGCCCTTATGTTTACGATTGGATAATTTCGGTGTTCTTTTTCCCAGATATGACCCAAAACCAAGACGTAATCAACTGTACCTTTCCACAATCCTGCTCGTTTTTTTCATTCTACCTACTGTTCTTCGCATTGGAGTGGATTTAAGTTATTATATGAACCATACCATAATCTGACTGTTACTCGATTCAAAAAGCTCAAGGTTTCTATATTCAGATGGACCTTCTGTGATCGAAGCATTAAAGAAAATGTGACAGAAAACAAGACCAGTAAGCATTTGAAGTCTGAAGCACTGAAGCACTAGCACCAAGATAGCCATGCTCCATTGGATCTGTACACCTTTTGTCACCAGTTCGGTTTTTTTTTTTTAGCAGATTTTTTTTTATAGGGGAAACAAAAATCTTTTCAACCTTATTAAGCAAAGCCAATTATCGATCTACCCTCATACATATGTATGTACATATAATATTTGAAAAAAAATCTCCTAGACGACGCTGAATCGAATGCTATTGTAGGGGCTACTTTTACTAAAGACACTGTAGTGAATTCAATTCAAGTTAGTTTTAGTTTTCGATAGCAACAGAGCCGACGTGCTTTTTGATAAGTCCGATGTTCATTGTTAGTATTAGTTGATAAATAAAGTTAATTGCTAAAACAAAAATTCCCGTATATTTTATTGCACACACACAATCGAGCACCGAAACCCGTCGAAGCAAAAAAAAAAAAAAAGCATTTCGTAAAAAATGCTATTCCTGTCTTGCTGCGCAATTTGTCCGGGGACAGCTGTCGCGTTTTGTCTCGCTAGGCAAACTCACAGAAGGCGGTAAAAATCCGACGTTCACTAAGGCCAGTAGATAAAAACAATTGTCGCAAAGCAAAACGAGGAAAATACATATAAAATGACAGATGACGACAACGGACAGGTTCAACCTCTAGTCTTGGGTTCGCGCATCGCCAAATTACCGCCATTTTGGAAGGACGACATGGATCTATGGCTCACCCGAGTAGAAACACCATTTGGTATCGCACAAATTACACAGGATAAGACAAAATTGCAGTACATTATCGCCATTATCCAGTTATTCTGCCACACATCTGCGGCATTATGAAAGCTCCATCGACTGTCAAAATATATGCGACCCTTCGCGCAAGGATTTTACCCATGTACGCTGAAGTGTATCTCCAAACTGCGGAGATTGTTGAAGGGGACAACGCTCGATAACCAGAGGCCTTCACACTTGCTGCAAATCATGAAAAACACAGCAGGTAAGCAGTGCGCGGATTCTGTTATTAAATCATTGCTTTTAGAACAGATGCCAGAGCAAATGCATGGGATAATAATCGCAAATAATGACCAAGACTTTCATAAGCTCGCTATGCTTGCCTACAAATTGGTGTATTTGCAAAGAGCGATACAGGTCCTATCATTCAAGGCAGCGGCTTGTAATTGTTCTTAATCTTGTCCTCATCTTGCTGTCGCGCATCAAGGCGGTCACGATGGCGATCAACACCACGCCAAACAAAACCGCCTACTCATATTCGAAAGGCACTCAGTTTGCAGATTTCGGGTTGACATTGGTCCGGAACTATCCTTGCTGCCAGCCTACTACCCGAGAAGCAAAGTACCAGCACCTCTCAAACTTTATGCAATGATACCAACATTAGTACATACCGCGTGAAGAGGCTTAAACTTCATTTCGGTCTCCAACGATCAATCGAGTGGACCTTCCGCATAGCAGCTGTCCCAGGTGCTATCATCTGAGTCGATCTGCTCTTCTCAGGGCTCGGTCAATATTCACCCAATTCTCAAAAGACTTTCATCAAGACACCCGCATTTCGCAACCCTGCACTCCTGTCCAGCGCCAAGTAATAATAATAATAATAATAATAATAATATTTTGGCGTTAACAGTTCAATGCAGGGTTGGGACCTACAGCTCTATGCCGTTTCCGTAGGGCAATTTTTTCGATTGAGAGAATCTCAATCGACTTACTTCATATATAAGTGCTTACTACAATACTAATAATACCCCTGCCGAACTTTCGTGAAGGAAGTCTTATCATTTCGAACCTAAACCTATATATACGTCAAAATATATATTTTTTAAATTTCAAAAGTGTTATATAGCTTTAATATTGGCACCCCGTCCGACTCTCCCTTGAGGTTTAAATGTTTATAGTATATTTGTGAGTAGCCGTGGTCATCTAAGGCTATTTTATAACAAATTGTTGATAAGAATCAAATCAGAAAACCTATAACCTGTTTCTAACGTCTAAATTATAAAGTTTCATGAAACACGAATCGGAGGTGTCGAAGTTATGAGGACACAAACAAGCAACATCTACAAGGAACAAATCAAACGGGCTGATGACAGACGTGGTTTCACATGTATTAACATGAGTCCAGAGTAAACGCAGTAATATCCTTTTAAAATCAACATAATCTGTAAAAAAAAAAAAACGCCCTACAGGTCCTTATTTGAATATTCAAAATTACTATGCAAAATGCAAATTATTTCCTTCAGTCGAACGAGTTGCTTCTATTCGCAGAGACTTCAGCTAAATTAAAAACATCTCACATCACGTTCAGTTCTCCGCGTCTTATTGCAATGACAGCGTACATCACAGAGCAGAGCAGGGCACAGTAGGTGAACAAATTTCCATGTCCTCAGGTTGTAACACTAAAACGACCAACAAAACACTCCTCATTGTCATAATAACATCTGTTAAAAAAGAAAAACTGTAGAAAGAGCTGATGCTTAGTCTGGCGAATAAAGCACGCAAAGGCAGCAAGCAAGACAGAAAAAAAAATAGAACATAACCCCCTTAATAAACAAATGCTGTGACAAGTTTCTTTTTCATCCTCCTCCTGAGTCTTGTGTGTTTCTACCTGGTATTGTATGTTGACAGGATATATGGACATACATAGTATCGAATGGCAGCAACAGTAGACACGGAATACAACGCATGCGTCCGAAAAAAAATCTGAAATCTGTTTGACGAAATTTTCTCCAAAAAGTAATTTGAATTTTTTAACTTTAAAATAACTGCACACTGTGGGCGCATTCTGCGTTCGTGTTGAGATGACGAGCCCGAGGAGATACATTTAACCTTGATCCTGTTTGGTAAAATTGGGGAGATTATTATGTTCTGTTAAAGCAATTATGCAAATTACTCTATGGGATACAATCGTACGTAGGGACTAACAAAAGTTCGTTTCGCAAAAATAATTTTAACTTCATCTTTTTCTAATTTCTCCACATAATTCCCATTTATTTTAATGCATTTCTTCAGCCGAACTTTTGTTAGTCCCTACGTATACTGTTTAGGTTTGGAGTAGAAGAAGTTTTTTTTTTTTTTTTTTTTTTTTTTTTTTTTTTCCCGAGGGTAGGTAAAAAATCTTCATGAAGACACTATGAGGATCGGTAGCGCGTGCTCATAGTAGTGTGAGATTTTTACTCACTAAAAAAACCTCCCTTCGTGATAAATTTCTTTGATTACATACTACAACTAAGTTTTGACTTATCCAGCAGTTTTTCTTTCACGTATTGAGATCGTTTGGCAGGTCCCTTTCCATTGAAAGTTCCTGCTTGTTCCGCAAATTAGGCGCGGTTTCTTGCTATCGCGTTAAGTCGAAAGGTTTAGTCCTTTGTAGACGACGCAGTAGATTCCTCTCATCTAGAATTCGAAGGACTTCATTGTTAACGTGTCCTTGTAATCTGTCTTTATGCTTACGCGCGAAGTTTTTGATTTCATATTCGACTGTCGCAATTCCTAAATCTCTATGGATATCGCTATTTCTAATAAACCACGGTGCATTAACTATTGATCTTAGCACTTTATTTTCAAAAGTTTGTAAAATATTGACATTACTTATTTTGGTACAACCCCAAAGTTGTATTCCATATGTCCATATCGGCTTTAGCACTTGCTTGTATAAAAGCAGTTTGTTCTCTACATTAAGCTTGGAATGTTTTCCAAGTAACCAGTACATTTCTCTGTATTTGGTTTCGAGTTCTTTACGTTTTTTCTTCACGTGCGATTTCCACTTCAGCTTAGCATCAAGTGTCATTCCAAGATACTTAGCCTCGTTTGCAAACGGAATTTGAACCGAGTTTGAAAAGATGGGCAAATTATTTATTTTCTTATAAGTAAAATTGACATGAACAGATTTGTTTTCGTTTAAAGCTAGTCGCCAAATCTTTGTCCATTCATTTACTTTATTCAATGCTTCTTGCAATTTTTCAGTCGATTCTTCGATCGTTTTACCCGTTGCCAGGATGGCAGTGTCGTCGGCAAATGTAGCTAAGACGGTGCCTTCTTCTTGCGGTATATCGCGAGTATATAATAGGTACAAAAGCGGTCCAAGGACACTTCCCTGCGGCACCCCAGCCCTTATTTCTTTAAATTCCGAATATTCGTTTCCGTGTTTGACTCGGAAAAGTCGATTCGTCAAGTATTTTTCTAGAATATTATATAAGTGTTCCGGCAGAACTTGTCGTAATTTATATTTCAAGCCTTCATGCCAGACCTTGTCAAAAGCTTGAGAAACATCAAGGAATATGCTCGAGCAAATCTTTTTTTCTTCGTAAGCTTTTTCAATTAAATCAGTTATTCTATGCACTTGGTCTATTGTTGAGTGCTTGGTTCTAAACCCAAACTGGTGATTGGGAATAAGAGATCCTTCTTCTATAACCGGCTGTAATCGCTTAAGTACTATTCTTTCGAAAACTTTAGACATAATCGGCAGCAGCGAAATAGGTCTATACGATTTTTTATCATTCGGTGGTTTTCCTGGCTTCAGAATCATTATTACTTCCGCGACTTTCCATTGACTCGGAACATATTCTAATCTTATCGCTGCGTTTATAATGTAAAGAAACTTAACTAACGCTTTTCTAGGTAACGATTTAAGAAGCTCTCCTGTGATTAGGTCGTATCCAGGAGCTTTATTCGGTTTCAGTTTCTTTATTTCTTGTTGAAGTTCGGTCAGCCTTGCATTTCTTACTGTGTAATTGTGAAATGCTATATCCGACGCATTATCATTTTCAGCAAGCGCTTGCCCATCAAATGGTTTAAATGTTTCTTCTAAATGGGCGGCAAAGACTTCTGCTTTGTCTTTATCATTCTTGGCCCATTCGTTGTCATTTTTCTTGATTGGGGCCGCTTGTATTTTCGGTTTTTTAATGCCTTTTATAGCTTTCCAGAGCGAATAATTGGAATCTTTGTCCGCTGTTAAGCTTTCAATGCTGGTTTGTATTGTCCGGTTTTTAAAATCAATAATAGCCTTTTTTAGCAAGTTACACAAGCGATTCAAATGCGATTTATGTTGCGGAGCACGAGTTTGTTGCCATTTTTTACGCGCTTTTCTCTTCTCCCTTACCATTTCTTTTATTTCCGGTGGATATTTTTGGGCATGATTGATTGGCGTTTTCCTTTGATAGGGAGTATTTTTCCACGCGGCGCGCTGCAGAACTTCAACAAAACGATCAATTTCGATTTCGAGTTCAGAAAACGTCCTAAGTGATACTCTCAGTTCGGTATGTTCTTCAACGTCTTTTTTAAAGCCTTCCCAATCAGTTTTTCTGCTAGTTAGTCTAGCAGGTACATCTTTTTTAATTAGGCGTTCGCTCATCGTTAGAATGATAGGGGAATGATCGGAAGAGAGATCAAAACTTTCATCAATTTTAATACATTTGTCTGGTATTCCTTTTACAACAAAGAAATCGATCAGATCGGGTATTTTGTTGTTATCAGTCGGCCAATATGTTGGTTTACCAGTCGAGTGAAAGTCGCATCTGTGTTGCATGCAGGCGTTGTAAAGTGCTCTGCCTTTTTGTGAGACACATCTTGAACCCCAGAAGGTGTGTTTTGCATTAAAATCACCGCCAATAATAAAATTCGGTCCAAGAGAGTTGAAAATATTTGTAAAATCATTTTTTTCAAGCCTGCAACGCAGTGGACAATAAATAGACGAGACATTGAAAGAGTAATGTCCATTTTTCACGCGTACAGTGCTCACTTGCATTGTTTCAAGCTCTATCATAATCTCTTCAGAGTGTTCGATGCAATCTTTTATGATTAAAGACGATCCGCCTCTGGCTCTTTCCGACGGGTGATAAGCGTGATAGGTACTGTATCCAGTAATGTTTACACGCGATAGTTTCGTCAGGTGAGTTTCACAGATCAAACATATGTCAATGTCATTTTCCCGTAGAAATATTTCTAGCTCTTCTAGTCTTTGTATGAGACCGTTGGCGTTCCATGCAACAATTTTAAGAAGTTTCGTCATGTTCGTTTTGAAATGCTCCTATTGTTAAGCTTATATTCAAGCTTCTCCAACCTGTCGACAATTAGCGTGTTTGTTTTTGTTTGCTCCTCAAGCCTCGCAAGGATAATAGAAAAGACGTGAGATACGGGGTTTTCCGAATTATCAGTGTTCGTTTTTATTGATGTTGATGCTTGAGCACGCGTCTGCATGTCAGAATCTGATGGCTTTTCTTTAGGCGCTTTTACCTTAACGCGGTGTGGAATTTGATCGGTGTTTGATGTCGCAGCTTGAGCGTACGTAAGCGCGCCAGGGTCGGCTTGGTTGTCTCTAGTCACCTTTCTTGCAGCAGTTTTCGACTTTTTCTTATTTACCGGTTTTGAGGGTGGGTTTTCCGGCTTCATAAGTCGATCTCTTCTTTTTTGTAATTCTTTGGCTACTTCACAGCCTCTGTAATTAGCCGGATGCTTACCATTGCAGTTAATACACGCTGCAGGGGTTTTTTTGTTTACACCACACTCTTGACTAAGATGTTTACCGGCGCATTTGACACATCGCGGTTCTTTTCGGCAATATGTTTGCGTATGGTTGAATCCTTGGCATCGTTTGCACTGAGGTATCAACCTTGTATTCTTGCGCATGGGTTCGATTTTGACTACGACATTCAGAATTGTTCTTATTTCGTATATCTTTTCTAAACTCTCAGCCTTATCAAAGGTTAGCATAAAAAGAGGAAGCTCGCGCTTAACCATCGTTTCCTCGCCTTCCAATTTTTGCTTTTCCCGTTTAATTAAGTTTACCGCATCGACGATTTTAAAGTTTTTGTTCTTCAAATCGTGAACAACGTCTTCCTTTCGGCATGAGGCATGAAGTCCTCTAGCTACGACTCGTATCGGTCTTTCAGATTTATTTTCATAAGTATACCACTGGATTTTTTCAGTATTCAGTTTATTAGATACTGAGCGGTAACTGTCTGAGTCCTTTACGTTTACTTTCCATTTGTTGTTGTTGAGCGATGTTACTTCAAAATCGGATAGCAACAAAGGTTTGAGAAAAGAATGCAGTTTATTATAGTCTGCAATTCCGATCACGTATATTGGTGGCGGTGGTCGTACCTTATTTCGTGGATTTTCTTCGGCACGCGTGATTATTTTGTCAGGCTGTTCTTTACCTTCTCGTTTATTTTGCGTGTTTTCTTGCCTCGTTAACATTTCGGGCGAAGAGCCAGCTTTTCGTTTTTTGACAGGTCGTTTTTTTAGAATCCAATTGGTTTCCCGACTTAGTTCTTCATCATCCGTTTTATAATCCGTGTTATCGGGGACGATTGAACTCGCAGCAGACTCATTACGAGGTTTGGATGTATCATTAAATGCTTTATTTTCTGCTTTAAGTACATTTAATTCCTTTCTTAGTTCTTCGCAGAGAAGTTCCATTTTACTTAGCCTGGTCCGGAGTTCCATATTTTCGTCCGTTAGGCTTTGAATTTTCGCTGAAGTCCGTTGTTCGTGCGCCGACACTATCGATGTCGCCGGACTTCTAGTTCCGCACGTTTTCATGGTAGATCTTGATGTTGGAGATCTAACTACCCTAGTACCTTTTTTAAAAGGGTCAGATGAACGCAATAAATGGCTCTCCCCAGAATCCGTAGAGCCGACCTCCGAAGAGGGTGGATTTTCCAGTGTACCTGGACTGCCACCTGGGGTATTAATATCTTTCGTTTTGTTCATTGCATGTTTTTGTATACGCCATACTCGGTATACGGAGGGTGGATTTTAGTCGCCTCTTACGACAGGCATGCCTACCTCGGGTATATTCTAACCCCTACCCGAAGGGGGCTAAGAAGAAGTCTCATTCATCACTGAGTTTGATTTTTTTTATCAATAGTGTCAGAGTTCATTTGACAGGCCCTTGCGGAAGGTGGTCTCTAAACAGATAGCTCACTGTTGATTCTGTGTGTCTGTACCTATTTGTACTTAGCTAATACAACTATCACCACATACTTTGAGTTTCTAGGTCGTCACAGAAGATAACTGCACTGCGGTGTTCAATCCGCTACTCACGTCTCCCAAGGTCGAGTTGATCATGCGTGACCTAAGTATAAACCCAATAGAATCGCAGAGACCGAAGTTATGAAGTCGTATATGTATTCTAGTTATGATCAAAATTTTGCAAAACCAAATCCAATACTGAGTGTGTAGTACCAAGATACCAATATGGAGCCTGGAAGTCTTAAGCGAAAATAACACCGGACTTCAGTCTGAGAGCCAATCCCTCGAAGACCGAAATCGTGTTATTCAGCAGAAAAATAGGATAACTTCCACTATTCAACCCTCAAAAATTTTCGATAACAGTCGGCGCATGAGTCCATTCCTACATGACCGTCTTTTATTGGGCCCAGATCGCCTTATCGGTGAACGAATAAATCGTCAACGTCATATAAAAGTCTGCTGGTATACTGTTGGGAGATCTACCAACAACATGATGTTGAACGAACGAGTTATCCATTCACGGATGATGACGATTTGGCCCATTGTTGCCAGATAGCTTGACTAAAATTTACCTTTAACTTAGGAAAAAATGACCACTTTTTGCATTAAATATTAAACTATAATTTGAAGAACATAAAATGCTCAGAGATTTTTGAGATGTGAAAGAAAAACAGAGGCTCAAGGAAGTAAAAAATACAAATCTATTCAGACGATGAAACTTAAAATGTATAATTAGAATAAATGGGGTCTGAAAAACATACGTCTGTTAATTCGTCAATATGGATATTTGCTATTTTGTGTTACTATATATCTTTTCCAAACTTGAACAAATTCAAATGATACTTTTTTTATTGATCAATTCTTACTGCACATTTAGACGACAGTTTTGTTGAAAATTTGAAAGAAATACCAAAGATTTCTAGAGGGTTCGAGCAATTCCTTTCGAGAAATTCTTTAATTTGATTTAGTATCCGACATACAGTGGAACAAATGCAAGAACCAGTGCACGGGTGCTTGCCTAGTTGACTTTGAAAAGGCCTTAGACACTGTGTGGTTAGAGGGTCTTTTCTATAAGTTGACTATGCTGCGTATGCACAAACCCTTGCTATATGTAATTTACAATATGCTTATGGGAAAGAAGTTCGATGTCAAATGTGGCAATGTGATTTGGAGCAGAGTCTTTGACATTAAAAATGGTTTACAGCAGGGGGCGGTGAATTCGCCGATACTGTTTAACATCTACACGAGTGATCTGGTGAGTTCACTCAAACACGCTATAGCGTATGCTGACGATTTAGTGGCATACAGATCAGGTCCTAAAATTGAGGTCATCAACATCCTTTTGCAGTGTGACTTCGATCAAATTAAGGGATATTACTACGATTGGAAGCTTAAAATCAACTTTCAGAAGCCGAAAACAATCTTGTTTAGAACTCCATTGTCTGGTGCCTCTAGGGATACCAGAAAAAACTGGAAAAAATTGACCATAATTGGACACAACGGACAGCCATTGGCGGTGAAAAGCGTAGTTAGATATCTCGGTACCTGGCCCGGCCAGTATCGTGTTTTGCCGGAGCCAAGAGGGCTTTTGCTTTGACAAGGAGACTGTTTCGCAACGGTCAACTTGCCTCCAGGGCAATCATCGCTTATGGTTGTTCATTGTGGTTCAATATAGCGCCTAGTTATATGGGTTTTGGAGAGACAATGTCTTAGGACCTGTCTCCGGTTGTTCCGAACCCATCCCAACAAGGCCCTATACGATGGGGCTCAATTGAACAGGATTGACAATTTCCTTATTAAAGTGATTCGAAGGCACGTTGCAAGGGCGATGGCCAGCGATAATGGCCTGATCTTTGGGGCTTATTGCCCCAATGAAATGTACCTCGAGAATACGCTTCGGTCTGGCTTCATACCGACGGAGGCATTTATCCATATCGATGCAAAACGGCTTGTACAGACGAGGGATGGTATCCCGGTATTGTACCACTGCCACCACAGTGCGAGAGATAAGCGGCTTAACCACGGCTCCTGAGCTCCTCCGTTTTAGTTCCGCAATTGCGGAGAGGGACAAACGGATACTGCAAAACAGTACACCAGGTTCTGGTGGCTGTTCGAAGGGGAAGGGGGTCAACACGCCTTCCCGGGACGGTGCGTTACTTCCGGCAACATCCTCTTAATTTTAAGTTAGCTAGGTTAGTTAGGGGTTTCTGGGAGAGGCCGAGAGGTGACTGACGCCGCTTGGCCTCGGTCAGCTCCCGGCGGCGCATGTGCACCATGTTGGCGACTGCCAGGCGCCCGGGTAGCAATTGGGATGGTGACCACCCGGTGCGTGAGGCAACGAGTGCTCACCACCCTGCTTATAGTTTTTGTAGGTCAAGTAGCTTAGGTAGGTTAAGTAGTGTAGGTAGCTTGTAAGAGTTTTATTTAAAACGAAAATAATGGTAGCAAGTTTTTTTTTCTATTTTATAATTTATCTTGTCTTGGTAAATAATAATAATATGTAAGATTAGTTCGTAGAATAGTATTTAGGCCGAAAGGCAATATGTTATATGAATATAGTTAAGTTTAGAGCGCCCGCATAAGGACCAGTAAGCTAGCACAAGAAACCTGTTAATTTTTAGGTTAGATTTAGTAATTTTTGTCTAGTATGTAAGTTTAATAAAGATAATAAAAAAAAAGCAAATTAAAAACAAATAAAAAAAGAACAGCCTTGTGCTCTATAAGCCAGAATAAAAATGGAAAACAAATTACAACATATAACCTAGATATGATAGCTAAATTCAACGCAAACCACATCCAATGACAACTAATTTCAAAACCAACAAAAATAACAAGGGAAGACACTTTTTGATGGAGAACTTTAGTCAATTTAGTCAAATTAAACATTTTACAATATTCATTCAAAATTTACATCTTTTCGACAAAAACCCTTTCACCACTTTATGAAAAACTCGTCGGAATTACCACTTTTATGTAAATTGACCTCAATATGACAACAGTAATTTGGCCCCAGAATAAAGCATATTTTTTTTTTTTTAAATTCTATTTCCATAACATTGAAATTATTTTAAACTTATTTATGTATATTTAACATTAATAATATTGTTTGTTTGTCTCTTCCAGGTGAGTGTGAACAAATTATGTACATCCGACATTGTATCTATGGTGAGAAAAATGTCCTATAATAATATAATATAAATTACGCAATTCTAATTATTGTTCATAAACAGAGTACCCATTGAATAGTGAGCAAAAAAAATATATTTCATACATCCTTTAATAAAATTAATCAAATCCTTGCCGTAGCCCATCGATGGTAAACAATAAAGAACTGCACACCGATCAGTTGGTTTTATTTAAATTATTTATTAATTTAATGTATAAGGGACAAGTATTGATTTCGGGAACATTTCCTACCTGGAGATTTTATTTAATTTTGGTAGCTATTGCTATAATAGAGAAACTCTGAACTGTTTGAAGGGTGATCTTATACCAGTGAACCTCAAATATGTATATAAATAATGTGCCACGAGCGTAGTGAACTGTCTGGCAGCAGATTTGCGACTGCTCAACTGAGGATGACATTATTTTGTATACCACTTAGCAGTGACCGCCCGCTCAAGTATAACAGCTTTCACCAAACGTGCCATCATTCGTTTGTGATCGGGGTTGAGTCGGAGCATCCCCATTTTTAAATGAATTCCAAATTATGGAACACCCTCTGTACATATTTACAATTGTAAAGTCGTAACAGCTGTTGCTCATATGTGCTGCTTGTTCATAAATTGCCCAAATTTTAAAATGCTGAAATAACTTTCTTGACCATATGTCCAAAACTGGAATGTTATGTCCTTACATAATGTATGTCCAAACAAAATCGTTTAGTCTGATCGGTAAAAATTCCAGTCTTCTTGCACATTAATTTTTAAAGACCTGTTTAAAAGTATTCTTGTTTCTTTACGTAGTCTTTGCAGATCTGCGCTCCACCTTCAACTGACATTGTAGTATCTTTGCGCCGCGTCATCGCCGCCCTTCTTCATTTCCTCATCCACTGGCTCTTGGTCAGGCGCCAATCGAAGTGTGCCACTTCTGAACCCCTTTCAATCTGTTCGATTTCCCGAGCAGCGCTTGCTTGTCTATCGAGATGGAAATTAAGCTATCAGGTTGGACCTTTCCGCCACCTGCAGGAGTCGTCGGAAGCCGTCTTCTCACAGCTCTTGTGTTAACGCCTACGCTGACGAGGGTTTGAAGTATATATGTTGGTTAGGGCCTCCAGAAACCTTGCCCTTCCCACAGTCGATCGGACCACGGGTAAATTGTCGCTATTGCGAGTATCACCTTTGGTTTGCCGACATACTATAGTAAGAATAATGTTTCATATACATCTTCTCTATCTCCGAAACTATTAATGCGAACAATTTGAACAAAATTGAGAGCATGCAAATTTATAAGGACGTAAGACGAAAATTGCATATAATAAATCTTCTGGAACAAACAGCTCTTGAAAAATATTGGAATACGTGTTTTTTATATTTTTATTTTAAAACGGGTCTAACGATTTTGATCAAATTAGATATTTTAGTTATGGTGGATATATACTTTCGGGTGGCGTACCAGGTTTTCACCAAAAAGTACTATGAAAACAGTAAATTTATATACATATCTAGCTTGAAATCTAAGGTCGCTTGGTATCTGGAGTTATACTACGTACAGTTTTAGGGGTCCCAGAGCATAATAGGTCATTGATACGATTGGTTTGACAACTTGATCCCACTTGTTAAATGAAAAAAACAGAAGGCGAAGAAAAGCTTCCTTTCCTCTTAGTTTTCCTGCGGGTATTTAAGCCTAACCTAACAAATATGTATGCGACTTCTGTCTTGTTTTTTTGGCCACTTTTTTCTTACTTGCGCCTACGTATAATGGCAAGTATTGATTTCCTGAAAATTTTCTATCTCTGAATTTTGACCAAATTTGACATTCTATGATAGAGAAACTCAAATTTCTGTCTGTCTGTCTGTATGTACATATGCATGTGTGCAGGATAGCAGCCTAAACGTCTTGACGGATTTTCTTGAAACTTCATATCTGGGGTCTCGAACTCCACAAATTGGGGGTTAAATCGGAATTGAAATTTTCATTCTAACCCTAAAATTAACGGTATTTTACTAATGGCCGAATGGCATACTGCCTAAAAGATCGATATCCTCGAAAACGGCTCTAATAATTATTTTTAAATTCAATATTTGAGTTAGAGTGGACATATACCAACAGATGGCGTACCAGGTTTTTGCCAAGTATTTTAAAAATAAACACATTCTTTTTGATGATTTTATTTAAATTTCGAATGTAAGTGATTTGCAAATAAACAGCATTTATACTTAATTATCGGCTTGGGAAAATGGGGTAAAAAAGCTTGAAACCCTATTCTCTATGCTATACACTCCCTCTAAATATAATTTTTGGTCGTCATCAAGTTTGTTTTGGCGAAGAACAGGGACTGAAAACGGAATATATTTCGGTTGATCCTGTATGGAACGAAAACGATAGATTTAATTTTGGTGCTTTTTGTTCCTTCTATTAAAACTTCGTTTTCGTGAACGGATATATAATACCGGTTAAATCCGGTTTAAACAACTAATTCTTAAATATATAAAAATACGATCGTCTTCCTAATGGTATGTCAACTTCTCCGGAGCTTGTACCATTTAATGCAGAGTTGCAAACCCGATACATTCATCTAAGGCTAAAAGGCCCTACCCACACAAAAATTTGTAGGAATCAATCTGCAACAAACCTGCGCCTCGTGGATAATTAAAAAAAAAAGTTTGTTAACATCAGAAGGTTGACTCGGGTGACGACCAGGCAATCGTACTGCACCCTTCCAAACTCCCTGCAAATTATGTCGTGTAAGTGTTGCCTACTGCTCAAGAAAGAAAAATAACAAACGTTTGCACCTGTTCGTTCTTCAGCAAATCACTCAGATTTGAAATTTAAAGAAATTCGTTAAAATGCGTATATTTTCTACTTTTAAACCCACTGATTCCAGATTTTGAAGAAAATCGCTTTAGCCGTTTAGGCTGCAGCCAGTCATACATACACACATCCATACAAACCAGCAGACAGACTGTTGGCAGATTGAATTGGGAGAACTACTTTTTAGAATTTATTTTTTTATAGTAATACCAAGATACCAAAACTCGCCCTTTTAGGCGTAAGTAAAAATCGGTGTAGGATTCTTCCAAAATGTTTAAAAGAGGAAATCCTTCCAGAATAGAGTTGTTAGTAATGCCGAATCAAACACTTTTTGCCTTTCATATTGAGTAAAGTTCAAGTTAAGCTTGATTAAAAAATGTGTTGTGTTGTTTGGATAAGAAAAAAAATATTTTCAAAAGCAGTTAAAACCGGTTAATGAGATTTTTTTATTTCGTTTTCGATCTAAAAAGAAAAGTACAATTTTCGTTTTCATTCCTGTTTTTATTCTTATAAAAATTCCGGTTAATTGTGTTATTTCGTTTACGTTCTCATTTCTTTTTTAGTCCCTGCTGAAGAACACTACGAGTAGATCACTGTTGCTCAAACGCACTCAAATCCCTCACTTATAGGACTTCGTGAGAACATAAAGTTTCGCTCGTTTCCTAAGATAATTATGGCGAAGGTTATGCATACAAAGTCGTTGCATTATAGAGATTTTCTTTGTCACCAGTATCAACCAAAGAGAAAAGAGAAAAGACAATTCGTTGTTCCGATGTTTGAGCATTTTCTCCTTGCTAAACAGTCCTCGCTAGCTCATCCTTAATACCTTGCGCATATTCGATAAAAATTTACTTGAATTCTGTTGATGTTAGCATGGTTAGGTTGCACCACTTAAATTTGTTGACCTACTTACTTCAAACAGGCACTGTTTTTAGATATAGTAATTACAGTGATCCCAATCTAACTACAGCTACTTGTTACTGGCTATTACTGTTACATTCATTTCCAATTAAAACCTCTGTCCAAAGTCGAAGCCACTCCGCTATTAAAAGGTCAACATATTTCCTTCAAAATTCACGCTAATAACACAGTCTCCATCCTCTTAACGCCACAAGTATCCAATAATGATCGTGTTTGGACATTCCCATTGAAATTGCGGAATTATAAGACAATTAGAACGCAACTTCTGCGGCTGTCCTGCCGGCAACAACAACAATTTGAATGCTAAAGTCTACTTATCGCGCTCCATCTACTCTGGCACTTTTACTCTTTCATAAAACGTGATTATGATTGCGATCACACCGCCACACTGAACCGAGTTCTTTTTTTTTTTTTTGTACATCAGCCATCGCCTTGTGTATCTATGTATCTATGCGTCGGTCGACTGAGTAATGCCATACTTCGCGAACCTATTTGTTTATATCGGTAGATGTGCAGAAAACCAGTTTTCAAACGACCACAAAGCTTTACTACGATTTCGTTGCCAATTTTTGTTTTAGTTTCTTTTGTAAAAGAAGGCTTTGAACTTGTTGAACAAGTATTTAAATGGAATTATAAAAAAAAGACATCACCGAGATAGTGTAATAAACCCCAAAAGGGGATAACAAGTACGAGTATCTCTGCCATTACGAAGTGGATGTGCCTCCAAGCGATGACGTATGAAAGGACATTTTTGGTATGGTATGTCTACATGACTGGCGGGGAACGACGAAGCAACAGGCTACATAGTTTAATGGGAGCCTGGGATTCGGTCCTTCTTTTTTTGTCTTTCTCAACATGAAGAAGCAATCATCCTAAATTGGGTAGAGATGGGTGGCTGGTTTCCCGAGTCTACATGGAACGAACTAAAGTGTATGAAGAATAAGGTTCGGTGTTGGATGATGCGACGATACAAGAAGTAGAAACTTTTTTTGCCTCAAGGGTTTATTTTCGAAAGTTGACGATATCTAGTGTTAAGGGACTTGGGGGAAATTTTTGTTCCTTTAAGTTTTCCTTACATTGACAGGGATATGTAATAAATCGTGTCCTTCTCATAATTAACTGATGTATATTCATGCTTTTAAACATCTGCCCAATATCCAATTTGTTTGGGAGCTCCATAAGATTTCAATCACTCGTCGTTTCGCCGAACTTCGGATCATTTTGCTTCCACATCTTTGAACACTACGCTAGGCGACTTGTCGCCGTTGACAGTATCTAGTGTTAAAAGATGTGGGAAAATTGTTATTCCTTTAATTCCTTCAATCTTGAAAGTCCGCAGGGAGTTTTTCAATATATTTATCATATTTATATTTATTTCAGAATATGTATCTGCGACAATTTGAAGAAAGATATGTAGTAGCTCTTGTTCTTTACAGAGTAATGATGTGATGCTTGTTAATGGTTTTAATTTTCTACACAATGTCTGATGTATCTGGCAGTGCCTTAAGTTTTCAACAGATACCTCCTGCTTCGTGGAAATTCACTACATTTCTTTAACCTTTCGGTCGTTTTTCTTCCACACCTTCGGACACTACACCCATCTCCATCGTTTGTCGTTGACAGCTTCTAGTGTTAAGAGATGTATGTAGTTGTTTCTTGAAGTTTCTTTTGCAAATCCATAAGGAAATTTTCCAGAATATTTTGTGGAAATTAAGTTTGATAATATATCCACGACATGGGTTCTTCTTCTTCCACACCTTCAAATACTAAACAAGGTGCCGTCATTTGCAACTAATATTACTACACCAATAATTCCCAACACCATTTCATTTAATCCACAAGTGTAAAAACAATCTGAACCGAATCCGCAAGCTATTCACCTTAGTTATTTTAATTCAATTTCTCTTCTCTTGTAGCGTTCGGCTGCTGCTACACCCTCCTCTTTATAGCACTCTGTACCATACCGGCTTTTCCCCTTTTTTTATATCTAGTATCTACAACACCACACGTTGCACTGCAATCGAAGGAGAACGTTTGAGTTGAGATGCGTACAACATTTCTGTTGGCCTCAGTATTCGTGCGACCATCGAACGTGGTGAATGCCGTCACTGCGCGTACTGTGCCGGTTAATCTTGTAAATTGTGACGGTAAAAAAAGATACGTAAACGGAGATTCGTCGAATATTTGTATCTCGTCTTGTGTGTGTTTTTATAACTTGCCGCCTGTTAAATTGGGTGGTAGGTCATTAGCTCGGGTGGCACGCGTTCTCGGTTGTTTGATGCTTATCATTTTGTGCAGCTTATGTGTACGGGTGTGTACGTTCGGTGGTTGTGTGCAGCCAAAAAGGATTAGGCACCTAAAAAGCGTGAATTACAAATAACAGATAACGATTAATTTACGAGCAACAAGAGGAATCTATGCTAATTTTATGTGATTTTGTGCGGCTGGACTGTATCTTATGGATTAACATTGAAATTGGATTATGGTCACGGATATCTTTTCGTTTTAATATGTATCTTAAGAAGTGTCTGACAATGTTATCGGAATTCGCAGAAGTATACAATGCCTTGTTATAGGTGGAAGGATGCGATTAATTAATCACTTTTGCTACTTAAGTATGAGATGTTACTAAGAGTGTCCTCTCGAGTGTGATTCCGGTTTGAGTGGTCTGACAACTTCCAATTACTTTTAGAAATTAAATGGGGTTTCGTCTTTTGTTATTTGAAGAGAGTCATACTAACCGAACATACATACATATATTCGTACACACAGAAAAGGGTGAAATTATAAATGTGTGAAATATATTTCACGTCAAGATTTTATCCCTGTCAAGAGAGCTTTGCAGAAGTGATAGACGTATATCCTTTATCGTGTGATGTGTTCTTGATGTCTGTCTATTGTAATCTTTTATACTATTTTCAAGATCTTCCTCATGACGAAGAAGATAAGGGACGATGAACTCTTAAAAGGGATACCTTTATAGTGCTAAAGATGAATACAGCTGATGTTAGAAGATATTTTCGCTCAACAAACAAGAAGAGTGGTCAATCATATTCTCATCCTGTTGTTGTGAAAATTAGTTTTCAAAATTAGCATATATGATTTCCTAGGACTATATACATATATATCTCCATAATCCTTCATAATGAAACTCTTTGGTAAAGAAACCTTTTTGCATTAGCAGTAAAATCCCGATGTACGAGTATTATGCAAAGTTATTAAGTCCACAATTAAAAAATTGCCAACGAGTATTATGTACTTTCCTATGATATTGTTTGTACACATCTCCAAGTGTCGCCGCCCAATAGAAGACTGTCGATATTGCTATTTAAAATAGCCCCACAATAAATAAAAAAAAAAAACTTTTGATTTAGATGTATTTAGATGTCGATAAGACCGTCAGCCTTATAACCTCTCTAAGCAACTTCGATGTTTATTAATATTTTGCTAGAACTTATAAAATCTCTCTGAATCGCACGTATAAACATCAGCACTCAAACATAATTCTTATGAAAAAACTTGTCCGTTCCCTTATACTATGTAAAATCTACACGTTATCGTGTAACTTTCCGTTGAATTGTTCGCTCGTACACCCCCCCAAGTGTCGCCATGCAATAAAAGACTATTGGTATGGCTCACCTAGGACCCCTTAATAGATGTGTAAATAAAAAAAAAAGTGCCACATCTGAAACCTAAAATTATTTAGATGGCGATAAGTCAAACTATCTACTCGATCAATACTTGACGTAACGCTAGGTTCTATATTAAAGACTTTAAAGGCTTTAAAGATTTTTCTATGTTACCCTTCACAAGTTGACGAACCGTTAGTCATACTTCACCTCAATAAGTAAACCGACATTTTTTCCCATTGACAACAATTCGAAGCTTTGCCACCAATTCGCCTCTAGATGCTCAAATATCTTTTAACATTTGTGAAAAATATTTAAACGCTAGCTCTGTGCAATAGAGAAGGATTTCTGATCTCTGGGGTACATTTTCATAAGTATGTTTTTAGAGCTATACTGGCGAAATAAGGCTGAATCGAAGCCTCCACAAAAGTGTTTCTCCTGCTGACACGGTTCCTATTCGACTAGCTCGAATGTCGAAGTTGTGATCAAGTGTAGTGTACATTCCATGTTTCTAACAAAAATGTCATCTTTTCTGCGCCACTGTTATTCTTTGAAATATGTGTAACCAATCCACTGTTACTTACAGATATGTCGTTCGTTAGAGAAACGAATGGGTCAGAACATCATTTACTTATTCTGAAGATATTGAATACAAATACAAATAAATAATAAAGCTTCTTATGACAAAGGTGTTCGGTTTTTGGTCCCTGTATCAACAAAACAGGATAAACTTAATATTGAAGAAAAACAAACATACTTTCATTCATTCCTGATTTTTATTTAGCTTGATTTTTGACAACATTTTTAAGACAGACTTCGCCAAGTCTTATTGATAGGTCAATATTTGCAGGTGTTAGAATGAATGAATGATTAACTGCGCTATGGGACAGTGTAGGCATACTTAGGTATCAGGAGTGTTACGCTTTTTGTAAAAAGATATTTACGGCTAGATAGAATCTATATGATTTTACAAAGTGTAGATATATTATAAATTCATATAGATTTTTGTAGGTGTCAGTAGTCGGAGTTTTTTTTAGAAAACTTCCAAATTGACTCCAGCTATGAAACAATGTATTATCGTATTAAGGTGTCAGAAGTGTTGTCAGTAGTGGCATGTTTTTCGCATAAAAAGGATCCAAGGATATTTTATATTTATAGGTGTCAGAATTTTTTTTATTTACTTATTAATTATTGGATGAAACGAGTGTTTCCTTGCGTAAATAAGAATATGTTCATAATTTGTGGTTGACATTAATGAGAAGCTTCTTTATAATAGATTCGGTTTTTGGCGATGTTTTGTAATAAAAGAACGGCAATGTGTTCCCCTCGAAAATTATTGCCACTGATTCAATAAATCCATTGATAGTACATCTATCTAATGTAACAGTCAAACACTATGGCTACATATAGCAAGCAACTTATTTATCTTTTGTAAAAATTAAACAAATCGTTCAACCTCTACGAAAGTATCAAATTGCATTAAAAGTTCAAATGAATATTCGTTTCATTATGGGATAGTGTTCTCCAGTGCTTGTAGGTACATAACCCATTTGAACTTCTGATTCATGTTCATCGAACGTGACTAATCGCTGATTCCAGGAATAAGTAAGGACGCCGTTTTATTGGTGAATAACTAAAAACTGCCGCTTCATTAAGTCCTTAATTTGTTTTTGAACATTTAGTGTGAATAGAGGGTGAGACTTCTGCGAAGGGAGTAGAATGCCCGTTTGAATTATGCTGCGGTTGTGCGTAATTTTCTTATATTGATTCCAATGGGTAAAATTAAACATAAGACTTTCGAGTACTTGAGTGCCCTTAATGCAGAAGTTTCTCAAGAAGCACGTGGAACTAAATGGATGGCTTTATGGTTTCTCATCACTCATGTTGCGTAGACTGAAAGAATAGGATTCTAAAAATATGATGTAATTTATTTGAAAGTGGTTTCTTTGCACTTGAGATGAGAGATTTAATCGAATGTTTATATACTCCATGTGGTAAAAAGCATAAATTGGATAACATAATTACGTTTAAGCTTGAGTAACAGGCATCAGACGTCTCCGAAGTGTGATTTGCTCGATTTCCTAATATGTTTTAACATTTCTTTACATATGGTTCCTTGAGGTGTTTTTAGTACCCTCCATACCATTACAGTAGCGCCAAAAATGATGTAGACTAAACCACGTGCTTAGCTAGGAATACTCGTAGAAATAAATTAATGTTTTTTTTTTCCTTTTTTTAGAAAACATTGATGAGCCCAGAAAAGGTCATTGCGATGTCACAAAAGACTGATAAGTGTGCTTCTCCGGTCTTCTCCTGGAACCACTTAATCTTTGAGATATTTCGATCTATTTTCGGTAGGACAATTGAGATCAGTTAAAAGTTGCTAGAGTGACTTTTGTAGTGTATGCAAAGGTGTGACGCGGGCGGAGGAAGTATACTATGATTTTCGCTTTCTCTTCACCTATGGAGATGCAACTGGCACGTAAAATGTAACACCTGTGTCAACCTATCTCAGCTTAGCTGTCGATACTATGAGAGTCTTATTGAGCGAAGTACGAGTATTATTGATCACCAATACTGGTGGATTTAGCCCGCAATTCAATGTTCCGGTAGTTTGAACGATAGCTAAATACGAGTAGATGTTTAGATAGTCCGATAAGACTCTGACATCAATTCCATTACATATTTGTTTTAGAAGCATACGAACAAAATAATAGTGATTTAGTGCATTAAGGTGCTTCTGTACATCTCTGTCCGGTATTCTGGCCTAATAAACGAACTGAGATCTCTATATTTCACTTGGTAGGAGTGTTCCAGGTAGTCCTCACACATATCTGACGTAGTCGAAACTGATAGCCGTTTTAAGTTTGAATTGATAGCCACTTTTTTCTGAATATATTAAGAGGTGGTGAGGTACAATGCTGCCCTAGAAGAAGATCTCATGCCACACGTAAAGCCGAGACTAAAAACTAAAATCCGTTTTCAAGGTGGCCTGCCATACCACTGAGATATGCAACTACGAGTATGTATCTGTGCTTGTAGAGATTTTCTAGTTCAACATTTCACCACCGTGTTGTTCACCAACTAACATTTTGCTTTAATGTTATTTCCCTGCATAACTTTAGTCCCAGCCAGGGCCACCATATTTATGAATTTTAAATTCCGTACAATTAAATGAAAAATGCCGTACACTGATAAAAATGTCCCTACCCAATGACATTTTTAGATTTGTTTAATGATTAAAAGTGAGTTTTCATTAAAAACTTTACAATATCATAAAATAAAAGAATCAAAATTGTTAGCAAAAATTGTATCTACCTAAGCTTATTAAAAGAGAAGTGCAGTGTAAACGTTTGACATTTGTACAATAACCTAGTGACACTGACACAGTGTTGCCAAGTGTTAGTTTCTTTTGAGTTGCGGGTAGGTTTCATTTAGAATTGATGATGAAAAAATGCTTATTGATAGCTTTTTTTTTCTATAGTCTGGAAATTGCCGTACTTTTGGCGTACGAACGTAGTTTTGTTCGTTGTTTATATAGAGCTAGAAAATACCATTCAAATAAGGTAAATTACGTATTGTAGCCCTGGTCCCAGCCCAGGGAACTATCGGTGTTAGTGGAATTCAGATTTTACAACCAAATCAAAACTAGCAGACAAAGAGACCATCATATTAACAGCAAGTTGCAATATGTCTCCGGATACGTTGTCAATTTTTATTTTGTTTGGAAAAGTCCGTTCAGAACTATCATAAATTCTATAGCAAAGGAGGTAACACGCCTCCTTATGGCAACACATGGAGTATTATCTTCCTCGTAAAGTCACCATCAACAGGTGTCTTGCGGATGCAATATACAGGTTCACATATTATCAGCTTGCCTAGTTTTTTAATAGTAAACATAGGCTAGGCATGTTGCAATTCATTAAGCTTTCAGAATTCTTAAAAATTTTCAGAAGAAGGGAGATCAGTCTAATTCGTAATTCACGTGTGATATTTGACGATTGTGTGAGAAATTCTGCTATTTTGGATATAAAAGCTACTTTCACTTTGCTTAGATTTCCGGCTTAGTTCCGAGCGAAAACGCGTCTCCAATGCACGACAGAATATCTTGTTATTTCCTATGCCTTCTAAAGTTTCGCAGGTTCGGGATTTAAATATTTCAAATCTGCAAACCGCCAGACATAGACGGTAGGACGTCATCAGTGGCTGGTGTACTCGCACCAGCGAGTAATTATTAAACTAATTATATAATAAATAATAAACTAATTAAATTCATGGTTTATTCTTTCAGTTCTGTTCAAGGTCCCGTAGCATTAGTAGGAAATGACTTTCCTCCGCTCTCCCGAAATGGCTTTTCAGAGCAAAGGAGAATTCTACTATTCACCTAGATCTTAAATTGTTCATTAAACAGGATCATTCACAGTTATGCCGCGACAGATTTGTGTAGCTAACAAGCTGAATTATCTCAGCAAAGTACAAATAGAAGCACAATAACCAAAATTCACTGTCAATGTTCTTAAAAAGATAAAGCTGGAGTAACACCTAATGTCGCCAAAGACTTTAAAAAGCATTATTCATTAAAAGTATGTAAAACTGGGTCATCTGGAAATTAGAGATAATTATATCCATAGAACCTAATTAGTCAGAACCTCGTTGACAAGTTTGTTCCCCTGGGCGTACCCATATTTAAACACTTCAATCAAACCTTCACTTTCTATACATGCATCCTCCGTTTTACACCCCACAAAGAAAAGAAGGAAATTTCAAAACTTTCAGTGATAAACGGCGCCTCATTATCATCAATAAAACGTTTACCAAGAAATTATCGGTAATTTGTCACTCGACAGTGACATTTTCCGTGTCAGGCTACACGAGGCATCATCAATAAATTTGCTTTCATTTACTTTTCCTCATCAAATTTGTGGCGACCGCTTCTTTTGTTGTGATCCTCCCAACTCAGGGAGATTTCTACCGAAAAAAAAAGAAAAAAAAAAATCTCATATTAACCGAAAAACTTTACACAAAAAAACAACCTCACATTCAACATTCCTTTACAGCTTTATTTATGGATGCACCTCTGTTTTCAGAGTTACGGATTATTCCCGATGACGAAGACACAAGGTGAAATTTCCTGGAATCGATTGCTGCTGCTTTTCGTATTCAATTTGTTGTTGATGATAAAATGAAATCAGAGGCAAACTACAGTTTGTTGCTCCAGTTTTCCCTGGGCGTGCGTGAATTGTTTACTAAAATCCAATTGTGCACCGATGATGATGGCATAGCCGATACTCGGTATCTAAGAGATAATATCTTTACAATGTTACTCAACTTTCGAAGAACAATTGTCTGTATTTTTTATAGAGAAGGATCTCTGATGATTATACTTGTCGATTGACAATCTCATCGGGGTTGTGAAATGTCAAATGCATTCCAGATGAAAACACTTTGGGGGATCCAGATAAAATTTGACTTGCATGTGTTTGGTTTGCCTGCTGGTAAGACATCTGCTTCTATACCACACATCACATTTTGTTCACACACGAGTGACTCGCATAGTTAGAGGTTTCACCTATTATTTAATTTTTGATTTCAGCTTCGTGGTTAGATACATTATAGATCATCATCATCAGTGTCGTTATTAGAGAATCGATATAATTTTTCGTGTCACGGTAGGATGCATTCTTTATATGCACTCGGGGACATATTTGTGGCACCCCATGAACAATGAGTGCGGGTATTGACATCGTTTGTGCGTTTGTTTTGGATAATAATAGAGTAAAAATGTAATTAACTATTATTATCAATAAAATAATAGCTCGGAAGTGAGGGGTGCATTTGATATATTATGAAAGGTGTATCACGATCTATTGGAGGGATTCTTCCTTGGTTTTTAATTCTGTGTCCATTTTGTAATGATTCTCATGGAATTTAATTCATTCTTTATGTAGGTTATTGGGTTGACAAAGTCGGAACAATACCATCCAACATAATCTTCAAAATAGCCTGAAGTTTAAATAAAGTTCCAAATATCTTCCACAAGCTTTTCCGATAGTTTTGAGGAAGTGTTTTCTGAAAACGACTAATCTAAAGTAGCAGAGGCATTTGTTGTGACAAGCTAAGTGGGTCGTTGGTTCCAATCTCTGACAGATGCATTTTTTCTTGATATTTTTTTTATGAATTTATACTTAAAGATTTTATATCAACAAATAAGCATTTTTCAGTGGTACTGTGACATACGAGTATTGTATCCAGAAATTACTCCTAATAAGACGGATATAGTATTTCTGCTCTACTACCATAGTATTTCGGTTTTGGTTATGTTAAGAGTGCCAATAGTTTTCTTGATGTTGCATAGTTATTTAGTAAACTATTACTGGCTTTTACGAAAGTTTTAGTCGCTCCTTCCTATTTGAATTTGCAGTGCCGGTCTCTAATTGATTTGTGAGCTTGTTCTGTATTTAGCAGCAAAATCTCTTATTGCACTGTCAATCAATCATACTTTACACTCTTTCTGCATTTTGCCATTCTCTGCTGTTGTACAGGCAGACTTATCCACAAGGATATCAATTGGTGTCGTCCTTGTAAAGATACCGCACGGAATGCACTGCATACTGACTACTGGCTGTTGAGCACAGCCTATATGTATCTTGTGCTCGTTCAAGAATAGTCCAACTAATGTTAGCTAATGTTTGACAGTCGTCAGCATAGACTATAAACTTGGAATTGAGAGCTCCTATCCCTGGTTAGTTGCCTCTATCAGACTCAGTTGAGACAGGTTCTCGTCTGTAGACTGGCGTCCCGCTGCGCTACTAAACGTGATGAGACTTAACATTGTATCCCATCTGTCTCGCTTCATTTAGTGGGTTGTTTCAAATTGCCTGACGAGGCTTTTTTTGACTTTCTCGTTTTCAAGATTTGAATACAAAACGTGGAGCTACATTTCGTACACCTCTCTCTCTACATATGTAGCTCTAAGCAGTTTACTTATTCTGAAAGCTATTTTGGATGGATTTTCTTGTCAATAGAGTCAACTTTCGCAAGAACATGGGCATGAACTAAAGACAGGATTTCGGTGTTCTACATCATATTATTAGATCTTCACCTCAAGGTCTCAATTTGACCCGCATTTAAAAAAATTGTCTGGTTCCTCTTCTTCCACTCTCTATATTATTATCTAAGTTTAATAATTTTATCATATGTCCTGCTTTGAAAGATTCTGAGAGTTCAAGAAAGATCACAATCGTTGTCTCTTGCGCCATTAAGGTATAAAAAAACGGCGACCATTACAGTGACCCTATTATGGTGTAACGAATTTCAATTAAACTCATGAGTATGCTGTTTTTACTTAAACTGAAATAACAATACACATCTGAAGCTATTACACATATCTCTGATTTGGCGTCAACTACGCAAAACGATAGATTTCAGACTCGATTTTCGGACCATTTTACTATCGGACAGAAAAATGTTGGTGTAGCGGTTAGAGGCATTTTGATTTCGGGATCTAACCTGCACAGTCCGGGTCCTCTTTCATTTTCATTGACGTTTCGTGACATCACGTCTGTCAGCTACTGTGACATTCAAAATAGATGTTTGGTCCCCAAGAATATTTAGTCGAATGAAAACATGTACTTAGCTACAAAGTATAAACTGAAGAAATTCTGAATAACTTAACTAGTAACATGCCCACAGAGTTGCATATTTTCATAAAATCGTGACAACCCTACCCGAGCTTGGTTTGCCATTTTAAGCATATTCCGCGGCTGCCGCCAACTGAGTGCATACATTTAGAGAAGATGGCATTGTGCTTTACGTCTTTTGTATCTTTGCCTTATAAGTTAGTGCAACAATGCTAGCAAATAGAATTAACATTTATCCATCAAATGAGTTACAAATCTGACACTTTGATTTAATGTGCTCGTTCAATCATCACCTATTCTTAGATACGCACACTCTGTCGATTGAGTAATCAATAAAACTTGTGCGTCTTTTGAGTTTCTACCTCAAGCAAAAGTAAATAAGCAAACCAAACGAAATATGGATGGAAAGAATCCTGGAAATTGATTCTTACACCAGATATCCTACAAATAAAGAAGAGGACGAAATTAAAAATGTGAATGTGGTCCTTTTTTCCATTAAAAAAATTATTACGTGCCACCAGCCACCAACACCCACCATGCATCAATTGCAACAGGAAAAAAATTTTAGGAAATTCTTTCAAGTACTACCATCGAGTACAAAAGAATATAAAGGACACGTGACTTGACATGCCGTCTCTCTGGTAACATTAATCGCAATATATTTCCAATTATCCTGCTTAACAGTAAATTGATTACGTCTGTGTACAGCAAAAATAGTAGTCACTCATGTTGGTGGCATTTTGCAACTACCCTGGCAATTGCTATAAAAAGCAAATTATACATCCATCATGAAGAATATCCTTTTACAAGGATTTTTGATTTGTTTCTTTAATTTTAATGGTGGTGTGCATGGAGTGCGGGTGGGGAAGAACAGTAAACACGTAATAAAACACACACAGTTCCCCAGCCCTTTTGTGTACCAGAATATTAAATTACTGACATGTTTGGTTTGCAACTAACGCCAGAGGCTTGCCGATTAGAAAGATATATACGGTACAGGGTGGTTTTGAAAAGTTAGAGGTTATGTTTGAATGGATATGATATGAAGTTAGGTTTAGAATTCTGAGGGTGAAAAGCGAACTGACTGTAATAATTCGATGTCAACAATGAAGGTCCCTCTATTCTTAGCCCCCCGCTGAGGCCCGTTTTACACATATCCGGCATCGGATATAAAACGTTGGATAGCTAGCTCAAAGTATATAGAAGGCTTTTATGACACAGATGTCGGATACACGATTTTCCTGCCGGAAAAACCTTAGATCTTCATACTCGGCATCGGACAACGGATGTCCGACGTCAATACAACAAAATGTGTGAACTCTCTCATTGATTTCTATAACCTTCGTGTAGGACGTCGTAGGTATACAGCGGACCATTTAGAGTTCGCTCAGTTCGTTGACAAGTATTTTCCGAGGCTTAGGCATTCTCCATATAGATTTGTTGTATTTAAACGCTACCTGGGTGTCTATATGAAGTTGTCGATATCTCTTCTTTGAGGTATTAGAAAATAAAATTATAGAGAAGGTTCGGTGGCAGAAGCAGATGCCTGGTGGTTTGAAAGCTTAATCGGCTGGGTGATGGCGTTAGCCCTCTTTCATTTTCAAACTGTTGTTCGAGTTTATGATCCTTCATTGCACTCAACCTCGATAGTACGGTGTGACCTATTTTGTCCTTTCCCAAGGAGTTGAATTGTTGAAGACGTACGACGCTTTTCGCATTTTGTATATATGTACTTAGATCAACCGGTCTTAGCGTGAGAGTCATTTCGCGTGCTACGGTCAGGGTAGTTCTAATGGCGATGCTAATCTTTGGATCTTCGTGATTCTTTTCACATTTGGGACATTTCCTGCAACTGACCACGAAACCGGGCATGTATATGTTAGAATAGGCTTAATACATTCAGTGGATAGTAGCGGATTTGGCACCCATATTTTACCTTAATTCCTATTGTATGAATATCTTTTTTCCATGTAAGCTTAATATCCATGCTATTTCGCCCGTTGCTCGGTGTTATTATTTTCTTCGTGAATAGGACTATCTTTAGTGGTTAGGGTTGACTAACCAGCCCAGTGGTTCAACGTGTTCAAAACTCACTGTAGCAGGGGACAGAAATTTACTAGTTACTTTATCGTCGGCATTGTGCTACAACCCTCATACTAAAAAAGTACTCGGTTTGAAACAGGCAAATTTCACTCACTATTGAATAGTTGTGATCCTTATCTAAGAACTAGATGCCCTGGCAAGATCAGTAGCCACTATGATGATCCTAACTAAAAAAGTCCATAGGTTGGCTCAAAACCATCGTCAATTGTGTTTAACCATTGATAAAACTACCCATGACGTCCTCTTGAATGCTTTCTATATTTTTCCTATCAAACACTTATTTGCCGAATGCTTAGAAAAATCCTCAGACCAAACAAAAAAAATTTCTCAAATCGGCTTACAGTGACCACAGTTGAAGGTATACAAAAAAAGTTACATTCCGTCTAGTAAGGATCATGTGCTACCCTATGCCTCATCTTTTTGCCCAGTTCTAATACAGAAGGCGAGATGTTTTGAAATGTTGATTGGAAATACAATAATATCTTGCTACCTAGAGGTTATTTTCCTCTAAGAGATTAGGTCGGGAAAGCTATTGACAGAACATTTTGCGAAAGAAATGTAGATGTACTATCAGCACGTATAAGCCTAACTCTAAAACTCTAATAATGTCTTTAATCAATCATGACAGTAAATAGCAAGAAGGTAAAATCTTGAATACTCCCCAAAAAGTGGGCTTGGCTTTAAACATTTTTTTTTTTATAATCTACGCGCGCCAAAGGAATTATATTTTTATTATATTTTTTCAGGACACGCGCCTTTGCACGTTGGCTTTAAATGTTTGGATGAATTGTAGAGGAGGCTACCATATCCATGCATTTTATTAAGGATATTAATTTTTTTCGATTTTGAATAAATACGAGTATTTCGAAAAAACGGCAGTTTAAGTTTATGTATTGTCCTCGTGGTAGTGTGGATTGTACAATTTTTTACACTTATACTGCTCAGGTTTGAAAAGGTGCTCAAAATTTGTGATGAAACAAATCACCCTGCTGCACCGCTGTTGTCAATGGTAGTGATACATATGATATGGTTCTCAATGAAAATGAAGGGAATTCAAGTTCGATTTCTTATTCTTCAGCTTCGGGATAATGTATAAAGTTGATAGCGTAAAACAACTGCGAATTATTTAGTTTAGCTAAAAGCAATTCAATTTCATTAAAATCGAATAAGTTGTTGTCAAGTTGGAAGCAAGCAAATTAACGAAGAAATGATGATTGAGTTAAAATTGGTTAATTATTTTCGGAAATTATGATTTCTTACATTTTCATCGGTTATATCTAACATATGTAGAATGGTTACGAAGGCGAACTGTCTTTAATGGATTCTAATATCTAAGTTTTATGCATGTCTTTCAACTTTTAATTTCTACAAATTCTTTCAATACCAAAAAAAGGAAGATTTCCGCAGCACCCTATAGCTTTTTTAAATGACTACTTTAGCTTACCCTCATCTAACACTATTGGCAACCAACGATTTTTTTAACATACTATTAAGGACATAGCTACTGGCATGCCATTGGTGATGTGTCGTCCATCATTTATTTTTATTTACATCCCCCTTTGTTTGTTCATTGACTGACTGCTTTTGTGAAAAATATATAACGTTCTATGGACCACTTCAGATCAAAAATCAATTTGCTTCCTTAAATTTCCAACGTTTTCAATTAGATTAATGGAATTGGAGCAGGCCACTTTCGACCAACACAAGGTCCTGGTGACATTTAGCTCTTCCCCACATACGTACCAGTCAGCCCTAAATCTATTACTAATTAACTGTCAAAAACAGAGGAACACATTTTGCTTAGCATTTTGACCAGATGTGTAGGCAGATTTGTTATAGGAGTTTTGTACGCGAAAATATATTTAATTGAGAGAGAGGATAATGATATTTGCTCTAAGGATCTCTTTGAGTAATTGTATTCCTTTCTGTGTCTGTGTTGTTTTGGTGGGATTATTTTTGGGGGACGAACTTAATTCGATTTCCATGTTATGGAAGATTTAATGAGAATAAGAGGCTTCGATGCGATTCGTAACATTGCTATTAAATAATTCTAAAAGGATACGCGGCTAATTCATTTGATGTAGGAAAATGTTAATAATTATCTTAATAGTATGTTCCAAAGGAAATTAAAATAAAATTAAAAATTAGTGATGTGAGTGAATAAAAGTGTGCATTTTATTGGATTACAATCGTCATGGGGAATTCAACATCATCACATGGCAATAAGAGCAGTCGAAAATGTCGGAGTTTACCAAATTCTCCAGACGTTCGAAGGTAAATTTTTCATAAATTTTATTTTTATTATTTTTTACAAATTCAGGTATAAAGGTTTTTACGTCAGACGGCTGTTTGACACATCCCTTCCAAATGCTGTTTTACACTGTTTGAGACAATTTTACAAAACGTTACTTTTCAATTGCTGTCAAACGGTGTCAAACACTTTTGTATCACACAAGTCGTCAAACCGTTTGACACATTTACACTCTTTAACAATGCTTTCCAAATTAAAATTTTATATTTTGTTGAAAATGCCTCCACCATATTTCTTTCCAAAGATTTTCTAAATCAACTAAAGACTAGGCTGTGAAATTCGAGAAAGAGGATGAGTTTTGTGGAAAATTACTTAGAAAACTTCACTACTATTTTAATTAATTTATTAAATAGCGTACATAGGCGCCTTTAGTTTTTATCTATCATTGATGATTGTTATGATGATTATTGTAGGACAGATATCAGTGTGGCACATTCTTAATTTATTTGGATGGTTGTATCGAAATCAACAAGTGATTTAATGAAATAAAGTTAAATCCTTAAACACTCTCTCTAATAATCTAACAAAGTGCAGGTTCAAAGGACTTCGAAAATCACCCATTATTCTTATTAAAAAAAAAATTCATAAAATCGATTTGAATTTGACATTTTAATATTTCGCTGATAATCAAACGATTAAACGCTGTCAAATACTGTCAAACAGTTTGATATAATCGCTTTGCACCTGGTTACGTTATTGGACAATACGTCAGATTTTCGTTTTGTGTCGCACTTTGTCAAACGGCTGAATGTTAAACTTTTAACGCAGACAATTCTACGATTATGCATTGTTTGACATCGTTTACTATCGAAAAGTGGCAAACATTTAAAAATGTGTCCAACAATCTAATCGTAGTTTTAATATGTTCACTCGATAGGTGGTTTTAAACTCCTATAAGGGCAAGTATTGGTCTCGTGGAAATTTTCAATCTGGAGATTATGACCAATTCTGGTATTACTATAATATATATATCTGTCTGTATGTATGGCCAACTGCAGCTTAAACGGCTGGATGGATTTCCTTCAAACTTAATATTTGGGATCTGTAGGGTCACAATTCGAGGCGGAATCGGATTTTTCAATTAAAATTAAACAGTACTTGTGTGGTGATAAAAAAAAAAAAAACTGAACATCTCTTCGATTCATACACCGGACGGCTTTCAGCCTCACATACAGGTGCTCAGGGCGACGCTACGCGGCCGTGTATTGCCAAGAGGTGATGCACTTTTTACAGCCATATGGTATTATGTCTAGAAATTATATGGCCTTATGACGCTTTTGCAAAGTGTAATTCTTCATGCTGTGGAGTAATTGACATATTTAAACATATCTTGGTTAATCAGTCAAAGTGTGAGATGTGATCCTTCGAAGAAGATCAAATTTTAAAGACTGGTTTCAAGGCAGGTGACCCTCTCAATTAGAATAGAAAAATGGCAAAATACATTACTGTGCATGAAACCGTAGTCCGTGTTCCTATTTTAGTGTCGATCAAGTTCTATCAGTACCGAAACTTTCTCGTAGAACAGGTGAAACAGCAGCTTCAGCTGTGCATTAAACAGTAGTAGGAGTAGTCACTGAAGAAGGATTATCATTCAGAGCTCGTGCTGTACCGTGCTAGATGGATGGCTAAAACGATATATTCCCTGGAAAATTTTCTATTTGGAAACAAATTTAAATTACTCAAGAAAGACGATAAAGCAAAAAAAAAGCCGTTTTATTATATGACCAAAGATCATGAAGAATTTCTTGTGCCATCTGTGGTACTTGTCGGAGGAGCTTGTAGCATTCGCTTTCTTCGAGTAATCCAACCCCAAATACTCGTAGTAATCACAATAAATAATAAAACTGGGGTATTCTCCTAAACCTAAAGGTTCAAGTTACGAAAAAATCTTAATGTGTGTCTGGGTACAAAATCTTTGATATATTTTTCGGGTATTAGATTGACAACACCCGAAAAGTAAATTGAGTTAGGTGTAGACTTAATTGAAGAGTACAAAATGATTTACTGCTGGTAATCAAACAATAAAGACAGAATTATCCTACGAAAAAATCGTCAGTTATATCATTTATGTATGTTGAATTGAGCTACTTAAAATAAATGGTTGAACAGGGTCATTATCCTTGATTTTTTAATAAAAATCGCAAATTTCGAAAACATTCAGTAGGGATCCCTAACACTCGTCGTAGGTCATAGAACTACGGGAAGATATACTACTTTTTTGAATAACTTTGTTTAAAAAAATGAGACGGATATAATATCGGACAGACGGACGTCCGCCTATTAGCCTCAAAGGCGAGCTCTTTTAATGACCCGTTTCATAACATTTTCGTACATGTCGACCGATAATACACTTTTTTGTGGTTTATTAGCATACACCCTGCTCTTTAGATATCTTCATAAAAAGAAGTACGGGGCTCTTAAATCTGGCGACCGCGGGGACCATTCAACATTACCATTTCTGGAGATAATTCGGTCTAGGAACAGTTGATAGAGTAATTGCATTTTTTCATTGGCTGTATTCGATATAGCACCAACTTGTTAAGACACTATATTGAGCAAACCGAAATCATCCAACTCTGTAGAGCTATTGAATTGTTTTATTTCGTAACTACATAGAAATTGTCACCCGGTTTTCTTTTGCTCGCTATAAGCTAAATTCCTGAATGAGCATGCATGTTGTTATCAAGCGATTTGACTTTTCTTCTACGAAAACGTTGAGTGGTCTTAGGCCTAAGGAAAGAAGCATGTTTGATTAACACAACACTTATATTTAGCAACAATTTGTTTGTACTCACCTAAAAACCTGTCATGTCTAACAAGTCCATTAAAACCATTTTAGCAACCAAAAAAACAAAACATCGAAAAGCAAATTTCTTTGATCTTAAGTGGCTGTGTAGTCAATCTTTGCTGGGGTTTCCCTTAATTGCTAGTTGGAAACATTATATTACCAAATAAACTACAACAAACTAGCAATTCACATAACAAACATTGACATTTACGACCCAATCCTTGGCATGAGAAACACTTAAAATACGCACATCTTCTAACCTATTACTTTCGAATTTCTACATTTTTACAAAGTTTATGTTGACACAACACTCTTTAATAAGTTCGAGACGCAATCACATATGACATCAAATATTTTCTTTACATCGAAATCAACACGATTTGGAATATTCATAAAAAATGTTTGATATAATCAAAAACATAAACGCAATATAGTTCGGAATCAATGACCACGCATTCTCCTACAAGAAGAACTGGAATCCTCCGCCAGCTCTCCGGCTGTTTGGCACTCATAGATAGCATTAATAACATTCCCGCTACCATTTAGTCTTCAGAATCTATTTCGGGGTAATTATTTGAATGTTTTATGTTTCTTGAGATTTTCATGTTGGCTGCGTGTTGCATCGCTTGTAGGGACTCTAAATTTCGTCCTATTTTGGGAAGACCATATATCATCGCACCCCATTCGACGAGTTACTGGTGCTGCAGATGGGCGAATTAGTATCAGGGTGTCGGGACTGAAGTGGAGTTTGTACCTTGAAGATATCAAAGAGATCCAAATGCAGTTCCATTCACCACTAATGTGTTGAAGATGCATGCCAAATAAACATAGAGTTCGCCAAATGATCTGTGCAATTGCATACAGAACTCAGTGACTAAATCCTAGAAAATCTTTTAATAATGAGTAAATTTAGACACTGCCTGGAGTGATGCTGGAGTGTGGCAAATGCTGACGAAGGAGTGCCAAGCGATTTGGCAGAGTGCCCTATGACGAGGTAGGTACGAGTAGGTTTGTTTTGATGTGAGTAATTAAACAAAATACGCAGAAGCGTTCAACAATGACGTGGAGTTGCTAAAAAAAGGAGTACAGCGCTGATGGTCATTAGGACCGGTGACTAATTGAATTTTTGGTTACACTGATTCGAGTTGTTTACAAAGGGGGATTATGGGAGGCGGGTGAATAGAATACAATGCAAATTATTAAGTATGTTGTCTGACTAGCACTCCATTCCTTCGTCATGCTTAAATCACGTTGCATAAGTCTCCACGTAAATTAGTTTTACATGGTTTCATGGTTGTCTAATTTCTTCGCTGGAGCTAAATTTATTGCTGTTTATGTAGGCAGATAGAAGTGGTCGTACGAACTATCTCGCCAGAATCCAATTAGCTTTTGCGTGCTATTTTGAAAGACTATAATTCACGTGATGTGGTTGCCAAAGTGTTAAATCCATTCTCGGGGAATTTAGGAAACGGATCATATCTCCAATTCTATTTTCTGCAATTTCGTCCAGTTCGTTATGGAAAACTTTTCCAAGTGTGCTATATCTGGTACTGGGTAAGGCTGGACATACTGGGTAAGGCTGGTTGAAGATTGGATGTTAATGCAAAATCTCCTATTAAGCGATCTGCTCGTCACTGTAGTTGTCGAGTAGATGAAGAGAATATTTTAGTGCTGAACTTCAAACGTCAGAACAATACTCAAGTCACGGCCTAACTTGTGCTTTGTACACGAGAAGGACTTGTTGCTATCTAAATTGTTCTTTGTTCTAAGCAGGGAGCTCAACTTCATAGATGCTTTGTTTTTTTTTTTTTTTAGCGAATACAACCATTTTTTTTTTGTATTATTATCTTACTATTGGTCGGGTAAGATAATAGTGAAGAACTGTATCGCAACTATGCAGCTCATCTACCCGCTGTTGGGAGCATGCGTAGTTGGTGTTACTAGGAACATACACACCTGTACAAAACAAGTATGCCCCTATGCCCTATCTATATGGGCAAATTCTAATGCATATCAAGGCCATTAGAGGGTAAAATAAACTAATTTTCCTTAGGCAGACAGAAATATCGTACGACAGTTTTGTCTTCGGTATGGTCTGTGCGTTCAAAATAAATAAATATTTTGGCGCTGGCAGTTTCTCGCAGCCACTCGTGCTGTGCGTGATATTTTAAATGAATAAAAGCAACCTACAGTTTTTTGCGGTTTCATAATTGAGACTGTTTTTATAACACTTTTACTCTCGGATGTTTGTCAGGTGTTCGCGAGAGGTTAGACGGTGAACAACTTGTTGGAATTTCTAGGACCACTTTGCTAGAATCGTAGCAAATTTGTAACGCCTTTGAAGAAAAAAGGAATTGCTTTTTTGCTACAATGTTTTCAAATGTCATGGTTTTTGATGTGCTGTACACCGAAACACATGAGAACTGAACTCTTGCTACACTTTTTGGTAACTTGCTACGAAATACACTGCTAGATGAATTTATAGGAACTTTGTTGCTTCTTTATTTATTGTTTACGGATAGTATAATCGATCAGTTTCACATCGTTCTAAGAAAAAAAAAATTATGCACCTTGTTTTTCTTTGAAAAAATAGAGCAAAGAGGTATTTCGACCAAAATCATGACTTTCACTGATTAATTAAATTTGGAAAATACATTTGATAAAAAATGGGTTAGTGCTTAATATTCCCCCTATCGCTTCAATCACTGATTCAAGTCTCTTGGGCAAGGTCCTGATAAGGTCGTCGATGAAATCCTGTGGATTTCTCTTCGAGCAATGGCACCTTCAGCCTGCCTTGCAAACTAAAAATTCAGATCAGGGGAGTAAGCTGACCAATCTAGGATGTTCAGTTGAACCTCGCGAAAATATTGAGAAACTGCATTTGCAATATGAGAAAGAGCATTATCTTGCATTAGAAGAAAATGTTCGCCTATATGTGGGCAAATGTCACGACAATATCTTCTAAAATGTCCATACATATCACTCTGCTGTTAAAGAGCCACCTTTTACCATGTGCACTTCGGTGCGTGCTTCGAAATATTTGCCACCCCAAACCACAACTCTCCACAATAAACCACCCTAGGAACGATGTTGTACTGTTGTACTATTATCTGGCTTGAGGAAAAATTTGTACTCATCAGTAAAGAGCACTCGCTTCTAGTCCTCGCTTCAATCCTGGTGATTTCGGAAAAAATGCAGCACGCGCTACTTTATGGTGTGCGATAAGCAGGGGTCTTTCGCGGGTCTGTATGGCTTCATTCTAGACTCCCTTCTCTTCCAACCGTTTTAGAGCTTGTGGAACATGTCCTATTTGCTGAAGTTTATTTATTACTTCAGTTGCTATTGCAGACCTGCTCCTTAGTGTGTAGCTTACCAGAAAGTTGGCGTCTCTTTGCGTTGTGGCCCATTTTCTGCCGTATCTACGACTTCTTTTGTAAAACCCAGTATCTCTGTAAAGTTTCACGTTGTAAAAAAATAACAGAACCACTTTGAAACACCTAGCATTGAGATCACTTCTTTGTACTTATGCCCACTATCAATTAAAGAGATGGCCCTGGCTACTTGCACTTCGCATAAATCAGTTATTGTCACTTTAATAATTTAACTATTTAACAAATAAAAAAAAAAAAAACGCCGAGTGGAAAGAGCGTTCAATGGCCCTAAGTCTAATTGCTGCAATTAGTGTTTTGCTCCATTGGTGTTTTAGTTAGTGTTTTGCTCCATAGTCAGAGTTCAAAATTGACAGCTACTTTCCAGAAGAAAACATCAAAACATAGAACAAATAAACAATATACAATATGTATGCAGTTAGTTGATGTTTTTAATTCAAGCTAAATTTGTTTTTGCGTTTGCACTGTAAATTTTCGTATTGATAGCCCTGTCTGGGACTCAAATCTGAATCTCAGAAATCAGAGACTGAGCGGATTGTATATACATATAGTGGCAATTTTCGATGAGTTGGTTTTAGAGTTACGGACTGCCGCTTTATTTCTGCCTAGCTTTTGGCTCCATTGACAATGGTGGAGCTACATTGGATAGCCTCTGTCTATTATAGTTTTAGATACTCCAAGCGGACTTTGATATTCAACATCGACCAAAAAACGGTAGCCAATAAAATGGTGAGAATTGTCATACGTACCTATGCCAAATGTTGGGGCAGTGCAAAAAGGGTTGACTCGCGGTTCAATGATACTGTTGTCACTTTTTTTTTAATCAAAAGCCTAGGCTGATCTGCACTTTATTGACGTAACCAACAATTTAGTATCAGGTAGCGTTATAAACTCTCTAGATTTCCTTACAAGTTATTCTATACAAATTTCAACTTCTTATTTGCAAACCTCACACCAAGAATAAAATAAATTAGTTACAGTATAACGCCCTCGTAATCTTTAAAATACGGTTCCAGATACTTATATGTATTTCTTTGTGCAACAATCATAATAGCCTCTTAAGTGATCACTGTAACTGTATTCAAAAAACAAATGTCATAACATTAAGTGGGCGTATAGGTGTAACTTAATCCGTAGGTGTACGAGTTTAGTCCAAAGCATAACAAATCATTAATCAACTCTCTTTCATGCGAATTTTTCTGCGGCTCAAAGGAATGCGAAATAAGAAGAAAGAAAAGATGCTCTACATTAAATTTTCGATTCTTTTTTAGTTTTGTTGCCTCATTATAAAAGTAAACTCAGTTGTCATTTAAAATATCTTAATAAAATTTCCCCCCAAATCTCATTACGAATCGCGTGTATTTATAAGCCCGCTGCTAGTATCAACTTTCACTTTTAATGCCCTCAATTGCACTCGGATGGTTGTTATAGGCAGATGTCACACAAAAAGGGTACTCAGATGTTTGACGCAAAATGTCATAAAGCAGCACATAATAACCGATCGTGCACATTGCTCTAATGAAGAGAGTGTTGTTATGTTAGGCATGTCCTAAGATAATGACATATGATTAACTCGGGGTAATGGTGAACAACCGCGCGCATATGGCTGCAGTTTGTTTTCCTATCAACCATGACGAGCGCGAATGGATTCTTGGAGAAAAGGACTTCGTTTGTGTTATTCTTGTGTGATAACACCATGGGCGTAGAGTGTGACCGGTTTTTATTTGAAGTGCATTGCGGGCATACGATGGCAACTGATCTTTTCGTATGAATTGAAGCTGATCAAATAAAATGTGTTGATGATGGACATTCGTTGAGGATGACTACCAGATTGCGGCATGTTTGGTAACTTCTGCGGAGAGTAGAGATTTACGTTGCAAATACAAGTCTTTATCGGATATAGTATCGTGGGAGAGATTAGAATTACGATACTTTGTTTAACCATCCACCACATTTCCTCTGTTTCATATTTAATCTTTAAAAGACGCAATAACTGTCTATCTATAATAGATTAGTATAGTCTCGTCAAGTATACTCTAAATGACATTATATGTGTCTATCTGAAAGCTCATTTAGTCAAAAATACTTTTGGATCACTTACTTACACATGACACATCAGCCTGCTATCTTCGAGGGAGAGGACACATTAATATTTGATTGTTTTTTTTTTTCTTTTCCCCCAATCTTCAGCCTCTATCTTTCTATATTGTTCTTACTTTCATCGCGGTACTAATAGGTAATAGAGACATTGTGAACTCCTGTGACTTTCCCTATTTTATGCTTCAGCGAAATAGCCAGTTGCATTCCTCCCCTTCAAAATTTCACTCCGAATACGCGTAATGCTTCGAATGCACATCAGTTAACCCTTAAGCCCAACTTTGGTCGTACTTTTAAATATAGGCATTCGTTTATAAGCCGAACGACACGAATGTGGAATGATCTACCAGGCTGTGTTTTTGCCCCTCACTACAACCTTCAAACATTTAAAGCCAACGTGCACAGGCTTCTTCTCTGTTCCTCTTCCCCATTTTCCTAAACGCCCGTGCTCTGAAAAAATGTAAGGCTACTAAAATTATAATAAAAACAAAAAAAAACTTTTTTGTAGGCCTAATTTGTTACGCTTTTCTGTCGCGTGGCGATATCATCATCATGACACAAAAATAGAACCATCTATTTATCCACTGATTGTTGGCGTTTGGAGCTAATGGCTGTACTACTACCTACCTACTACCTACCTACTCGTACTTCAGAATCTTCCGCTCAGGCGCTCTAGCTATTCCAGGACTGATTACAGTTTTTTTTTTCTTTCGACATGCACACCTAATCGATTTGGTTGCTTTATGGATTCGATTTTTCGAAAACCTGCTGCTGCAAAACATTACAATAGACAGTTATAATTTGGTGGTGGTCAAAAACTTCGTCTACTTAGGCTCCACCGTAAACTCTCAAAATGACAACAGCGCAGAGGTCAAATGGAAAATGACTATTGCCAATAGCTGTTTCTTTGAGCTATGAAGGCAATTGAGTAGGAAAGTCCTCATACTAAGAAGACTTTATTTAAGACTTTCATCATCCCACTCCTGCCCTACGGCTCAGAAGCATGAACTCTAACAAAGGCGGATAAAAAACTTCCTGGCAGTTTTGAAAGAAAAACTATTGTGAGTCATGGAGGAGAAGGTTTAACTGTATATGCTGTAAAGCGACATCGAAATAATCAAAAAGTTTCGAATTAATCGCCTGAGATGCCTAGGATATATGCAAAGAGAATGGATACCAGCGCTCCAGTCTGAATAATCAACGAATGCACTCTTGCGGGACAGGGAGGGAGAAGAAGACCACACATAAAGTGCGCATTCCTTAAGTAACTTGACGTACGAAACTGGAGGCAGCTGGCTATCGATCGAGTTGGTTGGAGAGGAATCTAAAGTAATTTAAAGCTGCTACAATATCAGTTAGTCCTAATATGTTGTCTGTAGTTAGCATTGGAGGCCATTGTTTTCAAATAGCGATTGAAGTTTAAAAGTACGATTTTCGCTTCGGAAGTCGTCAATCTGCAGAATTCTTCCTCCGTCGGTTGCATCACAGGCAAAACTGCATAAAGTGTACATACATACATCTTTTGTATTCCCAACATATGGATGTGCTCTCTGACGACGCTTGATGAATATGATTGCAGTGATTCTGAGTCTTTGCACACAAAAATAACAACCGTCATACTCGTAGGTACTTTATGGTGATCCGAAAGTAACTACCACATTGAGTGTTAAGACTCATCGGTGGTAAACGATTTTATCCTTTTGTAATACGACAGTTCACCTTCAAAACAAATTCCCACGTCAATTAAAAACATTCACATGAGGTTGTCTGTAAAAGAAGTAAAAAAAAGAATCAATTAAATTGTCCATCTCATCGTAATCATCCACTTGGTCATACAATTTAAGAGTATGTATAAATCGATATTAGTTCTCAAAAAATCAAGAGATGTCGATAACCTTAGGAATTGTTCTCAAACGACATCAGTTCTTTTTATTTTTTTTTTTTTTTTGCTCAATGAGTTTATATATTTTTTATAATGAATCATGATTAGAACGACAAGAACATAAAGTTTAACGTCAATGACATCTATCAGTGAAAAGGAACAAAGAGGTAAAAAAAAATAAAAAAAAAAAACTAAAGTAGTCTTCTTGTAATAACAACCTTCACTGGAAAATCTTATGATGGGAGGCATCATATGCGTAAGCACAACTTCTATTCACACACCACACAAAAGTAAAGACCGACAAGCATGTACGGGTACTTAGAAATTTTTTTCACTACTTGTATTTCTTTCTTTTTGTTAAAACCAAACCACTGAGAGTGACTGTAGTATTGGAGCTAACTCTGACTTTAACAATAACAACATCCTTCCATTTCTCTAATGCATACTTTAAATGCAAATAAGTCACTCACTGCTTACTGAGTGAATGCTTCTTTTGGATGCATTTCAGGTGAAGGAATCTTGAATTACACTGTGGATTGGAAAAATGTGTGCAGTATATTTTTTATTTACACCTATAAGGGCAAATATTGGTTTCCTGAAAATAGTCGATCTCAAGATTTTGATCAATTTTGATATTATGTGAGTAATACTAAGCGCGCTGTTTTGAAACCTAGCTAGTGATGTAAAACAACTACAACTCTTGCTTTCCTCCTTAGCCAAAACCAACTTTCTAGGAATTCTTATGACTTTTCACGGATATGTGGCCTGATTTTATTCATAGACTTTAGTACGCCTGCGGTATATTTTGTTTTTCAGATGCGTGCATATTTTCCATAACATTTTCACAGATTTTTTGTATTATTTCACCAATTTCTTGAATAATGTTGTCTTTTAGCTGTGTGTGATGTGGGATCGTCCTGTTGGAACCACATGTGTTGTAAAACCAATCGATCCAATTCGGGCTTCAAGAAGTTTTGCAAAATGTCACGATAGAGATCGCCAGTAATTATTACAGCTACTTCAAAAAAATGTGACCCAATGATGCCGCCAGCCCAAAAAACGCACCATACAATAACTTTACGATGGTATAAAGGTGATTGGTGATGATTTCCTCCCAAAAATTGGGGTCGTCAATATGGAGCTGCAAAACCTTTTCACTCCACTCTCGCCGGCGCATATGGTCATTTTCCATTAGTTGTTGCGTCAATTGAATTTTATAAGGGTAAAAATTTGATTATTTTAAACAAATTATTGTACGCCATGCACAAGAATTTAGATGTACCCAAACTTTCATCAATATCGTCTCTCACTCCAACAATATTTTGTGCCATACATACGTTACAAACTGGACCGAACTTCACTTTAACTGCCAGGGTATACTGAGTTTCAAAGTTATTCATTGTTATTTAATGCTAGTAAAATTGTAAAACCTAGTAATCTTTTCATTCAAAACAAAAAGTAGAAACGATTGCATCCTTATCCGATTGACAAATGACATTTTTTCATCATAAATTCATCTTATAAATTACTTTTCTTAACTATTGACCGCAGACATTTTCAGAAAATTCGTCACATGAATGGAATGTTCATAATCTACCTATAAAATTGTGCTCAATAATTTTGTTCATGCATACTCGTAAGTACATAAAATACCGGCTACCACTTCTACGAACATAGCCCCTTGTTGCGAATACTTGAACAGTTGACAACTAATGTCAGGCAGAAGTTCCAATCTTCAAATACAAAAATATTAAAAATGCAGCTGCCTAGGAAGCTTTTTAATGAACCACTGGCTAGCTATGTAGGTTTCAAAAAAAAACATGACACCATAATGTCCGTCTGTATGGCTGAACTTTTCATCTGAGATCTTTGGAGTCAGAATTCGAGGCGAAATCGGAATTTTCATTTTAACCCCAAAATTAACGGTATTTTACTATAAGCCGATTTTGAAAAAAATCGATTTTCTTAAATTCGGGTCTAACGATTTTGATCAAATTTCATTTGACTTGGGGGGGGGGGGGGGGGGGGGGGGGCATATGCTATATGTATTTGTGTCAAAAAATACGTATAATGGTTCTTATTGGTAATTTAAAAAAAAAATTGGCCCGTGCTTGCATATATGTTACTCAGGAGATTTTGTTCAAAATCGATATATGTATGTATAAACAATATTTGGCATACCAAGTTTGAAAAATTATAAATATATATATATATATATATATATATTTTAATATTATTTTTATATTTTATATATATATATATATATGTAAATATATATATATATATATTTTAATTGATTTAAAAAAAAAAATCATTTCAATGATTTTGTCTAAATCTCAACAACTGATTTGCAAAATAACAACATATCTGTAGGTTCAAGTATGTATCACCCAGTCATGTACTTTTTTATTTTATGAGAAGAGCCTTTGAAGGCTCTTTTTTTTAGCTTGACAGCGGCCGCAAACGAGTGACCTTTTGTCGCGCAATTAATTTGTCACCAATGGATAAGAGTGTCTCAACAGAATAATGAATAAGTATAGCAAATCTGCTCATCTTCCTGCCTAGTGTTATCTTTCTTAGGTGGCTGTCCCTGCTCGTCCTTTGTGATACCGCATACATATGAATGACAAATTCCCTTTTAAAGGAGGATCATTTTTGGGTAAGAACGACGGTATTAACCTAGTTCTCTTGACCTAGAGACTTTGGAAAAAAAACTCTAAATTCAGCAGATATCGAGCCTGACCAAGTCGTCAAGGTTTTCGTAGAAATACTTACAGACGGTTTTACTTTTCAACATTAATAGGGAAGGACATATGTGCAAAACGTTTCTTCCTCATACTCGTCTCTATACAGTGCCCCTCATAAGTATTCATAATTTGTTTTCATTCGCTATTAAATATCTTAGTATTACATTCCCTAATCCACTTTTTGTTTTCAATTCGACTTTATCATCCTCATTTTCCGAAAAAATATAACAGAAAATTATTACAACGAACGAAGTTACACGGCAAAGAGAGACGTCGCATCTATTTTCCTCTCAACTTTTCCTTTCCTTTTGTCGTATGAACCGAAAAAATGCCGTATACCGTTAGAATATTGTGTATTCGAATTTGTCTGACTTGTACGATCATTTACTCTATAAATTTTAATCAGTTCGGGTTTTTGGATTTTTGCATTTACTAAACGCGAGCATTGGGATGTGAAGAAAAATAATATTAAACCTTCGCGAAAGTGGAAAGACTGAAAGATATCTCAAATACAGTTCATACTGCTAGAAGTGTTTCAACTGTGCAATCTATGTACTCGTATATATAATAAAGAGGTGTACTGATAGAGGTGGCATTGAAAATATTCCGAGGAAAGATACTCGTAGACCACCAAAACTCTCAATTGTCAAGAAGCAAAGTTAAGCAAAATCCACATATTAGTGCATCTATTATAGTAGTAGCACAAGCTTAGCTGAAGCTAGTGGACCCAATGTTAGTGCTGAAACTATGCAGAATTCTACATAAGAGGGTAGCTAGACAAAACTATTTGTCTCCAGTATAAATGGAAAAAAAAACAAAAATTCTCCAAAACTTATTTAAATCACTCTGAAAATTTTTGGAACAAGGTTTCGTGTCCAAATGAAACTAAATTTAATATAATGCGGAATTCATTGTAGGTGTGTAGAAAAATATAAAAAGCGACAACTTAAAAACGTATCTGGCACATTTAAACACGGTTGTTATTCGGTGACTCTGTGAGGGTGCATGGCTGCATCTGGTATAATGGACCAGTGCCTGTACACAGACATCCTGAAAGAGAATTTAAGAAACAGTGTTGATAAACATAAGCTTCCGGATCGTTATTTATTTTATCAAGGCAACGTGTGCCTCGGACACTGCTCTCGGTTTTGGGTATTATACAATGTGTCAAACCAGCTCAAAACCCATCATTCACCGGATCTTGATCCGAGGGAACATCTTTAGGTAGATCTGGATAGGCAAATTAAACAAAAAGAGAGTTAAGAACCAAAAATGACTTAAAAAATGCACTTAAAGAAGAATGAATTTTACTAGATATGGTAGATAAGAAAACTTGTGGTATCTATGACCACTAGCCTTAAGAAATTGATAAAATAGCGAGGGTAAAGAAGAAACTTTAATATCCGAATACTTTTGTGGAACAGAATATGAATGTTTTCTTTTTTAAAGTCATGCAGTTTTTGTACTCATAAAAATTCAGTTTGGTTTTTTCTGTTAGTGTATTATGTACATATAAGGATTTTCAAGATTTGAGGCTTAGCCGAAGTTTAGACTATTCTAATTAGTCTCCGAGGAGGGACCATTTCCTTCGACATTGAGAGTTGGGGTCTTGTATGGCTTTCTACCGAGGACTCTGTTTCTGTTTTATTATCAGAAAAGTTTGTGTCCATGAGTAGCTCCAGTATCTTCTCGCTTGATATGGTGCAAGTGGAGATTTCTATATTTTCAAAGAATAGATGCCATGCATACGGATATACGAGTATTTCCTCTAACTGTTCTTGTTTTGCTTCGTTAAAAATCTTCTTGTGCAGTGCAGTGTTCCATCATGTAGGCTGGAGTGTCTACTGATAACAATTTACTGAGAATAATCTACAGTCAGCACCGATTTGATGTGGATGGTATCGCCAACATTTACCGTGTTGGATTTCTTTCGTTAGTCACCGTAGAACTCTTTGCAATTTTTCTTTTATGTAGCCAAAGTATAAATAATCACGACCAATAGAATAACGAAGGTATAGTAATCCTTACAGTGTTGTCAATAATGAAAAAAAGAGATAAATAAATTTTTCCAAAGAATGATGTTTATTGTCTAAACAGAAGTCGTGCCTTCATTTTTTGTCACTGACTGTTCATATAATGACTCCACCAGGCCATATAAAACAGAGAGCGTTTTGTGACAAAATAATTTGCACACACTCTTTCGAATATAGGGGACCATTTTAAGGCCTTCCCTCCGACTTACTAATATATGTAGGTATATCCAACCTAATTGCTGGTGAACTCTTTTAAGTCCAGAGTACATGACTAGTGTAGGCGTTGGGCCTGACAAAAAAAAAAACGTGTTTGGTGCCTTCCTTTGGCTTTTAAGGCCATCAACATGTTCTTCTCTCGTGTTTTATGTATGTTCTCCTCTATGTTGTGTGTTTACACATCCGTTTCTTCTTTTTTTTTTGCGCTTTGTTGACTGATGGAATTGCAATTGAGGTGAGATGCTGGAGACTCCTGTTTTATTCACAGTCCTGATAATATGCTTTTGTATGATGCTTCAGCGGTAGGCTGGAGTGTTGCACCGCCGTCTATGAAATAAAAAAAATACATGTCTACCCAGAGACGACAATTTATGGAAGGCAGTATACGAAAAATGCAAAAAGTCATGTTTACACAATTTTAACATTCACTTGATTTTTTTGTTTAACATTTTTTTTCTGTGCGTTCCCGTTTTTGAGTGCTATTCCAAACGAGTAGAGTGGTTTTTGTGTGCCGCCCTCCTTTTATTGACATGATTTTTTGTTATTTTTTTGTCTGCTTGTCGGGAAATTGTTAAATGAAAATTGGTGTGAAAGGTAGGCGTTAAAAGGATTTAGTATTCCATTAATTATATGTAAGTTTGATAAGACTAATTAAATCTTTGGGAATTTCTGAATGAAACTATCTGATGGGACAGTATACATACCTACATACATATAAATTTTGTAGGTTTTTATTCCTTTTGCCTATTAGAGGATTTTTCTTTTCATTTCGATCAGCTTACGCATTACTTAATTATCTTCAACTTTAATTTATTTTAAAAATATGAAGATTTTTGCTATATATGAAAAATTAGGCTACGTAGCCATCCAAACGTTGATTCAGAGGGCGGATCTCGCATGTTGAAATGTCATCGATAAGCTGGTTGAGTCGGAGGAAAGCAATTTCATCCGGGTCGACTTCAATAGCGTAGTTAAATTAGCTTAAATTTGGGTTTAGCGTATACTTTTGATATTACAAAATAAGACATTTTGAAAATAATTTGGAGCCTGCTAGAGATGCTAATTGGTGGGTTAAAGAATTTCGCCATACATACTTTGAATATTTTTTAAATGCTTATTGAACGGAATACGTTCGAGAATCCTACATTTACTAAAAATATTGTTCTTAAATTGAACTCTTGTTTAGATATACCTTCATTGCATGTTAGTCAGGTTATAAATGCAATTTTTCGCAAAAAATACAATTTTCGTTAGACCAAAATTCAATCTAAGTTCACTTCACTACGTTTTTTTTTAAGGCCACCAATTTTCTTTGCACGAGTTTCCTTTCAACGAGTGTCTTCGAATTTCCTTTCGACGAATTTCTTTTCGATGGGTATCCCTCTCTCACAGTTGTCGACGAGTTTCCTCTTCGTACGATTCGACTAGTTTCGTTCGACGTAAATGCTCTGAATCGTTGAGTCTGAATAATTGTATGATTATTTTAAAAATAAAATTTTATGATTTTCGAACACTGACAAATGCTGTAACCTTCCATGATTAATTTCTCGGGTTACTCTATAAGTAATATCTTTGAAATACAAACAAAAATTAAGTATAAAAAATAGGCATTTTTCAAACCCTGTTGAATTTTGGACCACTCTGTAAGTATTTACTTGCAATAGCATAATCTTCTACCTGATATACTGTTGAGTACTCGACTTTCCTCTTAATAGATTCCTGCTCTAGAGATTTCATTGTATTGTAGACCCGTCTGGAAAGTAGGCAGTGGTGAGAAATTACCGCCTCATTCAGCGTGAATCTGGAATATGGCACCGGAAGTTGCGCTCAAAGACTGAATCTATGGTATCAAGTAGAATTGAGTAACTCTTTAATTTCTGTCTCTCACTGGTAACTATTTTCCGTCTTTTTATACCCTATCCCATAGCGAATATTAATTTTGATACATGTTACAAACTACATAGAGAAATAATGAGAATATACTCCCAAAAGTGTTATATAAAAGGTGTGTGCTTATAAAAATGTGTTTTGTTTTATAGGTTTGTTTTTCGAATTGGCAATACTTTTTCCAGCGACAGTCAATTTGACAGCTGATTTGTAATCAGTTTGATTTGCCATTTCACCATGAATAGACTTACGCTAGACAACGCTTGCAAATTGTGCAAATTTATTTCGAAAATAGTAGTTCAGTTCGCGAAACTTACCGTGCGCTACGTCCATTTTGCGGTCGACATAATTGTTCTTCCGGGCAAGTAATTCGAATAACCATGGATCATTTTCGCGCCGCAACAGTGCGCACCGAAGAAGCTGTTGCTGCTGTGGGGCATAGTATTAAGGAGATGCTGTGCACGATGGCGAATCGCCGCAGGGCCATAATTCCATAATCTTTAAAAGGAAGTAGGCCATAACTCCAAAACTAATCTTATGACTTATATAATGTATTAATACAAAGAGAACAAGTGTGGGAATGTTTAACAATTTAATTGTATGGCTGATTGCAAGTACATAGTACATTACAGTCAAATTTACAAAAAAAAATTTAACAGAAAACCTCATGAATATTTAGGTGTACTCGTACGTAAGAATAGTGTGATATAGTCAGTTTTCAATAGTTCCGTTTAAGTTGTACTTTTGCATTAAAGCGCCTTTAAATTAAGAGTTATTTGAGATGCCTGAAACTCAAGACCTTTTACCTAAGTTTGTGCTTGATGTCGCCACCATAGTATGTACATGTACGTCATAGTTTTCTGTCCCTGCTTTGCCCGGCTCATGTCTTCGTACATAGAAAGTGCTTTCCGCTTTCCGTTTTGAACAATCGACGTCTAGATCCGAACGTGGACGCTATTAGCATGTATTCCTTCTAAGGGATTCTTGTTAAGACATCTGAAACGCATTTCAATAAGAAATGTTCCACATTAGGAGTTATTTTAGATGCCTGAAACTCAAGACCTTTGACCTAAGTCTGTCCCTGATGACGGCACCACAGTATGTATATGTATGTCATTGTTCTCTATCCCTGCTTTGCCCTGCTCATGTCATCGTACTTAGAAAGTGCTTTCCGCTTTCCGTTCTCAACAATCGACGTGCAGATCCGAACGTCGACACTATTAACATGTATTCCTTCTAAAGGATTCTTGTTAAGACATCTGAGACTCATTTCAATAAGAAATGTTCCACATTAGGAGTTATTTTATCTGCCTGAAACTCAAGACCTTTGACCTAAGTTTATCCTTGATGATGCCACCATAGTATGTAAATGTATGTCATTGTTTTCTGTCCCTACTTTGCCCGGCTCATATCATCGTCAAGATATCTGAGACGGATTTCAATAAGAAATGTTCCAAATGCCGCCACAATGTACGTATGGGCAAGCAATGCCTTCAATAGCGAGGGTGTTCAAAATTCGAAGCGGGTCTCTGTTAGGATACTAGAAGTGTCTTTTGATTTCTGCTTTACTCACAACATTGATTTATAGAGACGATCTTCGAAGCTTTTTTTTTTATTAAAACTTATCGTGTTCATTTAGAATTATTTATAGACCAACTTGTTGTAATTTGTCTTGCATAAGCAAGGAAAATAGCAGTTTTGCTCCTTCAACAAAATCCTGATTGTAATCTTATACTTACCACGTGCTAACCACAACATTTTTCCATCTTCACCGATATCATGAAACAGAAAGAAAATGCTCGCCTTCCTTATATGTATGCCTCACATCTTGACTGCGTTAAAGATTTAAGAGCCCCCAGTGATCTTCGAACAGCTCATATTACATTACACAAAGTCATGGTCCTCAAGTTTCATTGCCGCCTCATCTTAAACACGCCGGTCTGTCTTCCACTTGATTAGCATATTGCTTTGCATATAAAATTTGCACCAACAAACGGTGCGATGGCATCTCTTCTCCTTTGCACAGACTGTGGCTTGTTGAAAGTGCAAAGTGATTTTTGAATGAATGACAGAAAGAAACTTTCAAGGCAATCAAATTAAAAATAAACCCACATGTGGTACTCAACGGTAATTGGTTTTTAATTTTATTGCCCCTATGCTTCGTAGAACAGTATGCAACGGTTTGCGGTCATAAGAAACATTTAATCAATAAGCTTTTCAACTTTATATCCGACTGATCAATTCGCAGTCAATAAACAAAAGAAATTGCAAAAATAAAAATACAACGGACAATGACGACGACTGCGATGGGCTTAAAATGGACTTTGTTCCAAATGGATCGGAAGGAACCCCATGAGTGCCCCTTTCAGAGTTAAAAGTATCTGCGATGATTTCTCTTTTTTCTTTTCTTTTTGTTTTGAATTTTATTGAAGGCGATAAACGACGAGATAAGAATAAATTTTCGTAATTTGCAATTGAATTCGATATTTTTTTTTTTTTCGAGGATATGAAACAGTCCAAGAAGCCCAGGAGTGCAACCATCATTGGGTTTAGTATAGGGGTATCGCCAGTAGGCGGATGGAGTCTGATATGAGTACGGCCTGCGGGCATACATGAAGTACATTCGTTTTATTGTTTTTTTCTTAAATTGTTGTGAGGATCACAGGGTGTAAAGTAATTAAAAGAAGAAACTCAATTATTTTGCATAAAAATGTAGCGATCAACAATTGACACTTCTTGTTTATATGGATTGTGTTAATTAAATTATAGTTCGTAATTAAAACTTAGTAAAATGACGTCCGTTAATGCCACGTAGAAAATTATATCGCGCCACCAATAACTTACTTCGAATCGTAGTGTGTAGATATAATTTTGTTTACGACTTCGTTAAGTAGAATTTACAGTAGATATAGTAAAAGTTGTGGTACATGTAGGTATCTACGAGAAGTGTTTTACCACTAAATCCAATTTTTAATATTAGTTTTTAGCAAAAGTTTTAATTTTTTAACAGACTGCTATTTTTAACAAATACGAAAACCGTGTATTTTTTTTTAGCAAAGACGTTCATCTATCTAATTTTTTTTAACAAAATTTCCCATGGCATTGTATCGGTCGCCATCTGCGAGTGGAACACATTTAATGAGTCGATAGACACATATCGAATCACTATATTTAACAAATATCGTTCGACTGGAGGTACAATTTACTGTGAGTTATACACACGTTGTGCTCAGCTGAGAGACGCAACCCTCAATTCGAATGCTGCTACTAATTTGCCACAAACTCTGCTATCTGCTATTGAATAGAGAGGTGTGTAGTGGTAGCAAAGATTTCCTTTCCAATAGTTTCGGTCTATGGTAATAGATTACACTGAAGGCTTTGAAAGTAATTTTATTCCCATCGGTTTCTGTTCATAATTCATAATTGGTTGATGTGATGCTTGGTGTTAGATTCGATTTTAGTAAGTGATCACTGCAAAAGCAATTGGCACCCACAACAATTGATCTTAGTAATAAGTGGTTCGAAAATGATAATTGATCCCATGAAGTTAAATGAAATTATCAAATTAGTTGATTTTAAGAGCATCAGCTCAGTGCAATATGTGCTCCAAAGCACACCTGACCATCATGATAATTGATCCCCACTACAAAAAATGTTCAGGGTAAGCTAATCTGATCCACAATACAACTAAACTAGAAAAAACTCGATCACCAAGACAATTTGTTTTACCACACAAAAAAAAAAATTTCCAACAAAACAATGCAATTGCAAAAAACTGAACTCCAGCTTAACTTTCTCATAAAACAATAAGCTGTAAGTCGTTAGAGAAACAGAGCCCATCTCCTTTAATTTTTTCTCCATGGTTTTGCAAAGAAAAGATATGACGTTTGTCGATCGAAAACGTCATCGAAAAAACAAAGACTCTAAAGACACTGATCGTCAAAATTATAGGTTCTTAATTTTCTTTGCAAAATACCTAACTCTAAAATCACTTGATGCACGCACGTAAGTTAACCGATCAGTAGATCTTGCGAAACCTGATCTCTAATGCAGGTAAATCACTGAAAATTGAACAAGAAAACTGATCTTCAAGAGATCACTTAGACAAAATGAATGTTCATCCTAATGCAGGATTTTAATTTGTTTGATTAATTCCACTTTTAAACGTCACCCTGTACAACCAACAAAGAAGCCCAATCCCAACAGAAGATAAAAGAAGCAAATAAATTCTCATACACTCGCTAATGCAGTTTTTCGCTTGAATCTCAAACACTGACTGACAGTGTGTGATAGTAGGATGTATAGCGGAATTGAATAATTATGCTAATTGCGTAGCGCTATAGCAAGGATTTTCTTTATTTACATCGTTTTTTTAATGGTTCTTCATGTTGCATTATTTGCAACTCTTTTTTTATTTTTTTATATTTTCCAATCGATTGGATTCCATATAGTTTATGATCGAGAGGGTGGTGGTGTTGTCATGTTTATTGTTTTATTGATGAAGTTTATGGCAATTCGCGTGAAAAACATTTTTCTGACTGCGATAAATTGTCTATTCTTGGCTGAGGTTTGTGAAAGCACCAGTCATTCAGAGAGAAATCCCAAGACGGGATTTTGTGATTTATGAAAATTGTTGAAAAATGATAGTGCGTTTCTCATGGAGGTAAAAACTTCTCAGTGTTCGTTGGTGATAGCAGAAAGACTGATTGAAAATGACTCATTTGAAAAAGGTAAGAATCTAATACTCGCTGGGCATTATCCCACAGATCCCAGATATGAAGTGTTAAACAAATCCGTCCAGATGTTTAACCTGCAACCTGGGGTACAGGCAGATGGACAAGTAGAATTACCAGACGAATCTATTATAGTAATATCAGGATTGAACAAAATCGCGAGATTGAAAATTTTCACGAAAATAATACTTGCCCTATAGGAGCAAGTAAAAAATGTAAATGTGTTAGTCATGTCCGGCGTGGTTTTCTATATCTGTAAGCAACCATGTTAACCTACAAGTTGACTGGTCCAGACAAAGACATTATAATGATTTAAGTAAACGATTTGCTGTGCGGGCATAAGATAACAATGCATGACTCATTATATTGCAAGAGAAATAAAGTGCTCGACTGCGTCGCACTTATTTGCACCTATATATTGTTCATTTCATTTTTAATTTAAACAAATTAGTTAAACGTTTTTTTTTTTTTTTTAAAGAAAATCCCGTTAAAAAGCAAGAAACTTATTTGAACTACACAAAATTTAACTCTTTAGTGTTCCGTACCCGAATGGTATAAAACGGAACACTAATGGATTCAACACGGTATCTGTCTGCCCAATATGTTAAATACTGTAGCATAATAATAACTACGCCCCCTAAAAATATGACGCAACAAATTCCGAAGTGACTTTTCATTCTGGCAGAATTTTGGTTCGAACTGTCCTTTCATTCGAGGTTCGTGTCTGGGACGAAGTCTCCACAGCTCATGTCAACGAAAGAGACGAATAATATCAGGGATAAAAGGGAATTATAACTGCAAGAATTATTTCTCTTGTTCCAGTGGTCGAAGAATTTGCTAGAAGTTTCTGGCTATCAGAAACTTCTGCTATATAAGGACAGATGGCGATTGAGAAAGGAACAGTAGTTTTTAAACTGTGGCGAGGAGATTAGAAAAGTGTGCAGTGGGCGAAGTTGTAATTCTGTGATAAATTGAAAGTTGAGATTTAAGAAGAAGAAGTAATTAGTTTGGATTTGTGAATTAAGTAATTGAAAGGAGATAAAGTGATTTGAGAGGAAAGAGACCTTGTAAGAAAAGAATTGCGAAGAATAGTATAGTGTGAACCTGAATTGTTCTATAGACTCGAAAATAAAGAAATAATTTCACAGAATAATTGTTTTATCTACTCGAGCCGTAGCTTGCATATTACAATACTTTTAATTTTTAAACCGTTAGACCTAGAGAATTTAAATTTTGCAAAAAATCGTATGTGGTGAACCGAAAATAATTAGAAAGAAAAACTGAAAAAATATTTTCTTGCTTGGAGCTTTTGGGGGAATAATTAAGGCCAGAATTCTAAGGAATTGAAATAATTTTTTAGATAAATTTAGTTGAACAAAAGATCTCAAAAACCAAGGCAAAACGAGTCATGAGGGTTACGCGAAAATATAAAAGGTTTCCTGGCACGAAACGTATTTAAAAAGTAGTTGGAAGACATGGGGTTAAAAATCGATGTATATCACTCCTGCTTCATCCGATTTTGATGACTTTGCTGAAGGTACAAAAGTAGTTATTGAGTTAGACGTGTGAGAATGATAATTGAAAGACTTTTAAAACTCCTCCCCATATCTTACAACCACTTCATTCGATTTAGATCATTTTCAGGTGAGGCAACTACCACGTCTGTCTTACCTTCCGGCAGTTCAGGCACTCTTAAGTTAGACGGCCAATACATTTTATTTAAATATTTATAAACCGACCCCCAAATCTTACTATCCACTCCGATTTTGACAATTTTCTGATAAAGCGACCTATATATCCGGACAAACATTAGTTTTCATAAAAACTTCTTCAACATAATGTGCCCTGTTCCAATAGTGACATCACAATTTTCAATAATTTTCTGTTTCACAAAAAGAGCATTGAAAAGAAATCAATTAGGTTTTGTAATAAGTGAATTCAAAATCCTGTTCTTGAAGCACTTAACGCTCACAATTTTCAAAAACAATTTTGATAAGTTCCTAAGTGATAAGTGGTTGGAGAAATAGGACCCAGTTCTTTACCCAGAATCCTATCCTTCTGCCCTGCTACAAGTTATTCCTGGCCCACTTTCGGTTCTGTACGAGTACATAATATCGCATCTATTCGTTTCTGAACTATTCTCTCATAAAACTGTTCATTTGAGATTCGGTTAGGTCAGAAAACTCGCAATGTATTTCTGAAACAACGATTAAGAAAAGTTTGCAACTTTCTTGTATAATGTACCCATATAACAACACCTATATAACAACACACATATAACATCACCACTTTCGCGATTTGACTACTTGCGTCAAATACGATACCTTGGTTATTCGAAATAATACTCCAAAGTTTCCAGAAAAACTTCTGAGGTTGGTGGGGTCCCAGTAAGAAGGAGTTCGTCTACAGACGTACCATCAGTTTGGTGGCCGGCCGAGTTACCGCTTCGAATCACAAATTCGTCAAACAGCCTGCTCCTATGCAGCACGTGACGTTTCGCGTGTAAGGTTCGTAATATAAATTTTCCGTTAAGACTATCCAACGTCTTTTTGAATTCAATAAGATGAAAAAATGCTTCCTTTATTCCTTACTCAAGATGATTTCTAAGTCTGCCAATATGACAATATGATAAGACTTACTGAGGGAATCACCCCTCAGTATGTCGTTATCATATTGTCAAATGTTCGGCTGTATTACAAAGGCGAATATAAGCTACCTCAAGGCCGTGGCCTCGTTCCATTATGATGTCAGCTATTTCAGATATTTTATAGACAATTTCTTAACCTTCAGCTAATGATCATAATTCGACACTCAACTAGGTTCCCTGACATTTGGGGGCCTTCTTTGCCAAAGTCAAGGAATACGATAGTCAAAAGTCGTCAACGTAGGAACAATTCACTGGTTCAATCCAATGTTTTGCTATACTTATCACTCTAATATTGAAAAGTGATAATTAGACAATATTTGGAAAAACGAAATGAATAAACCCTTCTCAAAACACTTTAGAGTACCAGTTTTTAATAAAATACTGAGCCCTTACACATTTCCTGCTTGACATAATAGATATTCGATATATTGAGTAAATTGTGCTATCAAAACTTAGCTGAGTTCTTTTCAATTCCCGCTTTGAACAGAAAATATGAACAAATTTAAAATTATGATAACTTCATAAACTATAAGTGATGGGTCGTAGAGCTAAGTCACACAATCTGGCAAATTCCAAATACCTAAATCAAAACAAAAATATACTATTTTTATAAAATCTAACACAAACAAAAAAGTATGTTCTATAAAATGGTTCGCTTAGGTGTATACATAGATTTCCATAAATTAGTAGCATGTCCTTATCACAGAGTTGAAAACTTTCCAAGTGGGCGAACTTTCAACATAACCACACACATCAAAATATGTATTTCTCCAATATTCATTCTTCTTTTTCTCTTTCTCTCTGCTCAAGTGCTAAAATAATGTAAACCATCCGCGCTTAGGAAAAAATGCTTCATCTCGAGTTCAAGTATTTTCTAAACTTTCTGTCCCCAAGTTTCTTGGTTACGACTTCTACTGGTTGCTAGTCTACTGAAAGTATCCTTTCATCTGAGTACCCGCTCACTTGAAATTCAATACTCTGAATGAAAAAATATGCATCTATGCTTGTGAAAGACTTTAATGGGATCCCATTGCTATAAACTGTTGTTGTTGGTTGTTGGAAGTGAAGAACGAGACACGGTTGTCCTTAACGATACAAATACCTCAAAGTTGAATAGTTTTTTACAACTCAGTCTGGAAGGGAAGTTGATGAATTTCTACGAGTCCTACGCACGACGCGAGGGAGGGACTGTTTGTGTTGGAATAAATCAATTTCGAATGTATCTAGAATATTCTTCGTGGTGCGGAAATTCAATTATACAATTGTGCAGGTGTAAAGCGTTTGCAATTATTATTTCGTTCAGTCGCAGATGTTGCTACAGCAACCAGACAGGGAGGCGAATATCCATTGTGGGAGTGTATACTATACACTCCCACATATATATCCTCTTTGTCTTTATTTGTTGGCTATTGAGAGAAACTGATTTCAACGAAACTTAATATAACTGCCTTTTGGCATTGGAATGGTATTAACAACTTTTTTTTTTTCTTTGCAGACAAATACCGACAGCGTATTCGAAAGGGAATGGAGGTACGGCAATACCACTCCCAGCTACTGTTTTGGTGCAAAGACGATGTCCACCGGATAAAGTTCGACCATTACCACCGACACCGAATCATATACCAAGTAAGTATTTTGAAGATTTGTTTTAGTCTTTAAAGTTAAGTAAAATTGAGAGAGTTGCAGTTCGCTGATAATTAAATTACGTCCCATTACTCTTGGTCTTATGTAGCAGAAAACTAACATGTTGACATGTTTTGCCCTTTTCAAGCCTTTCTTCCATTTTGCCCTTACAAACACAAAAGACATTCCACTCACTCTGACGTCTACGAATTCTTATATTATACCCTAAACCTCTTATTAACACTTACTCGTAACGATACTATAAAAGAGATTTTATTGTAAAATATAGTGACTATATCAGCCGTGATCTAAGGGGCCTGAGAAAATGTATATGTACATACATGTTCCTGCAAGTAAATTTTGAATGGAACGTAACCTCATTTCATGTTTATGTTTCAGCGTGTTTGCTGAGAAAAAGCTTTTCTTTTTTTTTTAGTAAGGATATCCTAACCTTCTAGTGCAAACCTAAATCGCAATTTCACAGCTCATTTATCTGCTGCTGAGATCGTGTGTAGTTGGGGGCCGCTACATGTATATTGTTCATGCCAGTATTTGCTATCATGGTTATAATGTACGAGTAGATTCTTCTTTCCAAGGAATTTTAAAAGCCATATCCTAACCAGACAAGAGTATGAAATAAATGTGACTTTCTATAAGGAAGTCAGGCTTTTTCTCTGATAGATTCTCTAATGAATTCGTCAGGCACGGCATAGCCATCATTTTGGTCCAAGAGCCATTTTACAGGAGTATAGAGTGATCCAGGCTTTCCTGGCACGGTCTGTATTTTCAGTTTCCAACTGATTTTTTATATTCAGGATGTTTGGCTTGGTCTGTGAACTGCGGAACTAACCCTTAAGCTTTAGTTGATCAACAGATTGCATTTAGTACCTCCTTGTGAATATCACTAGGAGTGTTTTGGAGAGCGGATTCCATCCAAACAGACTTCCGAACTAGGTCGAAACTCAAATCTTTGTCGCAAGCTCTGGAGGACGACCTTAATATCGTTAGATTGTTTGCTGTGTTTGTGTTTAAATTTGTTTTTGGCCCCAAGCAATGAGTAGGCCGGTGGGAGAAACGGTCCATCGCAGCATAACCGTTTCTGCTATGATAAAGCATCCAAAAATATGACAGGCCCAAAGCACTTTGCAGACCTGGTTCACGGCTAATGATATTTAAAGTGTGTGTGCAGATTACCTTGAACCAATTCATTGACATTGGAAAAGAATGACTCTACCCACCTTATCCTTACAAATTTATCGAAAAAATATTGTTATCAATAACAAATCCATATGTGGGCATAAGAATCCACTTTTTATTTCGAATAACAAATGGAGATGTTCCAAGGAAATGTATTTCATGCTATAAATCTCCCATCAAAGTGAAAAATAAACCCCCACGAGGTACAACTTTTGTGCGCGGCTTTAACCTTCTTTTGGTAGATAAGACAAAATTAAATACAAATTTACCGCCGCCACTAAAAAGCAAACATGAAATTCCAGTCTTGCCAAAGGCAACCCAAACACTGCAGGAGCATCGCCCATGCGAGACACACACACAAGACATTCAACAATGACAAACGAGATACATTCTGGGCATAAAAGAAACAAGCTGATTCGGGGTAAGAGAACGAGGACGACAACGGCTCACTCAGTTCCTGGTGTATCAGGATTCTTACAATATATAATGTGTGAATAAATTAATATATTAAAAGCGCCAAGAGTGGAAGACAGTCAGTTCCTGGTTCGCGTCGACCAGCATATCATACGAGTACATGTGAGTCAGAGGGATTTTGGAGTCTGCTGTGAGGGTGTCGATGGAATACATTTTTCGGGTATCCTTTGGTTTGTCCGATTTTATTTTTTGTTGGGCATATGTCTGGCTTTCGAAGGAATTTGGAATGCGTATGAAAGGAAAACGAATTTAGAGCGGGTTAAAGTTCTCACGATGCAAGCAAGTTTGGGATGAATAAAGTATTACAGTGCCATTTGAGTTAAAATGTCTGTCTAGTCTTTGTACGCAATGGTGGATATTATGTGTACAGTCGTTATATGGCTGCATGTGTGAAAGAGCGAGCAGTATTATTGACGATATGACTGTAAAAAAAACTATTCTGGTGCTAATATGAAGGATAGTAAGGTAGCATAAACCAGGGGAAGGAGCATTTTGCCAATTGATATCAGAGGTCATTCAATTCCGAAGTTGAAACCGATTTTAGATAAATAAATAAAGATTTTTGTGCTAACAGTCCATGTAAAACTTTGTCGTTAAAGATTATTAACCAAGTGATGGAGAAAGATGAAAGGGTGTAGAAGAAAATTAAAGATTAAAGAGGAAATATCGATTTTGTCAAATTAAAAACGCGTGTTCATCATTTTCTCTTCTCCTAATCTGAAGAATCAGACGCTGTTCGTAGACGCACATTTTCGGTCAGACGTTGCAGAGGGGATCATGGCTTGAAGACGACATGTGGAAATTTTACTCTGGGTTGCTTATCAGACGTTCGAGAGAGGGGGACCGTGAAAAATCTTTGTTTTATGTTCTTTCTAGGACTCGAACCTTGAGTCTCCCACTCAGTGATCGATGTTCTTAACCACTGAACTACGTCGCCCACACTCATTTTACGTATAGATACTGAACATTTTACTGTGTGGACAGTTTTATAACATTGACATATTTAGAAACCATGGGCTTTTAAAGACCTAAAAGAAAAGTTAAGTGTCGTTCGTACTCATTTGTAACAATTTATTAATGAACATCGTGTCACAAGCGATGAAATCCGCTGATAATTCTAAAATTGCTTCCACAAAGACGATCTATACAGAAAGTCTAACATATTGGACCTGGACGACAGATAGTGAGTAATCAATATTGAGGGTGCAGAGAACGTGATAATTATAAACGACTATAGTCCAGTTAAATTAGCTCAAATGTAAGTCAAGCCGAAATAGAAATGATTTGGGATCTGTTAGAGATACTAAATAAGAAAATCAAAGAAAAAAGTTTGCGGGTTTGCCGCCATTTTGTAAAATACCGTCGTATTTATTTTTCCAGGTATAGTTATACATCTGTCTGGTTGACACTAAGTACATATTTTAAGAATACATGAGTGGGGATTTCATTGAGTTTTGTAACCAATATGACAAAACTATTGGCATTACAGTTAAGAAATTAAGTTATAATACTTTTACGTTATTTGCACTTTAGGGATTTAAAACTTAAACATTGACTAGATTTTTATACTCATGAACAACTAAATAAGTTCACATAGTTCTTATAATTAATTAAAAATAATACAATTGCATATCGTACAAACATTTAAATCGCACATTTTCATTTTAAATTTAAGTGGTCAGACCGATGGATCTTTATCTTCTCAGCCGCAGTCTATAGGTACTCGTATATAACATTTCTTGATTTGGTAGGGTATTAACATTATGGTTGCTGTGTGATATTATTCTTGTCAGGTACCTTCTGCTTACTTAGGTTATTTCTTCCTCGACCGTAGGAATTTTAAGGTCATTATGTGGGGCCGCAAAATTAGACCCCAGGAAATAAGCCCCCAAAAGTAAAAATGAAATGAGGCCCCAAAATTTGGGGTAATTTTTCACAATGAAATTATGCCCCAATTACGGGTTAAGAATATTACTGCAGCACCCCCCACAAATACATAGCGCTTGTCGTAGAAGGCGACTAAGGGGAAAAGCACATCTAGGCAATTTCAAAATATCCAGGTGAGCCTAGCGACACATATACCATCTTAAAACTGTCCCGCAAGTGTGCATCCGAATCCGTGGGTTGATACCGTCGTATCTCCAGTCGGAGATCACCGGTGTTGTAAAAGTAAGATCAAACATAAATCAAAAATCCGGAGCATACACGTGTCAAAATCAAAAAACGCTTAAACCCTAGCATTATGGAAAAGTACGCTAAAAAGAAAAGCACTACCCCGCCAGGCATTACTAATGCTACGCATGGTTGTGTTCCTGGGACGAGCAGAAATGCTCGGGTGAGAGCTATTCGGTTTCCGGGGGATAGCAAAATAATGTAATGGCTTAGGCGTAACCTAAGGGTCGCGAGTTGGAACCTTGGTAGTATGAGTGGTCGCAGCTACGAGTTTGAAGAAATGATGATTAGAAGGCGTGTGGACATCTTTTGTGTACAAGAAACGAAATGGCGAAACATCGGGAATCGGGCACGTTTCTTGGACGTTAAGACAAAAGCTTACAAGATGTTCTACTATGGATCGGAACAAGGTAAAATCGGAATTGCTATAATCCTCGCGGCAGAGCTACTTGGCAACATCTTGACCATTTCATAGTCCAGTGGCCCGTTGATGTCTCTCAAATTGGTGATACAGGGTGAGGTGTTGAATATTGCAAGCGCATATGCTCCCCAAGTCGGATGCGAACAGAGAAAAAGGTGGATTCTGGCTGGATTTTCACAACCTCATCAAAAACATCCCAAAGGAAGATGTTGGCAGAGATTTGAACGGACATGTCGTGAAGACTATGAAGACTGCCATGGAGGACTGGGTCATACGGCCTTATCGTGCTAAATTTTTTTTTTTTTTTTATAATTTGCACGTGTGAAAGGGGATATGTATACCCTTATACTAATTTTAGGACACGGGCATTTTGTGGAGAGGGAAGAGACAGAGAGAAGATAGATTGGTGTAGTTGGTTTGAAACTCAGGTATTATTAAGTTTCAGTGAACTCCAAGGGTGGCCGTCCAGATAACGGGGGAGTGCTTATGATTCACAGTATTTTTTTCCGTCCTCCTGATGTCATCATCACGATCAAGTTGCATTTTAGCCATATGACCACTCTACTGCCAGTGTTATGCCTTCGCATAACACTGGCATGCCTTCGCTGCCAGTGTTATGCCTTCGTGTTGACTAAGCTTTCGTAATTGGTCGACTTTTTTTATTTATTTCATGCGAAATAAATAGATGGCCATTCTCGCCCAGCAACACCGTCTCCTCCTGACAGAAATTTTTATGAAGACGGGGAAGAAAACAAATAAGCAAACAAAGGTCGCTGCGAAAATCAATTGGTACAAGCTGGACAAAGGAAAAGGCGACGCTTTTATTACCAGTAACAAATTACCCCTGTACCATCATCGATGAGGTCGGTGATGAGGAGTGCAGAGCACAAGATACCCCTACAGCGATCTTGCTTGGAGAGAGCCAAATCACTGTTTGGAGCGTCGAAAGGACCCTGCCAACACGCCAAATAAACATGGTGGTGGACAGATGAAGCTAAAGTAGTGATACGGGAAAAGAAAACGTCTTTCAAGGCTTGGTCAAAGTGCTAAGTGAAATTAGAGTTGGCAGGATAATGTCAGATGACATTTGCAATTCAGCAGGTGTTATGCCATCTGGCCTATCGGATTTGTATGGTTTGAAGCTATGTAGCGCCCAGAGGAGTTTGTCCTGCGTAATCAGACTTGAGAGGTTGGTTTTTTGAGCATTTGACTTGTTAGGGTCAATATTGTTCGCAGTTAGGGAGTTACTTGGGAAGAATGTATCAATTAGTAAATTTAACGTATCTACACTGGAAGTTGTCCAAGACCCATCTATTTTTAGTAAGCAGCTGTGTATTGAAGGATTTGTCGAGAGGATTTTTCTCAGCCTAGACGCCTGAGAAGTATCTTCTATTTTGCGACAAAGGAATCTCCAAGAATTACGTTTGGCTTTATTCAATTCTTTTTTATACGTTTCTAGGGATTCTTTGTACGAGTCCCAGTCAGTTGCATCTCTTGTGCTTTTGCCTTTGTTGAAAAGTTTCCTACAATTATTCCTGAGTGGTCCTAGATCTGAGATCCACCAGTGTGGTTTTACTTACCCCTAACCTTAACCAAAGGACAAGAGGAAGACATCGCTTTATTGAGGGCCAAGGTGAGGTCCTTAACCATACAATCAAGCTCTTTAGGATTGCCTGGGGGCTTTAGAGTATCAGAGGTAACCAATGTCCTTAACGTTTCAATGTATGGATTATATCTAGAACCTTCTGTCGGTTTCTAGTTATAAATGTTACTGATGTTGCACAAAATGAGGTCATTTTTTAGAATATAGTCAAAAAGCAACACACCTTTCTTTGATATCAGAGCTACCCCAAGCGGAGTGGTAAGCGTTAGCATCGCAGCCAACTATGAGTCCAATTTTACATCTTTCTGCATCTGCGACCAGTCTTACCATATTGAGTCCAGGAAGAGGGTCTATGATGTCATGGGCGAGATAATCCGATGCTAGGTAGTAAGAGCACTTGTTTGTTTCTAGCAACTCTACGGCTATAGTCCGATCACTGAAATTAGGAAGTAAAATTACCTTAAGGCTACTTTTTACCAATATGCACGATCTAGGTTTATCTTTATCCCTGTCATATAGGGAATAGTATTCGGGAATCTAGAGTCCACAAACCAGTTTTTTAACAACCCAAGATTCTTTGATCAAGAAAATCTTCTCTATCTTTTGAACTAACTGCAGCATTGTTGCTACAAACAGGTACAGAAACCTCCACCACAGCGTTGTTGAAGCCTTCCGAGTCTGAGGACAAACCTTCTTGGTCATCCTCACTCAAAGGTGCTTTGTCTGTAATGTCGCCCATCTCCATGTCTGATAGCGAACCATCAGTGGTGGATACCTCTCTGTTCCTTGGGCTGAAATGAATAGTATTTTGTATTTTGTCCTTGAAGGTGACCGTCTTGATGCATTTTACGCCTTGAAGGAAAATCGGAGGGGTTTTGTAAAGTTCTACTTCTGGTTAAACGTTAGTTTGTTTTATTTCTTGTTTATTATCAGTTTCTTTGTCATTAGATAAGATTTCATAAGATTAGGCAGTATAAGTCTAGGGTCACTTGGTTGGAAAACTCACAGTTCACTTGTTGTTGTTCAATGAACCAATTGACGAACTGTCTTCGCTGAGTATGGTCTGTAGGCTTGAGTTGTTGATTAAGTTGAATATTGTAAGCATGAAGACGCAAGCCTTTTGTGAGAATACGCTGCATAGTGCTTCCTGAAATGTTCAATTGTCGACCACGATGCATAATGGATATTCCCGGACTCTCGGCTAGATTCTGGCGAACAGTCGTGATGTTTTCTGTTGAACGACTTGAGCGAACACGTGTCTATGGTCGAATTTTTGCATTATTCTTTTCACGCAATTTACGAATCGTGGCAATAAAACTTTCACCATTTTTGAAATACGAGATGTTTAACAATAATAATGCGTTATTTTGTATATTTTGTATATTTTCAATTAGCTTAACACAAGCGGTAAAGAGACTTATAAATTATTATTTACAATGTTTACTTAATAGCTAGTATACATAAATTTAAATCAAGACCTGAGTGAGGAAGGGGAATAAAGGGAGTTTCTAAGTGACTTTTTGCTGCACTGAAAATCAAAAAGGTTACGGCAGTCATTAGCCATGCGTAGCATTCGAGACATAGGCTCATTACATCCGTAATTCGTACGATGAAACTTGAGACGGAAGAGAGGTACTGACCTCAGAATACGCGGATTGATGCTGAGTGAGATGGTTTGTTGCCTGCTAATAACTGATGTACAAATAGTATATCGGCAACTTTTCTACGCTTTTCAAGCGATTGGATGTTCAGCAAGTTCAAGCGATGCTCGTAAGGAGGTAGGTTGAATCTGTCAGGCCATGGGAGTCCACGTAGAGCAAAACGGATGAATCTCCGTTGGACACCCTCAATTCGATACGAATGTGTATCGAGATAGGGAGACCAAACTTGGCAGGCATATTCTAGAATTGGTCTTACGAATGTGAAGTACAGAGATTTCGTGACGTAAGGATTTGAGAATTCCTTGGACCAACGTTTCACATAATAATATTGTCAATATGACTACGAAAATTAAGCTCACTGTCGCAAATGACACCCAAATCACGCAGGAAGGTGACAGTGGGAACAGGATCATCGCAAATCACGTACGTTCAAGTCAGATTGAAGTGCACGGGAGTCAGTGAGAGTGGAGATGTGTGCAATAATTTTCATGTCGTCCGCATAAACTGACAGACGGGAATATTTAATAATGCCATCAACATCATTAATTGTCAAAATGAAAATCAAGGGACCAAGATGGCTACCTTGAGGAACACCAGAGGGGGCCATAAAGGGATCAGATATAACGGATCTAAAAAGGACTTCATATTGACGTTCATGAAGGTAGGATTTGATCCACGCAATAAACCCAGACTGAAAACCGAGAGCTTTGAGTTTCAAAAAAACAATCGCGTGCGAAATTTTATCGAAGGCTTTGCTGAAATCGGTAGCAACAACATCGACTTCTTTGCCTTCCTCCAATGCGCACAGGGTGCTGGATACGAATTCGGTTAGGTTAGTGGTTGTTGACCTTCCCTTTAAGAAACCATGTTGGTGAGGGGAAAATATAGACTTACAATGGAAAAAGATTGCATCGTAAACAATACTTTCGAATAGCTTAGGTATGCAAGATAGTTTAGCTATGGGACGATAATTAGAAATTTCATTTTCGGGCCTTTTTTATGAAGGGGAATAATAAAAGAGCTTTTCCAAAGCCTAGGGAAAACGGACTGTGAAAGCGACAGTTGGAACAGAGCCATAAGGGGTTGAGCTAAAGAGTCTACACATTTTTTTAAAACTACGGCAGGTATACCATCCGGACCAGCGGAGTATTCGCATTTAAGTCTTTCGATCCTTTCTTTCACGAGAGCCACTGTTATATCGATTGAAGTTAAAGAGGTTTGGGCACAATCTCTCAAGTAAGAGAAGTAAGAATGGTCGGGCTCTGATGTGTGGTTAGATAATTATTGACTGAAGAAATGGGCGAATAAATTTGCTATTATTCGAGGATCGCTTGACGATGTATTGGAGAATATCAGAGTTGATGGGTAGCTGTCTGACTTTTTCTTGGTATTAATAAAGTGAAAAAATCGTTTGGGGTCAGCGATGATGTCAGATTGAATACGGTCAATATATTTGATATAAAGAAACTCACAAAGTTCGGAAAAATGCGTATGTGCAAGGAGGTAATTGGAAAAGTTAAAATCAGAGCGAAATTTGAGGTAGATACGACAAAGCTTATTTCTTCTGTTGCGAAGTGAGCGTACTCTTTTGGGGCATGTATGGGACGGATTGCATAAAACAGCTGAAAATTTCAGAGTAGAACAATCCAAATGCATCATCGATAGAAATGTGTGTACTGTTAAAAATGCTGTTGAGATTGATAGCACTTAAAAGGTTATTAAGTTTTGTGTAGTCTGCCTTGCGAAAATTAAAGCTATACGAATACTCTGACTGGACAGTATTATTATCGTTATTATAAGACAATGTAAGGGATAGAGGAGGGTGGTAATGACCCAATTTGGATAAAAGGTGGTTGCTTGCTGAAACAACGCAGTTATCGGCATCTGACGAGAAAATAAGATCAAGTTGTCTACCAAGGTTATTAGTAACTCCATTTAACTGATATAGGCTGGAGTCTGATAGACAGTCAATGAAAATGACTTCCTTATCTGAAGATTGGTTAGTTGCTATATAATGGCACTGATCGTCTGATGGTGCCCCAGAATTAAAACGGTGTCGCGAGGATCAATAACATTAAGCAGAGAATCGAACGCGTCTCTGGCAAGCTGGTAACTCTGCGTGGGCTGAGATGGTCGAACGTAACAGCAGCGGATAAAAATGTTGCGGTTTGAAATAGTTATTTTGACACAAATGTACTCAAAATTAGATGTGTCCGAAGTTTTAACTAGTGTCGAGTCAAGGCGATTGTGTACTGCCAGAAGAACACCTCGACCCAAGGAATCATCCTCTTTCTCAAGACCATCATCTCGAAAGACGTTAAAATCAGACGTAAACAATTCATTGTTGTAAAAATCTTGAGTAAGATTAGTTTCGTTAAGGGCGAAAATGTCATAGGGGAGCTTTTGGGAATTAAGGTATATAGAGGATGCCTTAGTTCGAAGCCCTCGGACGATTTGATAGTATACACAAAGACACTCAGGGGGAGTTAAATGAAAACGATTAACGTTTTTTGGATGTGACGTTACTGGTGCAGGTACTGGAGTCTTTATGAATGACGTATTCTTAGTCCGAGAAACATATTCATGGACTAAAGTTCCATCTGGCCGAAATTCTCTCGATAGTAGCAGTTCAAGGTGAGAGTCAGGAGTTAGTAGTTTAAAAGATGCTATTTCGCGGGGTTCCTTAAAATAATATTTGATGCATTTGAGGGATGAAGGCACCAACGTTTTGCTGCTGATGTAGTTCATAATATCGTTGACAGAGGTAGCAGAAGAAAGTCTCCAGATGAAGATTGTTCTACGAGGATTCTCTTTCACTACCACTAGATTGACGGATGAAGATGTTAGATGCGACGATTCCTGACGAGTCGTTGCAACTAAATGGTGGAATTAACGAGGACGAGGCATCAGTCGGAGATTTATCGCTTGATACGTCAATAACCCGCAAGTGAATTCGTGTATGAACGTAGAAATCTTTTCTGCTGCGGAGGTTCCAATTGCATAGGGGGGTAATTGCTTGTTGAGCACATCAGGTCTGTTATATGTTGTTAGTGTGTTGACAACGTTGACTCCTGAATAGATACGACGGAAGTCTGCGATGGTTGATGCTGAAGCGGTGTTAGCGTTGTTGGTCTGAATACCGATCAATTTTTAATAATGACGGACTGTCTACCATCGAATTGTTATAATGATTTGACTGTTAAAGTACAACAGCAAAAATGGCGCCAAATTTGAATTTCCCAATCTTGTTGGGACACTCTTTATTATAGTCGAATAGCGGCCTAATTGAGCCTTAAAAGTGAAAAGTGGACATGCAATTAATAGGCCCAAAAGAAACGAAGATTTTGGCATCTTAACCATGATAATCCAACAATTCCAAGCATAAGTTATCTTGCTATATACTTGCACCTTAATGTTGTTTATCTGCAAAAACTCAGATTTGAATTTTTTTTCCGTTATATTGATCAAATTTTTTTTCCAATCTTCCAGAACTTCCATGACCTTGCTTATATCAAATATTGTTTAGATATTAATTTCGAATAAAATCGACAGAGCTAGAGCCGAGAAATAGTAAATTTTTAAGAACCAATCAATAAGTAAAGTATCGTTAAAAATAAATAAATATTTGACGCAACAGCTCTTTAAGTGCCAGGGCCTAGCTTCTCGCAACCACTCGTGTTGTGTGCGTTATATTTTTTACACGAATGGAAGGGACCTATAGTTTAGTGCCGTATCCGAACGGCAATTTGTTTTGAGAAGCTTTCTCGTGACAACAATACTCTCGGATGTTTGTCAGACGTTCGCGAGAGGTGGCATCGTGGTGAAAAAAAAAAACAAACTTTTTGGTGTTTTCTGGTATTCGAACTTGGAACCTCTTGCGTAGTGATCCGACACACTAACCACGACGCCCGTAAAGAACCGTTATACGTACAGACAGACAGAATAGAAATACCTACCCACTTTATTGAGTTTCTCTATCATAGTAATGTGTTGGTATCACGGATTTTAATTCCAACCAGACTGTATGAGACGTTGCAGCAGTAGAAAACTTATCCCATAAAGCGCGGCAAACCACTTGAAGAATCTGAGATACATTTCTCGCCTGTATGCTTGGGTACTGCACATTTTGACTGCGGGAAATTTGACATAGTGCGGAAAAGATCGTGGAGATACATCAGTCAACTGGCTCAAACGACATCGAATGTAGGATTGCATCTACGAAAGGTGATGCTCTCGATTTGGTAGAATTTTTTGAGCTACTGCCACGGGGCCCTGCAATAACCTCGAATGTGTACTGCCAGCAGTTCACAAAATTGGATCAATCCATTCTGGCTAAAGCGGTCATAATTGATAAATAGCACAGGTGTCGTCTTCCATCAGAACAATCCGAGTCCGCACGCCTCACTTGCGTCCCGCTAAAAGTTATTGAGCCTTGGCTGGGCTTTGCTACCTCACTCGCCATATTTTTTTGATGTTGCGCCATCGGATTATCACTTCTTCCGGTCATTGCAGCATAATTTGAATAGGAAGACTTTGCAAATATGGATGCCATCAAAGCGTATCAGTTTTTTGCATCCAGACGACAGGAATTCTATGAACGCTGAATAAAACAATTTGGTAAGATGTCATTAATAACAAAAGTCAATATTTAATTAATTAAAGTTTTCGATATTTTAAATAAATTGTGCTCCATTTCAGCCAATGAAAACCGCACGAATTTATATTTTATTTTATTATTTGTTATAACAATTTGCAGTTATTTATGAAAATATATAGAGATACTCCTAGGTTCGCATGCAATATTTTTTACTATTTACGAAGAAAAGTATACTTAAAACGTGAGAACAGTGCACAAAAGTTCACGTTAAAGGCAACATTTTGAACTAACGTAAACGTAGATCCATTAAAAAAAATTTCATGGGTTTTCAAAATGGCGGTAACCCGTAACAGGGTTTTCTAAAGCAGCATCCGGAACAGTTCCCGAATCATTTGCAAAAGGCTGCAGTTTGTTATTTCAAATTAATAGTATTTGGTTTTGTTACTTAGTTGGTTCCCGCTGAATCCCACGGTTTTTTCTTTTTTTTTTGTAAAAAATTATCTCGTTCGCGACCGATTTGTATGCTGATTCTGGGCTAGTTTAATTGAATTCTAAAGTTGGGCTTTCAAGTACTACGACCTCTGAAGTTCAAAATATAAAATACCTGGAGGTCAAATCCATCGCTAACGACAATGTTACTTATTTACCACTGCCTTTAAATTCCGTAAAACCAGTGAACTTTGTAAAGGAATAACTAATAGATTCTGGTCCAGTCAATTCAAAACCTACGTATGTAATTTTTTCAATGATTACTAATCACTTTACACTTTTAACAAACATCTTCATTTTAACACCCTTCCACAACTGCAATTCACCTGAGACTATAATAATTTGCATAACCGAACATTGCACGTAAAGTGTTTTCAGATTGTAGCGCAGCCTAGCATCATTATAAGGTCACAGTGGTTTACCAACCACATTCCATCAACTACCTACCCCCCTATCAAATCTCGGGCTAAAGACTTTTCCTTTCCCGTACTAGGCCACCTGGGAATAATTCTAACATCAGCTGAACAAGTAAAATATCTTTAACCGTCAACCGTCTATTACGCAATTTCTGAAATTTCAAATTGAAATATTAATAATAGATGGTCGGTGGTGCATATCAGGGATATGAGGGTAGCCTATATTAATCAACAAAGCAGGGGTTGTCATCCTTTGAATAGGCAAAAATACAAACAATCACCCTCCTCACATATATTTCAATACAAAACCTTTTCTATTTCTACTTCTTTATAGCTATACCAGGATTAGCAAAAACCGGGGTTGATTTAAATGGAATCAGCCGTCCAGGAAGTCCTCCAACATCCAATCACACTATTCAAACCATCAGGGGTGCTGTCAACAATAATGGGTGAGTGTGATTTTTTTTCCATTTTCTTGTTCTCAGATATTTGTAATTGTTCCTTTCTCTCCTTTCTGTAGTTTACGTCAACCACAGTGTAAAATTCCCACCAGTCCTCACGGTCCACAGCCAAATCTTCCAAATGGTTCGATACCACACAGCACTGCCAATGGATCCGTGACGGCAGCTACAAAGCACTCAATGCTAGACAAGCTGAAACTCTTCAATAAGGACAAAACCCCATCGACTAATAGCTCCTCGAATAAATCTCAGGTTTCAAAGAGGACCAGTTCAAGTAGTGGCTTTTCGTCGGCTCGTAGCGAACGAAGTGATTCTAGTTTAAGTTTGAATGATGGACATTTATCTCAAATTAAACCACCAACTGTGTCGGTTACTGTTAATCGAAATAAGGACCAAAAACAGTCCAAGCAGTCCAAGCTCTTGGCTGGATCACAGAAATCCTCAGTGAATGCCACAACCAAACTGAAACTGGACAAAAAGGAGAAAAGTCCTGCTCGTAATTTCGATGCTGACTCGAAGTTGGGACACTCCTCCATGGGACGTGGTCAGAAAACCCTGCCAAGAAGTTCAGATCAAAAGGTCTCATCGAAATCGTCTTCCAAAACTTCGCTCAATTCAAAGCTCAATGAGTCTCGATCCGAATCGAAGACGAGTCTTATAATGCCACCGAATAAAGCACTGATGACCACATCGGGTGGAGGTACCAGCATCCCGAAGCCTGTGGCAGCAATCAAAGGTACCAGCAAAACTATTCCCCCACCGGTACAGACAGACAATAAGAAGCCAGCAGCTCCACCGCCTACATCTGTGGGTTCAAATGACAACAACAGGGGCTTGAAGCGTGAGAAGAGTGACATATCATCAAATCGTGGAACCATATCAGACAATTCCCCACAGAAGACACATATCGTGAAACCCGTTGCCCTATTGCCGGATCAGGTGATACCCGGTAGCCCGATGGGTAGAAATATAACCTATCAGCAGCAGCAACAGATTCATCAGCAACAGATCCAACAGCAGCAACTTCAACAGCAACAAATCCAACAACAACAACTCCAAGAGCAACAGTTTCAACAACAACTGCAACAACAACACCAACAAAATAACAACATATCAGTGAATGGTATCCTCCAGTCGTCGCATGATCCGAACAACATCTACCGAACGGGTTCAGAGACTTACATGATGACATCACCAAATGGTGGCAGGATCATGCCGTCGAAAAATTCCCTCGTCAGTCGCAAAATGGACTTTCGAAGTCCCGAACAGAATCATCTCGGCGGTGGGAAATTCAACACGGTACCATCGAAAATTGTGGGAACCATATACGAGGAAGAGAAACCTGTGAGTGTGATGCCAATGCGTCCTCTTCTGCGCGGATATAACACTCATCATGTGACATTGCCGACGCGTGGCGCGCGAGGACATCATTTTGTCGCGGATTTCTGTGAATCGGATATTGGTCAGGGCTATTGTAGTGACGGAGATGCATTGAGGGCACGTGTTGGTCCGCCGTCGCGGTTCGCTGACATTGACAATGGTTATCTGTCAGAGGGTGGCGGTGGAATTCACGGTGGAAAGCATTTCCTGACCATGATGAGGGCGAGGACGCAATTGCCAACTACAATTGAGGAGCGGTGAGTGTTTATGTTTTTGTTTTCTGTAAATCCTTTTTTGTACTATTTCGCAAGAGATTGTTTGAGTGATTCATTTGTGGGGAATCTCAGATAAATGATTCATTGTTTGGCAAGTTTTGTTGTGCATCCTCATCATTGAGTCATCAATTCTATTGCTGAATGAGAAGGTAATTGCATGCTTGTGATGGGCATTCAGTGGGGGCTAACAGGGATAGGGGACTTACCAACGGTTCGCGTTAAATTCTGGTTAGCCTGGGCTACAGATAATTTGTTTAAGGGACTGATTAGGCATATATTCGCACCCCTTACTCGTACTATTGCAAGTAACAACTTGAAACTACTTACGGATAAGTACTCAAAGCGGATTTTTTTTCGCAACTTTTAATTGTGTGTATGATTGATTGTAATATTTAAAATAGATTTTTTCAATTACATATGTAAATGTATTAAGTGAACAATTTAATTTCGTGAAATCCTTTTTAGTGAATTAAACGTGACCCTCAAACAGACAGTCATGGCATGTTATACCATTTTTAGCTCTGTCTGTAAGAGCGGTCTTGTTTTGAGAATTACTGAACAACCTATATCCACCTACAGCTTATTTTCTGACGAAAGCCTAGCAGCAACTTTAGGGGACCAAGGAGTGAATATAAACGTGCACTTAATGCGCTGCCAGAACTGGAGAAGACAATGTAGTATTTTTTTTTTCGTCCCCGATGACCATGGTGTGGTGGTAGGTAGTGTGTTTGTTTGTGACTCGAACTGTGTAGGTTTGAGCTCAAGCGGGGAACAACAATCAACAGCCTCCGAGTATAAAACGAGAAACGAATAAAATCCAAGCTTCTTTAACCATTATATAAATAAAGGGTTTCTGTCTGGTATTGCAATGGACTGAAAATCGAGTTTAATTGTTCTAGGATTTGTAAATTTCCTTTTTTGAGAAAAAAAAAAGTATTTGTTCAGAGATGATATGCCAAGTGTGCACAATGCTCGCATGGTCTGCAAATATCATTCTATAGGCTCATTTCTGTTATTGATACATACATACTTAGTGTTAAATTGACCATGTTCTGTGGACCCTTGTATTCGAAGATGTGGTTTTGTAAAGGCGATGTAGCTTCCTTTCGCCTTTCTTTCTTGCCTCTTTAGTTTTTCTATTTCCCGACACTACCAAGGTATATCGTCCTGTTCTTCCGCCAAAGAGTAAATGCCTTTCGGTAAGAAATTTCAATAGGTTTTTGTCAATATTTGATAAACTGTAAACTGTGTTTGATTGGAGATTTCATCAAAATTGACTTTACTGTAATAGAGAAACTGAAAAAGTGGGTCTCTGTTTGTCTTTCTGTTTGTCTGTATGTATGTGCGTTGGACTGCAGCCTAAACGGCTGGATGGATTTTCTTTACACTTTATTTCTTGGGACTGTAAGGTACTTTATTAATGGCCGATATCGACAATTTTTTTGTCAAAAACAATATGCAATAAGCCTTTTCTCCTAGAAGACACCACATCTCAGTCTTCTACCTCTCTATATTTTATCGACTCGTATTCGCAGTCACTTCCTTTCTGTTTGAATACTTTCACCTCTAGTGAAAGATTTTATTTTCTATCTAACTACGTTCCTGTCCTTTCCAAAGTTTGTATCTGCTTTCGCTTCTCTTCGTTCAGTTCGCTCCGCAGTCGGGAAAGTTTGGGACTTGCTTCGTAGGTTCTTTATCTTCTGGGGTCGATTCGGTAGACATAATGCTGTAATCTTCTCAGTCAATTAATTTCACTATTTATCGACAAAGTAAATCTCTGTCTGTTCTTCCCCTCTTGCTCTTTTGGTTTAGCTGCTTACCGGCCTTTCCTGCTATTGGTATTCATATCTCCTGCTATAGGTATTCATATCGTATTTTTATCATTTTCATAGAGGAATTTTTTCTCCCATTCATTGTACACATCTCGTAACTTAAAAATTGAAACGCCTTAAATATCCTTGTCTTGGAGTCTTATCTTAAGACCTCGTGAACTTAGAATTCACCAATTCCCATGTTCATCAAAAATATTGACATTCGTGTTGGAATTCTCCACAAGTCCCTTTTACCACCACCGATTTTACTGCATAGACATTGCATTGTGGGACCAATTTTCTTATCTCTTGTTGAATGTCAAAGGGCTGTTGCTGCTGCTGCTTCTGCATCCATTGCATTCCAATGACATTTTAAAAATTGGTTCTGTCGCCTTCACCCATCATTCACTCACCATTAGGCAATGGACGATGTTTTATTAATAAACACACAAATTCCTTCTGATGAGTGTCTCGTCTTGGAAGCTCTTCAACATAAATCGGTCCATAAAATTTTATTGTGTATCTTCATGGTTGTGGTTCTCATGAGAGATCTATTGATGGATTAAAGGGGTAACGATGGAGGACTATTCTCCTCGACAACTCGAACTCAACGAGGGGGCCCACTTTTGTGTGTGTGATTTGGGAGTGAATTCGTTTACATGTTCTGCCTTTGGGCGGTTATCTTCGGGTTGTTTTGTTATTTAGACGACTAAGTTGCCATTGAATATGTAACATCACGTTGGACAAGATGCTGTTATTGTGTTGTTCAAAGCGAATGGGTTGGGGGGATCAACGACTTGAGTAGTTAGGCCATACAAAATTTACATTTCATCGCCTCCAGAGCGAGGAGTTTACGTTTTGATTGATGTTAACCTGTTTGTTGTTTGAAAGGGAGCTTTCGCAATACTTATGGCCTTCAGGTTTGACATACAATTTATTCCCGCAGATGATGGAATAAATAGGTTTAGTTGAATGAAGTAGGAGGAATTGAATGGAAACATTTGACATCAAAAGAATTCAAAAGGAAACCAATTATCAGCAGATATGCTTTGATGGCAGATGGTGCAACTGCAGAATAGATGTAGAAATCAAAATGGACTTAGGTACTTATCTTCATTCTCTTTGTCATCTTCGATGGAATGCTAATTTTTATACCCAGTCAGGCTTTTATTCAAAAGTGTAAAAGAATTCTTTTCACAACATGTGATGGTTTTAAATAATGCTACACGAATGCTCGACCTGTTATTGGACCCAAAATTGTCTTCTTCTCATAACGTATCTACTTAGATTATGTTTAGATATGGTTCTGAAGCTGGTAAAATGTGGACCTCATCGGTATTACTGGAGAGCTTTGAACCTAATCCCATCCGTCAAAGTATTTACTCGTAATTGCGCTGCAAAACTTAACAAGCTTGTGTAGGCTTTACTACCCACCTCTAGAGCTGGTATAAGCTACTGTAGAAGTTATTAAACTATTTATTTCAGTACCACTTATTCCCTGGCATTCACGTAATAAATTCATAGTGTCAGCGCACATATCTTTACAAGTCTGTAAGACCCAACAACCTTGTGACAGTGGCCTGGCATGGCATCTAACTTCAATTGGATCAATGATCAATTGGATCAATGAGTCCACACATGAATCCACATACCATAAGGTGACATATTACTTTGGTTTGTAAAATGAAGATGTATGCAGGTTGCCATGTAATGTCACATCGCTTTGGTGTGCGTTGGTCTTAAGTCACAGCTTTCTGGAATGCTTCTGAAAGCCAATATCCAGATATCGTACATTTGTCCAACCCTTATTGTAGGCCATCCATCGTTTGCTATTTTAGCTACGCTGTTTTCAACATTTGTTTTTGTTCAAAGTGGTCTTACCTTCACCCGGTTCATCAACGGTTCATCCCCTCATTTCTCTCCATTGATCTTGCTTTTATGAGGGCTTAACTACCCAAGTAAAAGCAATATCCTTGATATATATTCTATTTCTAGTAATTTCATAGCTTTAAGTATCTACAGCAAGAACCAGAAGAAGAAAAAAAGCAAGGAACTCACTGCGTGCAACCGGCAAACAGAAGGAGAATCCTCGACGGTTATACATATTACCTAACAGCTTTCATATCCTTCGCCTTGCTAGGCGCCATGGTAATATAAGCCCCTTTGCTAGGTACGATTTCCCTTTTATCTTTAAATTTGCAGGTGGATAGTGTGTAGCTTAGATGTCAGAGGGTGGAGGCTAGCGTGTACAGGGTAAATGTGTTTCGACACGGTGACGACTACTCTCTATGATTTATGTTTTACATCACGCAGAAAGTACTTTGTCTGTTTGTGCTTACAAGTATACATGGCAAGTTGCAATTGTGCTACTGCTTGAACTTTAATACCATAGTAATATAGAGTTTGGCCAGAGTAGGTATGTTAATGACCAATCAATATCCACAACCTCTCAAATATTTGTATAAAGTCAATCATTTAAGCTTTACAGATTTCTTCAATTTATTAAGATTTACAGAGCCGTAAAACTGGGTGGTGCCAGCCTTTAATATCGGAATAGGGTTGCGGTTAGACACGTGTATATAGATGCTATTCTATTTATTATAAAAGGTTTGCACACAAATACCGAAACTTATCACTGGTGTAAACAAAATTCTTGGTCATTTTATATCTTCTTAGACAACACACAGGCACTTGACTTTAAAATAATTTCAATGAATATTATGAACAGTATCCAAACAAGGAACGAAAGATACCACAGATAACCCTGTGTCGCATTAATCTTTCCATAAATATTCTTGAACCGAAGCATTAAAATATTTATTATCGCCTCTATCCCAACCTCACACGTTTCACACATCTTCCACACAATTTAGCACATCAACCTTTGAGGCAACCCCTCGTCGTACATACATAAATTACATGGATCCTGAACACATACTATATAGTGTGCGTGAGTTTAAAATGTCCTTTCGATTTTGTTTTATTACTTCGGCAAGATGCGCATTATTCTTTTATCGGAAGTGCAGTTTTCCCAGTCAAGAATAATCCCTCACGTCCTTTTCTAAGAAAATGTCCGTTTTGTACACTAAGACGAACGGGTATTTATATTGAATAAATCATTTTTATTTCTATACGATTAAAACGCGTCTAGTCCTTTCACTCGCTCTCTCTCTCTCTCTTTCTCTCGACCTTCTAACTTATTCTTAAAAAAGGACTGAAAAAGGAAATGATGTAAGGTTCTTAGTTCATTAGATATGTGCTGTTGCAAAGTTCCTTACGAGACGTCGTCGTCTAGAAAAAATATGACACTAACAGAAGGTGATGACAAGGCGGGGTATGAGTGCAAAGTGGGTGATTTAATTTCAAAGGACTACTGCACAAGTCCCGACGAAGGCTACTTGGAGTGCTGTTGGCATGCGACTGGAACGTGTCATGAAGCACTTTTAAATTCTTATTAAATTATTACATCGCATTGATCAGAACGTACTAACTGCGGCACTCGTAACTATTTTTGTTCTTGCAAGAAGGGAAACTGCTTCGAAGAATATTTGCTCGAGACGTAAACCTGCACGAGAAGGAAATTTTATTACGTCGAAGTTCTTAATCCGGCTCTGAAAAGGACATATGGACTCGTACCATAGATATATAATTAAATATATTCATCACCATAATCCTTCAATTTGGTCGTCATTTTGGTTTCTATTCATTTTCGATTTTATAAAAGGATCTCCCACTGCCCATCTAAATCCTTAATCGTCACGTTGATCTGTGAAATTAATTCAATGGAACATCCCTTAGTAGCTACAAAAAAGACAGACGATGGAGAAGCAAAGGAAAGAATAACACGAGGGCAGTGTCCTTTTTGTGGTTGCGTATAGATTCACTCCCCCCATGCAGCCAGAAAAAAAAAAAAAAAAAAAAAACGAGAAGATGAGGAGACAAAGGAAAACAGATAAAAGCATAACTTTAAATTAGGTACACTTACATTTTCTCTGGAGGCGCACCCTCCATCTGTGAGTGGATTCTCCCGACAAGAGCTAAAAGCTATGATAACAAAATTTTAAAGATTCAACTCAAGACACATGGAGCGGATCAACGAATGAAAAATCAACAGCTGTCTGTCAATTTGACTTCATTCTCCTCTCTGACATATCCTTGTGCCATGGTGTGATGTCAATTTCAATTCAATAAAGGAAAGTGGGTAGTTTATCCTCCCTTCATCTTTCTGTGGAAAATTCGATTGCCTCGAGGGAAAGAGTATACAACTTTCAAAAGGTAAGAAAAGGATTTGGCAAATTCGATAGACATGTTCAAGTTATTGATGTGGTTAGGTTGAAAAAGGTAGAGCAAACGAGAAGTACTGATTTGTCAAAGGGTTTGTTGAAGTTTTAAGAGGATTTGCAGAAAGTTTCTCTGTGTTTCGAAATGTCAATACTATCAGAGAAGGATCTAAGGACTGAATTTGGTTGTTGATTAAATAGAAATAAGATACAATCATCGACGACTGCTTGTTTATGCAGATGACTCTGACATTATCAAGATGATATTCAGAGGGATGCCAATGGTAGCTTCTTCATGGATATAATAGGGCAAGTAACATGAGTATGGTGGCGAATGTATTCGACATTAACAGGTCAGGTTTCCATATTCAACTCCTCCAGTTTTTTTTGGACCAAACAGATAACTGATTCAATTTTGTTCTACAAAGATTGGACTTGTTCCTGAGAACTCCTAGTACAAACATACAGGAAAGTTGCAATCCACCTGGAACGGATTGTATAATACCCTTTTCTCATCTTCTAACCCATCCATAATAAAATTGACGTGGCGTTGTGAACTTTTTGATTCAAATGCAATGACTTCTTTCTATTCAGAGAACATTTCCGCGATTTTTAAGAGATTTTACCAGATAATTTGTTGCTAAAAATTGTCCATAGTGGAAAGTGGGCGTGGCTGTCGCTATTTGCAACCAAAGTTTACGGATTCTGGTGAAATATTCACAATAAGACTAAGCAAAATATATTTTTGTTTGATAAAAAAAATCTCTCAAAACGTGAAAGTGGCCCTGCATGGACGAATTGCAACATCAAAACATTTGGTTAAGTAAACATTTTTCAGTTTCTAGTAAAAAATATTGAAACGTAATTTTTTGAAAAGTGGGCAGATTTAAAATATTGTATTATACTACTTTCGATTCTAAAGTTCGTGTTCCCTGTAAATACAATTTCGTGTCAATTTCGTACAGATTTTATTAGAAACCTTGTTTTTTTTTATTTTATTTTAAAGAAAGTGGGCGAGCTCACAGATTCTGATAAGATATTCACAATAAGACATAACCAGCATTGTAAATAGCTTTAAGAAAACGCCGACAAAATTGGGCATGGACCTGTGCAATACATTGGCGAATTGTAGAAAAAATCAATTTCTATGTACAAACATATGTATATGGCTGGTTCTTCTTAGAACCAGTATGCGTATTTTGTCTATCGGTGAGCACAATCTTTTTTTGTTCAGGGTAAGGCTGTAATTTGACACTGTCTTTGACCTGTCCGAAAGCTGGTAACCTTGAATGGATTTAGCCACCTTCTTTGTACAGTCCTGCTCTATTTGTTATAAAAATTAATACTTTGCAGTATTCGAGTCGCTGATGTTTAGAGGCTTATAAAACCCGCAGAGTTTCTGTACTACTTTTCGATTCACGGGTTTTGGATGTTCTGTTCAAATGATTGATTCAAATGAACATAAGTAAATTATGTATTGGACTACACCAACCTTGTCTTCTGGGTGTGGAAATAGAGCATTTCTTATTGAAATTTAAGTGAGTGTTATGTAATATGTTATGTAATATACAAACTATAAGTTGCATGAATCTACAATACTAATTTCTCGCTGAATCCATGTTTTACCATAAAATATCTTGGCATTGAAGGTCCGTATCACATTGGCGATATCTTGATTAATATTGAGTGCTCCACCTAGGAGGCTATAGAAATCGTGTTCTTCCATAGCCGCTGGTTTCGAGGAAGTGTATTACTCTTATCCAAAAACTAATCGTCAATATCTGGGCCTAAGTAGAGTGTCGAAAACGTACTTGGTCGCACGTACTTGCCCCTATTTGCTGTTCAGGAAATCACTCAGATTTGAGGTTTAAGGGAAATGTTTTTGCATATCTTACTCGTAAATATTGCTTATATGTTTTTTTAGTAAAATTCTTTTCATTCATATTCGAGAAATAATCCATTTTCGAAAGTTTGTTAATAAGTAAAGTACCGTTATATATCTAACCTAGCCCAAATAATAAATTTTAACAAAATAGTAAAAGTCGTTTTCGGGAAAATTTATTCTCAGACTCATTTTTTCGAGCTTCTACCTTCCAATAATAATATTATAATCTAGTTGAGAGATTTATTATCTCTAACAGTTTCAAGTCGCTAACTTGTACGGGTCTAGAGAGGAGGGAGGAAGTTCATCGGAGAGTACAGGAGTGGAACTCAAATCCAACGAACATCCTGAGCCGTAGCTGATCATGCAAGGAAGATGTGAGAACCTCTCCCCCTTGGGGAGGCTAATCTGGGCATCTCCAAAACTACAAACACTAGGAAACCTACCAAAGCAACCAAACCGAAGCGATCTATGGGACCGAAAGCAATAGAAAACAGAAGACGACGCAATGCGACCAGATGCATTAAAAGACTAAGCGGACGTGATCCTGAAACCTACACGGTGAAGGAACAGCAAGCTTTGGAGAGAGCTAAAAGTCTCTTGAAATCGCTGCCCAATACCACGAACCGAAACGAGACAAGACAAAATAACAATACAAATAGGACTACGACGAAGGCCTGGACAGTATCAAGACTGTCTGTAGCAAGGAAGGATGGTGATACGCTCTCCACCTTATCCGCGGATAGACTTAAGATTATCCGGATCAACCCGCAGCTGGACCCTCAATCCAACTCCGAGCCGGTTACGGGATATTCAAAAAGAAACAGACATACGGACAATACGCCGTCTCCTCAAACAAAAAGGGCAGTGAAGAGAGCTAAGACCTCCTTAGTCGTTATAAACGGCCGTCAGGTTGCGATAGTAGACTTCGGTAACCCAGAGCGCAAGCTGACTAATGATCAGTGGAGGCTTTCAGAGATAAGAATTCTCGATGGTGTGAATGATGCTATCCTGAAATGCGCAGGTTTCGGACAGTTAACCACCGTAATTCAAATTCAAAGTGATGACATGTGAAGATGAGTTCACTCTCACATGGCTAAAGGAATTCATTGGAAAAACGGAAGCCCCATGGCCCAACGCCGAACTTCGATTAATCGAACTTCAGCAGTTAGTTAACCTAACCAGACCCAAAGGGCGTCTACTCATACCGGGTCCATACATCCCAAAAGACAGACTGGAGAGAAACCTTCAGCATCTCAATACGGAAATGCTTAGCCGTAACTGGGAAGTTTTAGAGATGGGTGAACATACGGAGGAAGGAACGGAGGTTGTGTTACTGCTCAACCACCGTTCAATGCCATTACTGCGGGCCATAAATTATAAAGTCCGTATCGGTATAACCCGATGCAAAATTAGGCCGATCGCAGGGACAGCTTGCACAAAAGGAAAGAAAGAGGTAGATGGTGTTAAAAATTTAAATGATTAAGATTGTGCAAATAAATCTTCACCACAGTAAAGCTGCCAGCGCAAACCTCATCTACCTCATGGGAGTTAGACACATAGACATAGCCCTTATACAAGAACCCTGGGTATCAGGAGGCAAAATTATGGGTCTACATGCCAAAGATCTGGTATTATATAAAACGACAGAGTTAAACTCGAATAAAAAATATAGAACATGTATCGTAGCTAGAAAACAAATAAAGCTTTTCTTACAGCGATTTTGACAACACAGTGGTTAAATATGAAAGGAAAGGCTTTCCTCCACTGATTGTCTCATCTGTGTACATGCCATTTAATGCGACAGAGGGACCACCCCCTTAACTTACTGCATCACTCGTCAGAAAAATAGAGCAGGAAAAGTGGGATATACTGATGGGATGCGACGCGAACTCCCATCACTTCCAATGGTACAGTAAAGACATCAACAAACGAGGTGAGTTGTTTTTCGAACTTTTAATCGAACATAACCTGTTAGTAGGTAACAAAGGTAATGAACCAACGTTTGTAGTTAGAAATAGACAGGAGGTTATTGACGTTACAGTCATTAGTAACTCCAAAAGTGTAGAAATAGAGGAATGGAAGGTTCTGAAAGAAAAAAACCTTCTCCGACCATAGGATGATAATATATAGAAACCCTAGGAAGACTAACTGGGATCTTTTTAGTAGGGAGGTTAATAGAATGAAAGGGAATCTGCGGGACCATGCTTTTAATGGACCTACAGAAATTGCAACGTCAATATTATCAAATATATTGGGTAAAGCCTATCAAAACGCCTGTCCGCTGCGGACAAAGAAACAAAAGAACACACCTCCGTGGTGGTCTAAAGAACTGTCTAACATTAGGAAAGAAACTAGGAAACTTTTCAATATGGCTAAAAGAACAAGGTTAGACGAAGACTGGGAAATCTATAAATCCAGTCAAAGAAAATTCAAAACAGAGACACAGCGCTCTAAGCGCAATTCTTGGCAAGCTTTCTGTAGCGAATTAGAAAGTACCGCTGAATCAGCAAGACTCAGCAGGGTTCTTTCCAAAGAGCCGGTAGCGTTAAGCTCCCTAAAAGACACGTCTGGCAATTGGACTGACTCCAATGAAAGGACATTAGAAACTCTACTGGCCCTGGCAGCAGCAGTAGTAGACACGAAATAGCGCCGTCTGAATTGGTTACGGAAGAAAAAATTGAGTGGGCAATATGCTCCTGTTGAAACTGCACTTCGTTGTCAGTACAAAAAATCATTGAATGATAAAGACCCTGGCTGCATTCTTAGGCATTGAAGGGGCAGATTCAGTCAAAGGTGCCTTAAAAAACCTGAATATTGAGGACACTCTAATCAGATGGATAGTTTCCATGCTAAGAAATAGGTACATAAACTTAGAACTAGGTGATGCGAGACTAAGAGTATCAGCTGGTAGAGGCACTCCGCAAGGAGGTGTTCTCTCTCCTCTACTCTGGGTTATTGTGCTAAATGAAGTACTAATAAAACTTAGATTCAGTGGGGTTAAGACCGTAGCGTACGCAGACGATGTGGCGTTACTGGCCACGGGTAAATTCCTTCCAACCCTAAGCGACCAAATGGAAGGCGCCCTTAAGGACTAAAAGAAGTGGACTCGCAATAAATCCACTAAAAATGGAGCTGACACTATTTACCAACAAGAGGAAAATATCGGAATTCAAAATTCCATCCATTGAAGGCACTCCTCTTAAAATTTCTGATAGAGCTAAATATCTCGGGTTAATACCAGACCAGAAACTAAACTGGGCACTAAACACAAGGGACAGAGCCAGGATAGCTCTCTATACTTGTAGCAGAATATTTGGAAAAACTTGGGGGCCCAAACCAAGATACTAACCAAAGCTATGAGAACCACACCAACTGCAGGATTAGAGACCATACTCAATCTATTACCTTTAGATATATTTGCGCAGGAATCTGCAGCTAGAAGTGCTCTAAGATTAAGCCAATCTGAAGGTTGTAGGGCAAACCTGACGGGGCATGCGCAGATTTTACGCAAATACATGGGCGGAGATTTTAGCTCAGACTACATAGTGCCCTATTTAGACTTTTATAAGCCGTTTTGCAGTTCATTTCCGAGTCGAGAGGAATGGGAAACTAATATCCCGCTAAATGACAACTCCATCTACACTGATGGATCCAAGATGGACGTGGGAGTAGGTGCAGGGATTTTTTCTGGAAAACTCGACCATAGCAGTGTTTTTCAAGCGGAAGTCTTGGCGGTGGCAACAGCTGCCCGGGACGCTGCAATGAAAGCTATACCACCAGATGATATCACATTTTTTATTGACAAGCCAGGCAGCGATAAGAGCGATTTCCGCCACACAAATAAAGTCGAAGCTTGCGGGTTCTTGGTACGCAACACAATGTAAAGCTCTGCTGAGTACCCGAACATAATGGAGTTTCAGGAAATGAGAAAGCTGACGAGCTGGCAAGGGAGGGTTCAGCCTTAATCCTGAACGAGCTGACCCGTCAATTAAGATACCACCCTGCAACCTGAACCTAGAAGTTAAAAATAAAATGATTGCAATAGCAAATAGTAGATGGAGATCACTAGAATCCTGTATAATTACAAGAAAACTCTGTCCGCTCTACGATAAAAATCGTACAGAGCAAATCCTACACTTCAACAGATATATCTTATCTTATTTAGTGGGGATAATAACTGGACACAACTTGTTACGTTATCACATGAAGAAATTGGGAATTAGCGAAGAAGATATATGTAGAGGCTGTGGCAATGAGGACGTACACGAAGATACACCTCACTTCCTGTGCCATTGTCCAGGACTCTACCAACCTTAGATTCAAAATACTAGGGAAATATTCCTTCCAAGACTTAGAAGAACTGTCAAATGTATCGGAAAATAAAATTACCAAATTTATAAATGCATTGGGTTGGTTTAAGAACCCATAGAGTTCACGAGTGGGGAAGCTTCACTCCTTGGGCATCACAATGGATCTATACTAATCTAAGTGTGGCGTAGTTTGTTTCACACTCTACGTCAACCCATAAACCTAACAGTAATGATGAATGAATGTCCTTGACGAAAAACGCAAGTCTATGGAAATAAATTAAGTTCATTGCTGACAATCAGAAGCTTCTCAATGGAAATTAACTGATGTTAGGTTTCTCAATTTCTTGCAGTAGTTATCCAAGTTTTTGTAAAAGAAAAACTTAAAATCTAAAAATTTGCCCCGAAAACTTTGTTTTCTAAATAGCATCAAACGCGTTGGAAAGTAGTGACATATTGCAGCGAGAAGAATCTCTTGGCGCAATATTTAATGAGCTTAGTTTTTTTCATTTTCTACTTTCAAATCGGTAATGTTATTAGTGATCAGCTAAATAATTAAAAGACCAGCTATGCCAGCAAACAAAATAATTTACTAGGAGAAAAATAAATCATCTATAATAATAATTTCTCAATCAACTAAAAGTAAATTTTTGGCCAGCAGGAAATAAATAAACAAATCAGCAGAAAAAAGTAAACGGTTAGGAGGCGGTCACGGTATAGTGTGTTTGCTTGTGACCCGAGTTAAAAAAAAATTAATTAATAGTCAAAACTGTATTTTCTGGTGATAAGAAAATTGTTAAATTGCTAGTGGAAGAATTGAATTTTGCTGGTCAAAAAACTTTTACGGCTGATGGTAGCCCTTTCAAATTACCCACAATCCGTCTTCGTTCCTTGTTTGTACTACTGTAGAAGAGTTAATTTTCCATTCATTCTTACCGCCATCTGTTGTAATTTCCTTTCCACTCATAAAAATTTTGTCTACACTAAAGCTTTAGTGGAACGTATTTAAAATTGCCAGACTGTGCTTTTCACCAAAGTCTTTATCTGTGGAATATTTGTCCCCTTCGTCATTGAATAATTCTTTAAGAGAGCCAGGCAAAAAAAAAAACACCTTCCTTAATTGCATTTGCAAATTACAACACACTTTGCAACAGTGCGGTTATGGATGCTATAAATAGTGAGTAGTTTTTTGTGAAGAGTGGGTGCAGCAAGCTGGAAAAGTGCAAGTTGTTTTCATTTCCATGTTCAACCAATCCTTCATCGGACACAGGGCGGTGGTATTAGTTGTTGTAGGCCGGTATAGCCGGTTGACGGGGCTCTCCTATAATTCTTTTCTGTCCATTCATTCAAAAATTCCACGTATTATCCCACCACCACTGAATCACCTGTATGCAACTACTTTAAGACATCCTGTGGGCGAACTTGAAATGTCAATAAATTGCATTTGATTACACAAACTGCATTTGCACCCATAAAGGTGTGTAATTTGCAACAGTTCACAGTAGTTGTGAAATATTCTACCACCTCGCTTTGGGGCATAAATTTATTGCTACCATTTTCTGTTGTGCTCATTTGCGGAAGTTTAATAAAAATTAGCCAAGAGGCAACTACCATTAAGCAACCTTCTCCACCCATCGCGAATTGAGAAAATGAGTAAAATTAATTCATGTTTTTTTTTTTAACAACGCTGAACGAAAAATTATATTTGTTCAAGGGAATTGGAGTTTTCCTCGCACCGTCGCCCCTTATGTGCGTTTCCGTGCAACTCATTCCGCGACGGCAATAAACCAAAGGGATAATTCACTTGTTTAACTTGTAAGTGGCTGTGAGTAATTGTACACGGCATGTATAATGAGATTGTGACAGGTCGACACAATGTTTGAGGCAATTAAAATGAGAAATTTGATAAACCATTTATATTCGGGGTGTAATAACTTTATTTGACGTGTGCCGAGATTTTTATTTATTTATTGAATTATGTAATTTGTTTGTGGAAAAAGTCTCACGTGAACAGTCAAGGTCCCTTTTTCAAACAAAATTTTGCGAACAATTCTGCTCCCAGGAAATCACACTGCACTCTTGTAGTTCCTTCTTAGGGAAGGAAGCTGCATTTCCAAACTTTAGTATAGATGGCGCTACAGTTTGGTAGCTGCGCCGCTTACCAAAAATTGATAATTGATTAAATAGCTATTCCTAAAGATAGTTTATTAATATCTTTATTTAAGAGAAATAAAGTGTTAAAAATTCTTCACACTAGCAAAATACTATTCAGGTCCCGGTTGCGTTGTTTACAAAAAAGTCGTAATTCTTAAATCATAATCCCGTCTAGGCACGCTTGTGGAAAACCAATCGAGAAGGTTTGAATTCGAAGAGCTCAGTTCGGTAATGGAACGCGTTCACTCTCTCATTTTTCCAGCTTCTTGAACGTGACAAAATATGACAGGCAATTAAATTGTCCACTAGATGGCGATCAATAGGACTTCATATAGTAAGGAGATTTTGAGTTTCAAATGAGTATACACATGTACTATACGTATATGTATGCCTTCGCTAAGACGTACGCACGGGTTTTATCTTCGCTAAAAAAAGCTAAAGCGTGTCAATAAAAAGAATAAAATTTATGGTAGGTTTCACCACTGCGGGTATTCACAAGTATCCGTATGCCAAGGCCCAATGAAACACAGCTATTGTTAAGGTTGTTTACAAAATGTTATATCAAATCACTCCCTCTGCTGTCAGTTGCTGTGTTGCATTCGCCTCGGGCTAGTACTCGCATGTACATGAAGCCGCCAACTACACGCCTATACATGCTCGCAACAAAGGGTGGTATTGAAATTGTCCTTACAAAAAATAGATAGATAAATGCCTTTGCTAAGAAAATTGATAAAAAAAAAACAACTTAAGATCAATAGGCAGTCCCAGCTGCTGTCAGTTGCATTTATCCAATCACATACCTGTATGTACTTCAGAAGGAAAGTGCTCACGCCAACGGAGATAAAGTTTGTCTCTTGGATGGTTACAAGACTCTCGTCTCTCGTAGTTATCCGTGCTTCGTGACTGTTGGTAGTCTCTCATTTCTAGCAGTCATTCTTAGTTACTACTCAGTCCCGAGTAGTTATTAATCTCGCGTCTCTGGTTTTCGTTCGTTCTGCCTTTGATGGTTTTCGTCTCTAGGAGTCTATCGTGGTCCAAATTCTGTCACGACATGTTGCCTTGTAGAGATGATCAGACATATCCTTTGTGATCGAAAATAATCGAGTTAGGTATACTCCATACGTATGAAAGAAAGACGGTCGTTTGGTTAATACTCTAGACAAGATACATTTAGGACAATAATAAATGTATATGTAGATCCAACTAAGTAGTGTAGGAATGGTACGTAGATGTTGGTTACACGTATGCTATTTGCACTGAATGAGACTAGTCCAGCTAACTGTCGTCTGCTTGGTTTACAGGAATGTTATATTAGCATTGAGTGAGCTCGCACTGTCTATCTCGTAAGAGGTGCAAGGCATTATTCCTTTGCTCAAGAAAAAAGTTGGTATTTCGCGTAGTTATAGTACAGTACCATTTACTCGGACACATATTGAATATCATGAGGGAAAGGTCTTTGGTATAGTGGTTCGAAACTCAGATGTTGTTTATTTCATATTACTCTATTTTAAGTTTTTTTTTTTTTTTTGCATTCTGAAGCAAATTTTCTTTTAATTTTGGCCGAGGCAGATACTCATTTGAAAAGCGAATGAGCTGTGAAGTTAGGGGTTAAGTTGTTCTCCAGATGACAATCGATTGGGCGTCATCTTGTTGGGCTTTTTCCTTGAAAACAAGTAGAAAGATAAATGTCTTTGCTAAAAAAGTACATCTTTGTTAAATAAATAAAAGCATTCAAAATCTACTCGAACATACCAGCGTGTATAGCCCAGGCCCATTAGAATACGACCAGTAATATAATAGCTTGTGCACAGAATATTGTTGGTACTGACAAAAACTTTACTTACATAAGGATCGAAATGTTGGTCAAAAATGATTTTACTTACTATACACAGTCACTAGTTGTAAACATAGTAAAAGTCACATAACTTTGCTTCGTTCCATTATGGATGCACCCTTCTTATAAAACAAGTGAAATGCATAAAATCGATACCCGTTTCAAAATAACCGCACCACCAACACGTAGCTATTATTGGTAAATCATTTTTCTGACATTTTCCTACCTCCATTCATGAATACGAGTATTACCAACATTTATCTAAAGGTAGTTCCACCACACATTTTCGCTGACTTGTTGCAGAATTTTATCGAAAAATCGTATGTCATGTCTCTGTCACATCCTACGCGGTAGCTGCTAGCGAGAATGGTCTTGTTTTTATTTCTTTGAATGTAGCCAAGTATTGGCTATTCGCTCCAGGCGACCACGACTCTACCTTTTTTTGTATTGCAGTTCACGTTCTTCACCGTCTCGCAGAGGCAACTTACTGCTAAACCATTTACGGGGAGGTATAACTTTAATGTTTTCATTGCTCGTAGATAAGTGGAAATAATTTCCTGTGCTCTTAAATGTGCACATCAGTATATCTGTTAGATACTTTATGGTGGAAGCTCTAAAGAGACTTTTGTCTGTTGGAAAAATCATTTGTTGCTTCTCTGCTTAAGGTGAAGGTGGATATGGTAATAAAACAAGAAGGGGCATTTTGTGCGCATGTTTGAGGTGAATGTGTAAATGCCTCAAATTAAAGCCAATGTTACGGCTAAAGTATCTTTATAGTAGAGGATAATATTTTGGATTTGTCATATCATAAAATTTTTCAAATGATTGTCATAGGTCAGGGAGACCGGGTGGGATTATACTAAACTGATTACGCGAGCATAAAGAGACTTAGAGTAATGAAATAGATTGAGTTAAAACGATCAAATAGAGGTTTAGATGGATTGGAATATGGGATTTGGACATCGGATACCGTAAGTGGTTTCATGAAGACGATTAGGTACTTGAAGGTTCTTCTGATCCAGCTGTAAATGTGTCTGGCAATATGACATGCGATGTCTTTGCCCCATCCGCAATTGAACTTGCTGATTGCATCCAGGTGCATTCCCAGATCTCCCATCACAGGAAGAATCTGTAAAGTTTTGTCATGTTTAACTACCTCATCAGCTATTCAGTTTCCTGTGTCCCGACACTCAACTTAGTTCACTGTTAAATCAATTACAATTTTTTTTTTCTCAGCTTTGGTAAAATCTAACTTCAATTTCATTCTTTCCTTTAATACTCTTTCGTTTTTTAGCAAACACGAAAACCTTTTCGTATCTCTTTAGCATGTGCAATCACCAATCTACCTGTTTGTAAAGAAAAATTTCCGTATTAAATGGCGACGAAACCATTCATTCGCAGTCATAAATGTACGAGTATATCATGCATTTGGTATGTTAGAAAGTATGAAAGACTCGTGACTAATTAATAGTTTCAGATCCGTGGAAATCATTCGTGGTTGATACTCCCTCGTAACTGACTGGTGTAGTTGATACTCAGTATTTACTGGTTAGTAGTTACTTGTGTTTGGGATTCGTGTTTAATATTCAGTACTCATGGATGAACACTAGGAGTCATGCGTGAGTTGTATTCAGTATTCTGCTCTCTTATCTCTGGAAGTCATTCGTGGATGATCCTTTCAATTTGTTAAAAGTCTCTCGTCTTTAAAATGTACCTGAACGAATGTCCACATCCTAGGAATGAGAGCCTGATGCAGACAGTGTTTCAAAGTAATTTTTAATCAACCTAAAATGAAATCTTACCGAAAGTATTTTTGTAGTTGTTACTAGGTTATTTGACTTGGTTGATTATACGAGTATATTGTACGGTACCCGAAGTAACCCTAGGATGACCAGAAAAGTGTGTATTAATATTTAATTCGAGTGTTCGAAATTATTCATTCATTCGTTATTAGTTATTAAAATTCGTTCATTACTAATTTCGTTCATAACCATTTTCGTTCATAACTATGTATGAATTTGCTTTTCTTTCATTCAGTTTATTTCATTCGATTGCTCGCTGAATGAGCTGAATAGGTAAGCAAATTTTCCAAAATGTCCGATTTGGGTACTGGAATTAATTTTGACTGCAAATATTTCGAAACAGTGCGTCATACGAAACAAATTCTTAGGACCGAAATTTCATGTCCTGAAATTTTCTACAAGATGAATGTCGAATTTTTCAGAATTTTGGAAAGATTTATGTATGTACTCAATCCTCCAAAATGTCCGACTTTTTCCCGAAGTTAACGGAAATCGTTCTGAATGATGAATGAATAAAACCATTCGATAGTAGCAGTTACTCAGTTACTATCCATAACTATGTGCCCAACACTACTAAAGACTATTTAGTTTAGAAGTTGATCGAATTAAAATAAAAGAGAAGCACTCTGTGTTCTACAAATGACCTTCCTAAGATAGTTGAATCCAATCTCCGATCGACGTCTAACTTCATTTGAAGGGCAAATTGAGAGGCGTTAAACAGAAAGTAAGTCCGATGTTAGTTTTTGGTGCAACAGAAATGTATCTCAATAGGTAGATACTTTTTGAAACCCCATCTGTTCTAAGTGAATTCTAATATCATATTGTAAATATCTAGATTTATAGATTTATCTCTTCTAAAACCCTATGATGACTACACTATGCATTTTTTGCTTTCCTCCAAGATGTCGCTGCTCTCAAAGCTCAACAAAAGCTACAATCCACATGCAATATTCCCCATACATTTTGAATACAGAATTCTCTTAATTCCATTGCACTCTATCCATTCATCCCCAGCACAAATACTTGACACGAAATTCACCACAGTCTACCATGGATATACAAAACTTTTTTGTCACAATTTTTTCCAGAAAGGAAACCACCCCAAAATGTAGTCTGTCGATCGGGCGGTACGGTCGCAAAAATATTTTCATCTCTTCGCTTATTCCGGTGCAAAGTATCTAAATAATGTTTTGATAATAAAATCAACTGAAAATAAAAATAAGTTTTAATATCAATGACCAATTTGTTGTAATGAATAGCTGAGTCTGTATACCTACACTGGGAGAAAGAGTGAAAGGAGAGAACAAGTCTTACAAGAAAAATAAATCAAATAATCATTCAAAAAGGACCAAATTTTAAGTGCCCCATAATAACTAGTTTTTTTTTTTTTAGTTGCGGTCATTAGCTATTAGCTTTCCTACTACAAATTATATATAATATGCATATATGTACTTGTTGTATAGTGCTTTAGATACTTTAATAGCTCTGTCATTGTGCGCTTTGCTTTGGCAAGGATATACCCGTTTTTAAGTGTGATGTGTAAAATTAAATTTAAAAAAAAAAAATAAATCCCAAATGCAAAATACGTGTGCTTATGTGTCCAAGTGCTTTAAATAATTTTTTTTACTCTTCCTGCATTTTAACTGTGATACATATAGAAATTAGATTTAAGTCAAAACTATCCCTTTTGGATTTAAAAGTAACATTTTATGTGAAAGTGCATTCACCCATAGCACACACAATCTAATCGAATTTGAAACCCCCCAACAATCATACGATGAAGGATGCACCCGTTCGTCGACTTTAAACTTTGCCATCCGCACAGTCAGCAAAACGTATGCTCTCCCGAAGGAGGTGAAAGGATTATAATTGAATGGTAAAAAAAGGCAAAATGCTGCTATCCTTTTTGGGTTGGGACCGGAGTACACACAAATTTTACAAGTTTGTTCCTATGAGGATGCTGAATGCATTAAAATTGGATTTTATTTGTTGAACGTATTTGACTTTATCCTTTCCATATAGTCTGGTGTAGGTGAGCTGAGTTCTGTTTCAAATGAAACCAACCGGAACATTGACTCCACATGGAGCCACCCAGTGTACGTAATGGGCAGAGTGTGGTCTAAACTATTTGCAACTTGTAAGCGAATTAGACAGTCAAAGGTTAAGTTCATTTTAGAAATGGGAAAAAAGGGAGCCTTGTACTGGATTACTTTAAACTTTAACAGGAGATTTCAATCTAACTAACTCGCCATATTTGTTCGCTCTACTCTTATGAATTGAAAAACGCGGGTTTTCGAGATTTTTTTTAAACCATGGACAGGTAGAAGGCGGGTTTTTTAAAGAATGTATTAAAACGTGACTTTAAAACACGAAATATTGTAGATATCCACTTTAAAACCCTTTTCGGTAGAGAAATAGACCGGACAAAAATTAAAGAAAAACAAGTCCTTGATACCGCAGTCCCATTAAAGAATAATTAATTTTTCCTAGATCAAGTAAGCAATTTAATGTTCATGGTTCAAAATAAATTACGTTCAAAGATGTTTTATAACTTAAAAACTTCCCTGATAAGTAGGTACCATAAGGAGTAAAGTATATTCCATTTATGTACATAGATCAAGGGTTTTTCAATAGGGATATAACAATTTTGTATTTTAAAACCTTGACTGACGTTTTAACGTTGACAGATCGTAAAAAAAGTTTAAGGGTGCTTAAACTGGTGATGTTCACGAACGAGCAAAGTTTGGAAATTATTAAAAATTACTAACGAAATTCTGAGTCGGTGGTCGCAACTTTAAGAGCGCTTACTAGAATTTTTCGGTCGTAATAATCGTCCCACCAGACAGGCTGTGGATAAATTCGAGTCAACATATTCACTATTGAATGTTCCTGTGCCAGTGAGACAACGCACCGGTCGAAGTACCGAAAATATCGTAGCCGTAAGGGGTTCAGTTCAAAATGAGCCAAATCAGTCGATTCCACGCCGTTCACAGGAATTGGGAATCTCTCAGTCTACATTGTGGCGAATTTTGCGTAAAGATCTTGGCCTACACCCTTACCAGTCAAATTAACTCAAGAACTGAAGCCTCTTGATCATTTGAAGCGCCCAAACTTCTCCGATTGGGCTCTGCAAAAGTTTGAAGAAAATCCTGAATTTCATCGAAAAATCATCTTCAGCGATGAAGCTCATTTTTGGCTTAGTGGCTTTGTCAATAAGCAAAATATGCGTTATGGACAGCAACAAACCCACATGTGCTTCAAGAGACTTCATTGCATCCACAAAAAGTGATCGTGTGGTGTGGATTTCATGCCGGAGGTGTAATTGGGCCGTATTTTTTTGTCAATGAAAATGATCGCCATGTTACGGTCAATGGAGTTCGCTATCGTGCCATGTTGGAAGACTATTTTTGGCCACAATTGGATGGACTTGACATCAATCATATGTGGTTTCAACAAGATGGTGCCACATGCCACACAGGTGGTCAAACAATTGATCTATTAAAGAGGAAGTTCGGTAATCGTATAATCTCGATGAATGGTCCGGTCGAATAGCCAGCTCGCTCATGCGATTTAGCGCCGATATGTGTGGAAGAGCGGTGGAAAAGTGGCTCGAGATCGAATTCCATACTTAAATCTAACATGTGCACTACACCTGGAATAAATTTCAGCTCGATATCTAAATTATTCTGTGTTTTATTTAAATACAAAATTGTTATGTCCTTATTGAAAAACCCTTTATATATCATCGCCGAAAAGAAGGGTCAATCTTTTTTCGTGATCGCGGTGGTCGTATGAACGAGATCGAATTCCATACTTAAATCTAACATGCGCACTACACCTGGAATAAATTTCAGCTCGATATCTAAATTATTCTGTGTTTTATTTAAATACAAAATTGTTATGTCCTTATTGAAAAACCCTTTATATATCATCGCCGAAAAGAAGGGTCAATCTTTTTTCGGATAAAGGTAATAGCAAAATACTTCTTCAGGGGAAACCATCTTTTATACAATTTTAGTTATGTAGATCAAACTATGTACTTAGTATATGTCATTGATTCTTCGACGTATGTTCAGGTCCAGGTTAATAATTTTCTTTCAGAACTGCATTAGGGTCAACGCAAAACTCCTCAAATGTCCGCTTATTAATAGCCTTCGATAATGTCTATTCCTCAGCTTACGAAATGTAGCTCTTCAAGCTGCGACCACTTAATAAAAAAAAGCACATTTGGCGAAAACTGCCTCCTGTTACATTTTTCGCACGAGTGGAAGGTACCTACAGTTTTATGACGTATCAGAACGACTTAATTGAGAATTTTACTCTCAGAGGTTTGTCAGACATTTCTAAGAGATGTGACTCAAATTACTTTTTTGTGTTTTGCTGGGATTTGAACCTGAACCACCCTCTCATAGTGCATATCCGTTTCCGTTTGCCTTTTAGAGATTTTCGTACGTAAAGGCCATGTCAGGCTGGAATATAATTAGTGTATATAGGTAGGGATCCAAAAAGCATATAAATACGGGTATAGTCTAACCTCTCACTTGTACAACAGAATAGGAACATGTCGAGCTCATCTTTGATGCTTCGCTTCTGGTACGTAGATATCGGAAAATCAGATTGTTCCAACGCTTATAGCCGTCGTTCTAATCTTGAACTTATGCAACCGAAAGGTAAGAGCTCGAGCCCATCTTTTATGCATTGCCAATTTTCACAACCTATTAACACAAACTTAACTACAAACTCTGAGTGGCTAGGTACCATTCCATAGGTCTTTTCTGTGTTGATGTCAGCAAAAGCTTGCTATGGGGATGAATTTGTTGCTAAATATCCGCTTTCTATACCAACGAAAAACCGAATTTTCCGAAAGAATGTGCTTATAAATCAACAGATAACTGATCATTCCAGTCTGGATTTCGGTATCGTTCTTTTCAGGAGCAAATTGGACTTTTATTTCTGAAAACTTAAAAAATTGGTTGGCGTAGACTTGCTTTGACAAATTAAGCTATACTGCATTGTTCAGAGCCCATAAAGCGGGGGTACGTGTAACGCCAAGTCATCCCTACCTCATTGTCAGCGAAGCCGTTGTGACAGGAATCCAGAGATGGACCATTCGAAAACGTTGTCTGTTTTTTTATTTTTTTTTTTCAATTAATTGTCCTTTTTTTCAATAAATTGAATATTGATGACATATTGTTCACCCCTTTCAATGACCTTCCTCCATCGAACCACCAACTTATAAATAAGGAAGTTCTAGGTTTAGAGAATAGGAAGTTGCTCACTTCCGACCGAAATTGGTCGGGATTTTGGATTTTTTTTCTAGAGTTCTACAAGAACAGGGATAGGGTGTAGTCGCTTGGTACCAGTTGAGTTTGAAGGTTGAGGTAGAACTTCATACCCAAAGATCTGGAATTTCTGCTTCGTCACCAATGCGACGAGTAGCCAAATTTCTTTCCCTAAGTTCACAGGGTATCCAACTCGACTATTTGCAGATAAATCTAAGTTTATTTAAATGGTTTCCTACTTTGGTATGTTGGATCCTCTGCAGCAAATCTGCTCAAGCGAGTTTCATATTGCTGAACCTATCGTTGGATGGTGCAAACGTCTTAAGTACCTTGTTTAAAAATAGTGTGTATATTGTTATGAGCCAGAGAGGCATTATGCCCGAAGTGGAACTTACAAAGCATATGATGCTTTAAATGCTTCCTGTTCTAGAGCATATTAATAAAGATCATGGTACAAAGACAAACGACAATTCTTTGGAGAATTAAGAGAATATAATAATTCGAACAGTCGATGTCGCTGTACAATCTTTCTTAGCCAAATAAACAGCTGTTGGCAAGACTGATTCTTCGCTTGATCTCATTATTTAGATTTACAGCGAAGTTTAAGTAGACAGAGTCCTTAACTAGCTCAAAATTGTATTATAGTTGTCCATTGTGACGTTCTGTCCAAGTCGTCGATGTTGACTATCCTTTTTTGATGACAGCATATATTTAGTTTTACTCTCGTTATTCCAATTAAGTAAATGTCGTCGGCGTACTCGAGTAGTCGTACACACTTTTGATAGATCATAGCTTGAGAATTATATACAATCCTCTCAAGAATGATGTTAAAGAAATCAAATTATAACGGTAGCTTGGAGCATTGATGCATGTTTGTAAAGACTGACTGAAACATTCACACAAACTGACTCTCCTAGCCTTTCCAGCCGTTTTGGAAGCATCTGGGCACATAGTCATGTTAGACATGTTTCATTCGGCCTCACAAAAAGTGGATAGATAAATGTCTTTGCTAAAAAAGTGCAGAAAGGGTTTTTACATTTGCTAGAGAACTATAGTCTTTGTAAAAAAAACACGATTTTTCTCACCAGTGTTAAGATAAGAAAAAAGTGCGTTCTATTTAAAGTCTACTTGTAAGTACGTGCCTATATGTATGTATCTACTAGTAGTTGAGATAACTTCTTTTTTTTTAACAGAATTAGATAAATGCTGAATTTGTTTCCCTGAATGTAAGCAAGGATAGTTGGCGTCTAGGATAAGACTGGATGCCGATGTTTATAAAATATACGTCTGTTGGAGTTTGGTGCAGTTTCGATATGAATAATGATTTAGTTAATGGTATAGTTTACATGTACATAGGTCCATTGTACCCATTAGGTCTTATCTACTAATCCGCATCTAGGTTAGAAAATCTTTATTGACGTTCTATTTTGATCGTAAAACCATAATATTTTGAAACGATTCATGGGAATGTAGTAGCTTCATTTATGATGATGCGGTGTATCCTGAGGATTCCAAGAAAATTTACTTCTATTTTTTCTTTAGTGATAGCGTCCAATCCAACGATTTAATTCAAGACCAAGAGCTGCAAATGTTTTTAAACTGAATTCTATTAAATCCTTTCGTTTTCCCTTAAATACTCACAGCAAACCACAACAGACAAACAAAATTTCAAAAGAACACAAACTTTACGCTCTTATTACGTTGTGACTTGTGCGGCATCGTTAAAACAAAAGCCACAAGAGAATAAACCTGCACCAGAGACTTCTGAGGAAACCAGAGAAAGAACAATTTCTTTCTCTTTTTCCACACACATCCTTGGAAGAAACCTAATGCCTCCAATATCCTTTGCCAATCTCTTGTTCCGTTTTGCTAAAATTGGGTTGACATCGCGACACAATGTCTGCCTCTGAGCAGGGGGTTCTTTCAAAGATGTACGACATTTTGTTATGCACAATTATGTCATTCGAACTGTTATATTGAATTCCTGTGCACATTATTTGTGTATATAATGATTTTTTTTAGAGAAATTCAATTTATCACCAATGACGCCTATCTGTCATAGATATACAAGGGGTGGCCATTATCCTTTTTATGACATTCTATCTTTTATTTATACGGTTCTATATTTCTATGCACGATTATGAGTCATACATTTCGTTTACATAATTGGCATTAAAATGTAAATTGATATACATACGAGTACATTTGATTTGACGTTGTTCTCTTATTTTAAAGGTAACCTCTGGTAAGGGTGATCAACTTGAAATATTAGGGTAAACATTTTCAATTTATAGACTTTTATTATTTATTTTATGTCGTGGTATACTGTGTTTTTTTTGTCAAACAGTTTTTTTTTTAAATTAACCAGATGCGGATACCTAGTTAGCGGAGCCTGGATCTGGGGCGCAATTTTATAGGGACCACTTCCAACACCGGTCAGCAAGGAAAATAGGAGTCTTCAAATTGATCTCTTTTAACTTTAGAATCTTGTCCTTTTAATCATTACGTATACCTAAATTTATTTAAAAAACGTGTTTAACTTAACCCGTAATAAATTTACAAACTAGATCAAAAGTAGTTCTAAGCAACAATCCCTAAGTCTATAACTGTCACTTTGAACGACGAACTTGAATGTATTATATTACCGTTTATAAGGACTTAAGGAGAAAAGAGTCAACTAAAGTCGCTCCTACCTTTACGTGATCCAGCTTATCTAATTGAGTGTAGAAGCGAATTTATTTTACCTTTCCCCTTAACTTACTTCTTTTACATTAGATGACGCTTCAGTCCGAGGTGGACCTGGGCCTTAACCAACAAACATCTGTAACCAGCTTGATCTTGTGCTAGCCGCCTCCAGTTATACACACGATGTTAGCTGAGGTCTCTTATCACTTGCGAGCGCCACTTTAGATGAGTTATTCCTTTACCGTGTTGTGCCTCCTCGATGGATTCAAAGACTTTCCGGCAGATACGTCGCTGTCGTTGTAAATTCGGTATAGTTCGTCGGTGAACCATCTCGTTCACACCCGTGAATACAAATTAGATCGTACATCACACGAAGAATCTTCATTTCGAAACAACCTTCATCTGCTTTCATCTGGTTATCGTCCGTGCTTCTGCGCCATATGTCACGATTGGAATAAATGAGGGTATTACATAAAGTACCCTTGACGGAGCAGCGTCCATTCTCCGTCGTAATTTTACATAGACGTACGTGCTAGCCAGGAAAGCTTTAGCTAGACATGACTTTGTATAGCTAGTCTTTTTAGTTACACGCTGACCTTAAAGTCGCTAAAGGACAGTGGATATGATTCTCAAATTCCAGGGCTTCTGTGAGATCTACCATAGTGTAAATATTTGGTCGATGGTAGTCTTTCTTGGCTTATAACCGGACTGATAAGGACTGATCAGGTTGTTGACGAAAGGTTTTAGATATTCACACAGCATAACAGACAAAATCTTGTAGGCGATGTTTAAGAGACTTGAGCCTCTGCAATTTACGCAGTTCAGAGTATTTATTTCCTTGTGGATCAGGCTTACTTGATCACCCATACTCTCATCTGTCCAAATTTTGTAAATGACTTGATGCATGCTCCTTACCAAATCATCTCCCGCTGCTTTGAATACTTCCTCTGGTAGGGCGTTAGCTCCAGCAATCTTGTTTGAATTGGACTTCTACGGATATATTGCTATCTTCATCTTTTTTGAGCGCAGTATAGTATGGCAGGCGTTAACTTCTATGAGGTATTCTATCGAGATCAACAAATTTAATTGGTTCGGTACCAAGGGAGTCAGAACAGCTCATGCAATATAGTGTTCATATCTGAGCTATTTAGTCGCCATCGATCATTCGATTCTTTTGACAACTTGACCCAATCTGTCAACGGAGAGGAATACATTTGTTTAATCTGTCCTAAGGTAATTATCCCTTCTACTGACGATAAGAACGAATCTGAGGAAAGGTTAGACTCACCTATCGATGTACAAGCTATCTACATCAAGATGTTAACAAAGTTTTTGTCAAAAAAGAAAGCTTACATTTTTTATAACCACTGAAAAAGTACTCACTGATAAGTTTTCTAATTCAATGAACATCCGCTAAAATTATAGAACTTCCTCATAACATGCACCATACCTTAACCAATCTCTAAAGACACTTCAAACTTTTCACAACCATAAGTTGAAAATTGTGTTCCCCTTTGTACTTCTTTAATTATGGGTAAGTTATAAAATTCCCCAAACAATTTATTAATTCAACTGACATCAGTGTAGGAGAAGTTTTTGATTAATGAAGAATGTTGTGGCAACCATCGAAAAGAATTCCAATTTACTTGAGTCGTTTCAAAGAAACGAAACTTCTATCGAAAAAGTTTTGAAAGTTGCCACCATATTCACTTTGTAAAAAATTCTTTATCCCACCACATTCCTATTTCAAAAGTGACTTATCCGTTGCAGTCATATACATATATACGTACATACGAGTATGTATGTAAGAAATTCTTGTTTTAAACTCATTCATTCCGCAATAAATATTTGTTTTCTTTGTACACAAAAAGGCGAATAAAATAATAATAAATTTAAATTCATAAAAAAACCTACAATAATGCCGCCACTCAGTGTAAAAGAGGGAAATATACATACTCATACCAAAGGATAACAGGATCCGGATGGAGTTGAAAGTTGTTTCCCCTTAACAGCCGCTCTGACATTGTTCCACATCTGTGAAATGTGAACAATGTGTTGGGTTAAAATATAATCCACATTGGAATTCCAGTCATGTAGAGAACCCTGAGTGGATGTTCGGAGTTTGGAGCAGCCTCTGGTTATATATAGAGTGTCCTGCGTAAAATAGGATGTGGAACGATGTAGGTTTTAACCACTAATGAATGGTGAACCGGTGAATGTAAGAAAATGTGCACGTACGTGAATTGTACATAGTTGAGAAGTGAATAGTTATATTAATAGTCAAATCGTTCCTTAAATAAATAATTAATTAGTTACTACATATGATGACATACGGATTAGGCTAAACAATTCCAAAAATAAGAAAGCGGGAGGCTTGCCAACACCATCATAATCGAAACCTATGTGTGACTTTAAATGCTTCGGATACTGCAGAAAGGGTGCTCTAAAATCGGACACTTTTTTTTCGAATCGTTACGTTCGTCGATATCCGAAATAGAGGTACCCATCATCGTGTTTGATCCCAAGTGCTGCACGTTAAGCAAGAAAATAAAGTAGATATTAAACTAGGTCTAGAAACAAAAGCTTCCTACCGGAAATGAGTTAAGTAGAAAACCTTTCTAGAGTCTTTTTAAATCTTGTTCAATTTCGAGGTTATAAGAAATTCGTCACTTTTTAGAAAGTATGTGTACATGTGTCCAATGTCCTATAGACCTCTAAATACTTCAGGGAAATCAGACACATGCTTTCGCTTCTCCAAGCTACTTATTATAGAAAAAATGTATAAGAAGAGGAATAGCGCCTAATAACCGAATGGAACGTTGGAGATCCCTGACGTCCGCACTTGCCAGATCCGCGATAGTCGCAAAAAAAGTTCCAAAGTGATGCTAGTACTACTAAAATTGTAGTTGCCAAGCCTTTTTACGTGCCTACCAATAGGACAGTCTCCTGTAAAGGCATCTACTGTTGCGCTGATATGCGTTCTTCTTAGCGAGACCAGACTGCTGGGCCGTTTTTGATCCAGCTTAGGCCAGGTTTGTGAACTGACATGACAATTAATGCCATTTTTCTCCTTAGTTGCATTCATCTTGAGTACATACATAGCTGCTTTCATATAGCGAGATGTATGCCGAGATTTCCTTTTTTCCGGTAGAATCTGCGAAGTTGTCTCATGCCTAGCTCTGCAATCCCTGGAGTGCGGCACCTAGTACAAGTAAATAATGAATTGTCTTGCCATATGAACTCCAGAGCGATCTTTGATGTAAAAGAGATGGATCCCAGAGAACCAGTTTAATTGTCAGTGTATATGCCTTTCAACCCTTTCAGTTAAGATAAAGCTTCTTTGGTCACCATTATCTCCGTCTTTAATAACGGATATAAATAGCCAGTATGCTTTACAGGATTGCTTTCCCCACTTCTTACTAATTGCCATCCTGTGTGAGTAGAGACATATGGTAGCTTCCGTTATGCATTCGTGGTTATCCAAAAACGACCAAGGTATTTTGCTTTGTCCGTGAAAGCGATTTCATTAAGTTTAGGAGGGTCTGTAAATAATAATATATTTCCTGGTAAAGAGCAGCCTTGTGAGGGGTAACACACCCAGTCATCAGGCCGGGTGAAGAGGTCGTTTTGCATAATCTCCCTCTGAGTAAACAAATGTTCCCCAAGACAGATATTGCAACGCGGTCTGCACAGGCATAGCTTGTTTATCCAAAGATTCCAGAAAAAGATGATAACACACTACTGCGGTGTACCTATATGTTATTTAGAATGCATTTTCTTGGTACATATTATTTTTGAACATCTCATAATGAATCCTCCTTTCCGAATGTGACCATTTGCCCGCCGTTCATGTCAGACTAAGAAGTTGTGAGATATATTGCCGCCGACCATTCTCCATCTTCGGTACGTGACCACTGAGCGGGAGATTTAAGGTTCGAGTTCAAGAAAACATCATTATGTTTTTTTCACCTCGGGAACGTCTGACAAACATCCGAGAGTATAATTGTCATAAGAAGCTTCTTAATCGAAACTATGGAAACGGAATTAAAGGCCAAGCTCTATATGGGCTGTTAGCGTTAATTTGTTTATTTAAACAGACAGGCATTGTTATACAGTTTAAAATGTTTACACTGATTTACAATTTTTAATTAACCGATTATTTGGTCGGGCAATGCTACAAATAATCGGTGAACAATTCATGCGGTACAGTTATTTAATTTCGCTTAGTTTGATTATTGACTTCGACGATAAATAACTTATGAAAATACTAAATGTTCAACTTGTTTTATTTATTTTTTTTTTAAATACCATTTAAGTGTTTTTTCGGTTTATTGTTCACAAATCGAATTCACAACTGATAAGGTGATTTCAGTTTGTGTTCAAATGCAAATTATTTAATCGACCCAACTTTAATAGTTGTATATGAAGGATTGATAATACTCGTATGTATCTATTTCACCAACCACACTCTCGGCCGCTTATAAATTGTGTATTAGGGCGTTGACATAATAAATGATATTTGATTTCAGATTGACAAATTTGCTCAGTAAATAAAGGATCAACAAAGCAGTAGTTAATACGGACTCTTGCCAAAATTGCCTCATTTAACAGGCGCTTGTTATAGTCATACATCAACCAATTGTAAGCAGCCGCAATGTGTATATTATAAACCTAAGTTTTGGGCACGGCTAATAATAATGTCTACCTGCCGTTTTCGTATCTGTCTAGATCTACGCCCCGATGCAATGTTCGCGTTCTTAAATTTGAATATGAAATACTCGTTCATTTGCATTGGAAATTATTTTCTTCGATAAAAAATTGCAAAAGGAAAGAGCTGTATATTCAACATAATACTATAGTACCAGACAACCTCTTACATTCAATAAAATTGTAATCTTTTGTAGTCAAAACTTCTCGTTTGCGAAAGGATATCGCATCCTGGTGTATAACCAAAATTCAGTTTTAAATTCTCCACTCGTGCCAATGAATTTCCCTCAAAATTGCTTGAATGCACGAATGTTTGAATGCACGGGAAAGGTCTGAAAATTGCATTTTTCATTTCCGGACTATTTCGTGTGCGAGCAACCCTTACAGGTGGATAGTCACTATTCACCATCCAACCCTTCTTGTACTTGTATTACGTTTGCGAATGCAAGTATTTTACTTTGCTTCCTTTTATTTTCGTATCTCAGCGGTGAACAATTTATTTGGCAATGTCATGCAAAGTATTTTTCCATATAGATGGTTGAGCTGGTATAGAAGTTCTATATAGCGCATATGTTTATCAGAGTTACGTATAGTCCTTTGGCGACAACATTAAAGTTAAATTTAGACCAACGAACCCTTTTGTGTTATATCGTCTGTGTTGTGTTGTTTCAATAACCCCAAAGCAAAAAAGTAAAAAAAAAATGAAAAATAAAAAACACTCTCATAGTAAGTTTGACAAAAAAGGTGTATGTATAGTATACCCTATATATTATACGTGGCCGTATGTTACGGTAATCGAAATAAATCCTAATCCATAAAAGCGGAACGGAAAATGTGACAGCGCAACAGGCGTCAGACGGGGAGGTGGGTAAAACCTTCGTAAATTGCCAAATTTGTTATCCCCCTATTGTTTTGGTTGTTGTTTCGGAACATGGTATTTGTTTTTGGTGTATTGCTACTACCTGGATGGGGTGGAGGAGAATGAGAATTGATGTTTTAAGGGAGGGATTTAATTTAAAATCCATTTTGAATTTAGATGGGGCTTTTTGTTAGTCACCTGAGTGGATGACAGACACAGATAAAAGTATTGGATAACGCTAAGGGCTTTTAGGATTATAAATAAGTGGAGAACAGATATTTACCAATTCGGAGGAAAGTCAAAAGATTAAGGTAGAAGGATTTTCGAAAGATCATCCTGTGACACAGAAATTTTAATGGAGTTGTGTTTGATACGTGGATGTGCAGAGATTTTCATTCCACTTATTATAACTTGCTTTTTAAATACAACATCCGTTGTTGCCATTAAATGAATTACATCAATCTAGCTGCTCGTTATGTGAGACTAGATCTGTCTCTTTCATTATTACGTCTAAAATCCTAGAGAAAACAGTGAATTTTTGTTTGGAAAATATTTACAGGCAGTAAAACATACTTGTGAGCCCTTTTCCAAAATAGCTTCTTGTTCCATTTCAACCAAGCAGACATTATTTCGCACTATAACTCGATTTGTCTAGCAATTTGACAGAATGTGCTTTATGTGCACAGGCTTTAGTTTTTGGGTATATGTTTAAAAAAAGTGTAATTGCGAACGGTTGCCAGTCTCAACAATTTAAGTTACAATATAATTTTCCTGATTTTAACTGTACTATTAGCAGTGCTAACTGCAAGAAATTTTCACTCGAAGAGCGAAGAGGTACATTTTATAATATAAGTTAATAGAATTTACGCCGAAATTATTTAAAAAAAAATACTTTTCAGGGCAGATTGCCCTGTCCTTTATTGTATGAAGTATCGATTAAGACTAACTTAAAAATAAAGAAGACTCGTACAAGTAAAATTATTGAAGGTTGCATTTTCATTAGTTTATTGCAATGTTGATTTCCCTAGCTTGCATTTTATTTCCCAACGTGAATTTCCCTGGAAATTCGTTTCTCGCCCCAGACGCTAGGTCAGCATTTCCGCTGCGCGTGCGAGTGGTTGACGATGTTAACTCTTCCCCCTTTAAATGCGATGGTCCTCAATCGCCTAAAAGTAAGGAAGGTCGTTGAACTTTGTTTGTTGGATTCTTCCTTTTGGTAAACTTTCAGTGTGTGGTGGAGCTTCGATGTTCTTAATTTCTTGCTGCTGGATCATGACTCTGGTTTCATTACTTGAATGCCTTGTTATGATTCTATAGATGGTGATAATTACTAGGATAATCCCGATGAGACTTATTGTTCCGCAGCTGATGAATGCGTAAGCTTCGTTTTCGCTTTTGAGCAACTCGATACTTTTGGTATTGTTGATGTGGAGTTCGCCCATCATTTCGAGCGACAATAGTCGATGGAATCTGTTCTCTATGGGTGTTGGCTGCAGTATGGCTGGAAGAACGGTGTGTGTAGAAGCTTCGTATGCCGCAAATACTCTATTATTTATCGTTATGTTGGTTTTCTCGTATTTAATAAGGAAGGTACCAGTAAGGTTCCGAGGCGTGGATTCGACTTGGAGAGTTCCGTTAAAGTCGTTAAGCAGGATCATTCCACTTGTTATTTCCTCGATCGACGGGATATGCTGACTATTCACTTTATTACATGTTGCTATTTTACTATTTAATAGGTTGGGAATACATGCTGAGTTAGCAATATTTATAAGATCTCTTTTATTACAAATTGAAACACTATTTATTACTTTACAATCATTAGTTACGCCAAAAATTTCGTTTTTGTTTCTTACAACTTCTTTATAGTCTATTTCTATGGCTACTCCATTTCTCTTCACAGGTTTTAATAATATTCGTTCATATGTGGAAGGATCGGTAGTAGGGATATTAACAATATAAAGTATGGAAGCTGTGTTTGTTATTATCTTTATTTCAGCAAAATTAAGAGCTTCTTCTATAGTAGTGAAAGGGACATTCTCTTGATTTAGTGTTTTTATAGCTAGGCTTATTTCTTCTTTTGATAAAATCATTGAATTAACAATTCCTAGTTTCGCCCAATGTATGGCCAAATTAATGTTAACTAATTCTTCTTTTAAAATTTTAAATTTGTATTGAATATTTAATATTACATCTCTGTTGAAATTTTTATTGGTTTTTAGCATTGATTCAATCTCATTCGTAATCTTGGTTATGTTATTAATTCTTTCATTATGCAATTTATTTATTACAACTTGATCGTTAGAGTTAGTAAGTAGGTTATTCATTTTTCTTTTGATAGTAATGAAATCGTTGTGGTCGGGATTACCGGCAATCCACTTCCACGTCGAACCTATAAAATCTAGAGATCTTCTTACCCTTTTTGGTTTTAGGTTAGATATCAAATTTTTTATTTGCTCGTGCTCATGGGAAAGGTATAGAAAAAGGGAATCGTTCCTTGTTTCGTTAAGTTTAAGCATTGGAGAAATTTTGGTCAAGAGTTGGTCGTATTGGTCGAGGTCAATGTCATGGATTAATTTGAAATTTCCGTTCTGTATCTTTGTTTGTCCAGTGTGTATTGAAACGAATTGAGAATTAGAGAAGTCCAAAATTTGGATTTCCGCTTCCGCGATGCATAATGCATGTCTGAAAAGAGAGATATGAAATTTATTGTTCAGTTCCTAATATTGCTTTTGTGGATCGTTTTGCCGGATTCAGTCACGACAGTTGTATTTTTGTTTTCCTTAACTACTTCCTTTTTATATCGGACGGTGAGTTTAGAACCAATTCTTTTGTTATGCTTTATGTAAATGACGTCTCCAGGATGGTACATCTTACATGGTTTCCTGGTTTGGTTATGTTCTTGTTTTTGGATAATTTTATCTATATTATTCTGCCTGGTTTTATCAAGTTCTTCGGGGGTTATTTGTGGAGATCGACCAAAGAAGAGTTCGACCGGTTTTTTTCCTGTTGTGGAGTGAATTGTAAAATTATATTCGTTAGTGGCTCTTTCGAGCAGTTCCTCGAAGGATCGGGATACCTTTTCAGCCTTGAGGCATCTCATGATCTCTGAGAGAGTTGAATGAAACCGCTCAATCTGCCCGTTTACTTCGGATTTGTAGGGTGGTGTTCTGTGAATACGAATGCCCAACTCGTCTTCCATCATGGATAATATGGATACCGAATTAAGGGCTTTTTCGTTGTCTATGACAACACTCTCGGGAATGCAGAAAGAGAATAAGATTTCTCGAAGAGGTTGCCTGAGGTCGGTTATTGCTCTTGACTTGATAATTTTAGTCTTGGCGAACTTGGTGAGCTTGCATATGGCGGTTAATACCAGTTTTTTTTCCGTTGAATAAATATCTAAATGCAGAGTGTGGCCAGGATAATTAGGGATTGGAGTTGGTTCAAGGATAGGTTTATTTGGGTGTCGTTCATATTTGTTTTCTTTGCAAATTCTACATACTTTTACTAGTCTTTTGATTTTTGATGCCATTTTCGGAAAATAAAAATGTTGAAGAAGTTGTATGCGGTTTTCTTCTGGATTACGGTGTGCCCTGCGATGGATACTTAATATTTTTTCTTCCTGCTCCGTTTCGTTGGCCAGATCTCCAACTATTGTTTGAGTGTATCTAACTTTGTATTTGGAAAAATGTTCGGGATAAATGTTTTGTATTCGGCCCATTATTTCTTCTTTTGTTTGCAAGCCATTTATTACACTGGGATTTAAATATTTTTTAAAAATTGAAATGATATCTGAGTTGCTATAACTGGGTTGTACAAAAACGTGTCTGTGGTACGTGGGGAATGGAATTAAGAATTGATGGCTAGTTGTGTCCCCGATTTCTAAAATCAGCTGATTTCGAAAAACGTTAATGGGTACTTCAACTGCTGGTATCAGGTTATGTGAAGAACTCTCATCACTATGTTGCGTCATGGTCATTGAATTTATTTGTGTTTTTTGTGGCAGTCGGGATAAAGCATCGGCAACTACATTTTCCTTTCCTGGTTTGTACTTGAGTTCGTAGTTGTACTCCTCCAGAATTGCCTTCCATCGCTTCATCTTGTGGTTTGTGTTTCTATTACTCAGCGCATATGTTAATGGCTGGTGGTCCGTATAAATATTTACCTTTTTTGATCCGTAAAGGAAATTCCTAAGCGAGTTTAGAGCCCAGATGATGGCGAGCATCTCTTTCTCGTTAGTGGCGTAGCTTTCTTCTGTCTTTGTCAGTGTCCTTGAGAGAAATGTTATGGGTTTTCTGTCCTGGGATAGGACAGCACCAATTGCATAGTCGGATGCGTCCGTCGTGAGTTCGAAGTCTTTGTTAAAGTTCGGGTGAGTGAGAGTTACTTCTTTGGAAGTTAAGGAGTCTTTAATTTGGTTAAATGAGTAAATGCAATTTTCGTCAAGATCTATCTTTTTATTTTTAGAGAGATGTCTGGACACTCGTCCGTCTTCCCCTCTTAAAAGGGATGTCAGGGGTTTCGCTATTTTCGCATAATCTCTGATAAATCGGCGATAATACCCTGACATACCTAGAAAAGATCTCAGGTCTTTGAGCGTTTTTGGGGGTGGTAGCTCTGTAATGGCATGAACCTTTTTAGGGTTAGTCTTAATGCCATCAGTGCTGATGATGAATCCTAAGAATTCCACCTCGGTCTTGAAAAATTCGCATTTATCCAACTGAATCTTCATGTTGGCGCGTTCTAGAGTATCAAAGACGGCTTTCAGGTTTTTAAAATGTTCAGCCTTGTCTTTTCCAAAGATGACAATATCATCGATGTAGACGTAACATCGTTTTCCGATGTGCTCTCTTAGGATATCGTCGAGAGCTCTTTGGAAAATCGCCGGAGCATTTTTCAAACCAAAGGGAAGACGAGTGAACTCGAATTTCCCGTTATTGATAGAGAACGCCGTTTTCTCAATATCGGATTCTCTGAGCTTGATTTGGTGAAATCCGCTCTTCAAATCTATGACAGAAAACCATCTGTTGTCGCCGAGGTTAGCTAGGACCTCATTGATTTCCGGAATGGGGTATCTGTCGGCAATGGTGACCGAGTTAAGTTTTCGGTAGTCGATCACCATTCGATATTTTTTTTCGCCTGAAGCGTCCAATTTTTTGTTGACGATCCAGACTGGCGAATTATATGGAGATTTCGACGGCCTGATAATATTATCATTTAGAAGTTGGTTGATTTGTTTTTCAACTTCTTCTTTAAGTCCTCTTGGGTAGGGGTAGGATTTCGAATAGACTGGTTCGTTACCTATTGTACGAATTTCTCCTTTCACAGTTGTCGCATAAGTAAGTTTCTCGTCAGGATCAGAGAAGAGTTTCGGAAAAGACCCAATAACTTTAGTGAGATAGTTAGAGTCTTCGTCATTCAAATGGGATGTTCGGATATTTACGCTATTTACGGTTTCAGTTAGATGCTGTTTAAGTTCGATAAAAGTGTTCTGGTGAACTTTCATATAGCTATCATTTATGTGAATAACCGCATTCAGGCTTTTAAGGGTATCGTTCCCTATAATGCCGTCGAATGATATAAGGGTAGGAAGTATAAAAAATTGTAAGGGGCCTATTTCAGTACCAAAAAGAGGAATAAGACTATGGTGGGTTATTCTAATGTTTCCCCCTACGGAATTAGCATAGAAAATCTTTTTGTTGGGGAGAGGATTGCGTATATGTCGTGGTTGAATGTAATTTTTGTTCGAGCCTGTGTCAATTAGAAATTTATACACCTGTCCACTCTTTGCAACGTGCTCGAAATAAGGAAGCGAAGAGTGTTTTAATCTAAAAAATATATGTCATCAACTTGTTGCGGTGGATCAAAATATTGTTCGTCTGTTTGGTCGTCACTGTATTCCGTAAGTGTTTGTTCGTGGTTTTGATCTTCTTGGTTCATCGTGGCTTCGTATCGTTCTATTTCTTGTTCTTCGGCGACGGCTTCTTCAGTATGGTAGACTCGTTGCATTTTATAGGGTTGATGAACTTGTTGTGAGTGCTCTCGCTTCTTTGCAGTAGGCTGGTTTCTTGGTCTATTTAGGTAATTTACCCTCTGAGTTCTAATGGAATGATCTATGTCCATAGGCTTGGGAGGAAGTTCGCGTTGGTTTGGTGGAAACCGTTGCGGTTGGGCTTGTTGGAAAGACCTAGAGTGATATTGTGGTTGCCTGTGGAATTGGGGTTGCTGAGGTTGACTAGGGTTATGAAGCAATTGTGGAAAGAACTCTCGCCTTGGGGCTGGAACAGGAACTGGGTGTGGAGGATTGAATCTTCTAGGAGGAACCGGTGGAGGTGTTTGCTGGAAGGTTTTCCGAGCTGTTGATTGGGAATTATTGGCGTGTTGAGTTCTGAAGTCAACATTTTGGAGTTTAAGACAAAGATGCAGAGCCTGCGGCAAATCTGCGGGTTCCCTTATACTGAGTAATCTGGGAAGGTCGCCTTTCAACCCTCTAACGAAAGTATCAAGTGCCTTATCTCTATAACATTGAGTCATGTTATTTAACGACTCATGGCTCATGTCAATACAACCGAGTTTGTTAAGAATCAGAGATAAATGATGATAAACTGCTTGATAGAATTCGGGTATTGTATTGTTACCCTGTACCAAAGTCGTCATTTGGTACTCGAGTGTCCCTAGATCCCTTTTATCTGCATAATGCAGAGTCAAACATTTAGAAATCTTTTCCCAGTTTAAAGGGGTATTATATGATTCGAGCGCTATATCGGCATGGCCTGTTATTTTATTTCTAATAACGGACAAGATGCCATAATATTTTGGAGTACCCTTGAGGTGCTCGTAGATCTTAAGTATTCTTTCAACACTTTTCTTCCACGAGTTGAACTCCTGAGCTTCACCTGAAAACTCGCGCAAACTCTTAACCACATCTGGAACTTTGTCCATGTCGGAAAGATTCTGATCAGTGGTGTTAATCGGTTGATCAATATCATTATTGATATCTGAGGCTGGATTCATAATTGAATTAAATATCTGTCGTCCCTGAATGTGTAGTGTTTCGGTTACGAGTCTGGTTATGAGATGTACCAAGTTATCGTCTATTTGGTTTGTAAAGGAGGGGGCAGGAGGAGCAGGAGGAGCAGCATTTTCTCCTGGTACTTCTAAGCGGGCTGGTCTGATTAAGTTATTTGGGTTCGACATTTTGAAATTTTTGTGATTGAAATTAAGTCAATGAATGTGAACCGAGATTCGCAATTGAAATTGAATCAAAAATAATTAAAATGGGTCTTAATCTAGATGAGTCTTAAGTTGTTACACAAATAATTACGAATTATGTAAAAAAAAAAAAAAAAAAAAATGTTCTTACAGAAATTAAAATTTGGATCTTATTCTAGTTGAGTCTTAGGATGTTACAAAATCGATTACAAATTACAAAGGACAAAAATATTCTTACAGAAATATAACGGCTTCAATTCTCATAACGAAGATGGGTTCTGGACCGTGGCTGTTGGTTGGGGCGGCTGTTCGCTATTCCGGAACTCCTTTTTATCCCTGTTTTACAGGATTACTCGGGGGCCTCTTTTCCCCTACACAATTACTAATCAGTCTCGTGGCCTGGTGTCCACGTTACGAAACTTGTGGCTTGGTGTCCACTTTGTTTTACACGCACTATCAATAATTTTGTGGCTTGGTGTCCACTTTACACAACTTGCGGCTTGGTGTCCACTTTTGTTGCTTACACGCACTATAGTGAAAATTTCGTGGCTTGGTGTCCACTATGAAACTTGCGGCTTGGTGTCCACTATTTTGTCTCACGCACTAGCGATGATTTCGCGGCTTGGTGTCCACTATATTTTTCTCACTAGCACTATTTCCACGATTATTTTAGTTTATAAGTGCGTTTATTATTCGTACGCGTATTGACTATTTAGTAAAACCGCACGGTCCCTGCTCGGGCGCCAGTTAATAGAATTTACGCCGAAATTATTTAAAAAAAAATACTTTTCAGGGCAGATTGCCCTGTCCTTTATTGTATGAAGTATCGATTAAGACTAACTTAAAAATAAAGAAGACTCGTACAAGTAAAATTATTGAAGGTTGCATTTTCATTAGTATATTGCAATGTTGATTTCCCTAGCTTGCATTTTATTTCCCAACGTGAATTTCCCTGGAAATTCGTTTCTCGCCCCAGACGCTAGGTCAGCATTTCCGCTGCGCGTGCGAGTGGTTGACGATGTTAACTTATATATACGACAACAGTTAAGTGTTATCCCTAGTGTCAGAAATAGCTGAACCTGTAAAGTTCCCTTCTGATATTTTCATTTTATGTTGGTAAATTCCATACTGGCTTTAACTTTAATGAACAATATTTGATCAAAATTCTAACAAAGTAACACTAAACCATAACTTAAAGTTAAATGTCTACTTCTGACACTTCTTCAATGAAAAAGGTAATCGAAGAGTCCAATATTCTCTTCTGGTTGACTGAAGACAACTTACACTCGAAAAGGTACCCACATTCGATGGCATTTACACGACGAAGAGCTGAAGGTGTCAGAAGTCCCTAAACCTGTAAATATCCCTTTTGGTAGATTGTTCGGTAGAATCCTATATTGCCTTTGTTTTTTTTTAACTTTAAGAACAATAACTGGTAAAAAAATCCTACGAAAAACGCAGGTCCATAACTTAAAAGTGGTAGCAGCCGAATCCACTATTTTCTCCGGATATATGAATATCGCTTTATCTGAACTACTGAAAACAATTCTACCTCGAAAAAGTAAATTTTATGCTGTACACACGACCAATGGTTAAATATTGTGCCTAGTGTGAGAAGTGAGTAAACTATTAAATCTATCTCCCCTATGGTATTGAATTTGTTTTTTTTTTTTTTTCAATTTTAAACATATTGATAAAGAAACGTGGAAATGCAACAGCGATGACTGGAGTATAGTCAAAATGAGTAGTTCTCACTGCTGAATCAAACGAAGATGCAGATAAACCAGATAACACTTTTCATCGTCCTTGAGAAAGAGTTTGAGGGGGATCGTGGTGTAGTGGTAACATCATCGCTTGCCACGCTGTTGGTTCACGGTTCAAATCCTGATGTCAAGAATCATCTATTTATTTCGCATGAAATAAATAAAAGAGTCGATGAATTGCGAAAAATAAATTAATTCTACTGCAAAGGCATAACATTTGGCAGTAGGGTGGTCATATGACTGGAAATGCAACTTGATTGTGATGATGACATCAGGAGGACGTAATAAAATACTGTGAATCATGAGGAACTACAATAAAAGCAAAACAAAAATGCTGCCCAGTTATCTGGACGCTACCCTTGGAGTTTACAGAAATTTAATATCACCTGAGTTTCAAAACACTACACCAAATCTTTCTTTCTCTCTCTCTCTCAGTCTATGTACACAACGTTCGTGCCCTGTAATATTAAAAGTGTATATTCATATCCCCTTTGGCGCCCAAATTATACAAAAAAAAAAAAGACAAAAAAGTTCCCAGAGACGTATGTACATATATCAGATAATGTTGCGTGCACTTGGGTTAAGTTCTTAGCCCTTTCCTCTTTAACGTGGTTTTGGATTACCTTTTGGAAGATCATGTCAACGAACCTAATGTAACCTCGATGTTATTTGCGCTCGATGCATTTATCAGAAGCGGCGTCGCGGTAGATTTACAACATTCAGTTAATAAATGAAAGTTTGGCCTGGAGGAAAACAGATTCAAAATCAGTGTTCTAACACCGAGCACTTAACTTGTTTCTTATTCGATCAACTAAGGTCTGCACCAGATATTCTTTTTTAAGGAAAAGTTCTTCCTAAGCGCTGAAATTTTAAATACTTAGGTTCCATTGTAAACCAAAAAGCAAACTTTGATGACAACTTAAGGCAGTGAGACGTAGGGCGAATGAAATTGCGAGAGAACTCGGGAATTCTTAAGTGAAAATGGTAACATCCGAGTCCACTATTCTGTTCTGATTATACGAATTTAAAAAAACCATCGCTTAGTACCATTCATATGTATGTATATTAAAATTTTATGCCATGTGAAGACACGACGAAGAGTTGAATGTTGTGCCTAAACTTGTAAATCTCCCTTCTGGTAATTATTTTGGTAGAATTCCATACAGACTTTTCTTCTTTTTTTTTATAGCGAAAAGTAATTGGTGGCAATTCCTAAGTAAGCAACGCTGGGCCTTAAAAATAAATATCCACTTCTGACACTTTTCCATTTTAAACGACATAACAGCGGTGCCTACTATTCCCTTCTGGTTACACGAACTTACTGGAAACAAGTCATACATACACTCGTATGTTGTTCTTAGTGGCAGAAGTACATTAACTTATAAATATCCCCTTCGGTAGAAATCTATACTCGATTTGTTTTTTGAACTTTAGCGAACAATAATTGCTAGAAAATTCTAAGAAAGTAAGTCTAGCCCATACTTTATAAATAACTGTAACATACATTTCTGGTTATACGAACTTAAACAAATATTATAATAGTTTAGTACTGCTTACTGGAAGCAAGTGTTTACCGGAAGCAACACTCATTCGAGGTACATTTTATGTCAAAGAGACAACGAAAAGTTGAAGGTTGTGTGTATCTATCTCCATTTATACCTTTACACATTTACATTCATTATTTCAATGATTTCACTAAAGAAATATCCCATAACTCAGCAATTCATTCGGGATGCAATAAATAAATTCTTTTCTACAAAAAATGAGCCATGAATCATTCTGCCAGGTCAAACAGGTCCTTTTATATTCCACTTCATATCCATTAGCCTGATTTTCATTTCTGCATATCACATCCTTTGCCTTTCCCCCGAACAAAAAGAAAAACATATTTTATCTTATTACAGGAAAAAAAAGGAGCATACATATTCGGCGCCACAATATCCTTCTCTCCGGAAGCAATAAAATATACCAACACACATAACTTTATTCATAGCTCGTTTGCTTAGACTCGATTCTCCATTTCCCCATTCCCCATTTGAGTGCTTTCCGTTTGCCATTTTTACCAAGATATCTACTCGACGAAAAAGAAGAAGAATTCCCTTTTCGCTTTCTCTGTTAAATAATTTAGATAATATCCTGTGACTTATATTCCCTTACCCAAAAGCTAAGTGAGGCAAACATACATGGAATTCAGCCTAGAAGGCTGTTTGTATGTTTGCTGATCGATTTCTTGAAAGTTGCTGGCTCATTTCCTAGTTCACAATGAATAGTATTAAAGTCATCGTTCTTCCTCTTCTCATGTCGTTCTAGTCTGTATGGTGGTAGTAACTTACTCGTATAATATGTCCTTCCTATCTAGTGCATTAACGTCTGTTTATTGTGTAATTAAAAACGTCCACCACGTTCGTCCTTATAGAGGGGTGAAGAAAAATGGATTGACTAGAATTAGAGGAATATGTGTATACCTACTCCTTGCAAAGGAGCAATGAACTAAACGAGAGTTTTCTAACCTTTCATAGTCGAGTGTTGAAAGGAACTTTGAACAGCTGTATGTATGTGAAAAAGGGAAAGTTACACTTGCAACTCCATATTACCACATTAAATATCGCAATGTGTAGGTATTAGTGTGTTCGGGGAAAAAACGCAAAAGAATTCTTCGCCACATCAGTGAATTTCCCACGAAAGAAAAATCGATTAGGGAAATTAAGCGAATAAAGGATTACAAACGAAACGATCTAATAGGGGGAATAATTTATTATTGGAATTAGATGAGTTCATTAGGCTAGTAGTTATCTCTAACTACCTGACTAATTTGATAAATCGAAGGATCGACATTTCATTTCGAAAGTTTGCCAAATTTATTTTCCTTTTTTTGAAAGCCCTGCACGCTATATGCCAGTGACACCATATTTTGCATTAACAAGGATAAAGCGAGGTCTGCGTGTCCGTTTCGTTATCACGTCTCAACCACTGGAAGGAATTCGTGAAGTTTTGCACAATTATTCTCAAAGGACCTAGACTCTGTTATCAACTTATCATTATTTTCGATGATTTTCTATTGCATCAAAAAGACAATTTAAAAAAAAAAAAAAAAAAACAATCAGTTTAGTTAGTGATAAGTCCACAACTTGTCAAATTTGAAGTAATTTTATTCCTGAACACTTATCACATACACTTATCAGAAGTAAATTTATGTGATATTAATAAGTGATGTGATGAGTAGTTCAAGAAACAAAGTCTTGGTCACAAACTCACAACATGTACTATAGCATAGGGACACGTGAACCCCAAACTCGTTACAAAAAATCCCACTAAACACTTAAAAAAAAAAAATCCAAAAGAAAAATCCTTCCATTCATTTTTAACATTTGGAGTTTTCAAATTCTCTACGTGTGGATGTTGAATTTATAAAATTTTCAAAATGTAGGTACCAATGTCCAACAGTACCGGAAAGTTATAAAAAAAATTAATTCAATCAAAATTTTATTTAATTTTGCCAAAACATCCGACTTTATCCGAAAATTGTTAAAAAATCGATTTTGAGTGCGAATATCTCGAAAACGTTATTCCCGTCGAAATTTTAAATCTTGAAATTCTCTACAAGGTGGATGCCAAATTTTTCAATGGTGTGTCCTACGAAAATAATTTGTAAAAATTCTGTACAAGATGGATGCCGAATTTTTCTAAATTTTAGAAATTTGTAGGAACGAATCCAAAATATTAGACTGTACCCCGAAGTTATTTTAAATCGCTTCTGTGTGTGCGAATATCTCGCAAACAATGTGTCTTACGAAAAAATTGTATCTACCCAAATTTTAGGGATTGTATTCTTCTATCATATATTGTTCTTCCAAAATATCCGATTTTACCCCCAAAATTATTGTAAATCGCTTTTTATTACGAATATTTCGAAAAGATTTTTTTTTGGTAATGTTGACAAAACAACATCAATTTTGCTTTCCACTGTAAGATTTTCTGCAGATCTTCATTTAATGAACGGATTTGTTTGTCTCTCTGATGATGCATGCACTGGGATTACGAGTATATCGCCATACCAGTGTATAAATTTATTTAGACTACTAATATGTACATAAATATATACAGTTTTTATTTCATAAATTAATAAAAGATATTTGAAACAAAGATTTAGTAAGTATACGAGTATGTAATTCAATTCAAAACGAATAAAAATATAACTTAATTTATAAGGACAATAATGGTATTTTTACAAATATTCCATTCACGTTAAAATTATGTAATTATTTTCAAATTAAAATAATAATTTTTTTTTTTTTTTTTTGGTTGCGCCTGGAGGTGCAGGAATCTTCAAAAGATACCAATGGCCCGTACCATTGGTTATGCCCGATTCATATATCTGACCTGATGATTCATAAGCGTCTGCCAGTATATGCCTACGGGCTAAACCTCACCCCCCAGAGAGGCACTATGAGAACCGGCCGCTCGTGCTCATAGTAGTAGGAAATTCGTTCCTCTCATTTTTTCGTTTTGTGGTGACTACGACTAAGTTGCCTTAACAAGTAGTTTATGCTTCTGTAGTGTTAATCGCGTTAGGTAGGTAGCTTTCCTGCGAAGGCACCTACTAATACCGTCATTACATGCGGTTTTCCCTTACTGCGCCAGATCGTACGGTCTTGTTCTTTGTAGTCGGCGCTCGAGGTTTGTCACGTCCAGAGTACGGATTATTTCATTATTGCAATGATCATGAAGGCGAGTACGAAGTTTGTGAGCAAAGTTTGTTACTTCATCCTTCACGGTAGCAATTCCTAGATCTCTGTGAATATCACTATTCCTTATATACCATGGAGCATTCACAATTGCTCTTAGTGTTTTGTTTTGGAATGTTTGCAGAACAGTCATATTGCTTGGCTTGGTACAACCCCAAAGTTGTATACCGTATGTCCAAGATGGTTTTAGCACTTGCTTGTACAGAAGCAGTTTGTTGTATACGCTTAACTTCGAGTATCTCCCGAGTAGCCAGTACATTTCTCTAAGTCTGATTTCGAGCTCGTCGCGCTTCTTTTTAACATGTGGCTTCCACTTAAGTTTTGCGTCTAGTGTCATTCCTAGATATTTTGCCTCGTTTGCGTACGGTATTTGTACCGAGTTAATGGAAATGGGTAAGTTGTTTATCTTTTTGTACGTAAAATTGACATGCGTTGACTTGGTCTCGTTAAGGACGATTCTCCAGGTCTTTGTCCACTCGCATACTTTGTTTAAGGCTCGTTGGAGTTTTCCAGTTGATGATTCGACTGACTCATCTGTTGCGAGGATAGCCGTGTCGTCTGCGAACGTTGCTACGACAGTCCCTTCATCTTGTGGTATATCTCTTGTGTAGAGGAGGAACAGGATTGGGCCGAGAACGCTTCCTTGCGGAACACCAGCATGTATTTCTTTGAATTTCGAATATTCTGCCCCATGTTTAACACGAAAGAGTCTGTTATTAAGGTAAGATTCCAATATTCTGTAGAATTTATCTGGTAAGATTTCCCTTAGCTTATATCTCAGGCCTTCGTGCCATACCTTGTCGAACGCTTGCGATACGTCGAGAAAAGCGGTAGAGCATATCTTTTTCCCTTCTAGAGCTTTTTCAATTTCATTTGTAATTCGATACACCTGATCGATTGTGGAATGTTTAACCCGAAACCCGAATTGATGATTCGGGATCAATCGCCTTTCTTCAATTACTGGGTGCAATCTTTTTAGCAGAAGTTTCTCAAAGACTTTAGATATTATCGGCAGAAGCGAAATGGGTCTATATGATTTCTTGTCGTTTGCACATTTCCCAAGTTTTCGAACCATTATTACTTCGGCGACTTTCCATTGCCTTGGAACATATAGAAGTCTCAATGAAGCATTTATAATGTAGAGTAACTTAACTAACGCTTTTTTCGGTAGCTCCTTCAAAACTTCGCCAGTGATTAAATCATATCCTGGAGCCTTGTTATTTTTCAGTTTTCTTATTGTCATTCGAAGTTCAGACAGGGATACAGTTTTCAATTTAAAGTTGTCGGGTGCCGTATTTGCATTCGGATCTTCGATCAATGGTTGTCCATCGAATGGCTTGAACGTTTCCTCTAAATGTTCGGCAAATAATTCCGCTTTATCTTTGTCTCCTTTTGCCCATTCGCCGTTAGCTTTTCTTATTGGTGGCGAGTGCATTACGGGTTTCCTTATGGACTTTAAGGCTTTCCATAGAGAGTAGTTTGAACACTTATCAGCGGTCAAGCTCTCGAGGTAAGTAGAAGTCTCGCGATTTCTTAAGTCCTGCAGCACATTTTTTAGCTTGTTGCAAAGGTGGTTAAGATAAGTTTTATGCGGTGGCGCGCGGGATTGTTGCCATCTCTTGCGCGCTCTTCTCTTTTCACGTATGAGGTCTTCGATATCAGGCTGGTATTTGACTTTGCTATTCCGTGTTGCTGTTTTTCGAAAAGGGGTATTTTTCCATGCTGCGCTCTGAATGGCTTCCACGAGCTTGTCAATTTCGTCTTCTATTTCAAGTGGTGTCTTTAGCGGCACATTTAGAGCAATATTTTCCTTGCAGTCTTTTCTGAAAACGTCCCAGTTTGTTTTGTTACTAGTTAACATAGGCGGTCCTTCTTTTTTTGCTAGACTTCCACCGATTTTCAGAATGACTGCTGAGTGGTCTGAGCATAAATCATAACATTCTTCTACTTCCGTTAGATTTTTAGTTAGCGCTTTTGCGATAAAGAAGTCGACGAGTCAGGGATTTTATTATTGTCAGTTGGCCAATACGTTGGCTTTCCCGTCGAAAAAAATTCCAAACCACGTTTCATACTGGCTTTGTACAATAATCTGCCTTTCGTTGAATTACATCTTGAACCCCAGAAAGTGTGTTTCGCGTTAAAGTCACCACCGATGATAAAATTAGGCCCGAGTGAGTCAAAGAGGCGAACGAGGTCGTCGTCCACCAACCTATATCCCGGAGGGAAGTAACACGATCCGATCTGGTAGTTTAAATGATTTATTTTTACGGAAACTGAGCTTATTTGCATAGAATCCAGTTCTACTTTTATGTTTTCGGAGTGCTTAATGTATTCTTTAATGTACATAGAGGAACCACCTCTCGCATTTTCCGAAGGATGATGCGCGTGATAATCACTGTAGCCTTTTATTCTGGGTCCAGGTCCTTTTTTTAAGTGGGTTTCCGATATCAAGCATATATCAATATTGTTTTTCCGTAAAAAGATTTCTAATTCGTCTATTTTTGCCAGAATGCCGTTTGCATTCCACGTTAGTATCTTTAGCAGCTGTTTCATATTCATGTTTTGTTGTTTGTCTTGCGAGGCTTGAACTCGAGCTTGCTCAATTTGTCGAAAATAACATGATTAACCTTGGTTTGCTCCTCAAGTTTTTCCAATATCACAGTTAGTATTTGGCAGACCGGATCTGTTGTGGCTGACCTTGATGCGACTTGCGCGTACGATTTCGTACTTCCAGCCAGTGGCAGTTTTTCCGTTGGACTTGGACCAGCGACGTTCTCTTGTGCAATTTTTATATTTTCCTTTATCGGTCTCGTCTTTTTGACTGACTTAACGGTCTTAGGCTTATCGATTTTAGGATCTTTTAAGTTTGGTTCCGGGTGTAGCGGTTTTTTTAGAGTATCGCGTCTTTTTTGAAGTTCTTTGGCGATTTCGCAACCTCTATAGTTCGCTGGGTGGTTTCCCATGCAATTCGCGCAGACCGCTGGGACCTGCTTGGTTATGTTGCACTCTTCCGAGAGATGTGTACCGGCACATTTTACGCACCGTGGTTCTTTCTGGCAGTATGCCTGCGTATGGTTAAAGCCTTGGCATCGCTTACACTGAGGTATGGATCTCTTGCTCTTACGCATGGGCTCGACTTTTACCTTGATGTTTAGAATGGTTTTCATTTTGAAGATTTCGTCCACATTCTCTGTCCTATCAAAGGTAAGCATAAAAAGTGGGAGACCGCGTTTGATGACACTATCTTTGTCTCCTTCCGTACGTTGCTTTTCCTTCTTGATAATATTCACGGCGTCAATAATTTTCAAGCCTTGGCTTTTCACGTCTTCCATAACGTCTTCTTTCGCGCACGACGGGTGAAGTCCCCTAACAAAGACTCGCAGTGGTTTTTCGTACTTATTCTCGTAAGTATACCATTGGATTTTCTCGGTGTTTAATTTTAGTGACAGTGCTCGGTAGGAGTCTGGGTCATCTACGTTGATTTTCCACTCGTTGTTTCGGCGCGAGGTTATATTGTGTTTTGTCCTCAGCGTATTTTTGAGAAGATTACGAAGTTTTCCATAGTCCGCTATCCCGACGACATTTATTGCGGGTGGAGGGCGATTTTTCGCTTGGGTTTTTGCCTTGTTTGACACGGCGTGCTTATCTTCCTTTTGTGAAACTTCGGGTGAAGTAACGGCCTTACGTTTTTTGCTAGGCCTCTTTTTGGAGGCCCGATTGGTTTCGTGGGCAAGTTCTTCCTCGTCCGTAAAATATTCACTCGCTGGACGGTTTGGCGTTGTATCGGGATTTTTCGGTACATGAATGTTCTTGAGATCCTCGTTTTCTAAATAATAATTAATGTCTAGAAACATAAAATAAATTCTGTTCCCTAGCTAGATCATAGATTGCGAGAAGATGCATAAACGTTAAACATCAAAAGTAAAAGTGAACAGTCAATGTGGGTAGTTACGAGTAACTATCATATATAGTCAAAATGCGAAGAAAATGTAAGTTCAGTATAAACAATGATTCCAAAGTCTATTTGATCGTAACTCTTTTAAGTGAAGAAGTCTGAATCACTAATAAAATTTGATTTGCTGTAAATCATCACTAGCAACTCCATTATAAACTATATTGGATGGTATACTAAGAGATTTACGTTTAGTATTGAAAAACGTCCAGAAAGTTTTAGAATCCTATTATATTTTTGACTCAATTGACCAAATATATTGTCTGAACACGAATTTCTTTAAAAAATGTTGTTGCTGTCAGGGGCCAAAGTTTCATTTTTGTAGACCCTAGTAGGTCATCGACATACCCTGTGAGGTCATCTATTTATTTCGTCTGAAATAAATAAAAAAGTCGATCAATTGCGAAAGCTTAGTCAACTCTACTGCGAAGGCATAACACTGGCTTAAATGCAACTTGATCGTGATGATGACATCAGGTGGAGGGAAAAAAATACTGTGAATCAAGAGCAACGACAAAAAGCAAAACACAAACAAGCTCCCCAGTTATCTGGACGCCACCCTTGGAGTTTACTGAAACTTAATACCACCGAAGTTTCAAACCCACTACACCAATCTTTCTTTCTCTCTCTCTCAATTTATACGAACGCCCGTGCCCTGAAATAATTTAATGGTATTCATATCCCATTTTGCGAGCGCAAATTATAAAAAAAAAAAAAAAACCTAAACAACTGACTTTATTTATGCATGTAGATTGAATTTTATGATCCGTTAAGGATGGAATCGGTTCTGGATAGAAGGGTCCGAGAATAATGCCCATCATCAGCATCTGCTTTGTGGAATACACTTTGGATTGCTGGAGCAATATACCACAGGCAACAATTCAAAAAGCGATAGCTAGAATTTAATGCCAAGAATTGTAAAAAAAAGTAATCGAATGTAAAGGTGGCTTTTTCGACAAAAAATTGGTTTAATTGTGTTTTTTTTTTTTTCTTTTTCATAAATTCCTTTATGTTAAGAACAAAATGAAAATATTTTTCTTCTTATTTTGGTTTTAAAGTTCCCCGTTTATTTTACATGATTAGTATTCTACTAAAGAGTACTTTTTTTCCCCTTCGAGCACTGAGGGCGGCCTCAAACTTTTGGCCTGCAGTGTAAGTAAAAATACTGTTGGTAAAAGTATAAATCTTTGAGATCCTTGAGAGCAGTTAATAGCAGCATCGAAAGACCAATTTAAATAACTTTTCAAAGATAACTGTATAGGAAAAAAGATAGAAATTCTGCCTAGCGTTAGAGGTTTTTAGAATTTTCAGATTCCGAACAAATTTTTTACTAATGAAAGGTTCAAAACTTAGTTGAATTCTTATATCTCGAGAACTATTGTATGAAATTTTATTGAAATTGTATTGTGCGTATGATTTTTGTCGTAAATGAAATTATTCAGTGAATGAAAAGAAGACTGTTAAAGATAATTTTCATAACTTTTTAATCTATTTTGCATCTGCCATACATGTGTACCTATAATCGAGTTCATCCCCTTTTTTAACCGATTTCCTCCACCCTCCCCCTGTTTTGCAAAACATTTATCGTTAAATTTTAAATCCTCACGCGAGGATGCCGTCCTCCATATAAAAGTATTGTATCTCAAAAGTTAATACGAATTACAAGTACCACTGTGTCCCACACAAGCGTCTCTTTTTTTAGCCCTTTTGTAGCAGGTGCTTTTGTGTGCATATGCTCCCTTGTTTTTCAGTTAAATAGCTCACAAGAGCCTACTTCTTGTATTGATTTTTTTGCTTCTTGTTTTTCAGCATAAAAAAGATACACTCGTTTTAATATTCTCAATCGATATGGTTATGAATCCATTTATGGCAATACAATCATCGTTTGTTGAACTCTTCTCCACTGGCGCTGTAGGAGGTAGTTCAGTTGGGGCCAAAATAAGGGTTACTTTATGTCCCAGTGAATTTATGGGTTACACTTGAGTATACATGTAAAATTCTAATCTCTTTCTGTGCTCGAGGTGTGTATAGTTACATAAAACAAACGAGTATATAGGTAGATTGATTTCTGTATGTGATGTGAGAAACCTTTGAAAATTATTAAATTGGATTTATAATATTTATAATTTAGTTGCTATGCTTATATGTACAAATTCGGGTGAGTCATAACTTTGAATACATACCAGACATTTTACTTTTTACGTCATCCCCTTGAGTAGGGCTCTACATATTTATATTTGCAGCAACACGCAATGTTAACCACTTCGTTTGGATGAGTTCAATTGAGTGAACACCCTCTCCAGTGTCGCGCACATTTTTTCCGCCCAATAAAACAGAGTAGCAGTGACGGTGTGGATTCGACTCCTCGACAACATAAACTCTGGGAATAAATTGAACGAACAGAATACTGAGTGCTAAAGACGATGGAATTTAATTCAACAAAAAAAGGGTCGTGGGGGTACGACCGACATTCAGATAAAAGATCGTGAGGCAGATGTACTAAATGTAGCACCATAGTGTTCAGTGTTAACAACGGATATTGATAAGGAAACGACATTTTCAATGTTTGGCCGGATCCCCGGTAGGGTTTTGTTTGCTTAAAAGCGGAATCGGGCGGTGGTCGTAGTTAGATATTAAGTACAATTGAAGTGGTGGATGGCCCTGTTAATGGGTGGTCTTTTTGCAGATAAAATGGCAGCTATCGATGTCTTAGAAACACTTTGGAAGGAAAATGAACTGGCTATTGCGCAATAAGCATTTGAAGGCATCCTTAGCTTTCTAGAATCTTTAAAACGCAAGTGAAGAAAGTTTAAAGAAAATTGTCTCAAAAGTGTCTGCTTTTTGGATTTTCTACATATTACACCCCAAGAAGAACTCTGTCACAACTCAAAAAAAACAAATTTTCAGGAGAGAGATGGAGAAAAAAACAAACAAATTCTAATTAGGTATTGTTTAACTACTTATTTTTTTGAAAGCAACTAATTTTGACCATTTCCCAAAACTTTATGCCATGTCTTTTCATATGTCAAGCATAGTTTAGATATTAATATTGAATAAAATTTAATAAGTTTTTTGAAATATTCTTATTTCTCCTCAAAATGTGACCCGACGGACTCTAGATGTGAACTTTGAAGTAAATCCGTCCAGTGGTTTTCGCTGCAGTAGTGGCAAAAGATAATCGAATTCCTCTATACTATAGCCTGTTTCAAAGTGTACGATGAGCCAGGTAGAGTTTTAATAGAGGCACATCAGAAAAGGATGATAAAGTTATCTCCCAGGTGTTCAAACGTTCTGAAACAAACGAGAGAAAAACTTTTAAAAAAAGGAATTCAAATCTCAGTTAGTACAATCGACTTGAGAAATCTGGTGTAAAAAACCGAAGCACAAACCTCAAACCGTTGCTGATCGAAAAACAAGTCGAAGAAATGCTAAGTTGGGCAAAGGGAAATTTGGCGCATGATTGGAGCAATATTATATTTACCGATGAATCCAATTGTGTCGCCAATTCTAACTGGAATGAAAGAAGGTGAAAAGTTGTAGCAACGCACAGTTAAACATCCAGGAAAGGTCGTTACGGGTGTTTCTCTGCAAATGGATTTGGAAATTTAATTAGGCTTACTCGAAACGTAAATGTTGAATGCCGAAATTATCCAAATGGGATTATTGAAGTCTGACTGGATACTACAAGAGGTTAATGATCGAAGTTGGCTATGAACGTCCTGGAAGAAAAGAGGTGCTACAAATATTTTAGACTGCTCATTGCAGACTCCAGATGCGAACCCTATTGAAAATGTGCGAACAGAAAGGGGAACAAAATAATACTGCACGACAACTTTTTCGGTCCATTAAGGCCATTTGGAAGGGTCTGAGCAAAGATTACGATGTCAAATTGAGCGATAGTTGCAACAGAAGATGCCAGGCCATTATAGACAATAATGGATACCGGACACCATATTAAAAGTGATTGAGAAACTGATTTAGATATTAATTTTTTTTTAGACGCACTTCTTTCCAACGGTTTGTAGTAACACAAGAATTGGTCAAAATCTCGAGATCGAACATTTTCAAGAAAGTAATAGGTACTCGCTCTATAGGTGCAAAGAAAATTTAAAATCATTAGTACATATCTTGTTGTAACAGAATAGCAAAGCAAAGCTTTCAAATACCAAGAGGTAGTGTGTTGACAGTTGTTATTTAAATGAATGAAAAGCATTAACCTAGAAATTTTGATCTGCTACTATAACTAAATATAATATAAATATATAAAAATATTTTGACGCTAACAATCTATGGAGGGCCTGGCTGGCAGCCACTCTTGATGTTCGATTGAGAGAAACTTCTCATGACAATTTTAGTCTCGGATGTTTGTCAGACGTCGGCGAGAGCTGGGACCTTGAGTAATTTTTTTTTTTTTCGTGTTTTCGGGGAGGATTTGAACATTGAATCTCCCGCTCAGTGATCACGTACTTAACCACTGAATCACGGCGCCCACATGTACTATAACTAGGTTCTTAAAATGTGTCTTTTCCTATTCTTAAGAGACAAAAAGCAAATCCTCTGTGTGCCTTCACTTCCTCCTTCCATCTTAAAAATGTCCACTCTTTGGTCCTTAAAAGTGTAAAAAAAAGTTAATTGCACCAAATACTTACGTGGGTGATGAAAAGAACACAAAGAACACCACGGAATGTTCTCCGAAATGTTTACTCTCGCACTCCACTTAAGAAATCCACCAAAGTCACGTACAAGAGAAAGTTCTGATGAAAGTAAAACAATCACACGTTGCTGCAACTAAAAGCAAAACAAAAAGAAAACAAGAAGCTCGTCAACTATTTAAGTTGGAGAGAGTAGCACAACCCAAAACTTATGTACGAGCACAAACATGCATAGAAGTCGTCATCTCCTTAAGGCAATGAAATCCTTTTTGAGGTCGGTACTTAACCTTTTGCTTGTCCTTTCTTAAGAAAAAAAAAAAAAAAAACTCTTGAGTGGAAAAAAACATGAACTAAATTAGAATTTAAAAAAAAAAGTTTAAGGAACTTGTTTGAGGGTACAAAGATGATTGGTAACTCCGGTGATCTTATCTTAATTTATTTTTAAAAATTTTGTACAAAATAAACACTTGGGTTACTAACCTAGATGGTCTAAGATTTGCTATCTAACTCATCACCCCAAAAGAAAAATGTAGAATCTCATGAAGCTCCCTTTTGCTAAATGGATGCCTTACATAACTAACTATAACAACTATAAGTAAATATGCAGTTGCTTCACAAGTCCATTTTTGTTCTATCTCATTTTAGAATCCGCAATAGTCGTGGCAGTCTCGATAGTATCGGTACAGCTCCTCCATCGTCGACCAGTTCGAACGGTTCCAAAATGGATACAAACGGTAGTCCCAATCGTGCATCATCTCGTAATGGTCGTGATAATTGGTCAAAAATGCCCGATCCACCAGTTAATGGTCACAATACTGTTGGTATCCCGCAGCAGCAGCATCACCATCATCAACAGCTTTCACAACCGCCTAGCCCTACATCAGGTAGGAAGGAGAAATCATCACCTAGTCACTCGAGACGTAGCACTTCAGCATCCAAACAGCAACAACAGCATGCACAGTCATCATCATCCTCATCGTCGGGTGGTAGTAGTCGAACGAAAGGTGTGCCTCCAAGTTTTGGTTATGTGAAAAGGTCCAATGGGTCAGCTACATCAACGGCTGAACAGCAGAATATTATGATGATGGGTGGTGGTGGTAATTCTTGTGGCCAGCAACAACAGCAGCAGACAGGACGAACAGCACATGTCTCGGCTGTACCCAGGTCGGGAAAAATCAAAGTTTCCGGCGGAACACAAACCTGCAATAACGATATGCAGACAAGTGAGTGTTGTTGTCGACGTGTGTCATCCACCAGAAGGGATGGTTATATTTTTTGTCATTTGCTTTTTTGCAGAGATTCCACCGAATACTCAACACCGTAGTTTCTCATTAACCGGGCCTGGTGCAACACAATTAAGTCAGTCAATTAGAGAACGACTGGCTACGGGATCACATAGTCTACCAAAACCAGGAACCGACATGCATGTCTTCCAACACCGGTAAGTTATAGACAATAGCAATGAGTACTAACAAGGATAGGTGGTGAGACTTTATTAGTTTTTGTCTCTGTGGTAAGAAGCAATTAAAAGTTATGGAAATAGTGGATATTTGGGTGGAAATTACATTTACATACATGACAAGAGTGACAGTTAACGTGGTTATGCATTTTCGAAAGTATTTGCAGGACTATTGGATGAATAAAGGTCCTTCCCTTTGAGCAATGTTCACAGAGTAGTTTAATGACGAATTAGTCTCAAGAGTTGTGTTTCTTCTGCCATCCCCCAGAAACTCCTTGTTCGATTGTGAACAACATTATTATTCGTAGACATTCCGGACCGAAGCGTCGATGTCCATTCGCTCTAACTCGTATATTCTAGCCATCTTAGGCGATGAATTTGAATCCCTCTGGCTAGGTCGATGTCGCTGCACAACCGGTATAGCTCGCTGTTGTATCTCTCCTCCATTCCTTGTCGATATAAACTGGACCAAAACTCGAAGAATTTTTCTTTCAAAATAACGAAGGGTGTTTTTATCAGCCTTTGATAACTTTTATGTTACTATAGCAGGACTTTGCTATTGAATTGCATTCTTAGCCCAAAGTAATAGCGGTTGGCAAAAGTAATTCTTCACTTGATCTCTGCGCTGGTGTCATTATTTGATTTAAACCTAGGCAGACAAAGTTATTAACTACTTCAGAATTTTACCTGTATACATACATATATTATTACGTTCTGTCAAAGTCGCCAATGTTGACTGTCCTTTTTTGATAACAGCTTATATTTTGCTTTGCCCTCGTTAACCGCTAAATTCATTTTTACCCCTGACAGCTCCCAGCGTTCTTCCAATTACGTCAATATCGTCTGTGTACGCGAGTAGTTGTACAGATTTTTGAAAGATCGTGCCCCTGATGTTAGTTTGATAATTTTGTACAATCCTTTCAAGTATGGTGTTAAAGAAATCCTTGTCGTAGTTTTTTCTGATATATAAAGTATTGTAAATTGTTGCCGATCTTAATCATCCTGCACAGACGAACGAGTTTGGCAGGGTACCGAAACTAGACATGGCTATGTATGGCTCATAGGCGATTTTAAAACCGATATCTGACCTATGGGAGATTTCTTGTATTTGGTCTCATTAACGTTAATTTTTATTTTAAATAAATGCAAAAGCAATTGCTTTCAAGCAAAAGGTAGTACCAAAGGAATTGTTTTAATTTGAAATGAATAATGTTATGCTTATGGTTCCTAGCAAATGCTCCATAGTTATTGCTACACCATTATTTCAAGGATTTTCCGAAGTCATAAGTGAATTTGCTCATATGGAAGCAATTGTTTTTACGTTGAGTTTGAATGAAGTAAATGCTTGCAGCATTATTAATTATATATTTGTTATGTTTTGATCATGTGTTCCAATCATTTGAAAAACTCTACTCGTATAGTTATCCAGCTTTCTTGGAAAGTGTTTTTTTTTTTTTACATAATCTACTAAATTTGTCTTGTAATAATATTTTCTATCTGCCTAAGATCATGTCTATCGCCAAGGTTGTCAATTGAGTGATGCATATTTCGTCCATTTTTTTTCGAGATTTTTCAAGCATTATTGCCTATTTGATCTAAAGTGAGGTGTACGATCCTCTAGAATCGATGATTTTACTTATTTTCTTTTTTTGCAAATTCCCGATCAATTAAGACTCCTTGACGGAAAAGTATAAACCGTGTTTCCTGTTAATTGAGGACAGGTTACCTTTAGTCTCATAGGCATAGATGTAGACTTTCCATTGAGAGTGAAGAAACTTGCCTCCACATTCTACCGGAATACCCAACTCAGATATCATAGAGATGTCGCAATAGGCTTATTGGACAAACCTTAGTGCCAGAGATTTCTAAAAGCCTTATCATATACAGTAACGGACATAGAAATCCAGACATAGTGAAAAAACTAATTTTAGTAGAATAATTTTGGAGGTTTTAAAGATAATCAAGATCCATCTTTACCGAACGTTAGAAAAATAAGTGAGTGAATGTGTAAGCAGAATGATAGTTTTTATTGCTATTCGAGTTTATAATTTTTATTATAGGGAACAGGCTTCTCAAACTTCCAAGAACTGAAGATGTAAATAATTTGTAGTCCCTCCTTTTTTTTTATTACGATTTTTATCCCATCAGGCATTGATGTAATCAGGCTGTGTAAAGTATCCAGTGCGATTTCCTCATACCACACGTTTTCTATGAATTTGTCCAACTCGATTATTGTCCGTGGCTTCTTCTTCGCTATCTGAGCCTTAATTATGGACCAAAGGTTCTCAATCGGGTTCAGGTCAGGGCTGTTTCCAGGCTACTCCTTGCAATACTATTCTCGGTTAGAAAATTTTTGACCTGGAATGAAAAAATGCATTTAAAATAATAAAACTTTACGAACGTTTTGCTAATATTTTGGGGAAGGTAAAAAAAAATGGCACTTATCAATTTCGCGCGGTGACAGGCGCAGAATCGTCTTGGGAAATCAGCTTATCTGAGTATGATAAGTGTTCTTCTAAAGATGGTAGCAGATTGTCTTCCAATATTTTTTTATATTTTTCTGCGTTCACCGTTCCATTTATTAGAGTCAGCCGTCCAACGCCGTGATAGAAAAACATCCCCAAATCATCCTTGTTTCACGGTTGTTGTCCCGCACTCATCATTGAATCTTTCTCCAGTTCTTCGCCCTACGTACTGTATTCCATCAGAGCCGAATATGTTGAACTTGGACTCATCTGAGAAGATCACATTTTTCGAATGTGGACCGTTATGGTTCAGTTTTCATGATATTTGGCCCACTGGAGACGTTTTAGGCGCATTCGTTTATTTAGAAATAGTTTTTTGGTAGGTCTTCTTGCTTTCAAGCCAGCTTCTTGCAGCCTTCGTCTTACAGCTCGTGAGCTTATCTCTGATCCTCCAGCCTTTGATGGATTCAGAGACTGACGACTTGCTGAATCCCATTTTTCGCTCTATATCACGAACACTTAATTTTTCATTTTTTAGAGTCATTATTTCGACTTTTGTTTTTTCACTAATTTTCTTTTTATTTTCCATATTAATCAAATTATTTCCACTTTCACTCAAACTACTTTTTTTTTTCAATAAACTATTACAAAGTGAACTTTTTATGCAAAATTCTAAAAAACTACCTGATAGTTCTCAAGATAATTGAAGTTAAAGAATTGTTTTTACCCTGTCCGGATTTCTATGTCCGTTACCCCGGAGGAGCAAGTTCCAGCCGAGGAGAATTGCTAGACTTTGTTAGGATTTCGGTGCTTACACGGTAACAAAAAGTAAAAAAAAAAGTAGGAACCCTTATAAAAAAGAGTCAGTTGTCTGTCCGTCCCAGCCTCATAACTTTTGAACCATTTGACTTAGACAGTGTTAAAATTTGGAAAAGTGGAAAAATGATAAAGCTTTGGATGTTATTATGAAAGTTGAAACATTTTTCATTTTTTACATACACAGGTATATACAATATGGGTATCAAATTAAAAGTGACGATGTACTGATTCCAAAAAAGTGTTGTTATTTTTACTTCATCAGGTTTGGTGAAAAATCAAAAAATCTGCGAAACAAAGGCATGTCTCCCACCGCCATCACTGAACCTACTGAACCGGAAATTTGTAAAATATTGATAAGTACATTACAGCATTCAAATAACTTTTCTTTACACCAGAAAAACTATTTTGATTTTGGTACAAGTGTTAGTGTAAAAACATGAAAGATAGGGCCGCCTTCTTGCTTTTTTTCGAATATTCTCATTCCTGCCAATAAGGCAAATGGTTTGGTACTATTTTCATGAAAATCGGCCCAGTCATTTAGACTCCCCATACGGCAAAAAGGGTTCACGTGCTTGAACTACCGGAAAATATGCACCCACGTACAACACATACGAGCCTTTTCTTAGCTTCGTTGTAGTTTGTAATAAAAAATAAAACAACACCAAATAAACAAATTATTTGTTTATGGTTTCTTTTATTATTATTTTTTTAAGAACATGTTTCCTTTATTTTAGGTCACATTTAGTGGCAGTATTTATTTCGTAAATAAATTGCTTCGTGATCATAGTTGAGACTTGAGCAACCATACCACAAACATCATTGATCTTTATTCACGCTGTGATTTGATGTTCCTACACTATTGGCTGATCTTAATTTGCTAAATTACGAAGTGGACTTCAACAAATAAGCCTCTTCCTCCATCCAAGTCGGTTGAGAATCCTTTCATTTGTACCATCGCAGGTTTGAAATTGAACTATCGATAAATTGATTGACTATCAGAAAATTTCGTGGGCAATCAAATCGTTTGCACCATACTAAGCACCCGGCATTGACGAGATACATCTTATTATGTTACAAGAATCGGGGGAATATATCACTCCATGGCTCAAGTACATTTATGGTTGGTGTCTAAGGTTGGGATATGTTCCAAAAGCTTGGCGAGAGATTAGAGTAGTTTTCATACCAAAGGCGGGCAAAATAAACCACGCTAATGCCACGGATTACAGACCAATAAGTCTATCTTCATTCTAAGGATGGTTGCAGTGTCTTCCAAGCCGAAATCACCGCAATAAAACAAGCTGTGGATATGATTATTGAGGAAGATATTACAGTGCAAATAATCAATATCCAAGTTGATAGCCAAGCGGCCATTAAGGCGTTAGAGTCGACATCATTAAGATCCAAGCTCGTAAAAAATTGTAAAAAATGACTGGATGTTATCTCAGCGGCCAACATGGTGACCCTGTGCTGGGTAACGGGCCGCATGGATATCTCCGGTAACGAAAAAGCGGACGAACTAGCCAGAGAAGGTTCGCTTATAAGTCCTTCGCGGGCCCTTTCCGAGGCTAGTGCACCGCTCAGCACCCTATACATGGAGATAGACATCGAGTCTAATGAAGAAGCTAATGAACGCTGGTGTCGATTAGATACATGCTTCTTCTTCTTCTTCTTCTTACGGCGAAGTTATGATCCGGAGTAGAAGGATCACAACCTTCCCATTTTACTGCATCCCTACTGGTCCGCTTGTGGGGTTTGCCGATTAGATACATGCGCTACAGCCAAATCATTATGGCCAGTCTACGACAAAAATAGATCTATCAATCTTATACGAGTAGAACTAAGTCGAAGGGATACCCGCATAACTGTTGGCGTTGTGACAGAACACTGTGTGATAGGTAATCACGCAGCACGGCTAGGGTTTCCTCATAACGACTATTGTAGAAGCTGCAGGGACGTAGAGGAAATGGAATCCGTTCATCATTTCCTATGTGACTGTCCAGCTCTGACCAACAAAAGAAGCCGTGCTTTTGGTAGATAATTCTTTTTAGAGCTGGATGAGCTAGGTAGCATTGAGCTAAGAAAACTCCGGAGATTCATACATTTGTGGTTTAGCCTACCGGTCGAAGATTGAAATTTTTGGGTTCCCAGGGTTCTAAATATTGGGCACATGGACTCATAGTGGTCTAAGTGAGCTGTTGACAACCCAGTCAACAAGGGCACCTAGTTACCTAACCTAACTCGATTGTTTTCTAAGCTTTTCGTAAATAATTTATGGCATTAGCGCTTCTCAATGTAAATCATTTAATCATGTAACAGTGATGAGACGCCTTAATTGGTGCTAGTTCAGTAAGTGGGTTTAGGTTCCTACCTCTTCTAGGTATTCAATCTAGAACAGAATTAAAAATTCGCTGTGACTGAATTCACACTTAGAGCATGATGCCTAATGATAAAGTGAGTCTGTCGCATTCATTCAAAGCATGTTTTAATAACGTTGGTTGGTAACCAAACTTTAATAATAATAACATAGTTACGATGGATGTATTTTCGTCACAGAATTTCGTACTAAAGAAAACTTTAATAGAGAGGGAGTCTGCCTGCTGCTTAGTGTTAAATGCGGGTCTTAAATTTTGTCTTAGCCCATCGATCTTTTACTGTCCACAGCCGTTGATTACATAACTTGATTTTCCGAAGCCGATAGTACAGTTTAAGGCAAGATCTATGAAAAGATCGTGTCACTTTCATGACTTCCAGTCGTATGATGTCAGATTTATTGGCGTCAAAATATTGTGGATTTACACAGCCCGAACGACATAACATTGGAACACGTAACTCGTCTTGTACCGTATTTGATTGGGTTGGTGTCATGCGTGTTAATGCGGTAATGTCAGGCTAAACTACACCCTGGATCAGTTGGCACCAACTCAAACAGATCGATATTATGTAATAAAAATGCTTACCTTTACTGTTTGTTCTCGTGACGACTTTTTTTTTAATCATCGGGTTCGATGGGTGTGAATTAGTGCTGTCGGTAGGTGCAGTGTTAGCAATATTTAATGGCGAAAAACATGGAATTCGAAGTCCCTATAGTACTTATGAGGCAAATAAATCGATTAAAAGGACGTAGTCCTTTATACACAGTGAATTGTGTATGAGCGACAATCACCTTGTGTTCTGGAACTCCCTTGACAAAAAATAATGAGACGCAGAGCACTTACATATAATTTGCCGTGTAAATAACAGACTTTTCAACCTAAGCATAACATAATTGATGACTGCGTCTTCACTAACGGTTGGTGCTCTATTTTCTTCTGAATCAGAGTATTTTAGTTTAAAGAGTTTATTGACGACAAGAAAATCATGTAGCAGATTAGGTGTTAGGTACAGTTGTTTGAACTTTACTCGTAGATGATCTTATCCAGTTAAAGGCAATTGATAAAGCCATATTTGTTCGGTAGACAATTGCAGTGTATCGCATGAAGTTAGACATTTAGTGCCAAACTGTGCAGATGTAGGTTTTAAAGTTGTCAGTGAGGCTTCAAATTATTGTTTCTGTCTTATAAAAGTTTTTTTTTCGTGAAAAAGAACTAAATTTAAAAACTTCTGACCTATTTTTTGTAACTTCTAAGTGGACCTCTATTAAACTGGAAATCCAATTAGCCTCTATATATATACACACTTCAAAACAGTCTTAACATTCCCACCTAAAATCGCCACTTTTCTGTTTTTCTTCTTTTCCAGTATATCAAATCGAACTTCAGGCAAAATTATCGATGGCAGTCTATCCGATACACAAACCTATGCGGAGGTTAAACCCGAGTATAGCACCTATGCCATGTGGCTAAAGCATAGTAACACCGCCGGAAGTCGTTTATCTGAGGGTGATTCACTTGAAAGTCTACAAATCGGATCACCCGGCATGACTCGTCATAATCATAAGATAATTCATCGTGGTGGTGGAGAATCTCCATACATTCAAAGTCCAAGGCTCAACCGAAGCAACAGCATCAGGTGAGTGGAAAAATAAGAAACAAAAACTTGAATTCAAGTTTTTCTTATTTCTTATTATCTCAATTTTCTTTCCTCTTTCCAATGATTCCATTCGTCCTCAAAAAAAAAAACAAAAACATTTTTACCATTAATAACCACAAACACAACCACTCTAGCTATCTGAAAGAAAGGACATACCCAAGGTATTGTGTATAACCAGACAGAAAAGCAACTAATGTTCTTTTTATATTATTTTCACTTTCTTTTTGCTTTTCTTTTACATATTACTTTTCTGTTAAAGTGTGTACGAGAGATGTTTTCTTTTTGTGCCTTTAATGAGCTTTTCGTGCTTTTCGTGCTTTTCCGACCATTAGAGTTCTGTTTTTTTTTTTTTTTTTTAGTAATCTTATTCCAGACATACTACACAAACTTATACATTTATACATCACACCATGCCTGTGTGAAGGACATCTAAACATCATTTATTCAATGGAAATTCTGCTTTTTTGTAGTCCTTTTTCATGCACAAATGTTCACGTACAAAGTTACTATGATGAGGTTGTTTTTTTTCGCTGCAAGGTTTTCTACAGTATAAAGGAAGGACACAAGGACTTGGATGGAGATTCTTTCATTCAATAAACATAGAGAAAAGTGTAGGACAGCATCATCGTTCCAGTTTTTAGAAGTGCTCCCTAGGACATAATAAATAACACACGTGTGCTCCTCGGTTCCCTCAACTGTTTGTATTACTGCAGTAGTGCGCAAATAGTTTCCTACGAATCATCATCATTCTTCAAGAGAAATACCAACATACAAATACATCCATGCAACAAAAAAGGATGTTCAAAGTAAAAAAAAAAAATTGCAAACAGTGGTGCAGCATATAGTAGGGTTAAGAAGGGCCACGGGATGTTGTGCAAGGATATATTACTATTTTATTTTTTCTTTATATTTTTTTCTTTTATAGTAGCTTTTGTCAGACATTTGGTATTTTTTTCTGCGATGCACATTATTCCGTGTTTTATTTCGAAAATTAATTTGAGGTACATGTGTTCAGATCCATACGTGGATATTGCTAGAAGGTTTCATAAATTCTCATCAAGAAGGGTTCAATGACCAACTAGATTGAATGGGTACGGGTATTTTGTACTACGCATTGATACATATGTATGTACCATGACTTCAGATCGGCGGGTTTTAAGATTATGGCTATTATAGAGTAATAGATGCAACGACTCCTACTCTGGTTGATTAGAAGATATTTGTGAAAAGTACCTGCACCGTTAGCTGTCTAAATCTAAAGCTTAGCTTCAATTGCCTGTATCAACTCCAAGTCGAATAGCCTTCAAATCTGAAGGAGCTGCAGGTCTTCCGATCTGAATAACGAATAACCCTCTAAGAGCTCTCCCGCGCAAAAGTCATATTCGGTATTGATGCTTCCAGGAAGGATTTGCGCTTGGTGTTCTGGAATCTGGATCACCGGCTCCTTTCTTTTTTCCCCCACTTCCCACAGGAAGGGGATAGGTATATGAGTGACGACTGATTGGGGAAAAAAAACACAGTTTACTCTATTAGCGGGTTCGTCACCAAGTGCTTAATATCTTTTGATGGTGCCCGGTAACCATAAATACTTATACGCATACATGTACAGTTGTGGCGAACTAATTAAGAACGATTCACTGGCAAAATGTTGTTAAATGATACACTGTGGTATACTTGGGATTGAACGCTTCATTTTTTGGCCATCAAACATATTGTTTACCATCGGAACCCACTCTATTGATTTTAGTCTCATCACTCCAGAGTATTTTTTTGTGAGATGGTCCAGTCCTTGTGTTCCTTTGTAAAAGCTAACCTGGTCTTTCGGTTTTTTTTAGCGAAAGTAACGGTTTTTTTCTGACTGATCTCCCAAAAAGCTCTCTAATAGAGCGTGCATAAAGTCCATGTGGGTCCTCGCCGAAACCTTCTTTCCGAAGACCATTTGAGCTCAAAAGCGGATTTATTTTTTTGCGCTGGGAACTATCAGCTTATCTTGAGCTTCATTCGTTTTACGCGGTCTTTTACGTCTTACTACGCTTTCGATGTTTATCGACATATTTTACGGCGTTTATCGACATTGTTTTCGAGCAATCCAGCTTATTTCCAATAGCATTATGGGACAATTTTTCAACATTGCGAAGTCTTATTATGACATCCCTTATGCCTGCAGTGTATCTCTTTTTCTTTCCCATATCTCGTCCAAAATGTCTTTAAACGCAACAAAAACTAATAATAACCTTTAATTTTAAATGAATTAGTATATTTACATAAAACTTTTTCCGTGGATAGCGAAACAAACTTGTTTAAATGAAACGTTCTTAATTATATTGCCAAGTGAATAATGGACCAATAAAAAATAGTTACAGTTTTACATGAACACAGACATGAGTGAATAGATAGCGGTACTTTTCATTTTAGTTACCATCTATCATATTATTGGAGCGATGGTGTTGCCAGTACTTACGATCGATCTTAATTAGTTCGCCACAACTGTATGCTCAAATTGTGATCACGTGCCCCCATTGGGTTATTTTATCGGGGGTTATTCTGTCGGTAATTATTTTGTCGTTGGTTATTTTCTCTATTTTACCGCGGAGTTGATACTTCAGGCACCTCGGGAAGTTGTCACAGCGTTATAGGTTCCTGAGAGAGGTGTGTAAAGAAGACCTGGAAAATGAGGAGAAAAATGTAACCAAAATGGCAGATTCCTCCAACTTGAGCGAAAGTTCATGTGATGAAGTTTTGACATCCTGGGACTAAGTGGTAAAGTGGTTAGGTACGGAAGAGCACTAATCCCCAATGAGTCTGCTGCTAACACTAAAAGCACATGAAAGCCTCATAACCTAAGAACTTCAGATTGACTACCCACAGCGGACTAGCACCGACAGAGTTCCCATCTGAGGGTGAAAAAGACAGTTTCTATGTACAAGTGGCTAAGCTTCGCAGATGGTCCACCTACACACAATTCATGCAGAAACACGACCTTTGTGGAGTGTCAACTAATAGGTAGAGAACACTCAGCCGAATTGATCATTTGGTCATCAGCCGGCTTTTGAAAATAAAAACAAAAAGTCTCTGCCATAACTCATCTGCTTAAAAAAGGATTATTCGACAGCCAGTCGAAAGATTAGACAGTTTTAGTAGGTTCTACTAAGTATTACCTTGGCTAACGATGTGACCATACAACATGCCATCAGCAGAATCTATAAAGTTAACTGCTTTCCGAATACTGTCCACGACATGGCTAAATAATTAAAACGCCAATTTAAGATTACTGCAATACCATAAAATATAAAATGGGCAATCAAAAATAGGCTCTGGACTGTTGATTAAAAATTGTATGTATACATATGCATTAACATTACACATATTTAACAATAAACAATAAAACTCTATTGGCTGTTGTTTTTCCTTATAGCTCACCATCCCCTTGGAACTGCTCCGCTACCACCTTACCTTTGCTGTCAGCAGTTCAGATGCTCTTTTCCTTATTTTCTTATACGAGTAAAGCTCTCTCAATATATCACTATCACTTTGCAAATGATCTGCGACAGAAGATCCTGTGCCACCTCACAGTGATTGGGTTGAATAGGATCAGTCCCATAATCGCATTCTCTTCAGCTCCTTTATGGCCATTTGGAAAAACGAACACAATGCATACGTATGTTGCAATCAGTAACGACTATTCCCGTCACTTCCTCGACAAAGTATGCATCTAGCTTCTTTCGCGCATGCTTTCACATTGTCGCCCTCTTCACTGTATAGAATGCAATTCTTTGACTTAGCTTCTGTGTTTTTGCGTATGTTTGCCGTGTAGCAAAAATTGATTTACTTTCATAAAGCATCTCACTGGTATCATCGTTTTGGAACTAGCCAATCACTATAAGTTGAGCAGCTTAGCAGCTGTGGTTACCAGTACGCCTTTCGAAATGATTTTATTGCTGAAGTCTGGAGTTCACGCAAGTCTTCAAAATTGTCCTTGATCGCCTGACAGGTCTCCTCGTTATTGGTGATTTCTATGTTCTTAATTTAGGTTCCGTGAATAGAATGGCCAATGTGAGTCGATATGACTGTGACACAGGATACCTATTTAAGTACCTAATTACCTATCTGGAAGATGAACCTGCTCATTTCTTCTATCGCAACAATTATTGTGCATCCCCTTTCAAAAAAACTCCCATAGCAAACATTTCTAATCTAATAATAATGACAGACGAACTTTATTTAATAACCCCATTATTATTCAAATGTATGCAACCAACAACGATGAATCATAATTATCAAATTTAACTACGTACTCAACCGGTAAAGAGCAATAACATAATAATATGAGTCAAGATAACATTCCGAGGAGAACGCCTGGCATGCTAATCAGGACACGTTTCAAATAACAATAAAACGCTAATTGCATTTTGTCCTTGTAAGATTCCTTCTATCGTAACACTCACTATGCAGGTATGTCGACTTATAACCTCTACCCTCTATCCACTTATATCTAATTGTCTGGCAACCGACAGCGGGAATCCGAACCTTTCCATTCAATAATAATCGATTTTTGGAATCTACCAAATGCAAATACATGTGCTATAAGCAATTTCCGGACCAGTTCGGGTATCCTGGGAACAGACCATGACACAATGGAGCATGATAGTGAAATGAAAAATCCAATACTTTCTATAAATTAGAAATTAATTCACCATGTTGGTAGGATATGTTTTATCCCGTCACATTCACCTCCTGTCAAGGGCGTTATGAAATGGAAAAACAAAAAAGGAGTCCACTACATTCACTACGTTCAAGTTACAATAAAACTTTATAATCCCCGTCCTGTCAAAATGTTAGACCCATTAATCATTGCGCATTGTATGGATGTGTATGTGTTTGTGTCGTGGTGTGTGTGAATTTTGACATTCAGGATGAAAAACAGGAAGAAGCTACTGTGGAATGTATTTAAACATTACTGCAGGGAATTTCATTTATTTCCACACAAGAGGCGGAAGTATGGTGGATTCACTCATTCCCGATGATAAATATAGCAAACCTCCCCTACAATTTCCTGTTCCAGCTAAATGAATGAATGGAATCATCCATGAGGAATGCAACAAATCGATAGAAATAGTAGTCGGAGGGGGCACAGAAGAAGAGGAAGAAATTTGAATTCGTTTCAATGTGTTGAAAGGATACACATTGTGGATAAATGCAAATGTGACGGAGATACCTTGTTAGATTGGTGAACTTGAGGTGACAACTGGGTCCGATAAGTAAAGTATCGGAAGGAATTCGACAAGATAGAATGGAATTCTCTTGGACGTATAAGGGATTTATTAGAGAATTTGGTGTTTCAGAGTTTCCATGAAAGGTGTTATGGTGATAAAGTGCCAAACATACTTAGGTTCTCCAGCATTAAGAATTTATGGTTTTGAAGCAAACTCAGCCTCGTAAGTAAAAAGAAGAGTAAATAATTGTTGAATAGGAACCCCGGACTCACCAGCAATTTTACACTAATGCGCATAGATGCCCTACGTACTCGTATTCAGGACGTATGTATATAAGTGAGTAAGCCACAGACATTTCGTCAAGTTTGTCAGAGCTTTTCGCTAGACGTGCAAAAAAGTATATCGGCAATTAGAAAGGAGAACATGATGGCTCGTAAACGTAATCTGTTTTTAACTTCTCTTCTGGATAAATATTCTGTAACAGTTTCTGCCGGATTATTGTCTCTTGTCTTAACTTGTCAGGAAAAAATACCCTAGAAGAACAATATGGCTATGCCGATTGGAGCGGTCTAAATCCGTTCAAGTCTTTCAACTTGTCCCTATGCTTCCTCGATAGAGACGTAAATGCCGCCGCTGCAATGATTACAGGCCTAAAATTTCTTGGAATGAGCTCTTTTATTCAGAGTAAATCAGTTAGTCTGCGGTTCAAACCGACCTGTGAGATTGCTGTCCGGAGGAAGGAAGAGGCTTTTAAGTTATAACGTCAAACACCATTTGAGGAAAACCGTAGTCTCTACAAACTAGCTCGAAATGACAAAATTTTTGCGAGACCAAAAAGTGAGATAAAAAATACTGTAATACAGAATAAAGCTGTTTGGTCTTTCGTCATAAGAATTAAATTCTCCGCCTCGTAGACCATTTCAGCTCTGGGTTACAATGAAAAAAAAAATATCACGGACTGCAAGCCGAAAGTTAATCTGCCAGCAGCAATATTCGCAGTAATTTCAAACTTACTTGACAGCTTGACAGGTTTAATATTTCCTGGCCAAATATTTCTTGAATCTTTTCAGTAGATCGAGTCAATAAAAATATCAATTGAAGGGGTGTTATTTTATCTTGACCAAAGCTTTTTCATCTTTCGTCTTTTTTCTGGATAGGTGGAAACTTGCACACATGCAGCCAGTTCCCAAAATGGACGAGAAAATCTCCCCTTCTAACTACCGACCTAATCACCCTAGATATAACCAAAACTTTTGATAGAGTGTTGAATAGCGCTCTCAAAAATAAGCTTCAATCATATGGTGTTGGTGACATCTTCTCAAAATGGTTTTTAAGTAGTCGATCAATACAGGTTGTATTAAATAGACGTACATGTACCTCTTTATCATCTAATACTGGCGTCCCCTGGGATCGGTCGTCTCGCCGTCCATTCTTATAATCATCAAAAACCTTCTCACTTTTACTCTCAATCCAATTCATTCCTTAGCCGGCGACAGCACTCTAAACTTCACTTACTCTTTAACAACTACACAACATGGACCGCCCAAAAGTGGTGCCTTAAGGATGGACGAACGAACGGACAGACATGAGTAGTTTGACATAACTTTTTATGTTCTATCGTTATTATTTATCTATGTTACAAACTACTCGTATGTATCAAACCTAATATACCCTGAATAGCGTATAAAATCTCCTCTAAGAAATAGATTATCATTCGTGTTTTAACGAGATAGCTTGGCAATTCAATATTCACCAATAACATCGTTTTCAGAAACGTATTCTGCATCAAAATGCTTTATTGACTATGACAAAAGTCAGCTGAACCAAATGACATTTGCACATTTGATGTTCGTAACTTTTATGTCTTGCATTGACGATCAATTGACTTTTGTATACCCTATTTAGTGTAAATCCGCCCACAAACATGCCCATTTTAGAAAAAATTGCCTTTTTGTGTACCCTATCCAAGTTTGATGCACTTTTTGTAACATCGACAAATAATAACGACAAACCCCAAAAAGTATATATATTTCCGATCAGCATCAAAAGTTATTTTGATCTAGCCATGTCCTTTCATACATATGCCCGCGGATGGGGGAAGGGTATCATACGATCCATTCTAGACGGATTGTAACTTCCCTGTATGTTCTCAATAAAAAAAAATATATATATATATATATAGGCGTACCAAACTCAAACAAAAAACTTCTTAAAATGTTGTTTTCTTAAAGCTATTTACGGTAATGGTTAAGTCTTATTGTGATTATTTCAGCAGACTCATTAACTGTTAATTACAAATGGTGATAGCCACTCCCATTTTCTTGTAAGGAAAAGTCTTAGCAACAAATCACCAGTAAAATCTTACAACGCCTCTTGCACTTTATAAGGAATGGGTTAGAGAATGCGGGATATGGCATCACACCATACCAGATGGAATGTAACTTTTCTGTATGCTTTTTTTTTGTACGTTACCGAAAAGGAAATGGTGAGTAAGGACTCAAGCTGAATGCAATTAGGGAGACAAATTGCAGGTGGAAAAACAGCATTAAGTGGCATGTCACTAGACAGATCTGGAATAAGCTGGATTTGAAGCGATCTGGTCTTACTAAAAATAACGCATATCAGTTCAATAAGTGACAACTCTTCATCGCCTCTTCTCTTGCCCGGTCCTCTCTGTCAAAAGCAAGCTTTACCTAGTAGCTTGAAAATATGGGCGTCAGGAACGTCCACCGCTTCATTAGAAGCCGCAACTAGTTCTAAGATAGGACTGGGGAATCCCAAGAACTTTTAGTAATGCAATAAACTTTTTTTTGTCTAGATGTGTCCTTGTTCAGAGCGTCGGGAGCAACTCGTACCTAACTTAAACTAGCCTAATCTTTTTCTATGAAAATTTTGAGGCAACCTTTTAAGTGTTGCTGTTTATCAATGGAAATAGAAGGTAACGTGCGCTAGAAAATAGCTACGAATGCGACTTCACTGCTTAGTGCTCATTAATCTCAAAAACCATTTACTACGTAATGTTTGTCAATTATTTCACGTAAATTCGTCTAGACATACAATTTCATTGAAATTCGTCAAATCAAAGACAACTCTTTACGTTCTTTACAAAGCGAACTTTCTTATTTATCCTCCGCCCAGGCACTATAAAAACATCGATAAACATAATTTTAGTGAAAAGTGCTGAGCTTCCTAAGAGTAGAGATAAACTAGCTAAGAGCAAGTTTATCAAACTTTATAATTCACCGTACTAATTCTTCTGGTACTCATACTTTGCTGTCTTTTTTCTTGTTTGCGCATGTTTGTTCAACTCGCCGCCACAGCTTCAGTTTAAAGAAAAAAATTTAGCAATCGGTCCAGCGCACATACATACGAGTATAGACAGACAGACAGACATAATTGAGAGACCAACTTATTTGAGTTTCTCAATTATACCTACAGTAACACCAAGATTGAGCACAATCTCGACGTCGAATTTTTTCACGAAACTTGTACTTGGTCTTATAGGTGCAAATAAAAATTTATTGGAGACAGTGAATGTTTTCGTAAACACATTCATTTAGCAAGGAGAATACAAGGGTGGATTGAAAAGTTTGCGGCCTACTATAGAATAGTTTTCCCCCTTTTATTTTCAAAATTCAAACACTATAGTTTCATTCCTGAGTGGCATATACATAGTTCGGTTCATACACGTGGTTAATTAAATTAATTTTTAATAAAAGAAAAAAGAACATCGTGCTGTTATATACAATAGGCAAAGTGCCAGTTTAATACAATTTTTACTCCGAAGCAGATCCATGAAGATATGGTGGCAACTTTAGGGGAATCTGCCCCATCGAAAACAAGAGTTAAAAAGTGGGTAGCCGAATTCAAACATAGAGAGAGCGTTGAAGACGACCCACGTTGTGGAAGACCATTAACTTCAACTACAGAGGAAAGTATTGAACAAACTTGTGATCTGATCATGGGAGTCCGCTGATTGAGGACAAAACGAATTTATTCAAGCTTTCTGCAAGATAGGTTCCGAAACTGCTTTCAGTTGAACAAAAACGCAATAGACTAACGAAGGCTTGCGACTGCTTGGAGCTGTTTCAAATCGCTCTAGAAGACATTTTGGTGACAGATGAGACCTGAGTTCACCACTGTACCCCTGAGACCAAACAACAATCAAAAGAGTTGAGAAGATCTGAATCATCAGCCCCGAATAAAGCTAAAGTTAAGTTATCGGTGGATAAGGTAATTGCATCGGTATTTTGGGATCAAAGGGAATTATCATAGTTAATTACCTTACTAGTGCAATCTTTTGCATCGGCTGCGAGAGGAAATAAAGATAAAGCGTCAAGAATGATGAGGAAAAATTTTTTTTTTTTCATCAGGACATTCAGACTCAAATTCAAATTCATAACTGTGGGTTCAGATTACTGCCGGAGCCTGATCTGGCTCCGTGTAACTTTCATAGGTTCACCAAACTAAAAAAAAAACATTTGGAAGGACAGACATTTTCAACGAATGAAGAAGTCGAAGCTGCAGTAAACTTATTTTTTGAAGGCCTTGAGGAAACATATTTTAAAACTGGTGTAATGGCTTTAGAGGCCAGATGGAAGAAATTTATTGGGCTTAAAGGAGATTACGTTGAAAAATAAAAGTAATTTATAGATTTCCGAATTTGTTTTCTTGGTTAGGCCGCCAACATATTTAACAAAAACGATTCAAAAGGATTCAAAAGGTTTTCACTATCTAGTAGCCGCTTTTTGCCTGTCGATGTCTTTAATTATTCCTCTCTTATATGCTCGGGTGGTTTCTGTTCCCATACCCTTTACACTATGGTAACATCATTCATTCATACCTTCTCAGTAGCATTCAAAAATATTGTTTAGCTAACAGCCCCTGGCCTAGCTTTTCGCAGCCTACTCGGTATTATATAGGTATTTTACATGAATGGAAAGGGCCTGCAAGTTTTTTCGAAGGGATTGATATGAGAAGTTTTTTTTTTATGACAGTTGACAGAGGTTAGTTAATTAGTTCAATAGCCCCTTGTAATATGTAATCTATTTTGGAATACGGGTAACCGAACAGGTTGTAAAGATTGCATATACCAGAGTGTAACGATTAAATACAGCGTAGAAGAACGATCCCACAGCTATTTTTTTTTTTTTTTTGACAGCAGCACTGCCATAGCTGCTATAGATTGCAGAACTCATTGGCAGCAGTGTCAAGTATACAGGCATGCCTGTCGATAATAGAATGTCCTGTTAAGACTCCTATACGCTTTAGATCTAAGATCTTCGCATATGGACCAAGTTCGCTTTGTTATACAAGTGGAAATACCACACCATCAGTTTATTTATACGTTGGCGTGTAGATAGGTTGTGCTTCGCTACCTCAATTTACATAAAGTTTTCGTCTGAAACAGAATCGAACTCTTACTCTGTGCCTTATCTGGGTAATTCATTAGATTGTGTGTTCCTGGTAAGTTCCTATGATCCACCTTATGGTACTTTTGTGGAACTCATGGTTGAAATTTCCAGCATCATAGTAGCATGTTTCTTTATTATTTCACTACGATGTCCCTTAATTCTAGTGACTTCTATATTAAACATTCATACATTTCAAGAATTTTACAATCAACTAGAAAATGTTGAAAACACAACACAGCTACGGCAGCATTCGCCTCATACAAGCACTATATTTGAACAAACTCGCTTCTTGTGAAAGTGTCTCCATTAACTCGAAGTATAATTAAATTTATAAAACGCTTTTTCCATTAAATGCATAGCGAGGAAACTTATTTAGTCTTGTGTTCGCTCTTTGACTTGTGCCCATTTAATTTTGCATTTTCATTCCATTTTCTTTGCCTTTAAATCTTATTTTCCGCTTTTTGCGTCTTTTGTACTCGTATTCTTTTTCTCTCTCTCTCTCTCTGATGGCACTCTCAATTAAATCTGAATACATATATTTATCCGTCAGCAGATCGACCAAATCGGAAAAAATGTACCCGTCGATGCTTAGTCGTGGACCGGATGTTGAAATTGAACCATACTACTGCCTACCGGTGGGCACTGTTCCACCCGGTGCAAATGGCCATGGTGGCGGTGGAGTTGGTCCTGGAATCGGAGGTAATATCAGCCATGTGGGTGGTCCCAGTGGTGTTGGACCAGTCGCATGGAGCCAACCGACATCACCAACACCAATTAATCGTGGATTTGGTGGACCTCTATCGCCGACACATGGTGGACCAGCCAACCTACCCGGTTGTCATAGGCTCACTTATCCTAAGAAAAATGACGATGGTATGTTGTTTAATTTTAATCTATCTCTAGAAATAATTTTAATTTGAGTTTGGTGTTTTTTTATAGTTCATGGCAGTGCAGCATCTTTACTCTCTGGTGGCAGTTCCTTATATGGTTCAGCGGAAGAACGTCAAGCAAACGAGATTCGTCGACTGAAACGTGAATTAACCGACGCAAGAGATCAAGTTATGAGTCTATCCAGTCAGCTGTCAACTAATGTAAGTGAAAACAAATATTTCTTTATATTTATTTCTTAAGTGATTGACAACAACGTGATTGACAAAAATATAATAATAATAATAAAAAAAATATAATAAAAATATAAGCAACACCGTCTCCTCCTGAGAGAAATTTTTATGGAGACGGGGAAGAAAACAAATAAGCAAACAAAGGTGGCTGCGAAAATCAATTGGTACAAGCTGGACGAAGAAAAAGGCGAAGTTTTTATTACCAACATGACAAATTACCTCTTTACCATTATCGATGAAGTCGGTGATAAGGAGTGCAGAGCACAAGATATATGGGATTCCCTACAGCGATCTTGCTTGGAATGTCGAAACGCCCCTGCCAACACGCCAAAGAAACATGGTGGTGGGCAGATGAAGCTAAAGTAGTGATATGGGAAAAGAAAACGTCTTTCAAGGCTTGGTCAAAGTAATTCTACTAATAGATATGAAAAAGCTCGAAAGAAAAAAAGAAGTGCGCCCAATTTCAAGCAAACAGTTTAGAAGGCCTCTATCGGGAGTTGGGGGAAATATAGTCTTGGGCGTCTGATAAGAACCAGGCTATCCAGGAGGTTTGACAAAACAACTTGAATAAGGGAGTAACTATCTTCAAAATAGCCGCCCAGAGAAGAAGAAATGCTCAGGAGATTCGTTCCCCAAAGTTCATTAACAATGCTCAAAGCCAGCTTCATCTCCAAACTTATGAGCGGTGATTCAATGCCTAATTAGTGGAGGGAAAGTTATCTTCTTCCTTTGCACAGAGGGAAGGGCGATACGCGAAACTGCGATAACTACCGTTCTGTCAAGCTGATGTCACACACCATGAAGATCGTTGAGCGGGTATTAGATGGCCGCCTGCGGAAAATAATACGACTATCTGATGACTAGTGCGGGTTTTTCTCGGGTAAATCAAAACAGATGCAATCCAAAGTATAAGGATCATAATGGAAAAATATCCTTAAAGGACTTGCATATGGTGTTGGTTGATTTTGAAAAAGCCTTTGATAGAGAACTAGAGATCTCTTATGAGTGGTGCTAAGACAACTAGGAGTTCCAGAAACCTACGAGCGCATGATGATGGACATGTATGAGGGAGCAAGGGCAAGAGTAAGATGTCCCGCATGAATCACGGAAGAGTTCCCTATCAAAGTCGGTGTACACCAGGGAAGCGTCCTCAGTCCTTTGCTATTTATTGCAGTCCTTGATTATCTGCTTGAAGGGAAAGTGACGGACCCCAAAGTGCATCAGTTATTCTTTGCTGACGATGGAGCTATCATAAGTGAAGATCAAATGGCTCTGCAAAGAGCACTCGATGTATGGGTGGATGTTTTGGAGGGAAATGGGTACCGTATTAGTTCAAAAAATACAGAGTATCTGCGTTGCCCGTTCTCTGATCCACACCGGCCTATTCCAGACATTTACTTGAATGGAAAAGTGCTTCCCAAGTGCGAAAAGTTCAAATATCTGGGTGAATGAAGTAGCGGGAAAACTCCGCTATCTTCTGTCATCGAAAAATGCACCCTAAGCTGAAAGGAAGGCTCTACACCGCAGTTGTACGTCCGGCGCTCACATACGGTTCACAATACTGTACAAAAAGTATGAGGGCAAATTAACGGCAGCTGAGATGAAGATGCTTCGCATGACAGCAGGAGTAACAAAGCTTGATAGAATAAGAAGATCAAAGATACGAGGAAGCCTTCATGTAAAAGAACCCATCACAAGCAAGATAGAGCACGACCGGCTCAGTTGGTATTGTCATGTTCAAAGGAGAGATCCTTCGAACCCTGTCAAAAAGGCAATATCAATCAACGTTCCTACACAATTGCGCAAAAAAGGCAGACCAATAAACAACTGGATCCCACAAATACGAAAACTCCAGCATTCGATTGGCCTCAGTGACGAAGTGATGCGAAACCGGGAAGCCTGCCGGTACTTCCTGAGGTCAAACCGGCCAACCCCACAGGCGGACCAGTAGGAATGCAGTAAAGTGGGAGGGTTGCGATCCTTCTACTCCGGATCATTACTTTCCCGTAAGAAGAATAAGACGTATAATAAAAATAGTAATAATAAAAAAAAAACCCTTGGGCTCGTCCGGGATTTGAACCCGGGACCTCCCGCACCCTAAGCGGAAATCATACCCCTAGACCAACGAGCCAGTTGACTAACGTCTGCCTAAATGTGGTTTTATCTTTTGTTATTGATAAGATACTTTCAATTATAGGACATATTGAGTTTGTTTGGTAAACGAAATAAAATTAATTTTAACTTTATTTTATGTTGAAAAAATTATTTTATTATTTTCTTTCAATTCTGTTTTTGCTGAAATTTTTAGCCTAGTTTTTTATGATTCTATTTCACGAAAAGTTTACCAGAGTTTAATTGTTTGGTATCAAATTATTTACAATTCGCAAAATCGGATTTTTCATTCTCACCCCAAAATTAATGATACTTTTCTAATAGTCGATAAAAAAAAAAATGATTTAAATTTAATATTAGTGTTCAAAAACTTGAAGAAGGTTCAAAAATGTCTTTTATGCGAGCAAGTAAAAATGCCCTTGACATATACACAAAGAGTGTGGCATAGCGCCTCGTAAGCAAGCGAAGGATTGCGAGCTTTTTAAGTAATCAGTCAATACAATTTGTATTAGACAGATGTACTTTTACCCCATTCTCATGCTGATGTACCCCAGGGATAAATCCACTCTCCGATCCCGTTTCTAATATTTATTAATGATCTTTCTCTCACTCGCAATCCAAACCATTCCTTCGCGGATAACCTTATTCTTCTCTCATGCTTTAATGTCTCCACGGCAAACGCCGTCAACATAAAAAGGTGTTTGAAAAACTCAAACCCTTTAAATTGAACAATTAACACAAAATCGACAAAAAAGAGAACAATGAAACAATTACTCCGACTTTGAATGGAATATATTTTTCTGTAAATATTCTTTTTGGAGAAAATATTATTCCACTTTTTTGTTTTTTTTTATTTTCTCAAAAATTATATTCTCAACGACTTGAAAATATTCCATTAGTGGAATATTATATGACACTGTGATTACACTGCTTACAGAAGTCCCGGATTACCCAGAAAAACACAACTGCTTTAATACGACTTAAGTGTGGTATGCCTTTTCACACTTTCAGGGCCGCCCGAATGACCTAGGAAAATGAAACTTTGCACTCTTACAGAATGGAATTTAGGAATGTACATAACGGGGCCAGATTTTTGTTTTCCGAAATACAGACTACCATTGTCAGGAACTTTCGGATTAAAAACGTTGACACACCATGGTTTGTATACTGCTTATGTTTACTTCACAAATATCAAAGTCGCCATGACATAAGACGCCATTTGCAAAAATGAGAGCGTCTTCCGATAGGGTGATGACTTTTGCGCCTCCTTGTACATACCGCAGAACCTTAGTTATTTGATGAGAACATAGCAGTAAAATACATATCGAAGACTTATAATGGATTATTAATACAAATTAATTTCAATTCAATAATTTATAGAAAACATGTAATACCTGCATATATAAAAATGGTATGAACATTTCTATGGAAAATTTATTTCATCATCTGGCGAAGGTAGAAGTGGGAAACAGGCTGCTATAAACAACGTTAATACCGATGGATTGAACATTTAATTCGTTTTTCAAACACACCTCACTCATTATTGTCCGTTATTCTTTTGAAGAGTAAAAGCAGTATGAGTGATTTGAGACAAAAACAATTTTAGCCCCCATTGCTAGGAACGGTGTGATAGAACGCCTTCCCAAACATTTGTTTTCTTGTTTTAGCACAGTCTATCACCTCCCGAAGTTTGATAGTTTTAAGTGGAATCACCCTTTAACTCTAACATGATTATATTTCTTAGTAATAATAAATAAATCAATGCTTGGCCGTTATTTTTTTTTTTAATAAGGAACTTGCTATAAAACCCAAAGCTATCTTCTTTCTATGTTTTTTGGTTATATGACTCGCCATTAATAAAGCAGACCTTTTAATGAAGGTGCCCTTCAGGGTGCGACAAGTGAAACAAAATGTTTATGACAAAAATTATTCTAAGGTAAACAATTCTTGCTATTTTTTTTTTGCAAAATGAATAGTTTTCGAAAATATCCAAAACCATATTTTGGCCACCATTTTCTATATATGTGTACATACTTTCTTGCTTGTAGAACTTATTTGCAAACCCCCTCATTTGCGTATAATGTAATGCTATATGGAATGGAAATGGAATAAATAAATTCTCAGAAAAGTCTCTTTAATGTTATTGATGGTTTTTCAATAAGTTAGTTGAATAAGTGTTGCGTGGCAGAGCTGTCCAAGTTTCAATTATCTAAATCGTCAAATGATTAATTTAGTTCGATACCGATGACTTGAAACCTAGCTTCTGGAACAAAAGCCCAGCTACGGAAATCAACAAAACTATATTCGTTGCCATAACGGTACACAAACTCATACTTACTTTAAGTGAACCATATGATCACCCCACAGCCAGTGTGTTATGCCTTCGCAGTAGAGTTGACATGAGCTTCGCAATTGACCAACTTTTTCACTTATTTCATGTGAAATAATGTTGGTTCTTTGGATCGTATTTATGAATAACGATAATCTTCCTTATCTCATACGTTTGAGAGTCCCAACGAGAAAAATACCTCTGACACTGCGGTTTCTTTAAAAGTTCTATAAGAAAGGTCTAACCTATTTATTTCACTATACAGGTTGTTTATTACTGGTGTGTGTAATAATCGTCTAGTGCAGATTGATTCTGATGAGGTTTTTCGTAGTGATTTTTGCTGATACCATAGAAGAGTTCAGAGTCGATGAATAAGATAAATGCACAAGCTTTGGCTGGAGAGTAAGTCCTTAAATTAAGATCGCCTAAGACCGCTTGTCCAGAATACGAGATTACAAACTCGCCGTATATTATTTTAAATGGGAGTGTCCACTGAACATAAAGTCAACAACAAATTTGCAGTCTAAAATCTTAGTGGTCAAGGCTATTATGTCCTGTGAATTTGCTATTCCGGTGAAAATTCTTATTGTGGACAAGTGACCTTATTTGCTCTGAGCTTGTTAAGAGACCACAACAATGTTTTTTGGAATGATCTTAGACTGTATGTGCGTTGAGAGCAGCTTTTTCCTGCAGAAATAGAGCTGAGCATCCTATAATTTTTTCGCTCAAACCAGCAGTACCTACATATGTAAATTAATTAGATGATGTTTTAAAGGAATATTGAATATTGATTAAACGCAAAAGGTTGCCATTGTTGCACAATGGCAACCTTTGATCGCTTGTTTGGGGTTTCAAATATTGTTCATTATTCAAGCTTGCTAGCAAGAGTTACAGGATCTTTAGCTTCGGCAGTTCTCTTTGTCCATGTACTCGTATCAAAGACATTTTTCAATATTGCTAATATTAATATTTGCTTTGTTAACTTTAGCTCAATGATTGACTGCCTAATGATGTTGTTCAGCTCATTGGAATCTGGTGTACTCTGAAAAGTGCATCTTTTTCGATTGATCTTACATAATCCAGTCAGTAAGTACTGTTTCATTTTATATGGTAGTTTTGATTTTTCGTAGGATTACAGAACTTCTGGCTCGCATCGACATATTACAAAATGGCGCCCAACAATAGCTGTTACATTCAGCTTGGGCAAGTACTGGCTTTATACGATCAGTATATGCACTTTTAACCGTGATCAACTACACATGTTTCAGCAGGGGCATATGATCTATGTAGTTCCGGTTTTCCACTAGATTGTGATCAGTTAGAATCGCCACTAGTTGGCTGTCAATTCTTTAAGTAAATAAAGATTGGTAAATTTGTTCCCTCTGGTCAGAAAAATTGCATTCGATTCGACATCTACTCGCACATTATTTTATATGTGTATAATATATATCTTTTTCACAATATTTTTGATTATTTTCGAAACCTGATCAAGTAAAAATAACGGAAATATATATTTTGAAATGCTTTTACTTTAACCTCGAAAACGTTTTAGTTTTTTAACTTTTCAAAAATTGTACTCTTGATCTGTCTCTTAGTACAACTCAGCTCTGGTCCAGGTTTCAACCACGTCTAATGGTTCAAAAGTTATCAGACTGTGACAGACAGACGGGCAGACTACTGGCTCTCACTATAACGGTCCCGTTCCTACTTTTTGTTACCTTATAAGTAACGGAACCCTTAAAAGAGGTGTAGTTAACTACAATGTGTGAAAATCCACTATCCTGGAACGTATTATTTATTATACATTATGTTAAATTAAGCACTTAGTCCACACAAATTAAGATAAATTGAAGAATTCGGTGGATATGTTCTCGATAGGAGTCAATAATTATCTGTAAAGTTCCAGCGCTGGTCTTTCGCTTCTATCTTCCGAACGTTTCAACCGATAAAATTGTGAGAGACGAAATATTGCCTATTAAATTTCCCATAAGGAGTGTTTGATATGTTATCATGTATTTCTTATTATTATAGTTTTCATATCTCCATTGTTTTTCTATTAGAATTCTATGAAACGCATCATGAAATCATGCAAAGCGAGAAGGGCGCAGAGAAAAATGCTCATATTTCAGGACCTATGATTTCATGTTTTATAGTATACAGAGTATGAACAACATCTTCCAAAATCCTCATTTCCTTTCTATTGGTGGCTATAGCCATTGATCACATTTGTTTTCTACCGAAAAATGCAGAAATTGTGTTGCAGCTATTATATGTTTGAACAAAAAACAAGCAGTTGGCATAGTTGGATATAGTCGGGCATCAGCTACGCAAGTGCCAGCACGTAATTGCCCAGGTCCAATGGAACACGGCTAATAGTTTTCAATCTTGAAATAATGGATTTTACTGTGTTTACTGTGCGATTGGTCTAGTCGCCACTCATGTGCGCATCTCCAATCAATCAAACTATGTATATATCCAAGCTGTATTGTGCTATAACTTGCACAGGTATTGGACGTTATAGTCATACTGCATACTCGTATACATACCTACGTACCAATTCTAATATTCTCTTATTAGCTGTTAGAATTACGGATTATAGCCCAAAGGTTGACACCGATGGTAATAATAAAAACCAAATGGGATGAAGGATAATGAGCATATATGTATTATTATTCTATCTATTGAATATTCTATCTAAAGTCCCAAAACTTGTTTTGTAATTTGTACTCGTAATATTCGATCCTTCCGAATCGTAACAACTAATGGCTTCGATTTGCTTTTACGATTCACACACAATTCACATTATTAAACTAGAAAAGTAGATACATATTTCAGATTTATTCGCCCGCTCGAAGTAGGCACAGAGTAGCAGATAATAATAAATAAAGTAAAACAACAAGCGGACACGAACGCAATTAATTGTCTGAGACATAGAGGCAGTGACAGAAATAATAGTCAGGGTTATTTGAGCAGAATTAATTTTATATCCTTTTACTTGCGTGTCCTTGAAACTTTTGTTTGTTTAAGAAAATTTAACAAATTGGCAGAATTTTCACATATGTATGTACGAGTATATACGCGTAGGTAGCTTATCAAAAACTCTCAGACATATGTATGTACATATGTAAACGAGTGTAGAGTAATGGTTCACTTGCTTCTATAAGAAATATTCTGCTTCTATGTAGATACAGTGAGAATTAAAGGCACCTTGATTTGTACATTCGTGAACCACTCACTGTAAATCAATTGCTGGTAGCGAGACTCTAAATATGAAAATAAAAAATTAACCAATCCTCGTAATTTGAAGACGCGCCGAATTTTTTCACAAAACCAATATCATAACATACGAGTAATTTGGCTCAGTACCAATTGCGTATCAACTAACATTTTGTAGGTCTACCATTTTATTTTGTGCCATAGTTCCTGTGGTTGCGACTAGTTGCGGATGTAAGTTTTTTTCTTATTTTCATTGCCAAAAATTCGAATTCATGGTCAGTGTGAAAAACCAATGAAGTTTTGTTAACAAAACACTGCAACCATACGCTGCCCAAATGAGTCAATTGCTTGGCAATAAGGACTCATCCTGTGGAGACAATTTTTTTTATGTTGACTTCGCAGTTCTAGAAACTTTATACTTTCTCAATTTTTTTGATTTTAGTTGGATGAAAAAGGGGAACAAAAAAAAAAAAAAAAACAGGAATCAAAAGAATCATCGCGGAGAACAAAGAAAATAAAATAAAAGGAAAGGAAAAATGAAATTCTTAAGGGATATACTCATACAATATTCATGATAAAAATAGAGAAAAGTACAAAGAGGTAGGGAGACAGCAACAAAAATGAGTCAGAACAACGAAATCATAAAGTTAAAGATTAACAACAAAAGCAACGATGATTCGTGTGGGTGGGTAGAAGGTCGATAAAGTGGACAATGAAGGGTGTCTGAGTGGGTAAAGTATTTGTGTATACATTTCGTAGATTTGTTCCTATATTTGTTTCTTCAAGGATTCTATTGAGAGATGTAGTAGGGGTTGGTGCTCTTTTATTTAAATAAAAAATACTGCAATGTTTCGAATACCAAGTGAACGAGGTGGCATTGCAGTAGGATCATATTGCTAGCATATAAACATAGTTATTCTTTGTCATTGAACCGTGGAATGTGATAGGGTTCAACTTATGCTGATCTAAATTATATATTTAGCTTTTGTTATTGAAATAAGTTTTGTGGGTACCGTGGCTCAGTGGTAAAGTGAGTAGACCACTGAGCTTGAGACTCAGGTCCGAGTACTGATGAACGTCTGACAAACATTTGTGAGTAAAATGGACATGAAAATGTTTGAGCAAAAAACAAGTAGTTGGCATAGTTGGATTTAGTCGGGCATCAGCTGCGCAAGTGCCAGCACGTAATTGCCTGGGTCCAATAGAACACGGCTAATAGTTTTCAATCTTGAAATGATGAATTTTACTGAGTTTACTGTGCGATAATTTGCACAGGTATAGGTCGTTATAGTCATACTGCGTATACCTAGGTACTAATTCTAATATTATCTTTCTATAATGCGTACATACATATGTCTGTATAATATATTAATTTTTGAAAAGATACAATTATTAGCTGTTATAATTACGAATGATAGCCCAAAACTTCACACCGTTGGTAATAACAACTCAAATGGGATGAAGGATAATGAGCATACATGTATTATTATATATTCTATTATATTTATTAAATATTCTATCTAAAGTCCCTAAACATGTTGTGTAATTTGCCCCAAATGTTTTGTTTTATGTTGTAAGAAGTTTTACACATGGATCGGCAAATACGATTAACAATATGTAGGTACCGAAATATTGTCTTCTCTCGCGTCGTATGTAAACTAGTCCCAACGCAATAGACAGATAAAAATAAAAGCAAAACAAATAGAAAAGCGGCTACACACTATAGCACGAACCCATCCACTGCTGCACCACTGTCGGCGATAGTGCGATAGTATCCGCTGAATGAAAATAGATGATAATGATTTGATAAAAGAATTGAATTTATTCTGGTAATTATTTAACTTCAGAATAACATACATAGATGGAAAAAAAGTGCTGAGTATCAATTCATTCTCCGGGCTATATTAGGATCGTAGACGAGTATTTGGCCTGAAACAGCGCTGATAGAAACCAATCTGTTCCTCCACAAAAAATGGTTTTAAGTGCTCATATACAATTCTGTAATCGATGTTCAGGAATCTTATTCTTCTGCTTTCTTGTGGATCGGAAAAATGGTACTGAGGTTTCGATCGTCGGGCATACTCATTTGGCAACATCTTACAGTAGCTTTGTTTAGCTTAAGCTTGTCTATAGCTATTTTCTTAGATTTCGATCTGGTCTGGTCGGCTGGTTGAACAAATCAATTACATCATCCAGATTGAATCGATCTGATGAACTTCAATTTTCAACACTCTTCTTTGAGAGACAAAAAAGAGTGTTGAAACGAAGTTCGGGTAGCAAAACCTTGGGTTGCTCCCTTCGAACTCTAATGTAATTTGCTAACTTTGAAAACCTTCAAAAGTATTTTGTGTAAATCTTTTCGAGAAACTCGTTATGTTATCGCTTTTCCGCCTGCGAAGGCTAGAACTTAAATAAGACCACTGCGATGGAATTTTCTGGATTATTACAATTCGTACGCCTTTCAGCCTAAGTATGCCTTCAAGGGAAGGTCCGTCCCTTCGTCCGTGTCCCCTTTGCCTATAAAAAAGAATTAAGATGTTTCAGATAATGGGTCACTTGTACACAACACTCATTTTTAGTTCCTGTTTCGACACATGGAATTGACGATGCAGTTAGCTCCCCATTCACGAAGCACAACCGACGATCAGATCTTGACTGAAGGACTTTATTGAAAGCGAACATACACACTTGAGTCCATTTTCATCTGACTTGACTTTACCAGAATCGCTTTCAAAGAAACTTATTGACTCAGTGAGCATCTGAACATACTTAGTTCTTTACCGTTCTAGTAAACCACGTTTCGTTTGTGACTTTTTCATTCCTAATAAAAAAAATTCAGGACATTCATTGTATTATAGTGCCTTCGTTTTGTGTGTTTTATTTTTTCATCAGAAGTCGTTCTTTTGGCTGCATTAAAAAGGTTCCTAGTTTCTTCCCTAATGGTGCCTAGTTCTATGGTCCACCACGGAGGTATCTTTTCGGTCATATGTAAGTACTTGATCCATCACTGATACTATTTAACTTTAATAATAACACTGGCCTCCTGTTAATTGAATATAAAAACCGCTAACCATTGTCAAAGTAAGAAACGTGGCTAATTGCTGTCGCTTAAACCTTTACGTTTAATTAAAGTCACAGCCAATTCCAAAATGGTAATATTTTGACTATTCGGCTCATATTTTAAATTATGTCGCCGAAGCCGTTACGCAGTGTACAAACACAAGTATTTGCTTATGACACTAAACTCGCGTGCGAACTTTCATCTTATTTTGACATCCGCTCGTAGCCAACTTTAATCTAAGAATTAATTTCCGTAAAGCAAAAATCTTAGCAAAAGTGTAATAGAGTTCCACAATTTGTTAAGATTGCTCTAAGACCACACAAACATTTGATTTATGTATGTCAGCTTATGATAAGAATCCGAAAACAACAAAGACCACTCACCGACTGACAAGGAATACAACGACCAAAACTATTGAAAATAAAAATCTAACAAAAATATAAATTTATTAAACCCAATTAAGGCCACCTTCTCAGGAAAATAAAAAATAATCAGATAACGCAGTCTTTACAGCACATGCACACCATCCGCGGTCTTATCTCAAAGGGTCAGTACTTAATGTTTTTTGTTTGCGAAGATAAGCCAACAATATTCTCATTGAAGTAGGTTATTTAATTATCCCGTCTTAATTTGTTGATTTCTTAGCTTAAATGACGTCATGTTGGGCATAAGTACTGTAAGTAATCCATATGCCATCCCTAATCTGAATTAGGAAGGAAATCGAATAAAATATAACTCCATCAGAACTCTCAATTGAGGTCAAACAAATTGTGTAGTACTTCCCCGATGAAACGAGTTAGCGACCCAAAGATACTGGTTTGCTTGCGCGACCAGACAGACGCACTATCCATTCAATTAAATTGAATTGAAATGACAAGACGGTTGAGAGATTATATCCCAGAGGAACTGTGTTGACATGATTCCTCATAATTACAATTTCCACTCAAAAGATTGATTGAGGTATTTAAGAAAGAAAATGTCAAACTGTACACATACGGATGACACACCCATAACTTGTGACCAGTGTCCACTGAGGAGTATATCCGTATATCTAACACGAGCTAATTAAGGAATTTTTGCCATTTTGGCGGCACCTATAGCAGTCATCATCTAACTACTTCTATTTCTATCGATACATCATCCCCGCATCCGTCGATACACGAATAATCCATTCAACGTAACATCAAGAACATTTGTGAAACCAGTTAAATCCGCAATGAAATGTGAATGACATCTGTGTGTGCTCTGGGCTGTCCGGGACGATGGTCCATAATTATGACACATTATGTACTTAAGGACATAACAGCTGCCTGCATTGGTGACAATTTGTGGAATGCAATGTTGACAGAGTATCTGGCTAGCGTATCTCGTGTAATGTGCGATGTCATTTCTATATGTCATCCTACGCATGTTTGCGGATAAGCTGATTGGTGAGGGAATGCGCGCCAATAAACTGGCAGGTTTAACTAAACAGAAGTAGTATGGGAAATTGCAGGATTTTCCCCTTTTCGGTCGTTAATTCTTCCAATTATTTTCATTAAAATTCTTCTACTTATTTGGGTAGTCTTGGAAAGCGACAGACTTTGGGTTAGGGATGACAGTAGCGTTTAGTTTGATCGCGTAGAACCAGTAGTGTAGTTGATGAACAATAGACCCACAGTTCAATGTGAACATTTTGCATGCCAATCTTGAGATTTTCGCAGAGGGTCTTTCAAGTGAAAACAAGTAAAAAGTGTTTAATTGGTGTCTGTTTATCGACGAATGTACTTTCAAGATGCTATGGCGCAATCCTACTTTTATTCGTCAGTACAGTTCTTGATTTTCTAAAAATTTTCAACAGCTGTTTTAGAAGATCTTATCGAGAATGCGATCAATCAGGATAAGTTGATTTGTTTCTGTCGATCGCTGACCGTGTCACTGATCTGTCGAGATTTAGGAATCTTCCTTGTATTGCAACTCTTTTCTACCAGTGGAAGGTATGTAGCTTTCAAATTACCCAATTTGTCTCTCATAATCACTTTGATCGTGTCAGTTTTCTGTGCGACTTATTTGGTTCAAAGCGGAAGTGATCTGCAATTGAAACTAGTTGAGAACTATTCGGACCTTCATTGGTGGCGACCAAATCTCGTCTCCCAAAGCTAATATAATATAAAACAACTAGGGCGAATACAGGGAAGTCCTCGTGTGACGTGGCGCAGGAACTGGGAAAGAGCTGATTGGAGTTTAAACACATCGCTAGGAACCGAACACGATGGCGTGTTGGGTGGTTGATACTCAGGGAGTAATTTGTAATTGAGTGACTGGTAGTCTCTGTCAGTCATTCGAGGATGGTACTCCGTCAGTTAGCTCTCATCTTTAGGAGTCATTCGGGCTTCGTACCCAACAAATGGTCACCGTCATCCCCTGGAAAACAACCAATTCACGCCGAGATAATGCTTTCTAAAAAGAAAGTTATGAACTTCCTCGACCTGCTTTGCAGCATTGCTTGCTAAAATAGAAGAGTTGGAGAGCCTTAGCGTAGGGTTCTATCTGACATCTTGCTGTTGTGGTAACGAAGCACATATGTACATCCTTCTTTGGTAGCCTTAATAAAATCCCGGATTATGCTGTCGAAGCCTCCTAAAAGTCGATGAATTGAGCAGAGGCCCAGGGTTTTTTTTTGGCGATACAGGGAGATCGCAGCCAGAAACGTACTTGCTTGATATCAAGGGTTGAATCCAAATATTTGATTCCGCAAATACCTACTTTGATAATCATCCACGTTTTTCACTTAGAAATATCGTACTTCATCTGAGTTCGGAATTATGACAATGTCCTCAAAACAGTTCCAGTACAGTAGCAAAATGTTCTTTCCGCACTCTAAACCTAGTCCGAGGTTAGAACCGATTGCACACTACGTGATGATTTAAGTTGTGGAGCAGAAAGCTGACGCGAATTTGTTTAAAACAGGTCGCATTGCGCTGTACTTAATTCCCCTTTATGTAGTGTTTGCAGTTGAATATTTTTGGAAATTTCGTATTTTTTTTTTTTAAATTTAGTAGATACTACTATTTCGTAGGACTCACCTTTTCAGAGATATCACACTCAAAAACGATTGTTATTAATTTCCTACCTGCATTTGGCTTTAACCTTCTACAGAATTCAAATTTCTAAAGTTACGGCCGTAATAATTTGTTCCACCGTACAGTTTTTGAAATTGTTGGTACAATCACATTTTCAAGATATTCGCATTAAAAAACGATTTTCGATTTTCAAAATTCCGCACAAAATTCTAAACAATTTCCCCACGATAAAAAAAAAACTCGAAAATTTTAAATTTTGTTAATTATCAAAATCAATTTGCATTAGAATCAGGTATATCCCACATTTTGAAAAATTCGTTATATTTCGGAAATTTTAGAACCGAACTTATACAGAATTTTGAAACTTAAAACTTCGTCATACTAGTTTTTTTTTTTTTTCTATGACGCGAGTTACATACCGAGATACGTACCCATAGCAAGCAGTCATAAATACATCAAATTCTCATTCTTAAAGTTCAATGCCAAGATAAGAAATTGTAAACCTTTTCATTTAGCTTTTGCATTCCCACAGATATAACGTAATCCTAAACTTTCTCATTCGGTTTTTGCATTCCCACAGACATACGAGTAATGCAATATTAAACTTTTATTAAGCGAATAATGCATGTCCAATAGTAATTTTAAACTCTCCTGTATTGTTCACATCCAACATTAAATTGTAATGTAAGCAAATATTCAATATAAAGCCGATGGAAAATTGTTAAGATTGTCAATTGTTCTTCAAATAAAGTGTAGGGCGAAGCTCTGCTGAAATAAATTTTGTTTTTTTTTAAAACAGTTTAAGACTATGAACTTTAAGCAAATGTGTTTTTTTTTTTTACGAAAATTTCATACGAATAAAATTTCGAAACACAACATTTTCGAGATACACACCTATTCACCCTAGTAAATTTGTTCGAAGAAGACACCGTTTTAAATGTTTGCTTTCACAAACAATTTCGGTCAACTTCGGACAAATGTACATAGGGTATTTTAGAAAACTGCGTAATGGGCCTTAGGTCGTTCTTTGCCTTTCGAACCGTATTCTAAAACGCGCTTGGTGAAAATGTTGTCAATGCAATTGTCAATTCCATGTAGGTGTGTATGTGTCGTCTAAAAATGTACGTTTACTTTTATTTCGATGCTGCCTAATTGCTTACTCCTTGCATTCTCAAGCTGCTATTACATCTATTTGAAACCACACTCATCATCATTACAAAAAAAGAAAAAAATAAAAAACGCTTCAACCCGATTCCATCAAACAAACATCAGAGTTAAACTAAAAGGAATGGCATTCAATGCATGCATGCATTCATGCATAACAACAATTGCCATTGCTTCTTCCTAAGCCTCTCTACCTTTTAGAAGGATATAGAATAATAACGGTTTATTATAATATTTCCTCTCCATCTATCGTAACGTAACAAAGCCCGATAGAAAAGATGCCATCCGCCCGACCACCGTAATCTTTAGTACCATTTGTCTATCCATCTACATACATACCTATTGGTTTGTGCCGCCAACAGCTTCGCTATTATCGTCATCATGAACATCGTCATTGAAATAATCATTGTTTTTAAAGAACCGACGACATTGCAAATGGCTAAGGAGTGGAATTCCAATTGCACATTGCTAATGCTCTACGAACGCACTATTTACGGTACCAATGCCTCAGAAGCCCGTTGAGGATATCAATCAATTCGCTAGTAGATGCTAAGAGACCCACCGGTAGGTTGGCGGTGGTGATGCATTCTTGGTGTACTCTCTAATCTCGTGAAAAGGGGGCGGCGGATATGGGCACAAATGGAATTTCTCTTTTCTTTTGCACTTACTCGTATTTCAATCCTTTTTCTAAAGAAGTGACGATTGGAGATACTTTGCGGTTTTATTATGTGGCAGAGATCTCTTGGTGTGGCCTTGGGAATTGTCCATAAAAAAAGAGGAGGCTGCTTTCTTATTTGCACTGCACATCTTATGCCACTAAGAACACCTGGAAGATGGGTCAGAAAAAAAGAAACAAAAACGCAGTCGATAATGTGACATAAATCTTACGTTTAGAGTTCATGGCACACGAGATTTTACTGCAAAGTGTTGCCATAAAATCTGCCAACACTGTAAGGCGAAAGTCCATAAAAAAATGTCCAATCGAACATCGACATCATCGAATTCCAATCATTCCCTCATCAGAACACTTCAAAACCCTTCAGTGCACCATAAACCAATGCCAACTGTCGTTTGTATCTTATACTATCGCAGAATGCTTGTATAAACTCTAAAACGTTATTTAGTAAAAAAAATCATTTTTACTGTCGCATTTTATTGCAAATACGTGACTTTAACTCTCCAGTGCGGTAAATTACATTGCAATGTAGCACGCAATGACTTATTGAAACTAGTGTGTAGTAACAAATTTTATCTTTAATTAGTTTGTTAAGTCCGCCCGACGTCGCCACATTGTCTAAGAAATTAAATTTTTTAATCAATGACAACAAAATGAAATGCTTCGGAGGAGTTCTTTAACCCTTTCTCTTGAATCGATATTCAAATCCAAAAGTGGCCCTCGACAATGTTTTGACAAAACAATACCATTTACCTATAGGTATTTATGAGTATGTATATATGTACATAGGTATACACAATGCTTTGAATTCTAGTTAATCGAAACGAGTGAGAGAAGGAGGACGAAAAGGAAAAAACACTTGCCTTGCGCTAACCAAAAACAAATATTGTTTGTGGCACACTTGCTAACTCGAAAATTTATCAGATTTGAAAAGATGGATGGTACACGATAGTGAATGACTTTGGAGAGTCAGCAGAGATGATATAATCGAAATAAAAGGCGTACTTTGGAGTAGGATTGCCATAATGACTCGATTTGTTGCTCGATAGATGGAGTAATTGAAATATTAAAAACATTGTCGTGAAGCTTTGCAAGCCAAGGGCGTGTTTCTGCGACCTTCATAATTACATAAGAGTATCGTATGTAGGTAGCAATGTTCGAATTTACACTACGGTCCTTGTCCAATTTATTATGTATGACAACCGAGAGATTTTAACAAATTCCAAGTTTCTGCCAAAATAATAATTCTTTTCATACTTATTAGATTATTACACCATGCACGATTGGCGCGAAAAAAGTATTAATTTGTTATATTTTTTGCATTATGTAAATTAAAAAACATGCTATCAAGAAATTTTCTAATTTTCTATGCTTTTCCATTATTTTTTATAGTTGGTTAATTAAATATTTCTCCGACTAAACTGGTGAGGGGTTTATTAAACGAGGATTGCAATCCTCAAGGAAAAATAGGCAATAGAGCTCAAATTCCAAACATAAGTGTTACCAACATCAAGAAAAATATTGATCTTTCGTTGTCCTTCAAGCCACAACGTGAAGGGATAGTGGATAAAAACGAGTACTGCTTTGAAGTTATCAAATTTAAGGGAAATTAGTCATCGAAACACAAGTCTACAAATTAGAACATAGAGAACAATCTGAGGGGAGCAGAGCTTAACATGTCAACAAGTACATATAATGCACACTCGCTTTAACTTCGCCGTAGGCTTTTAGTGTCAACTAGCTGATATTGCATTGAATTTTGTTTACAGTCACATTTCCTGATTTCAAATCAAATTGATAGTAAAAGCTCAATGACAGTCATGTAACAATAATTATACGTTTCCTTACTGGAGATGATCCATTTTTATATAGCTGGAAACAGATTAAGATGTCGACAAGTCTGTCGGATACCTTACAGCCAGAGTGGAAATTTATCAAGCTTATTTCACCGTGAGTTGCTGTCATCTGAATCGGTGGATAGACACTCGTTGAAACTCGCCTCAGTCACCAGACCAGAAGTATCAATACGAAATTCCTTGTAGAGAACCGTCGTTCAGTGATAGTGTACTGAGCTGGGGTTTACAGTAGCTCGAATCTACCATTTTCACTCAGAATAACTTATGGTTAAAGGCCCTCTTTCAGAAATCAACATTTTTATTGTGAGAAATGGTCTTAGATTCAGGGCATAAACCAACACTTCATACTAATAGCTTCTATCCACTTTCGATGTGTAACAGTCACCTGTATATGTTCCTAGTAAAATTTCCAACTTTTCATCCGTATGATTTCATATGAGTGGCAACCCTATAGCCACAAACTTTGCATAGAAATCTAAAATTATTATTTATCTTGTGTCGCCATGTTCACTCATTTTGTGTTTTTGTGAATAAGATGATAGTACAATATATATGTATATACATGTGTGTATTTACAGAAATGTAAACAAAACTTATTCACAAGGGTGTTTTGGATAAACAACAAAAGATAATAATCGTCAAGTTGTAAAACAAGTTGAACTACACGACAGATACACATGTTGCAACAGATAGAGATATATGTATGTATCTATGTATGTACCTCCAGTCATTCCATTACAAAGTTTTCAAATCCGCAGAAGGAAATAAGAAAAATAAAAAAAAACCCGAATAAAATCGGGGGCAGCAGCATTTTGAGACTGACTTTACTTGGGTGCGGTCAACTTACGTTAATAGACAAATAAACCTGAAACTTCTGTCGAACTCGAAATGCCCAAAACCCACAAAAAAAAGTCGTAAATAACTTCCCCGCGCCGGTAATGTGCAATAGTCCAAGGCAGACGCCAGCCAGACGGATAGGATTCCACGGCTTATATTCACACCCCAAAGCTATACCATACCCGTAATGGAACCCTACTTGTGTCCAAGAAAGTGTCTTTTTTCGGAATTCCTGCATCAGGGTGTGTGTGCACATTTCCGATCCACCATCTACCCCCACTCACATAGGATACAGTGAAAAGGGCAATCAGCCAGCATAGAAAACATTATAGATCGTGGCGCACCATCATTCATCCCTTCTTTCAATGGCAACCAGCAGGAGTGTGGTGGTGTTGGATTTGATAGTTGAGATTTTTCCTATGCAGAGACAGGCGACTAATATACAAATTGTTATTGCGGCACGGGTATGTGGTGCGGCAACACACCCCTGTGTATAATAAGGGTGTAGTTTACGCGCGGCATTGCTTCGAGAGAAGGGATTGTGAAATTCTAGGATGAGCAGCGAGTTAACGAGTACCCCCCTGCTGGACGTTTTCTAGTAAAATACTACTCCACCCAGATCATATTTTGTGCGCCCTTTCGCCTTCCAACTAGACCCAGACGTATAAGTATTTTTGTGGAGCCACAAAATAAAGCAACTTCTCGCTGGCAGCAGAATGATGGCGGCGCGCGTTTGTGTTCTTTTTTGCTGCTTTGGTTGTTGTTATTCTTTTAGTTAGTTTTTAAAAAAAGGACCTTATGGATATGTGAATGGGTAGTTTGACTGAACTTTCAGTCAGTTAAATTGATTTTATGAGAGGGAATCGGAATCAGTTGGTCGCATACCTCGCTGGTGGTTAATTCGAAATAGAGGATTTGAGAAATAATTTTCGGTTCAGTTTCGGTTTAGTGTATCTGAGCGGATTTTTCGCGTCAAAATGTGGGTTATTGTTATTGTTTTGAAACGGTTACTTTTCTATGTTCATTGTTGAGTGTACCCATATGATTGCAATGTAAACAAATTTTCTTGTCGAGAATTATAAGAAGATTGACTTGGGATCTGCATCAAAAATCATTTTGAAGTCCTTCAAATGACGTTTATAAATGTTTATGTAATGAATGATTTGAGAAAATTTATCTACGTTCGTTGAGTGTATCTAAATAAATAATTCAAAAGCGTTTCTTGTTGGCTGTCAATAAATGTGTTTCGGGAATTCTAACCATTTCGACGTCTATATGAATGACTCAATTCAATCCAGTGTTTTTTAATGTGTCTTAATATAGGTGTATAGCTCAGTTTAAAACGTCATTTATTATTATAGATTTGGTACTCATCAAATGACCGTTAACAATGATGCATGAAACAGATTTTTAACATTTCCATTATTTTTCGTTGAGTGAATCTAAGGCTTGTAGACATGTTACATATGTACGTTCTTTTTTGTTCAAACAAGTTTCTTTAAGTGTATCTGAGTGGATTTTTTCGATTCCAAATTATATTTATATTGCTGAATTTTACTATTCAAGTCAAGCATGTTTGAAAATTCTAAAATAACCATTAAATTATTTTGCCTTTAGGTGTGTGTTAAAAACAATACAAACGTTGTCAACATTCTCATCATTGGCAACATGTTTCCAAATACGAAAGCAACAAGAAGTAACGATTTTATCATCTTTGTCTGTCTTTTATTTACTTTGTGTTTCGTTAAGTGCATCTACTCCAATTTACGGACTCTTAAATTCATCTTTCAGTGGAGATCAAAGAAACTACTTATTGACTACTTATTGACTAATTAATTGATCATGTCTGAAAGTGTTACATTCTTTGTTTTTTTAAAGATCGAATGTAGGTCAACAAAATATAATCACATTCCGTTGTCAAAGCACCTCGGTCTTGCTCGTGCTGGGTAGGTGTTTTTTTTTTTTGTGATTTTATTCAGGGAAGATTTAAAAAAAAGGGAAACAAAACAAAATGTTGTGCTAAGCGTATTTTATTAAGCCATCGCTAGCCAATGGTTGCTAGCAAAGCAAATACAAAAAAACTAACTGACAATTACTCTTGCTTTCATTCAAGTCATTTCAAGTAATTAGGAAAAATGCTTATAATAAATTATAAAATAAAGCACATTTCACAGTCCGGAGAATATGTTATACTGCAAATCTTCTCCCAAAAGCTGCGTCAGGATAGCATTATGTAAGCATTTCTATTCTATTATTTCACGATTAGCAAGTGTAGTGGAGAATATTATGCTATGTTTTTTTCCAGTCTTATTCTATGACAGTTGCGGTTGAAAAATGTTTGGAAAATAATGTGGCAACCTTTCGCTTAAGTTCAAATTTTCAAATCCCGGATCACTTAGACTCGATTTGCGGTCCATTGTACATACTACCAAGCAGAAACCCTTTTTGGTGTAGTCGTTGGGTAAACTTAGATTTTATCCTCGTTTGGCTGTTGATTGCTGTTTCTCGATGGGATTTGAACCTGCACCGTTTGGCTCATAAGAAAACACTCTACCCAATACACCGTGATCTCCCATAATCTGTTCTCGATTACACTACCCTAAAGTCTGTGGTGCTTAGTTGTGTCGTATCCCAAAATGAACGCCTCTTTCTTCCTCTTAGAGGAAACAAGTTCGGTATACGATTATGATAGAAATTCCTTGAGATGATACGAAAACATCTGTTTATATAGATTGGCGAAACATGTAAATAAAGTACTTATTTCACTGATACGAGTACGTACTAAAGACTTTGTTATTCGGAATATCGCACTATAATTGGGTCGTGCGTACTTGTATCTGTGTGCTGTTCATTTGCAAATCAATCAGATTTTAAATTTAGGCTAAGTTGTTAAAATGCAGTTTTTTTTTGACAATTTTCCAAAACTTGGTATGCCATGATCTTGCATATATCAACTATTGCATAGATATCGTTTCAATTGCTTAAGTCATATTCGAGAAATGACCAATTTTCAAAAATTCAATAATAAGTAAAGTACCGTTATATACAACTCTGGTTTCAAAAACAAAAAATTGTCTAACTCAACTCAAATATAAAATTTAAACAAAATCGTTTTGAGAAAATCGTTAGTAGAGTACCGTTCATTTTGGCGTTAGAATGAAAATTCAGATTTTGTCTTAAATTGTGACCCTACAGACCCCACATATGAAGTTTCAATAAAATCCTTTCAGTCATATAGGCTGCAGTCCATGGCACATACATACTCGTACATATATACAGATAGAGGGAAAGGCAAAATTGAGGGACCCACTTTTTTGAGTTTTTCTATTATAGTAATGTCAAGTTTGATTAAAATCTCGATATCGAGCATTTTCAGGAAACTATTACTTGCTCCTATAGGTGCAATTAAAAAAGTATTAACAAATCCATCTCCATATTTTGCACTAATGAAATAAATCTGCAAGATCGCGGTGTATCTATCAACAAAATTTCGCTCTCTCTCTTAAATTTCGCTCAATAGAAGAGACATTCGTTGAGTGTATCTGAAAGAGAACAAACAAACGAAAACGTTCAAACGTTCGTTAAAAGTATCTATGTGCTGACAAAGTTTAAAAACAACTGATCAGTGTTAGAAAATCCCTCAATTCGTGTAGTGTGTTTGCGCGTCTGTTTATGATATTATTCGGGTCGATCGAGATCGACACACGACGAGTGAAATTCGACATTTGTTTACGTTCTCAATCGGGTGTACCTCAAGAGTATAGTAATTGGTAATTTATGATTCTTTGAATTTCGCAACACGATTGGAAAACAAATATAATTTCTCTTTTACGAACTATCCGCGTTGACTGTTGAGCTACAATTTTAATCGGATTAACGTTTTTTTTTTATTTTGAGCACACGGTAGAATCTAAACCACTCCGCCTACAACAATTCAATGGATACAAATGAATGACAGTGCTGAAATACAGGATAAACACATAAAAAATCTTGTTCTGATTGTGGGAATTTTTTTTTATATTCTGAGTGTATCTATAAAAATGAAATTAACATAACGCGTGGCGCAGACTACCCCATTGTAGTATTGTGTATACGCGATTTAACTTATCGTCCATTGTGCAGGAAGCAACAATTTTCAAAAAATTAAAAAAAAAGAATATCTCCCATTGTTGTTGGATTTTTATGAGTATATGACCCTCTTCGCTGGAGTATGTGTCTTATTATTTGTTAAATGGTTAATTTAAAGTTGAATTATTAAATGCCAACGATTAGTTCCTTATTCGAATACATATTGTTATTGTGTTGTGCGTTTTTTTCTTTTGTGCGTTTGGCCATGCAATTAAGATCCGTTTATGAAGTTAATCGGTTGTGGCAACACTATGAATTGCTGCTTGATCATCAGTGAATTGCGAGAAATTGGATACGGGTGCTGCCGCTGAGCGCGGGTGGTAAAATGAATAAAAACACACACAGCCAGAGCAATTTAAAACTGTATCTGCTGGTAAATGGTGCATGGAAATGGAGTGGTTGGGTTGCTGTGGACCGGCCAACAACCCTTTCTTTGATTTTCAATTTCGATTAAATTCTACTTGCGAATAGTTTTACATTAGTCAGATAATTACACATTTTTGTTGATTGTGTGTGCGCTGCTCATACTCTCTTGTGTTCGAATTTATTGCATTTTTCTTGTGGATAAAAGTTTATGGGGTTGTTAATTCACTGTTGGATTTTGTGTATCTATATATGGTTTACTAGTTCAGTTCCCAATATACATACTTCCTCTCTATTAAGATTACGTTTTTACGTGTCATGAATTATTTGTATGTATAGATACCTTAAATCGTTCGGGATACCAATTACATAAAACATTTCTTTAATGACTTGAAATATTTGTCCCATCCAGTCAATGAAACCATTTATGGTATAAACCAATAAATTTTTCTGTTTAGCATACACCTGGGTCGACATATTTTTATATGTTATAAACCTTATATAGAAATTTACAGTAGATTTGTAATTTCCATTTTGACTTGGATAAATCGTAGTAATTAAAAGTTTTCTGTTGATTGGATTACTCTCTAAGCCATAAATCTCGGCTCGAATGAGTATATCATTAAAAATTTGCAATATTGTGTCATTAAGTATTTAAATTAAAAACATACATATATCCTTGTATAAATTCATGTTTTATGCAAATTATTCATCAAGTAAAATCCGATATCGTTCCCACATTCAAAATACGAGAAAAAAAGATACAAATATTTCCACTTAATCGTGCTTTGGTTTTTCCATTCGATTTTGGGACGAAATCAATTTTGGTAAATCTCGAATAATGTTGGCGCCGTTCCTTGTTTTCTCTCTCTGATGACCTTGTTCACGTCTAATTCAAAATAAAAATGTCTGATCAAAATATTTCCTATTTCTATTGTATTAAATATTTTATCTTTTCTCGGGTTACGGTTGAATGAATTGGATTTTGATTGAACGGATACTTACAATGCCTTGAGGGCATTTATGTGTTAGAAAAGAGGTTTGTTTTGGGTGCTTTGCAAGTAGAAAATGCATACAATTTCCTAGTTGATTTAATAAATCGATTTGCCTTAAGAAATGAGTAAACAGAACAAATCATGTTGTGGACGTGCTTAAAATGTTAATTGAAAATAATAAAGAACTTTTGTTAAGACATGACATCAAGGCAATATGTAGATATTTGACGTTGTTTTGAATATCATTAAAATTTGAGGAAGACAAATAGTTTTTATTGAGAACATCTAGACATAACTTCTTTCTCATGGGTGGTAGAGCTTTCGAAAGCCCCACGCACCACCATGTACAGTTCCTGGCGATGATTTTAAAGTATCATGCCTACATACATATGTATATTCGTTACAAGGTTTGAGAAACTTAGGACGGATAGACTATTGTAGGTGAGTAGGTAGTTAGACTTTTGGCGTTGTTCAGACTAATTTTGGTGCTAGAATTTCTCGCTGTCAGCACATCATTTACGCATATGGTTACGGGCTTTTTTTTCTTCGGTTTTTAGTACCCATCCGCTGGGTCCTCTTTCATCAACGACTTATAACCTATCATTTACCATAAATGAAGAGGAGGAGCCTCCTCTGTTCCTCTTCCCCCTTTTCCCTGACGCCCGTGCCCTGAAACAGTTTAAGGGTATTCATATACCCTTCGGCGCGCGCAGATTATATAAAAAAAAAAAAATTTAGATAACTTTCTGTATGACTAAATAGGGAATTGAAAAGATCTTGTCAAATTTCAAGTAATATGTGAGAGTTGTGCTTTCTTCTTTTGTGCTTTAATAGCTGCTCAGAGTGTTGTTTACCACTTCCTGCTTATCGGTAACTAGGTCCCCTTCACTATCTCGAATTGCGTTGTAGGGATTTTTTTTTACACATTTTTCCTCATTCTTCTGGGCCCTCATTGCATTGTAGCACTTGTTGGTACACCTTTCGCCCGGTTTTTTCCCGGTTGTTATAGGCAGGCTAATGAGGTCGACCACTTAGGCGTGTTTTTTTTGTGAACTGCATACATAGCGATGCGCGAATTTACATTAGAAGCGATCACTGTCGATAATATTCGAAGCAAAGGTCTGCTTTGATTGTTCGAATACATAAGTCGAAGAGAGCACTGCTGACGCGCAGTTGTTAACGAATATAAATATTTTACTACTGCAAAAATGTCCCCTTGTCAGTTACCGTCAACATGTTCCTTTACCTACCTCGACCTGGAAGTGCAGACTGTTCGTTAATACCTCTCGGGAAAAGAGCTGCGTATACAAATGACAGTTGCTCCCTACATTTCTAACTTTCTCTTCTTCTTTTCCTTATGACGAGGTTATGATCCGGAGGATCACAGCCCTCCCACTTTACTGGTCCGCCTGGGGGGTTTGCCGGTTTGACCTCAGGAGGTACCGGCAGGCTTCCCGGTTTCGGATCACTTTGTCACTGAGGCCAATCAAATGCTGGTGTTTTTGCATTTGTGTAATCCAGTTGTTTTTTGGTCTGCCTTTTTTGCGTTGATTGATGTTTTTTTTGAAGGGGTCCTCTCCTTTGAACATGACAATACCAACTGAGCCGGTAGTGCTCTATTTTGCTTGTGATGGGTTCTTTTACATGAAGGCTTCCTCGAATCGTCAAACTTCTTATTCTATCAAGCTTTGTTACTCCTGCTGTCATGCGAAGCATCTTTTTGTACATTGTCCAGCATTGTGAACCGTATGTGAGCGCCGGACGTACAACTGCGGTGTAGAGTCTTTTTTCAGCTTAGGGGACATTTTTCTACTTCATCCACCCTACGCTTACGCGATGATTGATGTTATCTTCACAAGTTGCTTCGTTATTTATCATAGATCCCAGATATTTGAACTTTTCGCACTTGGGAAGCACTTTTCCATTCAAGTAAATGTCTGGAATAGGCCGGAAGTCTTCGGTGACTCCTGCGGGACATCTTACTCTTGTCCTAAGCTCCCTCATACATGTCCATGATCATGCGCACGTAGGTTTCTGGAACTCCTCGTTGTCTTAGCGCATAAGAGATCAATGTCTCCCATCTTTTTCCAGAACTCAGAGGGTATCTGGTCTGGCCCGACCGCTTTTCTTTTTTTTTTTTTAATATTTGACCGCATTCCTAACTTCTTCGACAGTAATGTCGGATACTTCGTCATGGTTAGGAGCGGCTCTTTCACAATACTGTCACCATCTGTGGAGAATTTTGTCGTCTTCCACAAGAAGCTGGCCTTGAGCATTGTTAATGAACTTTGGAGAACGAATCTCCTCAGTATTTCTTCTTCTCTGGGCTGCTATTTTGAAGATAGTTGTTCTCTTATTCAAGTTGCTTTGTCGAAGCTCCTGGGTAGCCTGGTTCTTATCAGACACCGAAGACGATATTTCCTCTAACTCCCGATAGAGGCCTTCCATACTTTTTGCTTGAAATTGGGCGCACTTCTTCTTCGCGAGACCTTTGCAATATCTATATATCACTTCAAGGCGAGCTTTTTCATCTCTATTAGTAGAAGAGCACTTTGACCAAGCCTTGAAACCCGTTTTCTTTTCCCGTATCACTACTTTAGATTCATCTGTCCACCACCATGTTTCTTTGGCGTATTGGCAGGGGCCTTTCGACGTTCCAAACAGTGATTTGGCTCTCTCCAAGCAAGATCGCTGTAGGGAATCCCACATATCTTGTGTTCTGCACTGCTCATCACCGACCTCATCGATGATGGTAAAGGGGTAATTAGTCATGCTGGTAATAAAAACGTCGTCTTTTCCTTTGTCCAGTTTGTACCAATTGATTTTCTCAGCCACCTTTGATGCTTATTTTCTTTCTTCCCCGTCTTCATAAAAATTTCTCTCAGGAGGAGACGGTACTGCTGGGCGATCGCCTCCCTACGATCACTTTGCAATCTTTAACCCAGGGCTTCATGAAACTGGCTACCAAAGGTAGTCAATCTGGGTTTCATTTCCGCCACTGCTGTAAGTGATCAGGTGCCGGAACATAGTATTTGGCACGATAAGACGTATGACTTGCACATGCTTAGGATGTCTTCACCTATAGAATTCTTGGTGCCGTACCCCAGTCTCCCCATGGCAGTCTTCATAGTCTTCCCGACATGTCTGCCCAAATCTCCGCCAAAAAACAAAAGCTCTTCCTTTTTTGATGAGGTTGTGAAAATCCAACCAGAATTCATCTTTTTCTCTCTGTTCGCATCCGTCTTGGGGAGCATATGCGCTTACAATATTCCACACCTCACCCTGTATCACCAATTTGGGAGACATCAAACGGTCACTGGACTTTGAAATGGTCGAAATGTTGCCAAGTAGCTCTGCCGTGATAGCACATTCGTTTTTACCTAGTTCCGATCCATAGTAGAACATCTTGTAATCTTTTGTCTTAACGTCCAAGAAACGTGCCCGATTCCCGGTGTTTTACCATTTCGTTTCTTGTACACACAAGATGTCCACTCGCCTTCTAATCATCATTTCTTCAATGTGGGACCACTCATACTTCCAAGGTTCCAACTCGCGACTCTTAGGTTACGCCTAAGCCGTTGCATTATTTTGCTATGCCCCGGAAACCGAATAGCTCTGAAACGAGCTATACTTACATACATGGCATTAAAATGTTAGACATGAAATAAAAAGAGTTTTTTCGCCTTTTAACGCATCTTTCGAAAATTAAAATTTTGTTTCCTCTTTCCGACATTTTAATTGATTTTTAGGTAAGCAATATATGACCTATCCTTGGCTTGAATGTACATAGGTGTGTAGCTACTCAAAAAGCTCTCACTTAGATTCAAAAAATTCGTTCCGAAAAACTGGTGTCAGGTAGTTATGATTTTGTCTTCTAAATTTTCATCCCCGTTGAGTCATTTTTATCCCATGCGAAAAAATAACAATTCTTTACAACAAAAAGGATAATTTTACGTTAATGTCTTCAGATATTGGTCTGGATTTTATATTTTCCTGATGAAGTACCTACTTGTTGTATAATTTAATACATCTGCAGATCACCATACAAATTGAGGAATATAACACCAACATCAATAATATTCAACTCAAGATGGAAAAAAAGCAACCACAACTAATCATAATAATCACTGCGCCAGATGTTACTAAATGAGAAAAAAGCACTACACCTCTTCCTGTTTTTCCTTTCGATAGGAATTCCTAGATACGGAATGCAACCATACGCCCTTTTATTTTGAAAAATTCCCCGAATTCTTTGCCGTTCAACCGCCAACACCAGTTACTATACCGCATGTTGTTTTTGTGAAAGAAATTATTTTACGAGTACTAGTTACTTTTTTGGTATTAAACATACCAAACGTTGAACAACATTCGACTAATAGTCGCTGTATATGTGTACTATATATCATTAAGTGAACTTAACATGGTCGTACTTTGTTAGATACACAAGCCTTGTAGATACGAACTAAACACATTATAGATTGGGACCCAAAGTAATGGAACTATAAATGCATTGTTTGCATAATTTAACGAGAATTACCGTAGGGGACACATCTATGAGGAGAAGAAGTAGAACGCTGTTGGTTGTTATGTGTCTTCTTCATTGAGACAACTCACATAGGCTTATTTAACAGAAACGGTCTTTTGATGCAAATGTTATTTCCTGAATTAAATGACACTTTTCACTCGAACAGATGTTTGGTAAAATTGTTCGTAATTATTGTAGCATGTTGTTGAAATATTTTTACGAAAAATAGGAAATCATTCCTCACCTGGTCTTTGCACCATCTGGTAGGGATGATTCCTACATGTATATGTATACGTATCATTTTGGTTGCAATATATAGGATCCAATCATGCAATGTCCTATAATCCTCTATTATTCATGTTCGCCTGACATCCATAACACTAAAGTGAAAATCGAAGAAGGAAACTATTAGGGGAAAAGTAGGACAGCCAGATGTTTCAGGAGACAAATAATACAAACAAAAAAAATCTCATTATTTTGTAACATCTTGCATAGCTACAGAGAAGAGGCAACAGAACTTCTGACAGGAAGGATGGATGGAACAAAAAATGAAGAATAATATGAATCAGGCGAATTGAATTTAATTACAATCTATGGCACCAGTCGTCAAGGATATTCAGCAGAGTAACATCAACATAATGTTATGCAGGCAGCGTAATAGAATTTCAAATTTAGTTATGCTGGCCTAGTTGTTGCTGCTGTTGTGTGTATCTCTAATGATGTCAGCCGTGATAAACATGTCAAATGCAAAAGGGAATTAATTGTGAAGTAATGTTGGAGGGATGTGAACAATCGATGTAGTGGAACATTGAATCTTGTTTAATATTACAAAAAAGTGAAATAATATCCGATAGGGGCGATTGCCACCAATTGAGCGAGTAGGAACAGTGTGTTCACTTACACTGTATTTGACAAGGGGAAAATTGAGTATATAGTACGAGCATGTAGAATTTCAGAACATGAACCTACAATATATGTATCTATGTACAATATTCGAATTTGTAGATATAATAAAAGGCAGGGGAAAGAGTGGAAGTGTTTATGCAGCCCCATCCACATACGTTGTTTTCAAAAAGGTATTTGGCTTAGCACCTAACTGAATGAAATTATTACGAGCGTTGTCCGACTAAGCCAGACAACTGATAAACGTCAATACGAGTACTTAAAGAATTTTCGATCTGCAATTATTGCTGAACCGTTTTGGTTTACCTCTCTCCAAAGATTTCCTTGTTCTTCTATGCTTTAAGATTTGCAATCTTGATTGTCTTTACCTAAATAATTCGCTCTGTATTTGCTTGGGAAATTATTGTGTCCTCGACCCCGGAATCCCAATCGTTTCTTCTATATTAAAGTTGATATGTGGAACGAGGGCAAGGTGAAAAGTTCTCGGCCTGCCGCAGAGATGGCGTTCCAATCAGCAACAATTTATGTTTCCTGCCTGGGTGCATTTCTCATTAGTTCGTATGACAAGTTTCAACTTGTTCTCTCAAGTAGTTTCTTTACACAAATTTTTGCAGTAGACGTCTTGCGTGTTTTTCGTTAAAAGGGATAAACTTGAATATCGTGCGGTGATAAAATTCTTCGTTTTGGATGGGTTAACCCCTAAGGAAATTCATCCAAAGTTGACAAAAGTTTACGGGAACTCTGCTCCTTCCTGAGGCTATGTGTATATCAGAAGAGAGGGTGCGAAACATCTTGCACAAAAACTTAGGGATGCGAAAGCTCTGCGCAATATGGGTGCCGCATTTGCTTAATGCCGATCAAAAGCAAATGCGCAAACGATTTTCGAGGCAATCTTTGGACCTTCGACCGCTGGGCTAAACCACCCAGATAAATATATGAATCTCAGGAGTTTTCTTAGCCCAATGCTAACAGCTCATCCAGCTCTGGAATAAGTATCTGCCAAAGGCAAGGCTTCTTTTGTTGGCCAGAGCTGGACAATCACACAGGAGATGATGAACGGATTCTATTTCCTCTACGTGCAGCTTCTACAGTAATCGTTATGAGATAACCCTAGCCGTGCTGCGTGATTGCCTATCACACAGTGTCCTGTCACGACACCAACAGCTATGCGGATATCCCTTCGACTTAGTTCTATAAGATTGATAGATCTCTTTTTGTCGTAGACTGGCCATGATGATTTGGCTGTAGCGCATGTATTTAATCGACACCAGCGTTCATTAGCTTCCTCATAAGACTCGATGTCTATCTCCCTGTATAGGATGCTAAGAGGTACACTAGCCTCGGAAACGGCCCGTGAAGGGCTTATAAGTGAACATATTCTGGCTAGTTCGTCCGCTTTTTCATTACCGGATATATCCATATGGCCCGGTACCCAGCACAGGGTCACCGTGTTGGCCGCTGAGATAACATCCAATCGTTTTTTACAAATTTTTACGAGCTTGGATGTTAGTGATGATGACTCTAACGCCTTAATGGCCGTGCATTTGTATGTATCATTGGTGCTTTGTTAACTACTCCAACAACTGCACTAGATAAACTCCGAGAAGACTGGGATAACAACTCACTGCAGTGTTTTTCAGGCAACAGTCGTGGCTATTCAAAAGCTGTCAAATGGTTGTTCATGAATCCAACCGTATGCCATTGTTATGTTCTCTTACAGTCAAACTGCTTGTAAGCACTGAAAGCATCAAAACAAAGCAATTTTGACCTTAGGAAATCTAAGCGTCTAATCATTACGAGTAGCACCATACCTAACATAACCAAACATTTTTTTTTTTAAATCGTGCTAGGAATTTGTATTTAACCTTTGTGCGTCTGATTAGCGGCTTGGGCAAATATCCATTTATTGAGTGTACAACATTCGACTTCATAGGTCAAGCTCTACCAACCATAGCAGACTGTTTGATTTGCGGGAAATCTAAAGAGTGTCTTCATATTTTTCTCGTTTAATTTTACTTCGATTCGAGAAGACACCATTCACTCGTATGTCTAAGTCTGCCATTCAGAATTTTAATTTTAATTTCCAGAAACCACAAAGAACATAATTGAAAATCACAGAAAAAAATATTCAGTCAAAACTAAATAAACACTCGATTGTGTGTGTAGTGTATCTTATGAATTAACCACTTGACCTGTATTCCGATAAATCCTCTCTGTCGCTTGCTTATATTTACAAAAGTAAGAGAAAAACTCAAAATACTTTACGATTTAATTTTTTATTTTATTTTCGTCCCCAAAGAAAGGTTAATAAAAATACTCTTTATCAGATCAATTAAAGTAACAAAATAAATGCACCGGTACACACAGTTTATCAATTGATATGAGTGAGCACTCGGTGATTTCAGGAACAAGTCTTACAGCTGGTTGCACCAGCTTAGCAGTAACTGAAATGTGCGGCCCACTTTCTTCTCCTTTCATTCAATTTACTTCATTTAAATATAATTAAGCTGCAAGGACACTTTTTCCCCCTCGTACATTAAATTTTAAGTCGCAAACACAACTCAGGAGACAGATGGAGAAATAAAATTCTCGCGCCAGAAATGTAAACACCTTGAGTAGAAGAATTTCGAAAAAAATGCGATCATATGCAGGACATGTGGGGCTCACACAAAAATCATGCCTTCTGTGTTTAATTTTCTCTTGTAATCGGGTTTATCTTTTTTATACAGACCCAGATGTACCGAATGGTAAGAATTTAAAGATAACAGCTTCATGCTCGTATATATACGTATGCATAGTTACACCCACTCTGAAAATGTGTTATCTGCTATTCCCTCTATGTATTCAGATTCTTCTTCCAATTAAAATCTCAATTATACACTGTCTCTGAATATTCGTAAAGCAGGAAAACTTGGGTTTTAAAATGCTTTAAATATTTTTCATGCGTTTTAATGTGATCTCTTGTTAACAAGAAAGGTCACCTCGCGCTATGCATTCATGAATATCAAATATTTAAAGGTGTTAATGACCATCGGTGGTCACCTTTGAGGGGAAAAATACATGAGCGCATATAAAATTCAAAACAAATAAAATGTGGAAAATTGTTATATACGAGAGAGAAGTGTGGTTGGGTGTTTCGGGAAGTTGATTAAGCAAACTAATGACTAAACCAGCGTCCAGTATATAACGCGTATCTATACCATTGAATAAAAAATAAATTTAAATGGTAATTGACTGCGGCACATACTTCTGGACGGCTTTTAATTAAAAAAATCAATTTCAATGAATCAACAGCTACGAATATCTAGAATATTAAGATCTATAGTAATCATAAATATAAACGAGAGTTTCATGAAAATAATGGGCACACGCGTATACCTATTCTTTTCATAAAAGGCGACTTTGAAAACGTTCTATGTGTGCTTTATTTATGTTTTTTTTTTTTTTTTTTTTGTCTAGAATTAGTTCAGTATAGATTTGCGTTTGAACTTTGAAATATTTAAATAAAACCTGCATTAAACAGTAGTCGGTTACAAGGTTTAACGGTCGATGCATGAAGACTCTCTGTCTAAAAGACCACAGCCTTATGTATGTATGTATATATCCTCTTTACCATCCACGGTCGCTTAGTCTTTAACATACGAGTATATGTTAGCCAGCTTCAGAACATTGCTGTCGTTTATTTCGATGTGTCTCGAGTTAGTGTAATCAGTTCTCCTGAGGTACATTTTGAAGAATTATTTTTGCATATAATAGGGCATAATGTGATTTATAATATATTTAAGGCGAGGAAGAGTATTCTATTGCTTTATAATAAATAATACAGATATAAAACTTTGAGATGTACAGTCTTGACCAAGGGTGGAACCAATACAAATTATTCACTGAGCACCTCTAGTCCAGTCCCCGAACATAATTACGGACCCCGTTGTGTTTGCAAGATAGCTTATTTTTATTTTTAATAAATAATAAAAATAATAAAAATACAGGAAATAACAAATATGCACAAAAATAACAAGAAATTTAATTTCATTATAAAGTATTAAAGTAAATCAAGAGACATTGAGCGTGCAAAACTGAATCTGAATCCGAATTCAAAATTATAGTTTCCAAATGCCACACAAAAGTCCACAACTAAACAGAAATTATATTTCTGCATAAAATAATGAAGTAAATCAAAGAGCAACATAAAAAAAGAGACGGTTTGAGTAAAAAGTTTTTTTTTAAATGATTGTTTTTTCAGTTCCACCTCTCGCGAACATCTGACAAACGTCCAAGTGTAAAGCTATTATTAGAATCTTCTCAATTACTCCCTTTGGAAATGGCATAAAACTGTAAGTCCCTTCCATTTGCATCGCACAGTAAGTTAGACACTAGGCCTTATATCAAATGTTTGTGCCAATTATTTTTTACTTGTACCTGTTAGGGTAAGTATTGGTTTCGTAAAAATTGTCGATTTCGAGGTTTTGATCAAATCTGGTATTAAGAATAGGGGAATTGGAAAAAGTACGCACGCAGCCTAAACGGCTGGACTGTGGGGTCACAATGGGCGATTTTGAAAAAAAATAAATAAATTTTCTCAAAACGGTTTAAACTTTATATTTAGATTAGGTTTGAAATTATGTTCCTAGATGGTGTACCAAGTGTTTGAAAAAAAAAGTATACATTTTGAAAGCGGGTTATTTTTTAAATATGACTCAAACAATTTTGTTGAAAATCGTAATCTGAGCAATATGGCGTAGACATCTGCAAACCTTCCCTGAAAAATTTCCTAAGCAACAAAGTTTTGTTCCTTTGTTCCTAAGTTTTTCAGGTCCTATTTGTTTTGAGATTTTTTGTTTGGACATTGAACAGAGGAATTGTTAAATTATTATAGTGTGATCTACGTCAAACTTTTTTTTCCCGATTTTTAGAAATTGATCTGCCACATCAGTCTGAAGTTTGCAATGTGACTTGTAACAAATGAAATGTCGTAGATACAAAGGTTTCAGACAGTCAAAGTACCATCCCTTGTCAGACCGTGAACTTGTCCGCCCTACCAATATTGTTTTATTCCTTCAAAAATTGAATCCATGACTCAACCGTCGCATACCAAACATTTGTATCTGTAACTTAAGGTTATAATCTAAAGGTCGGTCTTTTAAGTTTGATACATGATTTGTAACATAGAGAAATAATAACGATAGACAACCAAAAAAGTATATGCATATATTTGTGATTAGCCATGTCCGTCCATCCTTCTGTCCGTCACCACTTTTTGGGCCTTAAATTTTTTTAAAAATATTTTCCTTGTAAAATATGAAGTCGTTGACTTTCTATACATTTCGTCCATTCAGTATACACGCAGCCACGCCCACTTTTTGAGGGCGGTTTCTTAAAAAAAACACATTATTGCTTTTTAATCAGAATCCGTGACCTTCGGTTACGAATTGTGGGAATTACGCCCACTTTCTGCTAAGAAAAAGTTGTAGAAACAATTTTGTCATAAAATTTCTTAAAAATCGCGGAAATATCCTCTGAATAAAAAGATATCACTGAATCTGTATTACAAATTTCGCAAAGCCACGCTCACTTTATTAGAGGTGAGTTAGAATATGGGGGATAGGAGGTATCATGCGATCCATTCTAGACGGATTGTAACTTTCCTGTATGTTTTTGCCTATCTTTCTTTTTTAAGTGCATGTCATCACTTCTGGGGCTTTTAAATCTCTCCATTCCCTCCTTATACTGGTTAATAATCGGATTATCTTTTACACTAATAACAAGATAAGAAAAATCTTAATGGGACCAATGTCACACTTACATGCCGAACTATCTAAATTATTACCACGGCTTATCTATACGAATGTAGTCTTCGAATAAAATATTCTTTCCCTACTCTGTAATTTCCCGAAATTATGATTCTTCTTTCTCCTTTACAAAACTCGGGTCATTGATACTCTCACTGGTAGAGCATCTCATTACAAACATGCTTTAGAAAATGTGTATCTCACTTTACATTACATAGAAACCGATCGGTCGATCAATGAACATTGATGATAGTACTCTTTCCAGAGTAGACTCTAATGGCCGACCATTTCTTCCATTGATTTTTCAGGCAGCATCTTATTATAGGAACCTGATACTAGAAGAAACACACAAAGTTGATTTATCCAAATATGTAACTCAATTAATAGAGATACCATAATAAAAACAGATTGTCTGAGTTCTAAATTTGGACTTTTTAATTAAAGATAAGTGGAAGTCAGACAATTTCAAGTGGAGCCCTTAATGGTTGTAGAGGTTTCTGATGGAGGGGGATTTGTTATTTTTTCAATATAGACCACGATTATAATGGTGAGGTCAAAAACTAGTGAGATCATATATCGATATGAAGGTGACGGGAAAAAGACGAATAAAAGAGGCTTTTTCTCTTTTATACGTCTTTATACGTCTACTTGTGAGATAGGTTTGGAATAACAAACGCGATATTTAGCTTAATTAAGTTATTTAGATTTGGTTTGGTAAATACTCCAAAATAATAATAATCAATTTGAACTGACACTTGATGTAGTAGGAAGTGAATGAAATTGAAGATAATAAGGGGGCATGCATCGCAGCGACGGAGATGAAAATGTTACGGATGTCAGCGGGAGTATGAATACGAGACATTATTATAAGTACGCGTACTCGCGGAAGCCTTGTAAAGAAAGTGATTGTTGAAAAGCTCCAGGCTGAACACATCTGCCATATACAAAGAAGATCGTGGGAAAAAGTTGATGTGATCTAAAATAGAACGACCTGTAGAATAAAATTGAGTTCCGCAAACTTAGCCAATCACACACGCGGTACAGCAGTAAGACAGGAACGTGGGAGAAATACTTAACATAAGATGTACGAGAACGTACGCGTTATATACCTGTATATAAAGACTCAACATTTTTAACAACAACCAATTTGATTTTTATGAGTGTGCAATCGGCAGAACGAGATTTGACCTCATCAACTACTATGAAAAACTGTACTGCCGCCTAGTAGTCTAGCAGAGCAGTATGTCGTGTACTCTATATTCAATAAGCGTGGTCCAAAAACGAACTTCAATATAACCAAACGAATCCGATCTGTACTGGAACTGATATCCGAACCTGAGCTGTTAACGAGATGCTCAAAAGGATTTAGGCACGATGAAAAGGTTGGGGTTGTAATATAGTCGAATTAAACTATGAAAGAAGACGGACCATAACAAAAGAGACACCTATTTTTGCAATATGACTAAAATATTTTGAGTTTTTTTAATTTAAAAAGAAAAATGTTTGTTACCGGTTGGTACTCGAACCTATTAGCTTCGATGCAATAAGTCCCAATACTACAAACGACACCACGCCACCCGTAGCCATTTAAAACCGAATGCAAAATACCAAACAAATTGAAACTTTAAGCCCTCAAGTCCATTAGAGATGCAGATTTAATCTAAAGTAGATACTTTATCCGTTTGCATTATTTATGCCATGAAATATAAGAAATATATCGAAATCGATAAAAGTGTGCACATTAAAATCGGTATTTCCATAATTCTTGGGTAGTCTTTCGATTATAGCCAAAACCTTTAAATAAAAATGTCTTCTCTATATCGTCAATTTTATAGAGCCAATCCCTTTATAGTAGTCTATAAAATTGAATATCACACACAAGCGCTGTTTATCATTAAGAGCACGTCTACCTCAAAAAAAAAAAAAAAAATAAATAAACATACGTATTGATATGCATCACCTCTTAACTACCTCCAGTAGCTGAACTCTATGACCGCATAAAATTCACATTTCAAACAAAGGGTCCCCGAAGCAAAGTTCATCTAATTTACGTAATCTTCAAAATAATGCCAAAGCCGGTTAATTCGATAAAAAAAAAAAGAATTAAATAAAGAAAAAAAACAATTAAAGTCACATTAAGAATTTTTTTTCGTCTTTATAATCCTCAACTTCATTGCATCTACGAATACTTGCGTTGAAACGCAGCCCAGAAGTGATGTTATGGAAAGATCAGTAAGATCATTGTGTCCGATTGCATTGACAAAACTTGAATGTGATCAATATACATACATCAGGACTATTATATACCAATCTTATTAGCTAATTTAACGTGAAAGTTAATTATTGGGTTGATTAATTGCTACAGTACCGCCTACGTTGATGTTGTTTTACAGAGATTAGATTCTTTTACGAGTACCATGTTCAATTTACACCAAGTAGTTTTGGATTTGGTTTGGTGTGATATTCGTGTGTTTCATGGTAGTGAAATAAATTGGTCCAAGGTTGATTGGTGGATTTAATGGTGGTCTTAAGAACTTAATCGTTTCAATATTGACATAGATTGTGCAGATGATAATAAAGACCATGAGCGACAACTAAAGTCAATTTAAAAAAAGTTAAGTTGTTGCTTAGTTCAAATGGGCTTGGTACAAAATTCTTAGTAGCTTTTTTTAACTCTTACTCTAATAAGTCGATAGGAGATTGTGTTTAAATGCATTTGGAAGGCCATTGAAAGAGATGAGGAGTTGTGTTTGTACTAAGGCACTCGTCTTTTGTGTTTTGCGTCTTTGGGCCTCTTTGAACGTTACCGAAGGATTAGTTGCAGCAAAAATGTTAAAATGTAGAGGCTGTTGTGAAAGATCGACTACCGTGTACGATCAATGCTTTGAATGATTCTTTTTCTGTTCCAAGAAAACTGTAAACTGTTTCCAAACCAACATTTTTTACCGAGTTATAAAGGGATTTTTTTGCACCCATTTTTGGCTTTTTAAGCACGTATTATACATTTTTGAATACTATCCTGATGTAAAATTTTGCGCTGAATGTATATTATACGTGTAATCAACACTTTTCTACAGCGTATAGTTTTTTAGTTAAAGCGAACATTCTTTTGATTTTTTTTTTTTTTCCTCTTGTAACTTGGAGTGTTTTTTTTGTTTTTGAACTAATATCTAAAAAAACAAATTCTTCTATCACCTATAGAATAACTTTCTCGCACGTAGATATTTATGTACCTAATTTAGGTCACTTTTTCTTTCTGTACTTTGCGCTTTTCTATTCTTATTCTTTCCTAAGCCCTATTTTACCTTGTGGGTTTATCAGGCCTAGGGACTAGCTTTTGGCAATTATTCGAGTTGTGCATATTATATTTTCCGAAGAATGTCGAATCCGAACGGCAGCTAATTGAAAAGATTCTCATAACGATTCGTGAGAGGTTTTTTTTAAATCTATTTTTGGTTTGTTATTTCCTGAATACATTATTATATTTATCACATTTATAAATTAAGAGATTATTATAATTTCATGTAAGTATTTTTTAAACTAATGAATGAATATGAAATAAAATAAGTATGAAAAGAGATGGAGCTGTTGAAAAAAAAAAAAAAAAAAACTCTTGATGTTATTGCTGGGACTCGAGCCTGCACGATTTACCCACTTAAGCCATGGTACCTACCTTGTGGGTCTTAGGTCCACCGGAAGATGTCGTAATTCTTCTTCAAAATACTTTAAATTATTTTGACACTGTCGCTCTTTCGGAAGGAGTAAGCAATGCACTGCAACTTTCGTGGTTGAGTGGTGATCTAAGAGTATATTGATTCCGGAAGTGCGCGTTTTATGGTAAAGGTGCTGGTTAGAAATGTTCGGCCAGACAACCCTTAAAATATTTCGAAAGCAACGAATCACAAACGCCTGCAGTCTCCTTGTTATATTGATGGACTCTTTACATAGGATGGACACAGCACGTACACATTGGAGTGGGATAGTTGTTACTTCGTATTTTCTTGCCATCAGTACCTTGAACAACATTTCGAATGAAGTCTTAGCTTTGCCGATTCTGATAATGAAATGTTCATTCCGACTTTAGCCGAGACATTACTTCCTTTCCTAAATATCGGAAACTCTGTATTGTTTTGGCCGTGATGTTCATCCTCGGCTTCACAACGTTTCGTCTCCTTTTGGACACTAGAAGTCATTTGGCGGATATCCATGAACCTATGAAAAAGTAAATAAACGTACGTCAGCGCGTGGTCCAAGGAGTTAGGATGTAAACTGACAGATTAATTTATTTTTCCACACCGCGGGAGAGCTCTCAAACCACCCTGCACTTCTCACGAGTGGATGTAAAAAGAAGGCTATGTTGTTGGCGCCGCTGGAGGAACTCGGGAAGAATGTCGTCAAATCCTGTCATCTTATTGCCTTTGAATGTCTAAATCGCGGTAGTGGTCTCGTCTTTTTTGGGAATTGTAGTATGGATTCGAGAAGGTGCTGCGACGGATAATTTGGGAGCACTTCGCCAGGAAATACGCAATTTAAGCCCGTAACAAAATGCTACTTCTATCGTTAATCCAAGTTAACCAAGAAACCGTGTAAAATTTTTACTTTTGTTGCTTGTTACACCTATCAGCTTTGGCGATTCTGTAAGCGTTCTATTTGTATTGTCACAAATAGATACATCTTTCCACATTTTTATGTGATTTTGAAACTCTCTTTTACCTACTGCAATGCAAACTGTAAGTTCTTTACGTTTTTCGGTCCGTCTCCGGGTATCCCAATATACAGGGTGGAGCAAGAGTAATGTCATAATGTAAAGTAAAGTCATAATGTAATGTCATAATCTAAAGTTGTAATCCAAGATTAACAGACTTAAAAACTTAATAAATGCATTAAGACCATTTGCAGATTTTTGAAAACTGTTTGCAAATTGCAGCTTGCTTGGATTACAACTTTAGACGCCATTTGCAAAAATGATGGCACATTCACATTATGACATTACTTTTGCCCCACCTTGTACATGCTTTGTCTATTCTGTGATCTTTTTTTTTCATAGCATTTCAACAATCATCCCGCTCTGTCTATCCAGCTCTAACATTGGAGATCTTCAGTGTCCTTAATTTTGATTCATGTGTCACTTTGTCTTCAAAATTCCTTTTGCTTTCAATAATGCAATAGATACTTTTATAAACTCTTTAAGATTTCGGACGGATATAGTTATTTGTCTTATGCTTGTTACGATGAATTTTTATTAAGTACATACATGTGGGAAAATCTTTCCAAATATCCTTCAAAACTCTCAACAACTTTCCCGCATTGTAACAGAAAAATTCCATTCCCGGAATGTAATTCAAACCTCACATCCGCATAATGACTTTTCAAGTTCCAGTTGTACCTGAGAAAAGTTTTATTCTGTCTACGCAACATTGGATGAGGGTAATTTAATCGCAATTTGTGCTGTCAAGCAACCTGCATTTGGTGTTGTGCGACATAGTGACAGACGCCGACAACGGAGAACGGTTGTGTTCCCCACGATACAACAACCATCATCATCACCAACAACAGCATCAGGTGAAGGTAACTCAAAACTCTCACCATAAATTGTAAATCTGAGGTTGTTGTGATACAAAATCTGACCACAATGGGCAATTTCATTATTATTTTTCCAATTTACTCTTCGACTTTTGGTGTAGAATTTTATTTGCATTTCCACAGAGTCGAGCTATTGGCGCGAAGAATGTGAAAGTTTTTCTTCCTTTTGAAGAAGATTTCTATCGTTGCCAATTGGCTCAAATTCGCTCAACCACCTTACGAAATATGTATGAATCTGACTATCTCCGTCGAGAGTTTTTCAAATCAATAGTACTACGGATATAACTTTAAGGAAACCATTGCGGGCTACAATAAGGCACGGCAGCATCGTAAGCGATTGCAATCCATTTTTCCTCCTCATTTAAACTATCGGTGACGGTGTCTACTGTAGTGTGCAGTACTGTCACCAATTCAAAGATTGATAGCATTTGACATTTGACTTTGACATGATCGATGGAATTGACAATAGAGTTTTGCATTTTGGAGGCGAACTTACGGTTAGGAATTTGTTTGTTTCTTTTGTTGCAAGAAAAAAGGAGTGAAAATCTCTTCATGGGTTATAGATTGTGTGATTAATAGTGTCGCGCTGAGAGCTAGAAAAACTTTTCGATTATAGTCGAGTTATTGAATTGGTGGCGCAGGATGGAATGAATTATGTAGGCGACCAAGTTTTTGCGCCTTTGTGTGTATCTTTTGTTGGAATCGCGTTGGGGCAATAGTTGACTAATATTTTGGCTCGATTTGGAACTTGATCTGAGAGTTAAAAAACTACTTTTTGTTATGTCTCTAATTGTGTTGTTTCGAAGCGAGCTTTTATAATGAGCGAACTAGTTGAGATTTATGGTGTCAATTTGGGTGCGAAGTCTGTCTATGCGATGGATGTTTTTTGTGTTTGATAAATACATTATGCATTTCAAATGACATTTATTCAGTTCAGGTAAAATATTCGCGAAATATTCGATTGTAGAGATAGTCTAGATTTCACACAATTCATGCGGAAGATGAAACCCAGCCTAGAGCAGCCGACTTTCTAAAACTAAAGCAATAACACTTGTCTGACAACTCAGCAGTCGCAGCCCTTCGTTCTATACGAAAAAAAGCATGAAAAGTCTGAATATACCTTAATAGGGACTAGAAACTACACCAAATTCTGAGCTCGATGGGGACTATGCAGGAAAAAAACAGACCACAGCAAGCGTGTGGAGACATGATGATAAGAATAATACAGAACAAAATAAAGCTATTAGTCGTAGCCTTCTTCAGTCGATCCAGGCAATAATTCATAAACCAAGGTACAATTGTCTACTGCAGTTACTCAGAGCCGATTTATTAAGGGTCATCTTTCATAGCTCAGATTTGTTGACGGTATAGGTTACTCCACTTTCGTTGCTCCTTTTCGGGCCTGTACCATAGATTCAGTCTTTTTTGGAAAATGTTTCATTGAAGATTCTTACTTTTCTTTATCGGGCACCCGACACACATCATATGTACATCATCGTCGATCCTGGAGTCGTTTGCTTCCAGATCTCTAGACCAAGCTTCTTGAAATTCGCAATCACTTGGTCTTTAAAAAGGGTTCGGTCTTCCTTGTTATCTCGAACCTGGGGACTGGAGTTTGAAGACCCTCTTGGTTGATGTGGTCGGTGTGGCTCAGCTAATGTAGTTATTGGCCTTGGTTTTCCACTTTTGTTATTGTTATTGTTAGTACTCGGTACCGTACAACAAGACTAGAAGGATCTGTAGGGCATTCATTTTGGTCTCCGAGTTTGTGGAGTTTACGTTCGACAGTGATACTTTGTCTTCGATAGATATGTCTCTGCTTGCACGCGGTATGTATTTGGTTTTTTTCCTATTTTAGTACAAGTCTGACTTTTCGCCTGGTCTTCAATTAGTAAAAGCCTCTGTGAAGAAAGATCGTTAGAAAAGCTTCAGTATTTTTTAAAACCCAAAGCATGCCTTTCCTCCAGTGAGCGTCACAATTGGTCTACGCTTAGATCAAGCGTGATGGGAAAGAGATCTGCCTCCCCTGTGTTACCCGCTAACCTATGGGTGTCAAACGAGTAGTTCTTCCGATTCTGGTATTGAGCGTTGAAAATATATATTGGATGATGCACAAAATTGCGTAAATGTTCCATTCAATACTACATACGAGTATCATATATTCTACTTACACAAAAATCGACGATGCACCCATACGAAGAACAAATATGCAGTGGACCAACTTGGGTACATACGTTAAGTGAGTACACTCTGGCAAATCTTCGATAATATGCGGTATTCAAAAACATGACAATTGACTAGCATACAAAGCACCCATTTTTCTAACCTAATCTCCATCTACAATCATATGGATGTGGTGCCGATTTGCCAGTGAATGATGGCATCATATGTCGCTATACACATGACTGTGGGTGGAGCAGTATGTACAACTGGCAATTTGGCTTTTCTACATTCCTCTGTATTTGACCACAGTTTCTTGTGATTAGTATTGGCCCATTACCAGATCATATTCTTTATAATTCCACTACTCAGTGGCTCAGAACGACAAAAGTTTTTGTGGCAGATGGCCTCTCCAGACAGCTCAACTTAATAACACTACCTTTTACCATACTTAAAGATAAATTGCTACTTAATCCAAACTGCCTGCAGATGGGTGAATGGTACTGAAAAGATAATTGGATATATTTTTAAAATATGGAATGCATTTTATTTAATCATTTTGGTAGGAGTTGAAGAAACGTTTCCCCCAACTTTAAACTTCCTCTATATAAACGCAAGGATAAGTCTTTCTCCTTACATTACGTGACAGACCCAGCCGTCAGGAACCTACAACGTTTTATCACCTACAACGCTCCATATGGATTTACAAGTCGAAATAGAAAAATAGAAATAGAAATTCGCTCGGTTCTGTTGTATTATATTGGCAGTAAGGATTGCCTTCACTATAAGCGTAAGAGCACTCGAACAACTTATACATCCTATGAAAGCATTAAAGGTTTTGCTCATTCAGGTCATTCTATCATTTTGAGGCTTCAAATAACATTTATATTCTTAACTTTACAATGAAGAATTGTAATTCCCTTTTACAATAGTCTAAAGGTCTTTGTGACCAATTGCTCGTCTGTATTCTCCCATCTGAGTTCTAGATCGGATTCGCCTTAATAATGGCAAATTTTTTCATCGGTTTCAATAGAAGAAAGTTATACAATATAAAGATGGGCATAAAAAAAACGTAAGGCCATCTATCCATCTACTTTCAACTCTTGTCCATAAATCAATGTACCCCTACCCTTATAAGACGGTTTTTTTCTCGACACACAAAGTTACTGTGACTCATCCATCCATCCTCTGCACCCCGATAACACTAGTATCTACTGCATTGCGCGCGTTAAAATGTATTCCTTTTTTCCGCACTTGTGCCACCACTCGTAAAAAAATATGTACATTTCAACTGTTTCTTTGTTTGAGATGTCTTCCAACCACTTGACCTTAGGACTTGCGACGACATCAACTTCTGTCAGTTTAGCCCATAAAGATAAGACACAGCACAAATGGAATAATTACACTTGTCCGCATGGACACATGTGACAAAAAAAAAAACAAAGCCGTGCTTTATTATGGACGCGGAAATGTTGTATTAGAGCCGCTCACGAGAACGTTGATGTTGTTAATCAGTGACACGTCGGGCAATTGGGACATTTCCAACCTAATTATATCAGACAGTTTGTTGAGTTATGACAGATGGCATTCGAAATTTATCAAGAATCGTCATTTCCTCTTCTCGTAAATATTTCAGAGAATATCTTTGTATCCATCATGCATGTTTTGCTTGACAATAAATTTCCTTCCACCATTCATACGGAATGGTTCAGCAGGAAAGTCCTGCGAACTTTATCTGTAATCTCTCTCTCTCCGCGAAATAAAAACGTCTTGTTGCCGGGGTATATACATATAATGTAACTTGGTAGTAATAGATGTCATACTGTGGGACAAGTAATCGATGATACCAAGTAAGTACATATGTATTTCCTCATGTTAAGTGCACCAGAGCACGTAGGAGTTTGGTGGCTAGTGGCGTTGACGCATTTTACTGTTGACGTCCAGGCCATTGTGCCAGGCGCCAAGACAAGCTCTCTCTGTCTCTGTTTCACTTTATGGCTTCAAGGGCAACGTAATGTCGATATTCGAATATTTAATTAATACCTTTAGTTTGAGATATGTACGAGTACATATGTATGTGGTCGGCCAAAAAAAACCAAAGATTGACCGGTTTCTCGTATCGGTTGGGTGCAATTAGAGTTTCAAGACAAGTGCAAGAGGTAGATAATGTACCCCTAGCACCACTATGATATGTGTAAGGAGTACGAGTATTGAGGGATTGGTAATTGTTATTGCGCAGAGATACATGTGAGATATATCTATTATTTTTTTTATGGGTTAGGCATTTGAATTAAATCTAAGTGTTTTTGGTAGCGCAAGTTATGTCGAAGTGGGAATCATAAGGAGTATTCCTACACGAGTCATCGAGTAAAGTGAGAAATGGAAACTAGATTTCTGCAAAAGGGTTTTTTTTACAAGGGTAGGCAGCGCGTGCTTACAGTAGTGTGAGAATCTTACATACTAAAAACATATCCCTTCAACCGTAATTAGTACTATCCCGCGGTTGCTATTTACTGAACTAAATTGGACGGATTTGTCATTTCTATTGTCCAAAATCTGAAGGACAGCGTTATTACAATGATCGAAGAGTCGACATTGGTGTTTCTGTGCGAAATTTTTAATTTCGTCTTCGACGGATATTCTTAAATCTCTGTGGATATCGTCATTCCGAACATACCACAATGCGTTATCTATTCCCCTTAGCACTTTATTTTCAAAAGTTTGTATGAGGTTTCTATTATGGTACAACCCTTTAGTTGTACACCATATGTACATATGTCCATACAGGTTTTAGCACTTGCTTGTATAGAAGCAGCTTGTTCTGGATATCGAGCTTGGAATATCAACCAATACGATTCTCTGTAATTGTACTCTAGTTCTATTTATTTATTTTTCACGTGTGCCTTCCATTTTAATTTCGCATCGAGTGTCATTTTAAGTATTTCGTTTCGTTTGCGAACAGTTTTTGTATGTAAAATTTACATGAGTAAATTTTTCCTCGTTGCGTACAATGCGCTAATATGTTGTCCAATCATGTAGCTTATCTCCAGCTTTTTGAAACTTTCCGATAGCTTCTTCGACCGTATTACCCATTGCCAATATGGCTGTGTCGTGCGCAAAAGTGACTATAACGGCGTTTATAACAAGTGTAAAATCGGACCAAGTACACGTTCCGGTATCCCAGTTGCGATTTCTTTGAAGTCGTAGTAATTGTTACCGTGCTTAACATGGAAGAGTCTATCTTCAAGAGTATTTGAGTTCCAATTATTTGTCCTACAAGGCTTTGGAGACATTAAGAAAAACACTCGAGGACACCTTTGCCAAGTTCCGCTAATGTATTGTCTGTGGCACAGCTAATATTCACGCTAGAATGGTTTGCAAGTTTGTTCTAAATGCGCGGCAAATATTTCAGCCTTTTCTCTATCGCATTTAGGCCATTCCCCGTTGGGTTACTTTATTGGCGGTGCTTGCTTTTAAGGTTTATTAACGCCCTTCATGCCTTTCCAGAGCGAATAATTTGTATCTTTTTCCGCGGTTAATCCTTCGAGATAGTTATCTTTTGATTTTTAAAATCTCTTATCGTTTCTTTGAGTTTATTGCCCATGCGGTTTAAGAATGTCTTGAGCTGCAGAGTACGAGATTGTTGCCAACTCCGGGTACTTAATGTCACAATTAGCTATGGTTTTCTTTTGACATGGAGTGTTATTTCACGCGGCTCTATGAATAATTTCGATGCAGCGATCTTCTTATTGAAAGGGTGTTTTCTGTGCAAAGTTTAATTCGATGTTACGCTTGGTTTCGTTTATGAAATTCTCCCAATTCGTTCTACCGTTAACTAGTCTAGGAGGTACTTTTTTTAAAGTAATATTTCACTCATAGTCAGTATAATCGGCGAAAGGTCTAAAGATATATCAAAGCTTTCTTCAATTTGTATGTAAAGTTCAAAAATCCCTTTAACAGCAAAGAAATCTATGAGATCGCGTGATTTATTTGGATCAGACGACAAATAGGTTGGTTTACCGGTGGAATAAAAGTCGCAGTGGCATATATTTCATCCCCACATTATATAATGCTCTACTCTTCGTTGATATCAGTCTAGAACTCCAGACGGTATGTTTCGCGTTAAAATCACCGTCAATGATAAATTTCGGCCCGAATGAATAGAATATGTTCGTGAATTACCTTTTTTTCAGGAAAAAAGATGAAAAGGGTGAAAGATATCCGTATCTAGCGATAAAACTAAAAACTTGAACTGCGTATATCGATAACCCTTTTAATGGAATTATACAAACAAACTTTTTTTTTTTTAGAAAGAAAACTAAGAGATACTAAGGCTTGGTGCTATGATCAGAAAATTTTTGATTTTGTTCTTGTCATTCATTCAATTATTTTAAAAAATTGTTGAATTAACTGCACCACCTACCTATTACCTTTATCTTGTCTTAGCTACCTTAGCACCCAGTCAAGTTTAGCTTCGTAACAATACACTAGTTGTTCCTACCCACTAATAATAACACCATCTCGTTGATTCCACAGTAGTTAACCTATAAATATCGAGTCTCCGACTAAGGCTTAACAATACGTGGCTATTGTTAAATACTATTTGTTTCGTACATGCCTAAAAGCAAAGTAACCGCTTCCACGAAATTGATCGTCTGAGTCTTAGGGTATCCTTAATAAAAATTATTAATAATATTGTATATTAGTTAATGTTTTCATATGCACTTGATTGTGTAAATTTCTAGAAAAGGAAAATACTTGTCCTATACATCCATTGGCTCACCAAATTCTCTAACCATCTTCTTCATACGAAAAAAAAGTTTTCTTTGACGCACATAATTGCCTGAATTAACAGATCATCTTTAGCAATCGATCTACCACATAAAGACCTGATGAGGGTGGCTCTGTAATATATTCTTTGCTTGAACTAATCGTTCATTGCACAATGATACTAAACAAGTGATCTTACTAAAAATCTAGTTTGGCACCACAACCGATCCTTTGAGACAAGTAATTTCTTGAAATAACTGATCTTCTGATACACCTGATACTTTAACTATCCAGTTAAAGTTATGAGACAACTTATCTTCCGATACAGCTAATACCTTAACTAACCGGTCACATCGTTTGTTTAATTTTATTTTGACATAAAATAATCTCCACGTGACCTGTTTCAACAAACGATCTTGTTAAAGAATTCATGACTTCACTATGATCCATCTAAAACTATTAGTCTTAAAGATTTGATTTTACAACTGATACTCTGGAACAAGTTATTCTCAAACTCAGATCCTCTTAGAAATGCAACTGATCTTTAGAGATAATTCATCCTCTGATATTTAATTTTAATATTGGCGATTTCTGATATCTTTTTTTCGAGTAAAAGAACTTAACAAGTCCAATGCAAATTATTTTCAGCAATGTGCCAAATTAAATGACAACGCGTTAACTCTACGAAGACAATCATCATTCCTTTCACTAGAAATAACTGAATCACTTATCAATACCATTTTCAAATCGTTTTTTTTTTTTTTTTTAAGAAATTACATATAAGTCTCGCGATCAGTGGGACGCATCCCCCATCTTGGCAGAGGTGGCTATCAAAAGTCCTAAATTTATTTGAAGTCTTTATCTCAAAAGGTGTTTCAAAGATTTTGATCGAACAGTGAAGCCTCTAACTATCATTATTGGTTGTTTCAGCAACATCAGCTAGTTCGAAACTCAATATTTTTGAACTTTACTTTATGAAAATTTACAATCGCTATGAATTATGGGATAAAAAAAAAAAATAAAAAATGTGAGCTGTATGTAGGGCCATTGTTTTTGAGTGCTTGTAACTGCCAGGGTGTGTTTTTATAGGGGGAGCTAGCTAAATATGTAGTTAAGTGCCTGTTGTCATTATAGTTCTTCAATTCTATCAAATAATTTGTAGTAAGTATATGTACATACAGCAAATAAGTTGAATGAACTTTTCGGTAACTTGTTCTCCTACCTACTTACTTCTTATCAAATGAATTCCCGATGAACACAAGTAAAACAAAGAAAACCAACTTGAATATCACAAAATAGAAAAAAACCCAACGCGATAAATAAATATGTGTTCCCTTCTTCCATTGAACTTATCCGGTATCCACTCTGAGGGGACGATTGCCTCTCCCCCAAAACTACAAAGGCCATTAATTGAAAACCAACACTATTTCCATTCACCACTCATACAAATATACTCACAACTTACCCAGAGATTCATCTTCTAGCGCAATGCCCGTGTAATTTAAATTTTATTATGATTGATGAGAATTTAATTTCCACATTCTCTGATGATCAACGATGTAAATAGGATTCCCTAGTGAATATCTATTTGTTTCTTCTTCGCAGCTAGAAAAATCTCTTGTAGTGTACAAAATGGGAACTATAAAACTGTAACAAAGATAAGTGTTAAAAAGAACTTAAAATAAAGTCATGTCTATGGTTCGACCACCACAGCAGACTCACCAAATACACGATGGATACGCAACAATTCGTACACGTGGTCTCTGCCGGACGAGAAGTCGAGCCGCAGAACAAATTGAACGAACGCGAACCCTTTCGTTAAAGAGTGACTTTAGCAATAGCAGCAGTTGTAGTAGTAACAGCACAGCGAATAATAATAATAACAACAACAACGACATAGAATATGGTGTTAAATATCATCATCCAAACCATCCCCTGGGAGTTAAGGTGGAAACGCCAACAATTGATGGAGAACCACTGTATTCCAGTCCTAATTCGCTGCTAGCCTGTTCGACATTTCGGCCACCATCAGAGTCTTCATCATCATCAGCACTGGGTGGAAGTGGCACCCAAAATGACTATCAGAATGTGAAAAAGAATTCCCGCTTCTCGCTGGACTCTCTTCAGAGTAGTGCAACGCCAAAAACTCCAGATTACGCAGCCGAAGATAATATCTTTGTCTATTCCGAGCCAGAATCCCCACAGTACGTCCCATCGAGAGCAGGCGGTAGTGGTATATCACATTCCTTTGACGAACTGGAGGCATATTCGCCAGGGAACATCTTCGAAATGCAGGATATGTCCGCATCGGCCGTGGAACAAAGACATCGACCTACAATGCGATCGGCAACGATTCAGTACAAAAGAGCTCAGTCTCTGGTGGACAGCAATAGATTTTTGAATTCCACGTCGAATTCAACGACAACACAGTTTAGCAGCAATCATTCCAAGGATTTATGTACAAATAACGAACCAAAGACAAGTTACAACTTTTACAATCCCCAGACGAACTATTACCAGCCGTTTGAGATGATTGCCGTGAATAATCGTAGTTCGAGTGCTGAGATTTTGGAAGATCGCCGTCATTATCTGCAACGGCAACATCGTTTGTCTAGTGAGACAGATCGTTGCAGCGAAGGTGGATGTGATCCAGATGAGATTTTGGTTGTACCTTCAGCAATGCCAGTTCTAATGAGCGGTGACCGACGATATCACACCTTGGGACACACAAGAAGTCACACTGTGGGGGGTCGAATGACGAGCTCTATGGTCTCGATGAATGGGAATAATAAGTCGGCGGGAAATTTATACGATGTAGTGGCGTTAGATGTAGATGAGGAACCGAATGGTGTCGTTGCTCGCACACCAGAATATGTGGATCCGTTGGATTTTAAAATTGGCTGTCAAACTACGCTTAGGAGTAAGCCGATTATACCGTGGTATGAGTTGGCCATCCGGAAGGATTTCAAAAGGCAGAGCTGTCCGCCAATAGGAAACAGCTGTGGCGGTGGCACTGGAAATAAGGTTTGGATATTTTATTTTATTTTTTTACTTTTTCAATATATGTACTCGTATTTCTAAACTTTTACAATATTCGACAAATTTGTCGAAATTGGTTTAGGGTAACGTCCGGGAGTGAACGCAGGAAAAAAAGGGCGCAATCTGGCTCACGACAGCTATTTAGAAAATTGCGACAATGCCAAAACAATTTTAAAGTTTTGTTTAAGGTTCCTATCCATGGTTGAGTAGACCTGCTACTAAGAAAGCTTGGTTAGTATATTGAATAGGTGTCATGATCTGCGCTATTTGTTAGAGTCGAGGGATTTATCTCGCCACAAATCTTTCTATGCACTTGTAAAGCTTAGAATATAAACAAAGTTTTTGAAAACGAAATTACTTAAGAGGCGCGATCTTTTACCCTCTTCGAGACACATTAAACAATGCCAGAACTTCAGGGTATATCCATCTTCAGATGTTTGTTTAAAGTTGGGAATCCCATGACGTATCCCAAACTGATCCTTAAGTACCTCGTTTACTTTACCTTGTAGCGATTACTAGCATTTTACCTTGGTGACATACAATTATATTTTTGTCGTGCAGAAATTCAGTCATTTTATTTTATTTTATATAGTAGACGAACTGCATTGGCTGAATGAGGTGGTCCATCATCCTACTCTGGCTAGAGCGTCTGATTTTTCTGGAGGTAAAACAGTTAAAAAGACTGATGGTCGCTTGCTGACAAAGTGAACTTAATTCGATTATCCTTTTTATTTATTTTTCATACACAACTCGAATGGGATTCCGCTTCAACGAGCTTACCCTTTAGATGCCGGTCTGCAGTAAAGGCAGTGCTTCCCTATAAGAAATTAGACCAGCCACTAGACTAAAACCGCATTTCCCACTGATTCAAAATTAGTTATCCATGATTTCAACCATTTGTCAGTAGTAAAGCGTGGCCGTGGTGTAGTGGTAACATTATCGCTTGTCACGCTGCAGGTTCACGGTTAAATCCTGATATCAAGAATCTATTTAAATAAAAAAGTCGATCAATTGCGAAAGCTTATGTCGAGTCTACTGTGAAGGCATTAGGGTGGTCATTTCGTTGAAAATGCAACTTGATCGCGATGATGACATCAGAAGGACTGGAAAAAATATTGCGAATCATAAGCAACGACAATGACAACAAAACAAAAATGCTCCCTAGTTATTTGGACGCCACTCTTGGAGTTTACTGTAACTGAATACCACCTGAGTTTCAAACGAACCACTACACCAATCTTTCTTGCTCTCTCACTGTCTACAAAATGCCTTTGGCACGCGCAAATTAAATAAGAAATGTCGAGTGTTGCACCTTCTAGAGTTTTCATTGAGAAATTAATTTCTGTTTCTAAAGTATCAGCTTTTCTGGCTTCACTCTATGTATGTGTGATATATGAAAAGGCATAGTGCAGGAAAAGTTGGGACAATCTCCATAGTTAATTTTCACACCAGTACGCACGAATAGGTGAAGTTTACTTTAGTTTGTCCTCCGCATCATAAACAAAGTATGTCCTGAAGGATTAGTTGAATATTACAAGAAATTGCTAGATGTTATTGGCCTGAATCCTATCAAAAGTGTTGACAAAATCACCCTAGAGTATCCAATAAGACAACAAGTGTACCTATATTGCTTGTGGTCGAGTGTTCGACTCACGCTGCCTGTGCAGCTAACGATGACTTGTCTCTTTATGATGGTAAGGAAGCCTATAGTTCCTACGTCACCTGCACATCGGTCAATTTTAGGAAGGAGGAGGTCTAATAGTTCTGAATAGTTATAAACCTCTCTTAAGCTCTTTTTATATGGCCTATTAATGAACTCCACTTTAATCATCCTTCAAGCTAACGTAATATTGCCTATATCGTGGGCCTAGAGTTAGTTAGTTAGTTAGTTAGTTTCATAAAAGGGCAATATAGTTGAAAAATGTCCATCAATCTGAGAGGATCGTCTGCAATACCTTCAGAAGTTTTACCAAGACAACTATTTCCACCTGCCTTTTGTGCACTTTCTGATAATTTCAATTTCCTCAGACTTTACTGGACAAAGATAGTTTCGCATTCTCCCGACGAGTAGATATAGCATCACCAACCCCTTTTCTGAGTAAACAGTGTGTTGTAATACCGTTGTGCAATGTCTCGAGTGGCATTGATCAGGTGACAAAATCTGGCTCATCACGACTATAGAGTATCTTGGCCTGGGAAGACCGAAGTAGTTCAAAGGAGTTTCACCTCTAAAGTTTGCATCAGTATTATCCCAAGAACAATTATGTATATATATGCTTTCGCCTCCATACCTTTTATCAACCGTTTGTTTGTTTCGCTAGCAAATTCAACAAAACTTAACGAAATCGGGTGGAGATGGCGAGTCCTACTGCAAGTTCACTGCATACGCTATGCTCTGCAAACGAAACCTTTTTGCAACGCATTAAGTGTCTTGTGACTTAGCAGTTTTTGCTAATAAACATGAACACGGTGTAAATATGAACAAAAGTGTATCAGTGAAAATAATAAATTGCATTTAATTCAACACATACTCGCAACCATCTGCATACACGTATACTTGTCCGACCACTATGGAACACACGACCATTGTTAGATATCTTCCAAGGGCGAGAATGACTGAGGATTTTAGTCTATATCTTCGTTCGACAGCCTCTACAGTATTAAATATAAAAGAATTTGATAAAGTCCGAGGTTGCTTCATCACGCGATCATCATACAATTTAGATCCTTCCCCAATGGATGACTGAAGTTGGTCTAGCGGGTCTGATGATCTCAATAACATTCGAATTTATCATGTTTGACATCTTTACGTGTACTGCGCCCTCAGCACTGGAGAAATTTAACGTAAAATTCCGTTTAACTTCGATTCAGAGCTCACAGATTTTTTTAACTTAACGAATCTACCAAAATATAAAGGATATAATTTTCCCGTAAATGTCTTTATTGCCATCATTTTGTTTTAGGCCAATTACTTTCTAATATTGATACCCTTTAGTGGGGAGGAGGGTCATCCTCAACTGAAAATGTAATGGTCGCTGTCATAGCTTCAATAGTAAGCAAAATCTCGTTCGTAAACATTAACTACATTTATAAACCTTAGGTAGGTATCCTCTCTTATTTTAATAATTTTTACAGAAAAGCATAAACTTACATCTACTGAATGATCTCACTATCTATAACTGACCAAACGTCTTAAAGTGCATCAAGTATCTTTTCATGTTTGTGACTTTAAATAAAATTGCATATGCTACTCACTGTCTATGTTTTAGAACTCAACAATTATAGACTTCTTGACTCTGAAGCAGCCAAAACCTTTGCTGAATGAGTCATCAAATCCCTGTAAATCCAGACACTCCTGGGAAAAACCAATTCCGGTAGAATGTTTTTTTCCATTGTAAATCTATTTTTAAGTCGTAAACCAAAGTGAAGTCATTTTTATGGCATATAATTGCTGCCAATTGAGCAAACCATTTTCATTTACTAAAAATTACATTTTTGTTGGCTGTAAAGACAATCAGACGAAATCTACTAATTTACCTTCAAAACCAGTACCAGTACCATCAGTCTGTCTATCCCACCAACCATTCAGAGACTAATTAATGATTTTGTAATAATTCCACTCGAAAGGTAAACAAAGAAAAAAATATTCAAATTCAAGTATCTTTGCACTGGTATATACATAGCAAGTACCGCACCCATAATCAAAACATCACTTGAATCTGTGTTTACTCAAATACTTTTCATAAGTATAACGATCTTGCGAGTGTAACTTAAGCTTTTGCTTTAGGATTGAGGTATGTAGTATTCTAGCATATTTACCAATTCGCATTCATAATGCGACGATTTGAAATTCCATAAAAGCGTCACACCAACCAGCATGAAACAAATATATATATTTGGTTCCATTTATTCTTAACGTATACCACCGAAAGATATTCCAAATTAGCAATTCACATCTCGGGAATTTGCATAAAATATTGTTTACGCATTAAATGTAAACGCTATAAAGTAATATGTGTATCTACCTTCCCAGATGTGGTATATTGGGGATAATCTTCTTCCCATTGTAATGTGACAACATATGTTTTACCATTTATGAAGGGAATCCTTTGAAAGACTTTTGCGGCTTTTTCGATTTCTGTTGTGTGATATCAGATACGATGCGTGTAAAGTTGACATATATAAAATCACCCAATAGATACAATTTCTACTGAGAGAATACAGTTTTTACATCTATAGATCGATTTGTATCTCAAAGTATCTTATTTCGCCTCCATAACTTTATTCGATTTTCAATTGATAGATCGATGACAGAACAGGAGAGTGCATTCCCAATTTACGCACTGTATATCATCTAGGTCAGATAAGACAAGTTAGATGGATGGATGTGTGTATGTTAAGGTTACAAACGTATTTATATCTCGTCTCGCTTGTCTTACCATATACGACATGATAGTCTGTTTTTATTTCATGCAATTATTTCTTAACAAATGTCGTAGGCTGGAGACTATTAGGCTAGGCTTCGGGGATAGTGTTGAGTGAAATACCATGTAGAAATGGAAAATCTCGTGAGAAACTTTTGTATTTACTTCTGAGAGGGTCTTAGATTGGAGAGCTAATAGAATGACACTATATGAATCGTTAGTGCACTGGATTTTCTTTTTTACAGAGTTACAATGACCATGTGGTAACTTGGTCACTTTAGCAGTGACGGTTTGCCATCTATCAATCTCCACCCCAACTTTGTTCGTGACAGGTCTTGTACCCAATCTTGTTGTTAGCCATAATAATTGATATTGCTATGGTGGTGACATTGACGTATGTACGTGCACCTATTTTTTTTTGACCGATATCTGTCGTTCGTAGTTGGGTTTTTAAACTGTAACAATTTTGTTTCTATATATTTTTTTATTTCTATTTAGTGACAGCCTGCACCCGGGGCCGCCTTATTTTTATTTTTGTATTTTTCGTGCCTTTTGTTACACTCAGTTCCTTTGAGAATGCGAAATTTCCCGAAACTGATCTGCTCTCGACTCTATTTGGTGTTTATCGGAAGTTGAATTTTCAAAATCTACTTAAAATTTGGGTTAAAACTTTGTTGTCATGATATTTATGACTATATTTTTAAATTATAGTTACATTTAAATTTGTTAAACTGATTTATTAACGAAATTATTTCTTTCTTTTCTTTTAGGTAAGTGTGAATTAATTATAAGCCGATACTGTATGGTGAGATTGCAAATATCCATTTACTAAAATACCAAACATAATAGTTTCAATTTACAATTTTATAGACTCTATACCGCTTAAATTTTAGTTCCCTAACACGTATATTTATTTTAATTCAGATCATCATTGAAAGGTGCAAACTTTTTGCCGACTCTTTAAGATTATTCCTTTATACTAGTAGCTTTTAGTTTTTTATTAGGTAAGTCCTTGTATAATAAAATATGTCCTGAAACGACCACTATATGGCCTCAGATATACGAGTCTTTGTCGAAGGCATTTTAAGGTCTCCAAAATTCTCAAACAGATTTTATTGTACTTTTAGCACAAGTTTGAACCGACTTTTGATATGTATGAACAAAACACCCTATTCAGCATTTTTGGATATCTCCAACTTCCATTTCCCAAACCTTCCATTAATCTTTGACTTGAGTTCTTTTTTCTACTTTTTTTTTGTCATGTAAGTCCAATTCTACATTCTATTATATAGGTATGTACATATGTAGGCACATAATTCTTAACATCATATGTTAAATGTTTCGGTGTCATCATAGTTCGTTCGACAATCTGCTACTTTCTTGTGATAACAAGTCTTCTTGGTAACGTACAGTACCAGTATTATATTACTGCGCGTATACTTCTCGGACTCCAACAAATAGCTTTTTATTACTTATATCTTTGTTAAAGAACAGTTGGTGTTTGGTACGTACATAACGTCGAAAAGTAAAAAAAAGATTGGCACTGTATTTGTAATATTATGGGATCTGATTTTATAGTATGAAATGTACTGAAAGCAACCTAAAAATTCTTGTCGTGACTCTTTATTCTTTTAGAGCTCCCATTCAGTACATTTCATACTATAAAATCAGATCCCATAATATTACAAATACAGTGCCAATCTTTTTTTACTTTTCGACGTTATGTACGTACCAAACACCAACTGTTCTTTAACAAAGATATAAGTAATAAAAAGAACTTGTTTATTCGACTCTTTTGTTATAGTTTTTAATTTGTACTTTAGAGCTCATTGTGAAATTCTGCGCTGATTCAAACAGACTTTTTTTCGACGCTGTACTTTAAATCTCTTGGTAAAACAGAATAAGGCAATACCATTTGTTCGACTATTTTCGTGGTCCTTTTTTCGATTTACATACTCTTTTCTTTCTATTCTTTTGCAAGTCTATGTCACAGCTGATTACTTTTATAGCGAACTGACATTTTCAACCCGCAAATTTTAACTAAAAAGTTTCTTGCTCTTGGATACAAGTCCGTTTTTAAACTCTTTTTGTGGTACTTTTTCGAGCTATAGTCTATTTTCTTTCGACTCGTGTCACGATGTTTTCAACAAGATATCTCGGGCATAATTTAATAGTTTTCTTTGAATATTTTCGTTTTCTTAATAAAGAGCTACCCTCCTAATGTCTCAACGAGGTTCTGATATTGTAAACGACTTTATTTGATGGATTGTGTCGATAGTTTACTGTTGTCTTTCTCGTCATTGCTATAGATAACTGTCATTTCCCCGATGATTTGTTGCGTCTATCGATCTATAACCAATGATTGCACCTGTCAGTTAATTTCGTTGAATTGGACTTTAATTCAACTTTCTAAATGCCTTCCAATTCATTCAACTAAAATTACCAAGGAAAAAAGCAACTACTTACAAGTCCGAAAGTCCACCTCACTACACACTTACAACTAATTAATTCAATCGTCATCGTCATTATTGTCATCATTAGTTGCGACATTCACAGTGACTTTAATTAGTCTCTTGACTACTGAGTAAAATTAAAATAATGAATACAGGTACTCAGAGAAACAAAAATGTTTTAATTACAAAAGTATCTTTTTCAAAGTTTTTTCTTTTTCGTTTTCATCTCTTAACTAACCTACCTACTCGTATATCCGTTCGACGACATCAATACTATGTAACGATTATTATATCAGAAATTATGATTGTCATCAAGATCTCTCTGATGATGATAAATGAGAGGAAAATCTGCTTGCAGAAGTGCGAAAGTAAGAAACAAATTCAACACCAAACGACTTTTCAGCGACATTTTCAGATGCCATGTTAGGTGTCATCTATGCGTTTGATGTGCGACTTTGTCGGCCACAATTGCACTGCTTGCACAGCAAGTTTTCTTGGGTGATATAATTATATTTAGAATTTCTAAATTAATGCAAATATATTTAACAGGAGCAGTTGTTATGGAGATTAGTCGGAAGACATTGCACAGCACAAGGATTACGAGCATGTATCGTAATGATAACAACTGCTTGATCTAACCAGAGACATCTATTTTATTGAAATCTTTTTCATGTAATTTTGTGCGAAGATTAGATCGAAACGAGGTATTATTCTTGACGTTTAATTAATAATTACACTTTTTTTTTTTTTGTTGCTGAAAACTAGTTTCTTTGTCGATTTTATGCATGTCGCACCTGCTGGCGGTTTGAAAATATTTCTTTCGATGACTTTATATTTTTCCCCTTGTATTTCTGAATTTCTAAGAAATTATCCAATCACTATAGATATTTCAGCTTGGTGCTATTCATTCATTTAAAATTTCCGGTTTTTGTTTTTTTAAAAAATTGGATGGTGTCATCTCCTCGCGTAGAACGTATTACGAGTAAACAACAATTTGCAAAAAGTTTGTATTTCAGAAAACTGTGCAGATTACAGCCACATTTTATTAATCCGCCGACTCTCAACATATAGTATATACTCGTATCTCATGCTGCTGTAGTATATGGATCCCTGATTTTTAATCTAGACATTTGGAATGGTTCCATCAATAGTTAAGCAAATCTAACCCCATATCAGCTGACAACACTATGTTCCACGTTTGGCCTAAGCTGGATCAGAAACACTCTAGTAATATGGTGTCACTAAAGATGTTGCATATTACAACAACAGTAGGTGTCATTAACCATCCTCTTAACAACGTTTTTTTATTATTTGTCAATTCCTCTACATTAGAAGAAGTTTTAATTTTCTCTTTAACAACCTCGGTGTCCTAGCAAATACAGATGTTAGACACCACCAATGGTGGATTACGAGTAGATTGGTTTTGTATCAAAATAAACCTACTTCTGTCTAAGTAGGTCTATACTTATTATGTAGGCTTCAACTTAGACCTAACGTCACGTAATCCGTTGATAAATCTAATATAAAATAGTTCATTAAGTAGAAAGGGATTTCACTTAAATGGGTATGTGACGCCAAAGGCAGCTAAGGATCGAGTTCAATCACGAGATTTTGGACTTTGAAATCTTCTACAAAGTGAGTGTCAAGTTTTTTATAATTTCGGAGAATTGTATAAAACTTCCGACATTTTTCGACATTTACTTGAAGTTTTTGTCAATATCTCAAATGGTCCATCCTACACAAAAATATTATTACAGTTAAAATGTTAGGTTTTTAAATTCTCTACAATCAGTGTGTCATTTTTTTTTTTTTTTTAATAGTTTTCTGTGAATTCCTAAATCCTTCCTTTCGAATATTCCTTCCTTTAGTGCCACGAGTTCGCAAGCAGCGGTAGCAATTTGTGCTAATTCTCTAGGTGCGACTATCATTCTGACATATCTTGCTGCCCACCATAATATGACCTAGACATAGGTTGTGCATTTACGAGGGTCGGCTGATAACTTCGCGGCATAAGGCATTAAGTGAAAGAAGAGATTTAATTGTAATTGTATTACTCAAATATAATCTCCCTCGAGTGAAATGCATGTCTCACATCGGGCATACAGTGCCTTAATACCACCAACAAAAATATCTTTTTCTATGACTTTTTCTACGGCCGCCTTGATCTGAATGCGTTCTTTATTGATGTGCTATTCGTCCGCTATCTGCCACATTTTTATTCTTCGGTCGGCCAGTACTAATTTTTCAACTTTTCCGACGTTTTCTTGAGTGACCACTGTAATGGTATACGAAGGTCCAGAATCCTGAAGAGTCGGTGACATGTCTTCGAAAATTTCTTTAGGCGATTTTCCTTTTTTCACGAGGTACTTTATCACAGCGCGGTGCTAATAACAAAATGAGATTATTATTGAAACGAGGTGATATTTATACTACTAAAGAGTGCCGACTCTGACGAGAAGATGACTCGTTGTTGAGTATCACAGGCATTGGAGATCTTTCCAATTCCAACTTAATGGAGGTAAACCACTTATTTAAGTCAAAAGTTGCCAAAATATTGCCAAATGACATTCTATATATACGTATCTTTTCAAACATTGATCCTATGTTTGTCAATTCTGAGCCTGCTGCTACCTCCTGCTCTCTAAAACTCTTCAAGCATTCGCATATCTACCCATTTGTTCAATCAAATCTGCTTTGCAACAAATTGGTCTATCAGTTTAATTTTCACTCTTATACTCTCACACACATGTTGATCAAAGTGCGATACAACAATTTGGATTTCTTTGTATGCACAATGCCCTTGAGGCCTCCTCTCTTAATATGTGCGCGTATGCACAAATTTCACTCAATAATCCTGAGGTTGCAATGTACTGATTGCTGTTGCGCCACTCTACCACACTGTAGCGTCAATCAATTCGATTAAGCCAAATCACCAGCCACAGCCACACAGAAGGTGTTGTAGATTGTGAAGCATGTCAGGCTATAAACGAAAACCAACTCTTTTGTTTTTCCACCGATGGATTAGGGAGTAAATCGCATTAAACATTTGCGTCACTTTCTACGATTAAATGTTAAAGGAAAATCCCGCGCCCAATGTCATGAGAGAATTCATATACATATGCATGCAGTCCCGCACCCACTATATTCTTTTCAGGACTAAAAAATAAAACACCCGCCACAGGCGTCAATTACTGACGAACAAAAAATTTACCTAAATAAAATGCAATCGAACCATAATGCAATCATAATTCGTGCATCAATAATCCGTTGAACGACGACATTTCATTCGACGTGCTGCTGCTGCTGTTGTTTGGGAATATCTGTGAAATTCAATTTGTTTACGGGTAAATAATGCAGCACACGGGAGCGCTCATAAGTGTGCACTATAGTTCTCGCATTTAATTGATTTTCCCTAGCGTTTGGGGAACGTTTTTCAAATGCAGGATTGTGGGTGTAGGTCAGAAACGAATTGTATATGCTTTAGGTGATATGTCGTCAAGTAGAAAGTTAAACTGACACACAATAAGCAGGGTTAAATTATGAAATACTCAACCAATGACGTGAATTTATTTTATGTCATTAGAAATTCTCATTTCAAAAAGCGCACCTGCTGTTGATGGCATTGGGTTTGATAACGCAGGTAGAGAGGTAGAAATTCAATTCAATTAAATTTTTGTTAGTTCTTCTTTACAATTACAAAAAGGAGCCCCAAGAAAGGTCATCAAAAGAACTGAACAACAATTCAAACTGAGGGGAGAAAACGTCCTCAAAAGGAAATGAAGGTGGTTGACTTTTAAATTATTATATTTTCCGGTTGGAATCGATGGGAACAGTTGTTTACTTGTCCGTCTGTATTTCTAAATTTTTGTTCACATCGGTTATCATTTTCTGTTCATTTAAATTTTCTCGCACAATTTGTCTACCTGACATGATAACATGTACATACATAATAATAATAACCTTTCATCGATTTTCATCAACATTTTTATTTAAAGCGTTTTACTGGTACCAACACTGCTGGGCCGCACCAGTTTTCAGGACACGTAAAGATAATTACTAAGACCCCTTAAACCTTCAGAATGCAGAAAGAACGTAATGTATTCATAATTGGATTTGTGCTTCTGAAATTTGAGGTTTCGAACACATAAATGTGTGCTCATATCTGGACTACTGGTCTAATTTCATTTAGTGTATAGTGTTCTTGCTATTTGACCCTCTTTCCTTTTTTATATAAGAGCAACACTTTTCTAAACAATGGCAAAAAACCTCCATCATTTCAACGATGGCGAAATAAATACAGGTGGGGTTAATCGGAATTTTTAAAATTTTTTTTTTTTACAAAAGTAAATAATGGGAACATTCACATGACAAAAAAAGTATGTAAAAGTATCATTTAATATGCTGCGGCATACCTCATTGTTGCGTCTTTTCCTTTCATATTTGGAATCTGGTGATTGATAAACTAATAGTTGACCTAGAAAGGACGGGATGGAGGGTGATTGCATATGCAGACGACGTTGCTATTGCTGTCTCTGGGGAACACCCTCTCAACTCATTCTCTTCACTCGGAAATACAAAGTTCCTCTTATAGGCCCTTCCACTACAAATGGTACCAGTCTTACCTTCACAGACAAAGCAAAATACTTGGGTCTTATTTTCGATGGGAAACTAAACTGGAAAGCCAATTTACTAGAAGCCATCCGTCTAAAAGCTTCCTCTATGTGATCCAACTTTTTAATTGGACACTCCTCGACTTAATTCACAAAATTGATTATACGAAAATACAGACTACATTCCACTGAAACTGAGATTTGATACTAACTTCCGGGGATTAATTCCCGTCCGTAGTGAGTGGGAACACGTTGCCGATAAGGATGGCAGTTCAGTTCACTTCTACACCCGGAAATGGGGTGGGTGGAGGTGTTTCCTCCGAAAAGCTCAATTTGATCATCGCCTTCCGTCTCCCAGGTGACTGTAGCGTATTTCAGGTTTCCGCCTGATGGTGATTAGGGAAGTCTTGTCCTGGCTGAAGTGTAATTTAGTATCTGCTCGGGATATTAGCATTTTCACGGATAGCCAAGCGGCAATAAAGTCCCTGGTATCATGCTTCAAAGGTTGCTCAAGATTGCCGCTCGTTTTTCACGGAGTTGGCGGAGCAATTCAATATTCACCTACTCGTATGCTGGTGCCAGGCCACAGAGACATACTGGGTAACTGCAAGACTGACGAGCTCGCTAGAAAAGGCGCAACCCTCAGAATTATACCTCTCGCTACGTGTAACATTTACTCATGCTGGATGCAATTAAAAATGCCAATCACAGATGGAAGACTCTTACTACTTGCGGAGTCTCTAGACAAATCTGGCCTAAGCTAGATTAAAAACGCTCTAATAGATTGATTTTGTTAAAACGATCAGCACCGTCCTCGGTGTCCTTATGGGGCACTGTCTTATCGGTATCCTCTTTTCAAATGATTACTGCAGAAGCTGCAAGGAGGAAGAAACTATTTTCCACTTCCTTTTCGGATCAGCCCTGTGTAAAAGAAGACTGCTCCATCTAGGGGTTCCATTCTTCGACGACTTCTATGACCTGGCGAATATTGACGTCAGTAGCATTCTCCACTTCATAAAAAGCTCCGGCTGGTTCAACAAGCCCTTATGTAATTGGAATAGCAATAGATTCTGTGGTATCTCAAGGGACCTCATTTGGTCTAAGTGTGTCTGTACACAGGTACAGACAACCACGCTAACCTAACCTACCTATGACGTCAATCTTGATTCACCTAAAATTGTTTGTCCTTGAGAACGTACATTTTTTTTAAATTTGTAAGGAAGTTTTTATGCTCTGCCTATTTGGGCGTGCACATTTATTTTAGCTAAAATCAACCAGAATGTAATTTGTTGCTAATGTAGGCATCTGGAATAATAAAAAAACGTTTTAAATTTTTCCCCGACGGATGTTGTAGTTTAAAAACGAGAATAAAGATAGTAGCACATCGTTTCTTCTGACACGCCTTTGGTTTTGTACTAGTTTATTGGCAATGCGTTGGACGATTTTTTTTATGTCTCATCTATAACCGCGATATACAACTAGGAAATACAGAAAAAAAAATTCAAATGAAAAGCGAATGCAAAAAATTAACAATTCATTCTTCCCGATTAGTTCGGACAATAACTTATTAATAGAGAAGCAACTGAGCAGCAGTATTTGAGTTTCGAACCAACTGATCAACAAGAATAGAGTTTTAATCTAATGCAAGAAAATCACTTATGATGTCTCAAATTTAATTTTTTTAGTCCCCAAGTATACGATTTTAGACTCAAAAATATAAAATTAAAATTTTTTTTGGAATAGAACTATAAACAAACCTTTTTGGTTTTACAATTTTCCTTTTTGTCAACCGTTGTATGTACGAGGAGGTATATGCCAAAAAACAAAATAGTCTCCTGCAAAACTCCGATATCTACATATGTAGGAAGTTTGGTTTTCGATACGTAAATTTAATTAATTTAATTAAAATTTTCGAAAAATAAGCTTAACATTGTATATTTTTCCCATGTCCATAATTTTAATTGCATATCCTCAGCTATGTTTAAAATGACTTAGATATTAATTTTGAAAAAAAAAAAATCGTCTTAAACCGTAACCGAGATACATGTGGCTACTTTACAAAAGTCTGCAAATAAATATTTTTTTTTTTTGTTTAACAAAAAATTGGGTCACAGTCTTATTACAAACGTCCATATTACCTCAGATATGAAAATTTAGGCCGTATTGTTAAGATTCTTTTTTTTAATTGCAAAAAGAAAACCTTGTTTTGAAAATTTTCCAAAACTTCATTTGCATGAGTCAAATATTGTTTAGATGTCGACTTTCGACTGTTGTCACAGCAACAGATAGGCAGAATTTATAGACGTACTTTTTTGACTTTTTCATTATTCTTCAAAATTTTCACGAAACCAGTACTTGCTCATTTAGGTGTAAGTAAAAATATAGCTCTCAATATGCTGAGTTTCACTAGATATTTATGGTTCTTAAATAAGTGCCTACGAACATTGCTAATCAAACTAGGTATCTCCATAAAATAACCAAAGAATTTAACAAATTAATCCTCTAGGGCTGAAAACTACCAAATGCAATATCATTTGTTAATTTACTCGTAAGATCAACTTTCTTTCCATTAAGGTTCATAAAACATCTGAAGTCAATCTTGCACCAAATATCATATTTCAACCATCCATAGCAAAAAATTTCTCACGCATGCATGCAGTTCAGTAAACAAAAATAAACGTTAAAAACATGATAAAGACAAATAAATCAAATCCAATGAAGAGCGCAAAACAGGATCACAGTGCCTTTCATCTCCTTCAGAATTGTTCGTATGGAATCACCAGAGAATAAGAATATGTAGGAAGAAACTCCATACTGAAATATTTACTTTTCCTGATTGAAAGCAGATGTTTTCTATTTTTATGCTCTTTCTCAGATAATACGGTGTGTGTTGGTTTAGCAAAGAAATATTTGTTTTTACTCTTGCTTGCGTACATACTCGTAAAGGCCAGTTAGCAAGGGATGTTCACCACAAGGAGCATAGAATGGGATTAAAATAATATATTGCGTCTAGTAGAAGAAAACTATTTCATGCAGTAAGTAGTACTAAACGTATGTACAGGTCATAAGTATTCTGACGGAACCCATTTATCTTTCACAATTGATTTGATAAAAGATGTCGACAAGTAGGCAATGGCAAGTAACAGTAATGTTATTTTAGGCGAAAGACATGGATACAAGTTGCAGAACTATAAAACAGTCAGTCGTATATGCACTAAAACGCTAGTATGCAAGGAAGAGAAACCTTCTGTTAAAGTACAAAATATTGTATCCCTACAAAGTCGAAACATTCCTCAAAATCGTCTTTTTGGAACTTCTCAATTTCGGCATTAACTGTACCCATCATCTCATTGAAATGGAAGACTTTTCCCTCAAATTAGTTTTTTTTTTTAATTTTTTTGAGCAGACAGAAATTACACGCGCTATGGTCGGAGAATAATGTTCGAATTTCCGAGCGCAAGAACATTTTTGGTTTGTTTCGCGGTGTGTGTAGGTGCATACTTCGGTTAAAAAGTAGCGACGGAGTTGCCAACAATTTTTATTAAAAATTGTGGTGAGCAAGTTTCTGTATACAATTTAGCAGTTACCAACTGACCAGCTTCCAAGGGGTTAACAGTGATAATTTGGCCCTGGTGAAGTAAATCGGCATGTTCGCTTTTGTTGCAGATTTTTTGTCTTGCTATAAGAAATCGACAACCAACATTTCTTTTTCAAAAAACTAATAAATTAACATCTACATAGCAAACTTTTCATGAAAGAAGTGCTATCTAGATAACGAAACACTGGTAATACTAGTTGTGTTCCATTAGGCCTGAGGTCGATCGATCTGGCGCCATTTTTTGTTCGGACTTTCTTTATAATGCAGATTGGTGAATGCCTAAGTAAATACGAACCAGTTTTTCCTTAAGAACGAAAAAGTGCTTTCCATTCAACATTTATTCGCAAGTACATGCATGTGTTACCTATTTCCAATGGAACACGGCTATTATATCAAGGACAATAACTTTGAGTAGAATCACAGTCACAGGTAGAATGTTGTCGGAAATCAAGCACTTTTGTCAGTTTGGGAACAAAAAGCATAACCCGATATTTTGAAAGCCTACAATATCTGAATTACCTCCACAAGCCTTCTTTCATGATAATATTAAATTGTAAGTACCACTTTTGTCCCACAAAAAGTCAACTTAAGCCAACCAACAGCGGAAACAAATAAATAAAAAATGTCAAGAACAGCATTCAGCCAATCTACGCAGTGCAAAGTCAAAAGGAAAAAAAAAAATCTTCAGCTCTATAAGAATTTCATTTGTTCCGAGATTTTTGTGTTTTTTTTTTTTTTTTTGCGGCTTTCCCTTTTTTCTAACCAGCAAGAGCAGCAATCCGAAACGGAAATGAGCTGCGGCTGCGGTCCGAGAAACATGAATCAAAACCTCAAGAATATACGAGTGTAGATATAGCTGTTATCGGCAATTTGTTTCCTCCATTTTTGCACAATTCACTTTCGAGCGGTCCGGTCAGAAGGAAAAGGGCGAATGGTTTCGTACAAGGAAGTTGGGCAAACTGCAAACAAAAATGAGCAAAATGAAAGCGTGTTACATTAATTTATTACGGATCGTTTGCAACTGCAAATTGCATTGCCGAGAGATAGAGATACACATTAGAGATACCGACGATGTGAGTGAGTCATTTGACTGCGCGGCGGCAATCTTGTTATGAAGGTTCTTACGAGTATCTACGTAACATATAAATATGGGTCAAGTCGGGAGAGATTTGTCCCATATTAAATTTAATTTAACCAATTAGTAACTTGCCTATAATTACCAACTACAATAATGAGTGATTGTATCTGTCATGCAGTGATTAATGTATGCATTGTTTTATCCAACAACAAAGATTATGTACATATGTGCTGTCAAATCTGTTAAACAAACTACAACAAATATACCTACACTCGGGCGGGTGGGTTCATGGCTACACCACCTAACCATACAAATCCCTCAATTACCCAATGACTACTAGGTGCACTTAATCGATGTTTACTAAAAATAAACGAAAAACCAAAACACACAACAGCCAATCGCGGTTCATAAATCATAGCGTCAAACGTTAAAACGCGCCATTAAGCGTAATCAATTAACATGTAGTCGCGCATAAATTAATTTCTAAACGCTGACGACTGTAGTACAAACTAAGACATTAGCCTGTAAGCTGTTGAGGTGTCTTGTAAATCTATTCTCGCAGCCGCTTTGAGGTTTCTATTTGCGATTTGATTTGAGGAGGTGGTTGGTTGGTTATACTCGTATGTAGATACAGTAGTGCAGAGATTACTGGGACATGTCCACTTTGCAGAATATTGTTGAAGAATATTTTTTATTTGGCTTTTAGCCTTATACTGCACATGGCTTTAAGGTGTTGAATTGATTGAAAGTAATTTTGACAGTTTTTGAAGCTCTAGAATGGGTTTTAACTGTGAAATGAGTTCTTGCCTAAAAGGTATTTTAAGCAAAAGTTTTTGAATTACAAAAGGCGAAGACTGAATTTTATTTTCGAGCTTTCACATCTCCTAGAGTCAAGTTGAGGAGAGGGATGAGATTCGATTTGATTCCACTAAAAAAAGGTCCAAGAATCACATTCATTTTGGTGGGTGGTAGTATTCCTTATTCACTAAATCGAAGTCAATCAAAATCAGTTGTAGGGAAAATGTGCCGAATGTAGGGAGATCCAGAACAGAAACTTGCTTGTTTCTTAATGTGATTGAGGATTATTATATTTGCCTAGTCTTGTCATAAGTTTTGTACTAGTATCTATACAATTTATTTCATTAAGTAAGTAGCGGCACGCACGGTTTCCAGGGGTATGGACAATATTGCTGTGGTCAGAGGACTTTTGACGATAATCTCCAACACTGACCACAAATAATAATCCAAAGGATTCAAATCTGGGCTTCCTGAAGGCCAATACTCGAATGCAATAAAAATAGGAATATTGATTCTAAGCCACTGCTGAGTTGTTTTGGCTTTTATGTGCCTTGTTGGAAAACTCATCGTGCTTCATTAAAAGAGTGTTAGTCAAGCCTTTAGCGATGCCTTCTAGGACATCTTCTGGTACACCTTTGGCCCAGTTTTGACTCTTTTACAGCAAAAATGGAGAGCAGTAACTCCTTGACGGGATACCCCCCATAAAACCATTACCGAATCAGGATGATGACCGCGCTGAACCCTTGGAACTGTATTTTGTTTAGGTGTCCTTGCACACAGTTTATCGTTTTGTTTATTATAAACTTCATCGACGGTGAAAATCTTTTCATCCATAAAAAGTATATTTTCATAGCCGTTGTCTGCGTGCCAGTGCAAGAGTCGCTGCATCTTTCAAGCCTAATTTACTTTAAATTAGGCGTCAAAAGATGTCCAGTTGACCGACGAATGACTTTCATGTTGAGATCATCCCGCATGAGCATTGACTTGGATCTGGTGGTGTATCCGTATCCAGCTCACGCCACATAATTTTCTGTTTTCGAAGGGTATTTCTTCGAATTCGCTCGCGTATCTTTTACAACCGCGCTCGTAGGCGTAACACGCGAACGACCACTTCTTGGTCTGTCTTCTAATTGAGATGATTCAACAAATCGGTTTATAGCACAGTACATTTAACATTTTTGATATCCCGAGCGGTCAGTTGAAACCAAACTGGGTGATATTTATTGCGTTTTATAATATGTGTTATAAAAAAAATTAACGGCACTATTCCTAATGTTATCTTCATATAGTATAATATATATTATTTATATTGGCTATATAATAATAGGCGTTTTCTGAAATTTCTCATTCTGTTAATTTATCGTCGCTTAAGGTCTTAGTTTGCTATAAATGAACGCGAAAGAGCTACCGCTTAACAGAAATGGCTTTTACCTCTGCCGCTTTGCTTTCTTTGAGTACTTTGATAACGGCGATTATCTCGTTTTTACTCGGAGTGCAGGGTAAATTCGGAAAATTTAAACAGGAGAAAGCTTATCCTCACTTTGGGGTACGCCTCCATCCACAATATGGTACAAAGCTATACTCTCTTATATTCTGTATCCCCTTACGCGTCTTAGGGCCTCTACTACGCCTACGCGCCATGGAGTACAGTTTCTGGCAATGAGTTTCAGCTCTCTCCAACTCTTTCCCAGTTGTCGGGACTCCTCCTCTATTGTTCTGCGCCATGTATGTCTCGATCGACCTACTACTCTGCCGTCTTGGGTTAGAGGGTTCCATTGCATTGCGTGCATTACTATAGAACTGTCACCTTTTCAAAGGGTGTGACCGATCCACAGCCACTCCCATTCTCTGATGTAGCTGTTCGTTAGAGATACGGTTAGGCCAGAATATCCTTAGAATGATTCGTAGGTACCGGTTCACAAACGTTTGCAGCTTTTTTGTTATAATGCCAGTCACTTTCCACGTGCTGCACCGACTAACAGCACAGACTCAACATTGGAGCGAAACAGTCTTAGCTTGGTGTTTAAGCTGATAGCATTGTTTCTCCATATTTTGGACAACATTCCAAATGGAGACTTCGCTTTTGCGATTCGGATACCTGCTTCGGTTCCTCCATTGGCTGAGATTATGCTTCCAAGGTATTGGAAACTCTCTAATCTCTCAACCGGTTGTCCAGCAATGTCTATTTGAGTGGGAGAATTGCTGCCATGGCTAAGTAACTTTGTTTTTGCCGAGTTATTTTTCAGCCCTACAACGTTAGCCTCCCTTTCCACTTTTGTTGTCATTTGGTGGAGGTTCATAATCCTGTGGGAGAGTAAACACACGTCGTCAGTGTAGTCAAGGTGTTTTAATTGAGATGAAAGTGTCCATCGAATTCCATCAGTTCTCGATGACAGAGCAGAGCTAAGCACATGGCTACTCAGCAGTAAAAACAATATTGGCGAAAGGATGCAACCTTGCCTGACTCCACTCTGTATTTCGATCTATTCTGACAACTTTCCTCTGTGCGGTACGTGACTCTTTGAGCCATCGGAAGTCGCTTTGATAATAGCTATAAGTTTATCTGGAATGACTCTCTTACACAAGGTAAGCCAAATAAATTCTCTGGTGACGCTATCGAAAGCTTTCTCGAAATCGATTAATAGCAGGTGAAGTAGCGACCGATATTCAACACATTGTTCAATTATAATACGCAGAGTATTGATATGATCGATACAAGTGGATCCACCACGGAAACCTGCTTGTTCATCATCGAGTGTACCTTCAAGATGTTCCTTTATTCGCTCTAGCACTATTTTACATATTATTTTAGCAACCGCAGGAAACACGCATATACCTCTCCAGTTTTCGCACTGCATTAAATTTCCTTTCTTAGGAAGCTTACGATTATACCTCTCTCCACGAGTGGATGCAAAAGCTCAGCCGATATTATTGGCGCGGCTTGTAAAAGCTCTGCAGGTATTCGATCAAGTCCTACCTCTTTGTATCAAAGCACTCAACTTTGATGGAAGCCATAATTTCTTCTTTCCTGGAAGTTGTGGTACGTAGTCGGGAATTCTGTCTTTCGGACAACTCAACCGGATTTGGGGGCACAATATCGGCGAATACACGGTTCAAAACCATAGAGAAATGCTCCTTCCATCGCTTGAGCTGGTCTTCATTCGAAATAAGTAGGGAACCATCTAGGCTTTTCGGATGTTGCGTCGAGCGGTGCTTGCCTGATAGCTCTTTGATGATTCTATAGACGGTACGACTGTCACCCCTACTTGCTGCGATTTCCGCTTCTGTGGCAATTTCGCTTGTCACGTCGCACGCTGCGCTGCAATCTCTCATTATCATGCGATATTGGGATTCTAGTTCGCCCCTATCTGCTGACGAGATAGCTGCAATACGAATTTTAAGCTGTTTACCTTCTTCAACCTGCCTCCAGGCCTCTTCAGAAAGCCAAGTCCTCTGGTTTACCTGTACTCTACCGACAATGCTTTCTGCTCCGGAGGTAAAAACATTTTTTTACAGCACACCAGCGATCTTGAATGTTCACGGGTAAGGAGCTGCTGATTGTTTCTAACCCTTGCGCAAAGCGGTCCCTTAACTGTTGGCGCACGGAAGGATCCTTTAGCCTGTCGGTGATAAGCCTGGGAATTCTTAAGTTTAAGCGTAGTCTTTGAATGGATGCAGTACGTAATCTGATTGTAGCTACCATAAGATGGTGATCTCGTACCATCCCATTATCGGCACCCCGTCTGTTTCGGACGTCCATGAGATAACCTCTAAAACGACGATTGATCGCTAAATGATCAATTTGATTGGACATTGCTTGCCTGTCATTTGAAACCTAACTGACTTTGTGGCAGGCCTTATACTCAAACATTACATTGCATGGCGATTAACATTGCAGAAATCTGCAAATCGCTCACCATTGTCATTTCGGTTGCCAATGCCGTGTCTTCCTATTACATGTTTGAGCCCTTCGTTGTCGTTGCCTACCTTCGCATTCAAATCGCCCATCAATATGACAATGTCGCCGTTTGGCACCCCATTGTAAGTGGCACCTAGTTAGTTGTAGAAATTGTCCTTTTCATCCTGAGACGATCGCTCCGTCGGTGCGTAACACTGAATTATCGTGACGCGTCGTACTCTAGTCCGAAACCGGTCTGTCAAAATCCTTTCTCCGTGCGGCTGCCAGGAGATTAGACTTTTTCTCGCTTCTTGCGAAGCAAAGAAGTCGCACACCGTATTCGCGTTTGGATCCGGAAGGCTTTCCGGAATAGAGTAGCACAGTGTTAGCGTTGGAGATTGGAACTCTCCTGCATCTAATCATCTTATTTCACTCAATTCCATTATATCCAACTTATATCGCATGAATTCTCTTTCAAAATGGAGGAATCTGTCGTTCTGAGATTCCAGAAACCAATCTTTGTCCGGGTGCAATAAATTAAAAAGTAGGGTAACTAATCGATTCAACATCGTAATTTCGAACTAAGGAAATTCCACTTTAAGTTACAAACAGGTCGAAGATGGAATTCCGTTTAATAGTTGTGACTTCATAAACGTTTGTTAATTTTTTAAGACAACAAGTGTTCAACATAAAATTATCCATCATCTGTTTGCATGCATATGAACGCTTTCATCAGCACATTTACAAACGGACGTCTTGATCACGTCTTGACGATTACGCTGATCTCCACCTTGAAGAAGATCGTGTTTTCACATGCAATCATCCATTCGGCAACATGAATCAGGTAGAATCTATTTTCAAAGCAAAAAACAAAATTATTTGCCATTTACTAAATAATTATGTGTTACCATGCATCGTTTAGAAAATGCTAATCGCACTGCATTTAACCAAACGATGGGGTGGAGTAGTCTTTCTCCGAATGTATCTAAATAATTTTCCAATTAACAACTAATTCAACCGAGAAACTCGATGGAAATGCAAATATTTCAAGAAATACCCAACTAGTTCCTTTGTGTTTTTGAAAATGTCACGTAAATTTTACAAATCAAGAAATACTGGATACGTAAATTTAATAAACACACCATTGATGTCATTTGATTGTTTTGATTTGCTCCGCTTATCAGAAAGTGCACAATAAAAACTCAAAAAAAAAAAAAAAAATATTAATGACCCATAAAAATCGTATTGTAACAAAAGTTTCTTCATTCGTGCTTGAATATTGAATTCAATGATGTATATGAATGATATATGCATGTTTATTGAGAATTAAATAATATGATTAGAAAATGAAACCACACACATAGACGGTTACATCAGCATCATTTGAATATTTTGCAAATAAAATTGAATGCGGGTGACACCTGAAGGACAACTGCATTATGAAGTTATGACGCTTATTAGAATTTCATCTTAGCTTGGCAGTAACAGTCTTAGATTATGGTATAAAATCAATATCTAAAAAAAATAAATCAGCTTTGCCAATAAGGAACCTGAACAATAAATCATTGAAAAATACACTGAAAAGTATGGGCCTTAGAGAGAATATGTGTACCATCAAATATTCAATACCTATGGAAATGAAAGCATAAGGATGGATGGTTGCCACATATTCATATAGGGGCTGCTCACGGATCGAGAGGTTATTTAGCCTGAATTTTTGGTTAGTGTTTTTTTACTTGTTGAGCAGCCAATTAAACAACCGCGAATAACTCAAGTAAATACACAACATGTAATTAACATAGACGGGAATCACAATGTTACTTTCAGGCAAATTGTGGTGTAGGGTTAGGAAGTAAAACCTTTCGAAAATAATTTTAAAGGCTTCAATTCGGAGCCATAATTTGAAGAGAATCATTGCATCTGACTTTGGGTACTTAATTTATGATATTCTTCCGATGCCAAGTGTACGGAAAAGATTTCAGCATTCATACGTTCCCGACTTCAAAAGCTCTTACTAAATTCTTTACACCTCACTTCGTCGGATATCTTTTCGATAAATATTGCTAATTGTGAAGATATTTCAGTCCTACCATTGGCAAGGACGGACAATGTATGAATCCCACAAACACTAACTTCTTTTCCTCATGCTTTGTACTATTTTTCGAACATTTGATTTGTGATCCAAATTTTCGCGAAGTGCGGAACAGGTATTCGAACAAATTACTTTTCTGGTTGCAGTTGAAACACTTCAATCGGTATGGAATTTAAGAGTGTTGATTTGCAATCGAACTTATTTGTTCCTCGACTTCCGAGCCAAGTCGTTAAGCATCGTGAATCAGTAGCAGTTTGAATGTTTCCACATTCGGTCTGACCCTCTTAAGTTTTGTACTCCACGTAATCTAATATAACATTGACTTTGGGTCCTCCAAACCTAAATGCTTTCAATACATACAGTAGACCAAAAAAAGGCCAATCGGACCGACGTTGACCTGAATAATTGTGATTCACTAGCTCAACCCGTTATAAGACGGAATTCATGAATATCCTAGTTATGTCAGCTCGAATCCGAACGATTAAACTTTTTTTTCTTTTGGGTTATCGGTAAATCGAGGGCTTTGTCAGGTTCATCGTTCATGGTGTGATCGTTGTGGAGGTCATCGATTGCTTGCAATAAATTTAGGTAACAGTTCTTTGATATTACAGTATAATCAATGTTGTTTTAAGGTTCCTTTTCTTATTATATTCTGGTTCAGAGTCATTGTGCGATCTTCCAATTTAGAAGACGATCTTGAAATAGTCCGTTGACTTGCATCCAGAATAGATTTTTAGTCTCACCGCTTTCTAAATTTTCGAATTCATTTCAAAAGGCTATAATATGGTGTACATACTCAGTTTTGAATGTTTGCAGTTTGTTAAAATGTGCAAGCATTCCAGGCTTATGAAGGAATATTTGTGTTGCACTGTCAATTTGAACATGGTTGAAAGTTGAAAGTGCGGATTGTAATCAGTTATTTTACTGGCATTTCGCCTCCATTCTGATGGCAATGAACTATTTTCAGTACAGCCCAAACCCCAATAGATCTTGATGCCATATCAAGGTATGTAGTCGGTTCAAACTTAAAGCAATAACGCTATTGGCCTCAATTCAAGCCTTGATATCGCAGCAAGATCAAAACAGCAGGAGTATTTCCGGCCTATTATGACCTGGATTATTCTTGACCTACGTGTGACTTAGATAACTGCAATGAATTTGTTAAGTGAAACCTTGAAAATTTCACAAATTCTTGGCGTAATGTGTTTTTAATGCCTATAGGAATTACTACAATTGGCTAAGAATCAAATACAGCCCTGGGCTACCTTCTAACGATATGCAAAAAAAAAATCACATGCAATTAATCCTCACAGATACCATCTCAACACCTTTCAATTTCATGCAATTTCCTTAATTCTATAAAATCTCCACTTCAGCTAATTACTGATTTCTAATTGAAAAATGATTAATGGCAATCGCTACAATTACTCAAATAGAAAACATAACATACAGCCGCCATTCACCGCGCGCACTTAAGCTAAAGTTTTGTTCTAAGATAATTGACATTAAATTGCTTTCTAATTCCCAACCAAACTAACAGACAGATACAACATGTTCTTCAACATCGTGCGTATGCCGACAGAGAAGACCTTGAAACTGCGGGCGTGTAAAACTCGTTAAACTATAGGTTATACATCTTCCGTTTGTTGACGATGGTAAAAATGCGCGTTAAAACCAAGTTAACTGTGCGGATATAATAAAAAAAAGATAAATTAACACAACACAACACAAGACCAAGATACAACCCCAGCACGCTGAAAACGAAAACGAGTCAATTAACTTTTGGCAAGCAACCGACGACGGTGGCGGTTAGAGATACATCGTAAACAAATCGTACGAGATATGTACAGAATTTTAAAGCAGGCTAATATATAACTTTGAAATGGCATTGATAGTGGTTCTTATCTCGCCTAATGCCAGTATAACATGAAAACGTGTTTTGATTTATTTTGTTGTATTAAACTCGACATTGATGCTTAATGTTTGGATACACTTTATATTTCAACGTGTGGTGTGTCTTTCTACTTCTGATCTGACCGCAATGAAAGATGATACATAATTATAAATATCATCAGTAGAAGATTATCTTTGATATTTATACGGGATATGATAATTATGCTTTGAAATTTGAACGCCCACGATCTCGGTCTATACAGCAGCTCCATTAGTCGAAATGAAAAACAAAAATTTATCTAAATTTGGTTATAGATTTATAACAATCTGACATTTTAAGTAGATATTTTTTTTTTTATATAGTAAACCCATAAATATTGATGCTTTCACTTGGAGTTGGAGTTTTTCGATGTGAGGTCTTCATTGCTTGGAAAGCGTGAATCTATAATGAGTGTGTAGCAAGGCCCATGAGTGATGGTTCTAGTGATTTTTGTAAGGTAATAGGTAAGACAGTTATGACTAAACCACCAACGCAATTCGAAAGACTTTTAAATTAAGGGCACATTTGTGTTGCAAACTTTCACAATCTATAAGTTCATTGATGAAGGCTGGGAAATGCTCTAGGATTAATTAAACTGAGTACGACAATATAGTTTACAATGTGCGTGGTCGCGGGATAAAGCGAAGGGTTTGTTAAGTGAGAAATGGTGGTTCCAACCATAACAAAGAAATAATTTACGAGTATATACATAGGTAGTTCTGTTATTAATAATGCGATTGAAAAGAAAATATTTGGTCATAACAGAATGTAAAAAATCGTAACAAAATTCCTTGATTAGTGCGGACACCACCCATTGAGTAAACATAGACAAACAACACCAGTGTTTCACAACAATGTACCGTAAATATTCCCGTTAGTCCCATCTTTTTTAGCTACTATATTTTGAATTTGAAAATTTTGTCTTCAGAATTAGACTCAGCCATCACGAAAACATATACCTAAACTAATTTTGAATTTATTAATTCTGACTTCGGATTTGGATTCAGCTTCCGCAAAAGTCCTTTTGCCTATATTGTACTTTGATTTACGTTGTTAGCTTGCGTATAATTTGAATTTGTTCATATATTTTGGCTTTTATTCACCATTTTAAGTATTGAAATTTTGACTTCAGAGTCGATTTAGCGACTTAGAAAACAGTTGAATGTGTGTGATGGGAGCATGTCCACTTAACGGCACGGCAAATTCAGTTGTTCAGTGCAAATTTATTCGACGATTTTGTTGGCTCTAATTAGGGCGGGAAATTCAAATTAATCATAATGCCTTGAGCGTTAGACCTAGTATGTACACATACATTCACGTATGTACATAAACGAAGTAATGGAAGAGTAACGTTTATCAAAAAATTAGTTGAGGCTATTCGCGCAATAACGGCCTAACCCAAAATGTTAAATGCGCTGAAATTTTAGCTACTCAACTTTGTTTTGAAATGTTCCACGGCCAATAAGCAGATATATATGGTACATATCTACGACCGCCATGCGTCACAAAATCACAGATACGAGTATATGTACCTGTAGATAAGAAGAGTTATATCAATCACTTCACCTTTCAATCGGCTTGAAAAGTTTCTTGCGAAAACTGATCAATTCGATTAGATGGTAAAGGTGGTCACTTATCGCAAGATAAGGCATAACGTCACACTGCAGTTTTTGATTAAACATTTTGGGCACGTAGTCCATATTCTAACCGACAAACCAACCCCATTGCGTGTATTAATAGATTATTTATTTTGTTTCACTTGTCTTATCATGTACACTTGACTCCGCGCATGATAACAAAGAAGCTACAACTTTTCCTATGGTTTCATTAAACCATAGAAAATATTTATATATAAAAAAAAATAGAATTTGCGAAAATTAAATGCGTTAATCTGTCAAACATGAAAATATCTCTCATCTACGGAGATGGGGGCCTTGAACTTACACGAATTCACAATATAAGGTTTTTTTTTATTTTTTGGAAAGAACACGAGATGTTTGTTTTTATAACGCTGTTATGTAATTCAATTTAATTAATTAATTAACTTAAAAAAAGAACATAATTTTGATTGTCAGTTTCTTCAAAAACCGTAGTTCAGCTCTCTTTCTTTGACCAATTTATTTTGAAATAACAAAACTGTTTATTGGTTATATTTGCCATAATCAATTTAATAGAATTGCATCGTGTGTGCTTTCGATTGATGCTAAATGGTTTCACCCTGAAATTCCATTTGGCATCGATTGGTTCGAGCAGCAAGGAATAATTCTGCACATACACGAGTCAGTCACGCAGCAAATTGGCCATCACAAAGCAAATTGATAAATCAATTTTTTTAATAAATTTTTCAAAAATAAAAATTCCTTCTTTTCCTCTTTGATAATTGCAGAGAATATTAGGATTTGAGTGAGATGGCGGGTGTATTATGTGGCTATTAAAGATCAGGTTTATATTTCCCTTGCAATATTTGTCTTTAAGGAGGACGAACTTTAAACACCCAGGTTGTGCTCACGCCAAAAAATGCGCCATTTTGTTGTTTGATTTGAAGTGGCTTAGAAAAATTTAGTCATTCTTCGTAGTTTTAGAATTTTTTTTCTAGAGATGAACTTTCGTTCTATCCAACTAATTGCAGCTCCGACTGTACTATTTCTGAAAAGCGCCTATTATGCTGACCCTTTACACAATCCAGAATAGTTTTACTAGTCTGGTGTTTTCTAATACGATTTCTTTAGACTTCATAACAGATAGTTAAATCATACGAGTATATACTGAGATCTCTAATATGTACTTCAACGCCAGACTAGCGTCTTCCCTTCTGGGTGGTGGTTACACCTACACGTTTTAGAAGATAGTTTATCCAGCTTTGACTGAATCCATTTTAAGGGTGTCTGGCAGTAGGCAACTTCCTCTATCTATTTGTTTATGTAGCTACTGAAAAGTTGATTTGCCTGTACAGCATAGGCTACAGTTTAAGCATTGAGTTGACAGATGCCAAACGAATCTCCAACAGTTGAAGCTAGAATAATAGAACAACCAGGGCAAGGGTTAATAAACATCATTTATACTGCTATAGTAGTATTTGTACTACTTTCGGTCGTACCGTACTACTGTACTCCTTTCGACTTTGTATTACTATTTTGACAATAATTCGTGTTGCGAAAATTTGTCTACTTTTAGAAAAGCATGACACAGTTTTTCTATTACAATAATTAGATCTTTTTAACCGAGTTTCGTTTCACTTTAATTAAATATTGGCATTAAAAGACCGTCTTTTCTAAAATAATTTTACTTACATACCTACATACATATACCTTCTGATCAAAAAGTACCCGGAATTTCCCATTCGAACAAACCGCGCTTGAGATACGAGTATTGTGAATAGCTTTTTTTTAGGTTGGTACATCCAATTGTCGGTAGTTTGTGCGTAATAACTTTGTAAACAAGTCAGTGTTTGTTGTGTTCTGCGAATTTCTTTGAATTTGTTGCTGAAACATCATCGCAATGATGGCGCTAAAGAAATGCTTTCTTTGGGTCAAAATGTTATCGATGGCATCATTACCGGTGACGAGACATGGGTCTATGAATATGACATCGAAACTAACCAACAATCATCGGGATGACGCTTCTCAGACGAGCCAAAACCCAAAAAAACACGACAGAGTCGATCCAAAATCAAGGCTTTGTTGACCGTTTTCTTTGATTGCCGTGGTGTGGTCCACTCTGAATTTCTTCCGCCAGGCCAGACAGTAAATAAGCAGTATTACGTGAGCGTATTAAACCGTTTGATGGAAAATGTTCGTCGCAAGAGGCCAGAATTGTGGAGAAACAACTCGTGGTTTCTTCACCACGACAACGCACCGGCTCACACACCTCATCTTGTACGCGACTATTTGATCAAAAACAACGTTCATACCGTTCCACAAGCTCCGTATTCACCTGACTTCTTGTGACTTTTTCCTATTCCCACGACTCAAGTTACCATTTTGCGGAAAACGTTTTGAGACGATAAAGGAGAATTCACAGAAGGAGCTGAAGGCGATTCCAAAATCGCCCTATGAAAAGTCTTTTGAAGATTGAAGGAAGCGTTGGAATATATGTATTGCTTGCAATGGAGATTACTTTGAAGGGAATAAAATGAATATAGTTGAATAATTGAACCGTTTTCGTTATATTGAAGAATTCCGGGTGCTTTTTGATCCGAAGGTATCATCTTCAATAAATACCAACCGATGTAGTCCTACAAGTTTAGAGGAGAGTTTGTCATTCATAGGTTTTTTTTTTTTTTTTAATTCTGCCCTCAAGGAGGGCTCTTGGTTACTTCACTTTTTGCCAAATGTTTAAAGCTGTGCCAGAAACTAACAAAATGAATAAAGCATTCTTAACCTAAAATATTTCAGTGGAACAGTAAAATTTCGAGATTCATGCTTGAATTATCTATAACGAGAAAATGGGATGATAGCCAGAGGTTCTCGTTGATCTTTATCAGAACTTTTTGCAATGTAAAATGTTGGTAAACTGTCGGTGGTTGCTGAAGCAAGACATCTTAATGAGGGTGAACGTGAACATTTTGCTCTCTGCATCACCAGAGAAACCCGAGCCATTTATGAGGCGCTCATTACCATGAGAGGACCCCGCTTTTGAAACTAGGAACATGTTCGGCAGCACTGCAAACTTATTGGCACATGTCCTCCAATATTTCAACTCGGACGTTGTTCACATTCAGTCAGTTAGACTATTGTATCCGATGTTATAGTTAATATTGTGTTATACTTTCGTGGCCAGGCATTGTACTCTTTGTGCTATAGAATTCGTATATATCTATCATAGGTTTGCAGGAAACCATAATTCGTCGTTTTTTCACGTCACTGTGAACCATGTATTTGAATAACGTTTATTGTTCTTCATTTCAAGTATTTTCTTTTATTATTTAGTTAAGCGATATGGTATATACTTTCAATCACTCTTATTACAGCAGATAGTCAGAGTATTTCTCTCTTAAGACAGTCAGTTTCAAGTGGAAACAAAACTCGCGACCGTACCGCATTTCCCATATCCGCCATATCGTTTAACCCTATATCTCTAATTGATGTTTCGCATCAAGTAGCACCCTTTCTTGAATTTATTCATGTCTTTTTTTTTAATTTAATTCTCTGCTGTTGGTCGCAACCAAACACAGTATACCAGAAGAAGACTGATCGTAGCATGAAGCGTGAAATCCCCCTTTTTAATATAAATTGCAACAAAGTTATTGCGCGAAGTAGAACAATAAGTAAAATCTAAGCGTGAACTGTAGAACCACACTGGGAATGAATATAAAAACATTCTCACGACTTCAAAGATATTTTTTTTTTTTTTTTAATTTTACAATTTTCTGCATCCACATTTGTTTTTGGCGCTGGGGTTTTTTTTTGTATGCAAACAAAAAAAACGCAGCTGGAGCAACATGAGCAAACCAATTCAAGTTCAATGGCGTCAAATTGGAAAAAGAGTTTCTTGTCTCCATCATGTGCAGTTTGACTTCGGCGCTTGGTTTTTGGGTTGTAAATCAAGTATGAATTGAATTATTATCTTCCGTTGCAATTTAAATTGTGTGCACTTTACGCTACCGGTATTTGAATAAGAGAAGTGGATGGGTTTTGTTGGGTGTCAAGTGCATGATTTCATTAATGTCAGATTTCCGATTCATACATTTCAGTGAGTCAATTCAATTCAATTCAATTCAATTCAATTTCTTTATTCATATGTATAAAAATAAATTTAAAATTTTATAAACAAAAATGTACATGCAGTTAATAAAGTGACATCTTTATTTAAGAAAATAGAGAAGATGCCACATTATAATAATTTTAACTTTGTGTGGGATGAACAAAGGTAAATAAATATGATAGAAATTAAATTTTATAAAAATTCCAGTAATTTAAGAAAGAAAAGTAGTTTTTAACAACTGAAAAAGGATACATGCAAAAAATATTATAAATGGCAGAAATATTTACATGCTTAGTTAAGCAAATGAGCAAATACAATAATTTTTTTTTTTTTTTCGTTTCGATTTCTTGATGATTAAAATCAAGAAGCCATGATTTGATTACTTTTGTAAACGCGCACAAATTTCTTATGGAACGAATTTCCAAAGGCAGAGTGTTAAATAGTTTGGATGACACAATAGAGTAAAAGTTTCTGTAACTTGTAGTGCGAAAAGTAGGAACATTAACAACAAGGTTTGAATGGCTATGTAAGCTGCGTAAGTCAGATATTGGACTTCCAGATATCCGCCTATCATGAAAGTCATAAAGACTTTTGAAAACTCTTGGATAATTTTCTTTAAATTTAGCGGCCTTTAAGGCCCATTTTGCACATACCCTGCATCGAATATACAGGGATGAGCTTAAAGCTTATTTTAGGGATTTCGTCCACTTGAATGCAGATAGAATAAGAAAACAGAAAACGTAATTATTTAATCCCATCAACCGTTATTTTTCCATGGAAAATACTCTCGGGAATAAGCAGACAGCTTTGCGAGTCTTTTTGCCTTGAGCTCATCATTATGGCCACTACTTTTCCTGTTTGGAGGGAACCTTGATCCAGGATAGTCGAAGATAGATCTTGGGAATTAGTAAAGAGCTGAGACACATCACAAGCTACTGTACACTATGACACGTTGACATAGCAGATGACCTAAATCCATAAGGGGACTTAAGCCGTAGCAACTTATGGGCGAAAGGGAGTACTCATAACCGCAATGAACTCACCGTTTAGCAGAAAGTTGACAGAAAGTTTTAGAGGCCATTATTATCTGAGCATATAATTCCGTCGAAGTTGTCAGCTGGAGATTATCTGACATTGCGTCCTTTTCTGACAACAACTGAATAACAGGACTTTTCGAAACTAGCTGAGAACAAATTTGGAGATATTCTGCGACGCGAATTAAGAAGCTTATATATGTTATATATGTTATTGGAAACAAGTACTTAGCTGGGTCACAACATGCGTACATGAGAGGTGATCATACTTCATTCTTGTTTAGAGTGTGCAGAAGAAATGTGGCAACAGCATGAGGAATCCACAAACTAGTAAACTTTTTTGAATATTCAGGGGGTTTTCAGCAACGTGAGCATCAACGATAGTCTTGTTTAAGAATCAACCGCGTGGTTGACTTGAACATTTCGAGGTCGCTCACGGAATTGAGGAATCCTTGGGGACATAAGTAATGTATTATTTGTACTCACTACTCTATCTAACCTTAAGTATATAAAGGAATACTAATTACACTATAATCCCTAATAGCATATAATTATGCTTAAATAATTAAAACAGGAAGCTGAATACTAAATTGAAGCAATAAATCGAATACGTCCACATGATTTATTTACCAGATTTTGCATATTTGATTCTCTTCCTTCATATACCTATACTCGTATACCTGAACGAGGGCACTGTTCAGAGATACTACATATGTACACACATATATATCTTAGTCAGTGGAATGTAATTAAACATTTGTCATATACGAAGTAACTACCACGGAATGGCCGATGGGTTCACTTTATAAGAGCATACTTTCATAATGATTCCGCATAATTCATCGCTTTAATGGAATTTTCCACTCATAATTGAAATTATTTCTGTTATCGCACAGGGTATCGTGTGATACTAAAAAAAAGAAAATCCTTTCGAATTGTATGATTCTTTTTTGCGTAATAAATTTCCCTGTTGTCGCCTTGGTAATAATTCATTTTTAATTAAAGATGGTGGTGATTAAGCGGAATTTCATTACATTGGCTTGAAGCCTTAGGATCTAGCTCTATTGTATTGTACGTGTATAAAAATATAGCTATCCGTAGAATAAATTTAGTTTTGATTTGGAGACTTTATCGTTTTATAGCGGACATTACTCGTAAGTGCAGAAGTCATTTGTGGTAGGTATGTAGGTATTTTATGGTTCATAAATTCCACATACACCCCCGACTATTAATCTACTCGCGAATGTCCTTTAAGGTGGGGTGTGCGTCTTGTGCATGCAAAATGGAGGATTGACTGTTTCGCGGGCTGGTTGTAGGTACTTGAAATGTCTCCATTTGAAATGTCGTAAGTTTATTAGAAAAAGTCACATTCCCAGATAGTGGTACTGAGATATTACTAATAGACAGTCTGTTGAATGGTTAATAGCGGGTCGATTGTGCCTTTAAGAGAAACATAAGAAAGTCTTAGAATTTTGCATATCTCCAGTCTGACAGAGTCTATAATAAATGAAGCTCAATAATTTTTAGCTAAATCTATTCCCAACTAAATGAGATCCATTTGCTATTACAAATCTAAACAAATAATGTGTGACTTTGTTGATTTTCTGCTCTGGGTAGTTTCAAAAGTTTAAAGTTTTAAGTTTTCAACTAATAATCTACAATAACAAGGTATTTGATTTGGTAATCATCCAAACAGGCCATTACAAATTGAAACTTCAATCCAGACGCTCTAGAGATACACTTAAGTCTTATTTTGAAAGCATTTTTAATGAAAATATAACCGTCTACAGCATTGAAGACCTGTTATCCTTAAATCCATTTGTTTTGTTTAACGAGTCACGAAATTGTCACGCAACTGGAAAAAGGGATAAGAAAATTAAAAGCCTAAACGAGCACAATTTAACATGCACACATGAAAGAATAACAAAACGGGGAACAAAAATGGAAGAAAAAAAAAAAACAGCAAGACGCCCTTAAACAGCGAGACACCAAACCCTTTTAACCGCATTAACATGAACACTTTGACCACCTTTCGACATATGCTCTGCTCAACTTGATGCCATTTGCATTAATCGCCTTAACTCCAAAGGCAAAGAGTCAAAGAAAAAATCAGAAAAAAAACAGAGAAATCCAAAGCAAAACATTGACAATAGCACGCATCGTCTGAGGCTTTGAAAGCTGCCAATGGATTTAACTCTGGCCAGATACAAATGAATTTTCTGTATTCTCTGTCATGTGACCTATCAACTCCTTAGCTACGCTTAATAATGGCATAAAATAGTAAAAAATGGTAAAACATAGGTAAAGACGGTTATATTCATTACGTACTTCCTATACGGTAGCATAAAAAAGCACCCCTGTGAATTTTAGCCATAAAAAGAGGTACATGCCGTTATTTATGATAGTTTTGCAACCGACGACAGGGTGCGCCTTATTAATACATATCGTTTTCATACGGGGCGACAACATTATGGCATGTGCTGAGAGACGATGAAATGATGTCATAATTAGAATGGTTAGCGTGTGCACACGTGAGATTTATTTGGATTCATTTACATTTGCGTGGTAAAATAGAAAAGTTATTGGGATGCCGCGGTGCGGATATGTTGGATAATTTAAAGCTAATAAATAGTTTAATTAGAGGAGGCGCCAGGAATATTTTGATACGATTTGACAGTATCATAGGAGGTAGTTCCTCGAAGTTGAAGTTGAATATTCGACGTATGTATACATATTTGTGTTTATTTCTAAGCATATATCGCTGAATAAATCTTGTATATCGTCCTTAAATCATGCATAGATCATACATACGAGTATGTTACTCAAATAACTTTTTTTCTTAAATAAAACATGTGCTTCCGTTGCTTCCGAGCTTGTGCTCGTAGGGTTTGGGTTTTGCAAAACATCTTCTTTGTATTCCAGGATAAGGCTTTGATGCACATTAGTCTTTTTTTAATCTAAAAAAGAGTAATAAATGATATTTTTCGTTCAATCTGTGAATTCTTGCTGTTGAAAGAGTTTATTACGTAGGTTGTGGAGATTAAATTCAATACTTGTGCCTAAAATCAGAGCCGACTAGTGAAAACTAGGGACGGAAAATAATAATTATTTTCAAAATGCGCCATAAAAAAATCACATATATACATAAGTATGTACATAGGTAAACTCCTGTGTCTCATTTTAGCATGATTCTGTTTATATATTTAAAAATGTATCATAACTATTATATTATATATTATATTTAAAAATGTATCATATAATTACTTTCTGAAAATCAATCAGATTTTTATTTCTTCGAATAAAAAGATAAGATCAGATTATAATTTCTATTTTTAAAAATCGGAGATACAAATCAGATCACTATTTTTATTGCTTTGAATTAAAGATACAAATCAGATTTTCTGAGATCAGATATAGAAATGTATGGTACTCGACATCACACCTATGGTTAGGTCATTAAACGAGGGGCTGCTGATAAGTTTGCGGACTGAGATACTCAACAACGAGTCATCTTCTCATTAGTGATAGCACTAATGCGGCACTCTTTAGCAGTATAAATATCACCTCGTTTCAATAATAATCTCATTTTGTTATTATGTGTGGTAGGATAAACATCGTCATGTCAGCCGAAATTGGAAATTCTCGCAATTTTGAGCACCACGCCGTGATAAATTACCTCGTGAAAAAAGAAAAATCACCTAAAGAAATTTTCGAGGACATCGACTCTTCAGGATTCTGGACCTTCGTATACCATGGTAAAAAAATAGGTTCGCTTATTTCAACAAGGGCGAAAGAGCTGTGAAGACAACCCTCGCCCAGGGCATCCTGTGTCAGTGGTCACTGAAGAAAACGTCGGAAAAATTTAATAAATAGTTCTGGCCGACTGAAGAATAAAATTGTGGCAGATAACGGACGAGTTGCATATTAGCAAAGAACGGATTGAAGAAATTTTGCACGAGCATTTAAACATGAAAAAAAATTGTGCGAGCTGGGTACCGAAAACGCTCACACCGTACGACAAGCAACGACGACTCGAGTGCTGCAAAGATTTTTTGGAATTAGCCGGGGACAATTTCGACCAAATTTGCAACCGAATCGTAACTGTAGATAAGACTTGGGTTCGCCAATACGATCCGGAGTCCAAACAAGAGTCTATGCAGTGGATTGAAAAAGGGGAGATGCCGCCGTAGAAATGCAAGGTGGAAAAGTCGGCTCGAAGCTTATGGCGACTGTTTTTTTGGGATAGCAAAGGTGTTTTGCTGATAGATAACCTGCCAAAGGGGACCACGACGAATGGTTAATATTACGCAAATTTATTGACTCAGGCACGTGAAGCGGTCGTACAGAAGCGACGTGGGAAACTTTTTTTTATAATTTGCTCGCGTCAAAGGGGATATGAATACCCTTATATTAATTTAGAATGCAGGCATTTTGTGGAAAGGGGAAGAGTTTGAAACTCAGGTGGTATTAAGTTTTAGTGAACTCCAAGGGTGGCGTCCAGATAATTGGGGAGTATTTTTGTTTTGCTGTTATTGTCGTTGCTTATGATTCACAGTATTTTTTTCCGTCCTCCTGATGTCATCATCACGATCAAGTTGCATTTTAGCCATATGACCACCCTACTGCCGCTGTTATGCCTTCGTAGTAGAGTTGACATAAGCTTTCGCAATTGATCGACCTTTTTATTTATTTCATGTGAAGTAAATATATTCTTGACATTAGGATTCGAACCGTGAACCTGCAGCATGGTCCCGAGCGACTTTTTCCTTTTTTCTAATTTGAAAAAGGAATTACGAGGCCGGAGATTTGCAGATGAGAATGAGATCAAGGCGGTCGGAAAGTCATTTTGAAGGCAAAGAAAAAGAATATAAATTAAGGCACTTTTTGTATGCCCGATGTGAGAAATGCATTTAATAAGTTTAAACACAAATTAGATTCGAATACATTTTTGATTTTTTTTTTTTCTGTACTAAAAGTAAATAAATGAATATCTTTGCTAATAAAATATGAAAATGCTTCTGTCTTTGCTAAAAACTAGTCTTTGCTAAAAAAAACTAATTTCTTTATCTAAATATTTAAAAGTTTTCACTGAAAAACCAAAAAATTAAAAGAATAAAATTAATGCTATGTTGTTAGTGTACTTCGTAGGATCATAGAGGCTCCGTTCGTCCCGGTGAACTCAGTATTTCCGTTGAATGCTTTGTAAATTTTCCCATGTCATGCATCTCTTTGAACATATTTCACAAGTACACGAAAGAAGTTTGAACCCAACAAAACAAAAATCGTTTCATGCTGACCTAAAAATATGGCCGTTTCCTATTGTCATCGACTGAATTACAGTAAAAAAAAAAAAGGAGAAAAAACTACAGCAATAATATCCCGCCCCTGTGCTGTGCAGGGTGCACACAACCGTACCATAGGATATTTCTGTCAAAGAATGTCAGACCAAACCATGGTGTCGAAAGCCTTCTCGAAGTCGATGTACCTTGGTTCATGGTTCAAATGGGAACCTCCAAGATTAACAAAATACATATGATTCGCCTTAAATGATCTTCCATACTTTTGTCTAATCTCTACATCTTGGAAATTCTAAATTGTTAATCAAAAGCCTCTGTTCGAACGTATTACAAAGTGCCAAATAATAGTCCCACCGATTCACTGAAATCAATCCCAATTCCACACCAATTTCATATTTATGGAGACATTTTCTTTCCACCCAATCTATTTTAATTATTCAACTTGAAAGAAGATTTCCTATTCCCATTTATGCAACTATTCAAACATCAATGATAACATTCACCCTAACCTTCCATACCAAACAGTAGCCGCCTATCATCATCATCATCATCGTCCTCGTTGTAGAATTAGTGTTCGTCGTTTTGGGTGTGCGCTTCGAGCAAGGGCACTTACCCGTTAAAACTTCATCAGAAACGCCAGACATAAATCATATTTAACCCCCCAGCAGCAGCCACCACACACACATTTCGATTCCACTATCAACGAATAATGACGAAGTCGAAGCAGGGATTTCGTCGGTCGTCGCAGACGCAGACTCATACAAAAATAAACGACGAGCAGAGAGATACCCCATATGCATCATTGAGTGCATACAAATTTCCACTATTCCTCATTCGATGGGTATGCATCCGTAGGATTGCTAATTACATATTCAGCACCTGTTCCCTCTTGTCAGCGCGGCTTAAATACTTGTCCGTCAAGGTGAAATCGGATACGACGAGGAACAACAGCAAACGTTAGAGACAACCTTTAAACCGGTCTTTGGGTTCTGTGTGATTAAATTGTTTGTTTTATAATCGTTTCGTGTTCCTATCGATGAAGAGGGAGAGAACAAGTTCTTTTGTCTTTGTGGATTTAATAATGAGTCAGCGCCTTCCAGAAGAAGTCACACACAGCTGGGTTCCTATTGAAGAGTTATTTCCCTGTGTCTGGTTGTGGAGGTGCTTCCTTCTCTGATCTGTGTTGAATGGGAAGAATTGAAATGCACTCCACGAAATGGGAAGACTTGACTTGGCTGCTATGACTAATTTAGGAAATGGAGTTGTTGGTGTAAATGAGGATCTGGATTTATGTGATTGTCGCTTTGCGTTCAATTGGGATTTTAGCATAAACTTTGTGTGTTTCTTGTATAATAGGATCAGGGGGTTGGCTGCATTCTCAATCCTAAGTTTAAGTCTAAACGTTGCTCAAACCAAATCAGGATCTGTATTTATGTGGTTACTCAGTGGCTTCAATTGGAATAATAGCATCTTACTATCAGGTTTTCATCTCTAATAGATTGGCATAGAAGTTGTAAACAAATTTGCCAATCCTGGCATGTAAGTCTAAACCTGGGTTAAACTTGATTAGGGTCAGGATTAGCAAATCAAGTAAATTAGATCCTGTAGTCTGAAATCGCAAAATCTCTTCAGATTATCAATCTGAGCTTTTAATCTAATTCGCTTTTTCTTTTCTCTATTTCTAGGCCCATGTAGTGGCAGCATTCGAGCAGAGTCTATCCAATATGACTTCACGCCTGCATCAACTAACCGCAACGGCAGAACGAAAAGATGGCGAACTAACCGACATGCGTCAAACGATCGAACTCCTTCGAAAGCAGTCGATTCAGGCGGGACTAACCACAGCTCATATGCAGAGTATGGGCGTCCAAACAACCACCAACCAAATGTGTCCGAATGGAGTCGTTGGAGATCCGTTATTTCCTGGCAGTAAAGCACCAGTACCGCTGCCAAATCTTCACCCTAGAGTTCAGTCAGCGACAAATGGCAGCAATTCTGGGATTCCCGGTATGCAGCGCCACCATAGCTCAGATTCCATGTGTTCACTGAATTCGATCAGCTCGGGTTGCTCGGCGCAGGACAAGAAAAAGAAAAAGGGATGGCTGCGAAGCTCTTTCACCAAAGCATTCTCACGTAATGCCAAAATATCCAAGACAAATCGTCACATCGCTGGTGCACATGGTCTCGGTAATCCTGATCAACAATCAACTGGAAGCAATCAGTCACATCATCATCATCACCATCACCATGGTCATCATCAGCAGCATCAGATGAATGGACCTGGGTCCAATGAATCGGCCACACATGCGGCAGCACAACCTCCATCATCACCAACCAAAAACAGTCCTCAGAAGACGGTCACTCTGATTGAGAACGCCAAACCGATAGACGCTATTGACCACGATGAGCATCAGGTGGTCGAGGACCTCAAAAAACAACTCCGAGAGAAAGATCTAGTATTAACTGACATTCGACTAGAGGCTTTGAGTTCAGCTTCACAGCTGGAGAGTCTGAAAGACACGGTTATGAAAATGCGAGCTGAGATGATAAGTCTCAAGCAGAACAATGAAAGACTGCAGAAGCTTGTGACCAGCCGTTCTCTGGCGGGGAGTGAAGCATCGTTGGGTAACGCCATCAGTCCGAGCGGGTCTATAGGGGAATCAAGACGCTACAGCTTGGCGGATGGTAACTCTCGGCCACCAATGGAATTGCCAAAGAGACTAGAAGAAGAAGTCGAAGAAGAGAACATTCCACCAGCTCCAGCACCAGAGCCCCCACCTCCACCACTAAGTCCGACAACCCACATTGATTTAACACCACCACCACCTGCCATCGAACCGATTCCAAGTCCCGCACATTTACCAACCGGCGTTGAGGACGTTCCCGACATCACCGATGGCAAGAAGCTCGCCATCGCGTGCTATCTGGGCCAGCCAGAGTCATTCCCGAAGTACTACGAGGAGATTCTGGAAACGGATGACTTTTATCGCAAGGGCGAAAATGGTGAGTGCAGTGAGAATGACTTCGAAGAGAGAAAGTCCTTTCCCAGCGCCACGTTGAATGAGTTTGTGATCGCTTACACGTATATTTCGGGAAAGACTACGTGGCAAAATCTGGATTACATTGTTAGGAAAACGTTTAAGGATTACGTTTCGAGGATTGATCCTGGCACAAATTTAGGTCTGAACACAGACTCGATAACGTCTTACCACTTGGGAGAGGCAAAACGTGGTCCTGAGATGGGATTCCCTGAGCTGCTGCCATGCGGGTATATAGTGGGGAATGTCCGGTCGTTGTATATCTGCCTGCAGGGTGTGGGAAGCCTGGCGTTTGACAGCTTGATTCCTAGAAGTATAGTGCATCGTTATATCAGTCTTCTCACCGAACACCGGCGGTTGATTCTGTGCGGTCCCAGCGGAACGGGTAAATCTTATCTGGCAAGACGATTGGCTGAGTTTTTGGTTGCTCGATCAGCCAGGGGAAATCCTTCAGAGGCTATTGCAACTTTTAAGTATGTTAACAGTTTTTCTCTTTCTAGTGATCTATTTTAAATGCCTTCTCTTCTAGTGTTGACCACAAATCCTCCAAGGAGCTTCGACAATACCTCGGCCATATAGCCGAGCAAGCGTCCATTGCAAATGGAGCTGCCGACCTACCATCTGTGATCATTTTAGACAATTTACATCATGCCTCCGCTCTGGGCGACGTCTTTTCGTGTCTGCTGAGTGCTGGTCCAGCTGCAAAATTACCTTGCATAATTGGTACAATGTCGCAGGCAACGTGCAACACCACTAACTTGCAGCTACATCACAACTTTCGTTGGGTAAGTCGTCAATCACATTCTATAAAATTTAAATTTATAGCATATCTGGTACCTAGGTCTTAACGGCAAATCACATGGAACCAGTAAAAGGATTCCTTGGGCGATTCCTTCGCCGTCGTCTTTTCCAGTTGGAACTTCAAACTTTAAACCATCAACCAGAGTTAGCATCTGTTTTGGCATGGCTGCCAACCGTTTGGCAGCATATAAATCGCTTCCTAGAGATTCACAGTTCGTCCGATGTGACGATCGGCCCTAGGCTGTTTCTTTCGTGTCCACTGGATCTCAAAGACTCACAAGTTTGGTTCACCGACATTTGGAACTATCATCTGTCACCGTATCTAGTCGAAGCAGTGCGTGAAGGAGTTCAACTTTATGGACGTCGTGGTGGTGCCTGGAATGATCCGTCCGCTTTTATACGCAATTCATATCCATGGCCATATGGACCCGATTCAGTGCCGCCACTAAGGCAAATCAACGCAGAAGACGTTGGACTGGAAGGAATGCCAGTCAGCAATGGTGATGCTCAAGATCCTCTGGTGAGTTTTATTTTCTATTTTAAGAAATTGTAACAAAAACAAACTGGCCTTTAGTAATAGAAATTTCAAGTCACTGCTAAACTCATGCTCGCCTTTCTTGAAAGAAGTTTATAAAAAGAGGGACTCTCGAGATTCTTTTTTTTATCGTTTATTTAAAGTTTAAGATAAAGTCGAATTTAAAGTCGTTCATTACTAAGGGCCATAGTTTTTATTTTTTTAGCACGTCTATGAAAAAGATTTAACTTTGAACGTTTGAGACAGCACAGATAAGTCTCTTGTATTCCCTTTAAAGACTCTCGAGTCTTCGTTTTTAAAAATGACTTAATTCATTACTACTAATCCTTTCCATTCTTTAGTAAAGTAACAGAAACAAGTGTTTTTATCAAGATACATTTTAAGCATTGCCCTAAAAAGTATCTACATACAGACATAGCAGCTATAGCTCTAGATTTAAGGTTAAAGTTTTCCCAATTTAAACACAAAACTCATTTATAAAGTCCTAAAGTTAATTAACTGAAATTTATTCAAACCTAGATGTACAAGTACGCATGTATTTGATTCTATTTTAAAATAGTCGTCAGGGGAACATAACATAATCGTCCTTGTAGCACCTTCATATACCCAATCTAGTTGAAGGCCTGCTTTAGATTAGCCGGATTAACTCGAAGATTCTTAAAACAAGATAAGGGTGCCTTTCCATATGTCACTGTGACGCTCAACTTCTACTTTCCTTTAACTGACTTACCTTCTTTAGCTTCTCCACTGGTTGATATTGACACAAGGATTGAATTGTACTCGTTAGGTGACAGCATGTCCTTCAACCATTGAATAGTGAATTGATCAGAGCAAGTAATAATTCTGAAACCCTTGATGCATGACAGTTGAACGAAAAATGATATCGGAATTAAATTGTTGAGCAGCGCCTCGTTTCGAGCTTCACAACGTCGAAGGTGCATTGTTTGTCAGTTAGCATTTTCGAAATCCTTGAGTCGCTGGCAAGTTTGAAAGTTTAAGGGTACTAAAGTACGTGAGCTTAGTATGTATTGTTATTATCAAAAGTGACGACAAACTTGGCATGTGCACTTATCGGTGTTAGAGATGCCTGATCTGGCAAATGTGTAATATTCGTCGCACTCCAGGAATCTCCCTTCGTCCTTTCAACCAAATACTTTCCCTATTCTCACCATATCTAAATTTGGTATCTTTGGCGTTACTGCACTCGTCATGCAAACTTTACTGCTCTGATATGACGGTCAGACAGCGTAAAGCCTGAAAGTCACATACAAAAATTAACAAACGAACAAAAATAAGAAACGGAACAGCAGCAAAAATTTAAGTCTCTTGTTCACCGAACGAAATGTAGAAGCCATGTGATTACAACAGCAGGAAGTGACGTGAAAAAATAGGAAAAATATAATCTACACCCTATAACATAAATGATATTAATCTTTATTTCATTTTGCTAGCTTACCTGGAACCCATGAATCAGTTGAACCAATTTGTTCGTCAACTATTCAAAAATGTTTACCACCCTGTATTTACAAAAATGCTAAAAATAAACCACACGCCTGCAACCGAATCTGCGTACTCGCTCATATGCTTCCTACTTTTCACCACTAATTTTCGCTAAACACTAGGTCACCAGGAATTCTTAGAAACAGCAGGCATACCAATTATCTTTGAGAACACCTGCTGGGCATCATCTACTCTGCTCCATACTGGATTGTGTTGATTTTTTTTTTTTCTGTTAATTTTTTGTTTTTGTTTGCTGACGGAATTCGACGTTTCAGGAGGGTCGCTATACCTGCTGTTTTCTGCAAATTTCTGGTGGCCTGGTATTTCACAAAAATTCGTGGTGGAAAGTGGGTATTTTTCATGCGTGGGTGCGAGTGAGCAGATTTTGTGCCGCATCTTCGGTTCTAGATGGGCTAGGAACGTGAAACACAAAACCAACGTTTAAGCTAGAGTGCAGCTTTTTTTCAGCATTTATTTTTTTAATACAGGGAGTTTCGACTTTTTGTTTCGGTGGTGAACGAATTATTAAACGAATGAATTAAAGACCAAGTTTTTGTTAGAGGGTGTAATTTATTTTCAACATAGTTTTGGGTACTGGGTGGTTCGTAATTTTACACGAATGAAACACCTTTTTGGTTAGATAAATTTATTTGAGGCGCATACTTTTGAGTGCAGGATAGATGTGTATTCTGTTTTATGACTAAAATTGTGTAATTTAAAAATAAATTGTTGTTTTGTTAGCTTGGCGTATAGTGGAGTGGAACCAAGCGCAGTTTCTTGTTATTTAGTTAGGGAAAATCTGAACCGATGAGAAAAATCAGTGTTTTAGGTCGTTGTAGGCGTGGAAATTCAATGTTTAGGATACTCCGCTAGGATTTATCTTGCTGCTTCAGATTCTGTAAAAAGAAGGATCAAACAAAATATATGTAGACACAGTTGCAGTTACATCATAATTTTTTAGCTTGTAGATGTTCAGAGTTTCTTGGTCGAATATGGAGCGAGATTCATTGAAGGCTTGTTGGTGTCGGCATGGAGTGGGTGCAATTGCAGTTTGTGGTCATGGTGTGAAGAAAAAAAAACTGTTGGTACTTCGAGTTTATTGATTGGTTCAAATAGCTGAATCGGTGAGGAAAAATGGTGTTGATGAGCTGTGAGTCAGTTTCACTAACAAAAACCGTTGAGGTGTTTCCTATTTAATGCTGAACCTGTAAATAGAATAAAGGCTAGAAAATAAGTATTAAGGCGAAAAAAGAATTCATGACGTTTCAGAAATATATACAGACTACAGAGAAGGACATAATTATTCACACACAGGCATATTCTCTAGTAAAATCGTTAACAAATTAAAAGTAGATCAGATTTATATTTTTTATTTGCATTTATTTATTCATTCAGTTATTGATAGTAAAAAAACTTAAATTGTTTAGCTTAGTCAAAAAAAATAACCAAAAATGTGGGTAACTGACAAAATTATTCACACAGCTACTAATATTTTTACAAAATAAATTCCTCAATACTTTGTGGCCCAGCCGTTTCATTTTAAAACTTCATCCAATCTTTTTGGCATTGAATCACTAGTTTTTTTTTTGTAATTTTTGCCAATCTTGCTGCAGAAGTTGCTTGAATTCATCTTTCCCCGAAATGTTACGCTTTTCCATCCTTTTACCAGGTTCATCCCACAGATGTTCTATAGGATTCATATATGGGGATTTGGGGGGAATTGGAAGAATATGGGGCACAAGGTAAATGATCCACATACGAACTATCTGGGCAGTGTGTTTGGGATCATTATACTGTTGGAAAAATAAACTGGTCCCTTAGATTTAATTTCTGCACACTCTGGTGGAGGTTTTCTTTTAAAACGTTGAGGTAGTCGATCTTGTTCATTGTCCCGTCAATGAACACCAAGTTGCGTACACCCTTTGCCGCCGTACAGCCCCGTACCATAACCCCGTAATGTATATCACCAAGCTATTATTAAAAGATCCTATTATGAATTCATTAAAGTTGGATTGGAGAGATCAAATTTTCATAAAGTTTCCAAAATCAGTAAAACTATTTTGCATGAAGTACTATATTCCTGAAAAATGTAGTCCTACCAATTTTAAGTCAGATCGCATGGTCGTTCAGAAGCTAGTTTTGAAGTTTTGTAGAATTTCTAAATTGCGCAGATGTACAGAAAATGATTTTAAATCTATAGAGGGACGAAAAAAAAATTTCCGAAATCTTTAAGAGCTTGAACTATGTCATTTGTCGAACACATTAAAGAAATCTTTCATCTGGATATAGTACCTCGCTTCGAAAGTAAGATGAAAATATCCCTGTTCGGGGTAATTAGGAAAATGGAATAGGGCCTGTATTGGGGGCTTGATAAATATGTGATAAACCTGTACGATTGTAGTGGGTTGTCGAATTGTCAGTGACTGCCTTATGTGTTCTTGAGCTTATGTGTTCTTCGCTTTGTGTTCTCAGTGAATGAAAGGCGAAATAACTGAGCTAATAAATGAACAAAATCAACGTTTGGTTTTGAGTTGTGTGAGAATTGCCGGCTCAGAAGGGTGTGAAAAGGCGCAAATAGAAAACAATAAAAGGGCTTACTTACATAAGAAATGTGATGCCTCGCAAATTAATAAAAATATCGAAATCAAACTTATTTGTCATCATATATAGTTCTGAAAAGGCTCTATACCATGATTTTAGTCAAGTCTTCAGGTCTCGAATTTAAAATGTTTAATTCGAAAAAAATATTATGATATATCACATATCAAAAGTGACAACGCCATTGTGCTTGAGTTATTGTTTTGCATGACTTGTGTGAAAACCGTTCATATATGTAGCTTAGTTTAGGAGCAAGAAGGTGATGACAGATGGACGGATGGACGCGCTAGCTAGAGCAATAGGGCTACATGGCTTGTATACGAAACCCTAAGAAAAAGAGTAAAGTAGTAAAGGACGAATCTTAGAGTTAGAGAGAACTGAAAAAATCAAACCCGACAAATTCAACAGTCTCCAATAACTCGGCACCGACAACTATGATTATGATAATGACACATAAATGAGGTAAGGGCAGTCTAATCCCTACCGTAAGATCGTTTTTTAAACACATTTCTCTATAATTATAACATGCCTTACATGTACTACCAAATGTCCTTACAACTTACATTGCTTCAATAAACTTCTACCACTTCCAAATACATATTTAAAACTAATCATCATTTCCCTTTTCTTTTTTTCTTTATAGCTCAACATGCTCATGCGACTACAGGAGGCTGCTAATTATTCAGAAAATCAAGAACAAGAATCAGACTGTGCCAGTTTAGATTCAAATATTACACCAGACAGCTCAGCGGGTGCAGAGTAATATGTGTATACATCTCTTATACAATCCCCTAATAAATCATTATCAAATAACTCATCACCACATCTTCCTTCCCCTTCTACACTTACCCCAGTGTTTTCAATCAAAAAACAAAATATACTTTTTGAGATACTTTTTTCTCTGTGTGCATTGGATTAAAAATTAAAATGCTGATGAAAACGTAATTTTTGCAAATAAAAATAGGTAAGAAAAACACAATTTTTAGGGAATTTTTTTTTTCAAAAATAAGCAAAAGCAAAAGGTTTTAACTAAATAAACGGATTTTTATCTTCCCTTCAAAGAGGAAAAGAGGACCAAATTACGATTTAATTAAATATTTTTGAATAAACCAATTAAACCTTTGGCCCTTGCACTGATGCGCAAATTTTCCACACTCTCTGTAGAAGGAAAAATTAAAAGAGGAATTCCGAGAGGAGAACACAACTTTCGCTGTGTTTGTCCTAAAAGTTTGTGCGTTTCTTTTGAAACGCCATTCAAATGAACAGAGTTCTATGGAATAACTTTTGTGCATACTCGTAACAACTTATTTCATTGTTTAAGTTTTGTGTATTTCTTTTTTTATGTTAAGGAGAAATGCACAATCATGTTTTTATTTATATTATTTTCTATTTGAATTCTTTTTTCGAACGAATAAAAAAGTTTTCTTTAACTACTTTCGATATAGAAAATTTTGAATCCTTTTTCCAAATAATGCGAAAGAAGTTTTAAGAAACAATTATTTGCACGTGTTTTTCTAAAGAAAATAGTGGTGAATTTGTTTGGATTAAATTGATGTAGGTTGGAGCAGTTTGCCGACAGGGAATAGATACGAGACTACCTTCTCGCATTGTTCTACTTTAATTGACTCTGGGTGTTGCCCCGATATTCTCTAGGTAAGGGCATGCTGAGACAAGGCTATAAGCTGTGTAATTACCAGGCAGCAAATTGGGTTTATGATCATGCCTTGATGATCTTCATTGAATTACAGACTTAATCGTATTCCCCAAAGCATTTGATGGTTGTGAATTTTGAAGGAAAATTATCTCACATTCATATAGACAGATTTGAACATTTTAATGAGACAGTACGTTTAAAACTGGCTTCAATGTAAAATGGTTGTAAATGAGTGTTCACGAAGCAATGGTCTACGTTCGGCTATAATTCCATAAAAAAAAAAATTAGTACAATGGAAGCAAACACGCGTCTACTAACCTTGCAACTTGCTCTTCTAATGTCAAAGTATTCAGTTCAATCATTCACTGAATAATGCATACAAAAGACTCTATAGGAGTTCGAAAAGATGAGCAGGCTGCAGACCAGATTAGGCTACAACAAAACAATTGATAACTTGATAATTTAGTACTTTCACAGCTATTTTCACTTCTATAAAGGCTTTGGTGCTTAAACCCGTTGTTTGTTGACAGTCGTTTGTCTACATTTATAATGAATACGAGATTCTTCGTCGCAGTTTTTGCTTCTTTTGTTTTGTCAATAATGTCAATATCACAAGGGTAACAAAAATAATTTCCAGGGCGTCTAAACCAGTGGCATTAAAAGATCCTCTAAGACGGACCATGGCCCAAAATTTGGGTATTTCGAATTCGGTCTCATCGAAAACTAAATACTTTTAGATGTCAGAAGTGAAAATTCTTTTCGAATAAATATATCCACAGCGATTAACAGCAGCTTTCCAATAAGTTGTCATAATATAAAAGAAAGCCAATACTGAAAGTCAATCGTTTTTAAGTGTCAAAAGTGGGTCTTTTTTCTTATTTTTTCTAAAAATACATCTTCAGCGATTGACGGCGGATATTAAATTAAAAACAGCAACATATTGTAGCTTATCATTGTGTTTCGTTCCTACATACAGATGATCGATTTCAATAGTATTCTGCTGGGCAACGCTGGCATATTTTCTGGAAATGCGTAAAGAGACAAATTTCAGAAGGAAGCGTATTAGAAGTTGTATCCTTTCTGAATAAGAAAATTTCGTAGAACTCATAGCAAATAATAGCCCCTAACTCTGCTGATACTAAAACTCTAGAAGTTTTGTTCAAACTGAAAGAACTTCAAAAGGAATGATGTGGAACTTTAAGCTCTCCTGCAGGCTACCTTTATACGAAGAATATCAAGTCAACCTATATCGGTTGTAATACGTAAATATATAGCTTCGTTCTAAATTTGGTCTTCGATTCTTGTGAACTTTAACCAAGAAAAGTAGTTCAGATGGATAATATTTTACCATAAATGTCACCAATCATATGATTTTGCAGAATCTAAGAGAATTTTGTCGTTACTTGGCAACTTTTAACACTGATATTTTTTTCTTCGCAATACAGCAACAATTTATAAAAATGAGCATTCACCAAAATTGTGAGAATCCAAGCATAGCTTGTTCCGCTGACTGCTGGAAAGTTCGCAAAGTTGATTATACTTGTAGTTCCCTTGAATATATGATACGCCAAAAAGTTCTAATGATATTTTCTGATTAAATCAAATTCACCATAAAATAAAAAGAAAAACAAAAAATCTTTATAAACAAATTGTTGCACCTCTAGCACTTGTTAAAAAATGCAAATGTGTGTAGTAGTCCCTAAGTAAAATTATAATTTTCTTTGTTTTTGTCATTTTTTATTTGATTCATCACCTCTCTAAAGATTTAGATAAAAATCCGCTTTAGTCTGATATTTCCAATGTAAAAAGCCAAATAAAAGTTAAGTTAAACAAAAAATATTAAAAAAAAACAAATATACAACTTAAAGAAAAAAAAATTAATATTCGTCGCTTATATAACTGTTGCAAACGTAAAAACATTTTTTGATACGACTACACTATATTAAGATCGAAATAAAGAAAACAAAAACATTATACATACATACAAACTAAAAAAATCAAAAGTCTAACTAAAAATAATAATCGATGTAAATAATATATTAACATAAAAAAAGAAAAGCCTAAATAATAAAATAATAAGTTTACTTACTAACAATTATATGTTTTTTATACAATACATATATACATGTAACAATACAAAATAAATATTTATATGATTAACAATAAATCCTCTGTAAACACAAAAAAAAATGTAATTAGTAATTTCATGCTATAAACAATATTTGCCAAGTAAAGAATTTTCCTTATTTATATAAAAAAAAAACAGCAAAAAATAAACAATAGCTAAATAATATTGAGTAGCCCCCAAAATGGAACATTTAAAAGCGCAGACATTATATTTATGTAATTCCTTTAATAATATACATTATATATATTTTTCTTAATTTTGCCGAAACAACTATTACTGCAGAAACAATATTACAATAATAAATTTAAATTAAACAAACAAAAGATATTTTATTCGTAGGACGTACATTTATAGTTATTATTGAATTTGATTGATATTGATTATTATTACATATTTAATAAAAATAAAATCAAATAAATAAAAAGGAAATAAAAAATTAAAATATAATGAAACAAAATTGAACATGCTGTTTTTGTTCCTTTCTCGTTTATCAAGTCAAAAGTATGGGAGATAACTGAGAACAGTTCAGAAAGCTGAAGATTTGTTGGTTTCGGATTTCAAAAGTTCCTATTGGCCAACATATTTTGTAACGGATGAGCAATCTGCTGGTTTCTTTTTAAATTACATGTTATTTTGACACTGACAGCTCTTTCGCGCTACGGCATGAATCGATTTACGCATGAATAACGTTTACGTAACGAATATTGAAAACTTATTTCCAAAGTGAGTGCTGTGTCGAGATGTGGTCGAAATAATGCACCAATTGTGCCTGCGCACGCAAATTTGTGAAGAAAGTCCGGTTTTTTGTTTGGCCAGAAACTGAGGGAATGAACTTGGACGATCGTCCATCTGGTAACAGTAAGACGGCGTTACGTGCCATACAAGCCACTCAACAATCGATCTTTTCAATAATCGTGTAATCAGTCATTTTGGTGAATCGTGTAATCAGTAATTTTGGTGATGTTGCTTGGCCTCCGCGGAGCTGGGATTTGACGACTTTAGATTTTTTTTGTGACGTGCCGTGAAATAGAGCCCCGAACCATCGAAAATATACTGCAAAATTGGGTTAAGAGGATAGGCTAGTCAGCCGCGGCAGCCATTCAAATGAAATTGTTTTCCATAAATAATCGGATAAATTCAATAAAGCAAACATTTTCGAAAAATATTAAATGATTTTTTTTCTTTTATGTAGCAATTTTAAAAAGAAATCAACAGATGGCACACTCTTCATTTGTTCCTTGACCGTTTGTCAACCCGTCACCCTGACTATGAGAGTATACTATGTTATACAATGGAACGTACTCGTATTCGCGAGCAGAAATGTTATGTATACTATACTGTAAAAGTAATGACACTTAAGCTTCAAAAATATCGAATGGAGGGAAGTTTTGATACTGGTAACGTAGCGAAAGAAAAGTATGGATATTGTATGAAATATCAATATGGGATGATCCAATTGGGATCTCGTTCCTATTGCGGAGTGTGCCAATTAGGAGGTTTAACTCAAATTCAAATTTAGCCGAGGAATAGCAGTTTACCTACTCTCTCATGCAGAAGGGGAAGACTGCCTTCATGTCATCTCAAACTTGGAGCAAATATTATTTCAATGGTGGCATAGGTTTTTTTTTTTTATATACAGAAATAAATCTTGTTCGGTTTTCTTGGAGAAACAGCCTTTTTTTTTGATTTCTATTTACCATGCACAATCTCTATATACTTACTTTTCCTTTACTTTAGATGACGCTACAGTCCGGGATGGACCAGAGCCTCAATCAACAAGTGTCTTCAGCCAGCTCAATCTTGTTTGCCTCCAGTTTTGCACACGAAGTTGGTTGAGGTTCCTTTCCACATGTGTGCGCCACCTTATGTGAGGTCTTCATTTACCACGTTGTCCCTCCGGGATGGATTCGAAAACTTTCCGTTGGATCTAAGCTTAGATGTTGCTATCGTGCGCGATCACTGAGGAGGAGATTCAAGGTTCGAATCAATAAACAAAAAGTTTTCCCACGGTTCCACCTGACAAACATCCGACAGTAAAATTGTCATGAGAAGCTTCTCTCAATCCAAAAAAATGTTCTTCGGAAACGGGGTCAAACTGTATGTCCCAACCATTTATGCTGCGCACAGTACGAGTTGCTGCGGGAAACTAGGTCTGGCCCTGTATGGGCTGATAGCGCCAATATAATTATTATTGCTTCATATCACTTTGGTCGGGTGGATGGAACTGTTGATCTTCATCGTTGAATGAAACATTTTGCCTGACAGCGAAGCTTTGGTCATCACCGTCATTTAACAGTAGAAACGTTCGGTTTATTGAACATATTGATGCCAATCAAACGAAAATGAAAATAATAATTTCTATGAATTTAGCACAGAAAACATAATGGAGAAGGGAAATATTCAGGGAATCCTAAAGAAAATCGAAAAAGAAGAAAAAGATGATGAATATGAAGACGAATACCGTTGATGTAGATGATAATGCAGGTAGAAACCAACTCTATGAAAAAGGTGTGGACAAAAAAAAAACCCAAATAATTTTAAAGAGCTATGAACTCACCTGATGCTAATGGGTGGACTGTAGCTATGAAGGAAGACTATCGCTGTCTTATGGAAAATAAAACTTGGGCTTTGTGCGAACTTCCAGTGAATCGAAAAGCTATAGGCTCTAGGTGGGTCTTCAAGTCAAAATACAAGCCAGGTGGAACGATTGAGAGACGAAAAGCGAGACTCGTCGCTAAAGGCTATAGTCAGAAGTTTGGCATCGACTATGTTGAAACTTTATTTGCCGGTTATACGACAAAGTTCACTTCGACTTATTTTTTAATAGCAAGCTTAACGAGGTGATATTTATGAATGAACCTGAGGGTTTTATGAACTGTGACCACCCGCAAAAAGTATGTCGTTTAAATAAGGCGCTTTGTGGGCTTAAGTAGGCGAGTAGGCAGTGGCACGCAATTTTAAATGAAAAACTCGAGGGTTTGACCTTATCACAATCGAACTATGATCATTGCGTTTATTTTAAAATCAATGAAGAAGAAACTACTGTTATAGGAATATATGTGGGTGATATCATAACACCTTCCAATTTCAAATCAAGAATTAAGCTGATCAATTTTCTGAGAATTTTGATGTAAGAAATCTTGGACATCCTTTTCTTTGCGCAGGACTTGAGATCAGAAGAAAAAATCAAACCTTATCTATTATGAAACGCGATAATATAATTTCCAAAACGCTAAATCAAATTTTATCTCCAAGCTGGTCAAGATACAGAAGTAAAAGGAGTTAATATCAATCTGTCGCTGTCATCTGTCGTACGCAATTCGGTCCGTAATGGCAATCGACGCAAAGCTCAAATGGAAGTCGCGAGAGGCGTGAAAAAGCAACATAAAGAACTCAAACACGAATAAAGAGAAACGTGATGGCTATTTGGAAAAAATTCCAAGTTCGATATTGAGAATAAGCTGCTCTTATACAAGCAAGTGCTGAAACTGGTGTGGACTTATGATATACAACTTTTGGGTTATACCAAGAAAACTAATGCCAATATTTTACAAACTTTCGAAAATCAAGTACTAAGAGAAATTTTCCAAACGACGATATCCCAGAGATAAAACCAGAGATGAAACCAAAAACATCACGCTAAAGTACAAAATTTGGTTAAAGGGACATATTTATAATACAGTACTACAAATTCTGAATGAGCGAAATTTATTGCGCCGTCTACAAATATATATAACATAATAACATGAGTCCTGCATTACATTGTGTGCTGTCACACAAAGATAGGTTAAGAGACTAGGTCTCTAAGGACTTTTAAATATAAATTAATGTTGAATGATGATGATGAATTGTATTATAATATCAAAACTATGTAGTGCAAGAGTACAGAATCGTATAAATTGGGCATGTTGAATAATATGTCGGCTTATTTAACGGAACATTATATATAGGTCCTAACCGGAGGTAATAGTTAAAAAAAAAAATTAATAAGATCGAAGTTTCTCCAACGTAAAAGAAAGAGAGTCGAAAAGGGATCTATTACAATTGTGGTCTAGGTCAATATCTCTCTCTTTCTTTTATGTTATGACCAACATCGTTAAAATTTTTAATGATTACCCTACTGCCATATATTTTCCATCCCACATCGTCTACAGTCTACACGCTTTCCAGTAAATGAGGGCGACACCGTAAACCTCCGCCAACAACCTCGAAGCGTTAACAATTCCCAAGCAGCTACCACCGGCATTGTCTACCTGTTTAGATAGAAATAACATAAAAAAGGATGAACCAGGATAGCGGATTCGTCCGACTCGCGCACACGTAAAACACGGTCAAAAGTGCAATTTGTCGCAATAATTCCCAGTATGGAACCGCTTTCGAAATTGCACTACACCAGTAGATACCGATCACGATGCGAATATTAAAATCGCGCTCTCACTTCAGCCACAAACTACAATGCCAAACCGCGCGCGCGTTGACGACGCCGATAATGATGATGACTACGATCATTCCCGCCGTGCTGTATTGCACCCAGTGCTTAGAGGTGCATCACGTTTCATACGAAAACGACTACCACCGCGCGAGCGTAACAAAAAGGCGAAAAACTGGTCAACTTGGTTGGTTTTCTGCTGACTCCTGCTGCTCCTCCGCTGAGAACTCGCGCGCATCTGCATCTCTGGCAACCAGGAAGGCCGCGATGGGTGCATTGTTGTTATCAAGAGTGTTGTTTTGTGATTCTTATGTGTTCTGTTGGAAATGACCGCACGCGCAATCTCAACTATATACTATAGAAGTGTTGGATAGACTTTAATTTACACCTCATGCGGGGTAATCAACGCATCAAAGTGGCGCTGATCGTAAATCAATCGACCGATCGGTGTGGCTGATTGTGCCCCTGGGTGCGTTCAATAGTAAAATTGAACTTGATTTCGGGCTTAAAGATGTTATCGCGAAGCGTAGATGAGCGGGTGACTGGTTTTATAGCCGTTGACTCCTCACAGAGGTTATCGTGACTGTGTTCGCAAATTGAACTACTGAAAATGGATTTTGGATACAAATCTACCTACTGACCATCTAAAATAGAGAAAGGGGACGCAAGTAATTGCGGATTCTAGTCGATGCTTGTCAGACCATTAGGAAGTACATATACTATGTGTTTCCAAGTGTGAACATCGTTTTTGGTTTCCCATTTTTAGAAGTGCTGGACTCAACCACGAGTACTGAATCTCTTCTTCTCGTTAGACACCACGATAAGAGCATGCTAATGAGTTCCGAGACGAGTGCTGCAAACACTAGGAATATATCGCCGCTGTGTCTCGTTCTTGTTGTCACATTGTCGTCGTGGTCGTCGTGCATGTAGTGTACCTCAATATCATCGATTGAATGCAAATTAAATGATCTTCTAGGGCATTGTCGAGAAGCAACAATAGATGTTCCTCTTTTCTTTTGAAGCGAAAATCTATTCATTAATGAATAGTTGTTTATTGGCGGAGGATACATATCGCCGTGTCATGAACGTTGGAATACATATTTTAGTACAGTTTCCTGCAAAGCATGACAATGATGTTAGTTCATGACGTTGTTGTGGGTGACTCGTTTGGATATGAATGGGTGAATCGTATTCTGAGCTGCTAAATAGAACAGGAGAATATCAAATGGATTGGCGGTTATATTTGTTTTAAATTTAAATTTTAGGCAATAAAGATGGAGCCGTGCCAATTACCCATCTATATAATAGCAATCCACTTTAATGAAGAACCAACTTCTCTAACCCCATTGGAACGTAAAATTTCGCCAAAGAAACTCACCAGAGTGAATGATATAACCCTGAGGAACCATAAACAAACAGACGGACAAAGACTACAATGTACCTACAGCTATCATACTTGGTATAGGTATTTGACTTTTCTCTGACCATATTGAGTTGGGCACGCCACAAAGCAATTTTCAGAGAAAAACTCCTCCCAACAACAATTGCCCGTTAGATTATCTCTATCGTTTCGGTTCCGTGGAAAGCAATTTACGATCATATCACACGGAATAAGGCACCCAGGAGGCTTTACGTGGCATGCAACTATACGAAATAATACTCGCTGCAGTGATCATCAGCGGCCAGGTCATCAACGTATAATAGTTGCTAGATAACATGGTCGGAAATCGTTTGGTGCCATTGGACACTGGACTGACTTGGCCAACAGAATTAATTATACTCTTCTTCGCCAGTGCCACCTTGGAAGTCGTGTACTGTTGCATTAAATTGGTATTGCACTTTGATAACCTTCATGAGAATCCATCAAAATAGTTGCTAAAGGCGGCGTTACTGCTTCATTTATATAAACTCTCAAGCGATTTGCCCATTAATCTTTCAATTAGTGGAGCTCTAACTCAAACATGAATCCCAAGTGAGATTGCACAGAGTGGACCACAGAGTTTATGACTTATTTTGATAGATTTTTGAGGAACTGATAAGATGGACGTTTTAATTATAACCATAGTGGGACTAAAAACAGACGAAGTGAATGCGTGTTGGAGATTTAATGAAGATTTTAATGAATTTCTTCCATGACAATAACTTTTCACTAAGAAATGAAATGAAAGAGGGATGGCCTTGGTTTATGGACACCACCCATGGAATAGAATAAACCAGCCAACACGTGGTTTATATGTAAAATATGTTTGGAAATAAGAGTCGATTTGCTTGTCGCTATCAATACATCGTAAATAATGGTGAATAGCATCAACAATGGAGCTCTTAGAGAAGAATTAAGAGCAATTTCAAAAATATGACGTTGAAGTTGTGTTAGGTGGCATTAGCGGCGACAAAATGGAAACAAGCCTACACGACACAACCTCCAGAAAAAGTAAAAAAAAAAACTCAGACTAATTAACTTTGCAGTGGGTCATGGTAGTGGAGGCCAACGTGGCATTCAGCTTATCAACACGCCTTCAAACAAATGAATCACCTTGCGTGGACTAATTTTCGGGCGTTTCGTGGTGCTAACGTTTCGGTATTATTGTCACTGATTCGATGACGTACTTCATTAAGTGATTCCGGCAGCGAGGAAAATGTATGCTATGTTACACTGCACTCACTCTATTCGTACTTCAGATATTATTACTTTCTCACATACGAACGATTCTAATCGAATGCAGCACACTGTTCATAACGCCAAAAGTACCGATGAAAGGTAATCGCTTCTGACTGTTCCAGCGAAGGTATGAGAATAGTCAACGATATCAGATGCAGAAACGTCATTGTAGTGAAGTTTAAAGTAGAAGGAGTGCAGTCGGAAAGCTTTGTCAGAAAATTTCCCCATCGCGGCCTCGAAGTTCTCGAGAAGTGAGCAACTACAAGAGCGAGAGATAACTGGCAATACTCATGCCATTAAGTCGGCCTCTGTTATATAGAGATTCAGTTTCAGGACAGGCAGACTAATGTTCAAATTATCATTAGTGGAAATGAAATGAATGTAGACGAACTAGCTATATTCGATTCAAGGCGCTGTGCATCACTATCGGAAATGGAATAAATGTAGACGAACTAGCTAGAATCGGTTCACAGGGGTCCAAGCTCCATTGTTATATTCAAAATCGAAGATTGGAGGCATAAACATTGCAAAAAACAGATGATTCAACAGCAGTTGAAACTCACCTTTGGCCACAGTAAGTTTGTGGGCCGGCCAGGCGCCGGACACGTTCTGCTACCTTTCCACCAATGCTCATCTGCGCTGTATTGTCGAACAACAGCCGTTGACTTAAGCGAATAGTGAGATCATAGTGGTGAATGAAGTCTGCACCAATGATTGCTTGCGTAGTGAAAGACAACGAAGTTCTCGGCGAAGACCCAGGTCCACTCCGCTGGGATGGTGGCACCGTTAGCGGTTAACAAGCTCACAGTAGTGAGTCCTTTAACGCAGGCGTATTCTTTTGATAAGACAGACAAATCTGCACCCTTGTCGATTAGGAAGTTGATGTCGTTCATTGCATTCATTTTGCTCAACGTATTTGATGAGCCGTTTTTTTTCAACCAGCCTGGTTTGACTTGTCGAACGGCGGTGTGACTGGGATCGATTTCTCGCTTGATCACCACGTTTAACTGGGATCGATTTCTCGCTGCTTGATTACCACGTTTGATAGTGTTCTCATTATGGCGCCATCATATCGACCAGAAGACAGGTGCCTCATGTGCACTAGTATGACTGTAGGCTTTCTTTCTTCGGTGTCTTCTCCTAGTTGCGTCTCCGGGGTCCGTCTAAAATTGTTAACGAGTCGCACCTTAAATGCCGTAAATTTGTTTGCCGATGGTGGGTTAGTCGCTATCTCCTCAACTGCCCTTAGCACCTCACCTCCTAGGCTGACCAACAAGTATGCATAGCGTTTTGCGTCGTTGTTGATAACACTTATTTGGAACGCCATTTCAACCTGAGACAACCACAACTGAGGGTATAGAGCATTAAATAGAGGCAATTGGAGTCATTGAATGAGATGTCTTGGGCCTTTAAAATCAGCCGTTGAAGTGTGAGGGAGAAAATCAACAGTCGGTGGTGCTGTTTGTGGAATACGAATTGCGACATTAGCTGCAGGTGTTAACGTTGGTTGGCCATGCTGGGTGGATAACTGGCTCAAAGGATCATGTTGTCTTACTCTTGGACATGCTCTTCAAATTGTGCGGGTGACTTACTTTGATTACGTTCCTCCTTAAGCATGCGAACAACAGTACGAGTAGAATAACATCAGAAGCGGGTAACTTGGGTTTTGTTTATCAATGATAATAATACAAAGAATAACCTGACCACCTACACTTTGGCCAAAGCATTACGATGTAGAACTACTCGTATGCATAACTTTGAAAGAGTACAGAAATTGTTCTGTCGACGTGTTAAAGTGGCTTTAACAATATCTGACCCAGTCATATGATTTGTCGAACGACCTATTTCAAAAATGAAATGAGATCAGTAGATTTGACATGTCATATGACAGTGAACTACCGTTCAGTATAAAATATAAACTGCCCTTCTGGACAAAAACTTATTTTTTGATTTTTCCATTTACTGTACCAATTGTCAGCTTTGGTATAGTGGATAATGTGCTGGCTTCTTGAGCGGAAGGTTATAGGTTATAGTTCTATCTACTGTACCACAGCTTCAAATGAATGACCAAATTGTCAGCTTTGGTGTAACGACTACATATCTCATATTGCAAAGTCGTCATCCATGAAGTTAGAGCAGAGATACTTTACAGTACAACAACTCCATCTCCTGTACAAAGTACACATTAGACCAAGAGTGTTGCTCGGCCCCAAATTATTCTTCATCTGTTCGATAGCATAAAGAGACAAGCAATTCGCGTAATAGGAGAGCACTAACTTCCAATCTCAGCTCATCAAATACTGGTAGTAAACCTATGTCTATATTATCCCTATAAATACGATATTTGAGGGTTCTACTATTCAAGCCACCAGGACCCATTACCTCTATGTCCACCTGGCAACCTCGCGGACATCCCACTATCAAAAATCTTTGTGCTACAGGACAAGTAAACTTTTAAATTCACTCCCAGGAGACACAATTTCTGAAGCCTTTAATCTCCAACCATTTAAGAGTAAAACAAGCATCTGCAAGCATCTCGGGACGCTGGCCCAGCATTAAAGTTCGCCTGTCCTGGGAAAATATCATAAAAAGGTCCAAGTCTGGACAATAATTTGCCGTTTCCTTTTTCTTCAAGAGAATACGCATAAATCAAATCAAATGGTAAAACCAACAGTAAACGTAGAACAAATGTACAAATCAAGCGTACTTGATCGGAATAAATTATCATCTCTGGCCATAGGGGCTTGGCTCGAGCGTGTATCGCGTTATGTTCTTGTTCACCGTTTTCTCCTCTTTCTTTGTCTCTGCCCCCGCCAATTATACGATTAATAACCTGTCACGGATATAAAGCCAATCAGTTTGTGAGTCTTTATTAAGCACAAGGAAATCGATGACATGTGGGCTGGTTGTTGTCCATCTTTTTCTCCCATATTCAACCAACATGCAATCGCGCTAACTAGGAGTTCTACTTTATGAAAAATTAATCGAACATGACAGCCAATGACTTTTGTGGAATAGAAAGATAAACAAAGAGACTGCCGATACCGATACCGCTGCACTGGACAACACTCCACCGCTGCTGGGCGACGTGAGGAATTAATTTGTTGTATTTAATCAATTAACGTGAAACTTGAAAACATGTCACCATATCAGTTCGAATCTCAATTTTTTTTAAAACTGACAAACCATAAAAATCAATAGCGAAGATCAACAAAGATAATGGATTTATGGAACAAAGCAGCCAGATGGAGATAGAGAGATCTCTTGAAATGGGGTTAACTACCAAAATAATACAAATTGAATTTTAACACAACAGGGTTGATGTTGCGTAAGGGACTGAACTGGTCTGCATAGGATCAACAATTGTTCTTAAGTAACAATTCGAAGCAACTCCATATACCTATGTATCTACTTAGTACTTTGTAAATTTAATGAGTATTCGAGCAAAATTAGCTTTTAGAACCAAACTTACAGGTACTTGATATCGTGATTTCGTGGAGTGTTTGAGTCTCATCAGCAAACCCGCAACATCTTTTAGTTTTATTATAATTTACACGAAAGAAAAATATACATATTTAGAAGCCATAAAACAATTATGCTAATTCTATTCCCTTCTCTGCAAAACATCATTTCCATATGAAACAAAATCACTTGACATTTGCGTATGACGAGCTCGTTAAAAATGTCTTATGTCAGTTGCACCACACACTCGTACATATCTATTCATCAATCCACTCCATCGATCCACTACTAGTAGTGGCAGTGGCAGCATCTCATCAAAATGATCGAGATCTCTATCTGCTTCAAGGTGGTTTTCTATCTACCGATTGACTGTCCCAATCTATGGTATGTATATAGAAATGTGTGTTCCTGCACCGCACAGGGTTGACCGGTTCAAACGACGCATTTCCAATGACATTCCTCTGGGCTGCAACAAAGATGCGTGCACGGAGGCACTTAATCACCTCATAAGGCAGTTGAGCCACTGCTTCTGGTTAGCTAAACGCAACAGTCAGGTTTATTATACCGAGAAGGTTAAGTGGTACCATACTAGCATATTAATATTTGGCATAACATAGAGCGAGTTTCCAAGTGCAAAACGCAGCATGGACGTTCGTGAACGAGAAATCATTCCAACTGATGGATAAGTCGCATTTCTGATCTGGCAATGAATGATTGCATCGCTGAAAGCGTTTGTGTGCGTGGTGACATGAAGTACTTTATGCAGAGGATCTACGATGTCTATTTCTGGGTAGGACGTTAGATTCTATGCAATGGTTGTGTTGGTGGTGGCGAGAAAGCGTTATGGCAAAAACCAAAATAATTCTTGTTGAAATCAGTTAACTGATGACCTTATCAGAACGTGGAATAAAACTTTGCGTGTAGCTATTCAAGAATAATGAAGCCAGAAATATAGGATTGTTATTCACGTGTGAATATTCCATTTTGGTTGGATCAGTAAAAGAAGCTTCTTCAAATTGTCCATATTGTCGAACTGATAGGGTTCAAAAATTACATATCCATATCGATTCTATTAGCCGAACTAAATCGTGGATTCTTCAATGTGCAAACCATTGACGAAACTAAGGAGTGAACCAAAAATGGCGTAGATAATTTATTTTTGAGTAAGGCGATCAGCACCAATCTAGTCTACATGGTGAAGAAAAATAACATTGGCATTGCCCTTATACAAGGGCTATGGATTATCCGAGGACAGTTAAAAGGGTTGAACTTCAAAGGGTTGGTAATATACACTTAGGTAGATTCTTATCTTATCTGTAGGTATGTAGATTCTTATCTACCTACAGCAGCAACAACCAGACAGTGGATAAGTGCGATAGGTGAGGGAAAAACCCATTATTACTGGCGACCGTCTTTACGCCACACGACTCACAGGATGGCCCAACTTTTGACCTAAACCAGTTCGCTCGTCAAGAAAGCGGAAAAGGAATAATGGGACCTTATTTTGGGCTGCGACGCAAACTCCCATCATATACATACAAAGGTAGGAATACAAATAGCCGAGGTGATTCCATTTTTGAATTCATAATTGAACATAATTTCTGATATCTAACATAGGTAACGAACCTACTTTTATAACTAGAAATAGAAGAGAGGTATTAGACCACGGTAGTGTTATTTTGGACCACAGAGTGATAGTATTTCTAATTAATTCTAATTTATCAATTACCTATACCCTCTTTCGAAAATGGCATATCTGTGCCTTTTCAGTAAGTGCACGTACTTGCAATACGTACATAAATGAGGAAAAAAGGCACATAACATACATTTATATTAAAATTTCTTTTGTTAGATACTTGATATTATATAAAGGTATTTCTACTTTTGGTTTTCTGAAAAATTTCGATCTCGAGATTTTGATCAAACTTGACATTATTATAATACAAAAACTGTATGTATGTGCGCCGGACTGCAGCCTAATCGGCTGGACGGATTATCTCAAACTTTAAGTCTGGGGTTTGTAGGGTCACAATTCTAGGCGAAATCGGAATTTTAATTATAGCTCCAAAATGAATGATTTACTAATGCCGATTTTCAGAAAAATCGATTTTCTCGAAAACGGCTTCAACGATCTTATTTACATTTTATGTTTGGACAGTGTGCATCGCGAAACAGATGCAAATATATCTTTCTATGCAGAAGTTATTTGCTTGATTTTTAAGAAATTTTATCACAAAACTGTTACAATTTTTTTTTTTTTTTTTTTTTATAATTTGCACGTGTGAAAGGGGTTAACTTTAGGACACGGGCGTTTTGAGGAAAGGGAAAGAGACAGAGAGAAAGACAGATTGGTGTAGTTGGTTTGAAACTCAGCTGGTATTAAGTTTCAGTGAACTCCAAGGGTGGCTGTCCAGATAACTGGGGAGCTTGTTTGTTTTTGCTTTTGTCGTTGCTCATGATTCACAGTATTTTTGTCCGTCCTCCTGATGTCATCATCACGATCAAGTTGCATTTTAGCCATATGACCGCCCTACTGCCAGTGTTATGCCTTCGCAAATCTGTTATCTTGGAAAAGAAAATAATTAAGATGATATAACAAGGCTGCACTCGATCGTTTGGAGATAGCAAGACTGGACACACTCTTATTTGCAAGATTCAACAGTCGTAATATAATGGATTGGGAAATAACCATCATGGCCCAAAATGTTGGGGTTGATCGTACAAGCTTCCATAATTTACAGCTAAAAGTGTCCAACAACGAAGGCCAGTTAACTCAATAGACTGATCATGTCGTTTTGTTCTCTTTGACACTGGAGCTCCACTTCCGCACTTCTCCAGTTCGGAGTGAACTCTCATGGTATTACAATTTTTCGTGATCGGGAGAGCAATAATACTCGATTTTGCGGAAGATTTCTCAGTCACGTCAGACAATCCATCTGCAATCCAGTTTATATCGAATGATCTTTCGTGAAGATTAGCAATAACCTATTATTTACCTGGTAACAAAATCGAGTACTTTTTAACCATGCAGTCGTCGCGCGGATTACTATTGTAATCCACCAAAGTTCCTTTTTTTCTACAAGAAATCCGAAATTTTTATTTTTTTAATTAATTTTTTTTTTTTTTTTTTGTATTATGGAGTAATAATTTATGTTTTTTATCTTTAAGTAATATGTAATTGCATTTTGCAGCGAAATAAATTTGAAAAAATTAAAGCATACGGGTTTTACTTTAATTTTAAAATGGATTACATATGTAATCCGCGCGACGACTGTTGTGACTTTTTGGTGCGCGACGACTGCAGGGTTAACTCGTATGCTAGAGAATTTGTTGCTCAACAATTATCACGTAGAAAAGCATTAATTATTCATTGATATACTGGGCAATGTTTCTCGGTATTCTTAAAGCCACGGAACCCTTTGGGACATAAAAGCAAAGAAGATTAAACGAATACTTTTAATTAAAATTAAAAATTGTTGTACATACAGGGTCTTCCGAACTTTGACAGTTGATAGCGGCCATATTGTTGAAGCTACATCTGTCAAATTGGCTGTCAATTATTCAGTCTGTTTTGCCAAATCACCATGGATGGATATAGCGTTCAACAACACGTGCAAATAATAAAATTGTTTTATCAAAATGGGTGTTCTGTTCGGGCAACGTTCCGCGCGCTTCGCCCATTTAACAATCGTCATAATCGTCCATCCGAAAGGACTATTCGCAGTGTGGTGGATAAATTTGAGTCCACTGGTTCAGAAAACGATCAACCAACACCCGTACGTCGACGAAACGCAAGATCTGCCGAAATCGCCACTGTCCGTGAGAGTGTGGAGGAGAATCCGAAGCAGTCGATTTCGCGTCGCTCACAAGAACTCGGCCTTTCGCAGACCACAACTTGGCAAATTTTGCATCGTGACTTGGGCCTGCACCCTTACAAAATTCAACTAACCCAGGAGCTGAAGGTAAACGACCATAGACAACGACGTGTGCTCGCTAAATGGGCTTTGGATCAGTTGGAAACTAACCCTAATTTTCATCGAAAATCATCTTCAGCGATGAGGCTCATTTCTGGATGAATGGGTACGTCAACAAACAAAATTGTCGAATTTGGGACGAAACCAATCCATATGAGATCCAAGAGCGTCCAATGCATCCCGAAAAAGTCACTGTTTGGTGTGGATTTTGGGCTGGCGGCGTCATCGGTCCATATTTCTTTGAGAACGACGTTGGCCAGGCCATCACCGTCAACGGCGAGCGCTATAGGTCGATGATTACTAACTTCTTTTGGCCTGAAATGGATCATGTGGACACCAACGACATGTGGTTTCAACAGGACGGCGCTACACAGCTGACGCCACATTGGAAATTCTGCACGAGCGATTAGAGGGCATGGCCATCTCACGTGGAGGTAATGTGAACTGGCCACCGAGATCGTGCGATTTGACCCCGTTAGACTTTTTCTTGTGGGGTTTTCTGAAGTCGCAAGTCTATGCGAATAAGCCACAAACCACAACGGCCCTCAAAGCCAACATAACCCATGCCATCGGTCAAATTCAGCGTGATTTATGCGCCAGAATCGTGGAAAATTGGACATTTCGGATGAGCGCCACCCAGAGAAGCCGCGGCGGACATTTGAACGATGTTATATTCCATACATAATGGCATCGATAGGCCTTTCAAACGAATAAAAGATTTCGATGATATCTCACACTCACTTTGTTTTATTTAAATTTAAAGATAGGAAGCGCTTAATGAAAGACCCTTTACATATACGAGTATCTTGTATTTATACACTTCTTTTCAAAATTGACGCACAACCTAGTACTTCTAAAGGAATTAACGGTGCCGTGAAATAACACTTTGCAATAGTGAAATAAAGCCGTAATTCGACATTTGGCCCTATTTCACTTCGGTAAAGCGAAATAAGGCCTTATTTCACTTCAAAGAGTTGAAACAAGCCCAAATTCTACTGTTTATGCATTGTGGATATAATATATATATATATAACAGTTGAATATATATGGGGGGCATACTGCCCCCCTGCAACCCCCCTTCTTGGGGTCACTGTAGGATTTGGAGTGGGTGCGAGGTTTTTTTTATGTAAAGTTCGGAACTACAGCCATATTTTTTCGTATGGCTCTATTTCACTTTTGTAAAGCGAAAGAAGGCCAAATTTTTAGGTTTGGCCTTATTTCGCTTGGCGTTATTTCACGGCACCGGAATTAACCTAGAGCTTCTGAAGTATCTAGTACTATCTCAGTACACATCTAAGACGAAATCAGAGAAAGTGTGCATTCACAAAATGAAATATATGTATGTATGTAGATTTGCTGCAGTTTGTTGCGTCATCTAGGGTGCCTTTTGGAGGTAGCTCATTCAATCATGTTGTTTGGAACAATCTTTTAGAACACGCGAACAATTGTACAATTTTACCACATGAAATGTCGGTATGCAAAACTGGAGGTGGGTAGCTAGAGATGGAGCTGGATGTTGAGACATGTCGGTTTAGGTCCAGGTAGCTCAATCTAAATAAAGTCAACAGGTAAAGCGTTTAATGAAGATCCTTGAAATCACAACCCTTATATACACCGCCACTAAAATCTATTTAATGGTTTTCAAAAGGGTAAAATTAAATTATATAATTAGCAATTTAATAGATTTGTAATCATAAGAAAATATTTTTATTGATCTGCAGGAATTAAAAAATTAAGTCAGCAGAAAAAAAAAAATAATTCCCACGAACGTGTTCTATATGTGTTGTTTAAAATTAGACAAAATCGACAAGCAAAAAAAAAAATTGATTTTTCGTAAAATGCGTTAAAAAGCTAAAGCAAAAACTTGTTTGAGTATATATGAAAAATTTGGATGCCATGTCCTTTCATACATATGAGTATATAGCTGCGTTAAAAAAAAAATAGCTGTTAAAATACCAAATTTGTAAAATTCTATGTTTCATAACGTTTTATTTATCTTTCAATTACAAATTTTTTTTTATAATGCTCAACATTTACTTAACCAAAAATACGTGGGCCTTTTTATAAATATACAGTTTTGATAAGAAAAAATCTACAAAATTCGATAGCACACAAAAACCCACGATCTCGAGGGTAAGAATAATTGGTACAGCGTCTTAACCACTTCTGCTGCAATAATATAAACCATGATATTTTGCTAGGGAAGCTGGAAAAGGCTCACAGAGAGTAAAGATAAATGATATCAGGATAGATATTAAATTTATTAGTTTGGGAGTGCCTCAAGGTTCCGTGCTGGGATCCGTACAGTTTTTAATTTATATTAATTCTCTGTTCGGTTTAAAATTTAAAGATGTACTTTCAGCGTTTACGGAGGATGTTGGATTTGCCTATGGTTCTAACAGCCGTTTATATTTAGTTTCTGATATAAATTTTGATCTTAATTTACTTAGAATTTGGTTCAATAAGCAAAATTTGTTAATTAGTTGTAAAACAAACAAACAAAAAGTTTGTCAGTGCAGTATGTCTTGTAGCGCAGAGTGCTTTCAAGTTGAGGTAGTCGATAAATTTAAATACATGGGGCGTATTATTGACACAAGGATGAGCTTTATTAATCACATCGAATCCCTAACTGGTTACTTTCGCTCCACTCTAAGAAGCTTTTACTATTTGCGTACTGTTTGCTCGACTAAACTTTTAAAGATTATTTATTATGGAATCTTCCATTCGAAACTACAATATGAAATTATGTGCTGGGGAGGGGCCTATTTTAATAAAATACAACCTTTGCTAAACCTGCAAAAATTTATTTTAAGAAGAATATGCAATAAAATACGTTTGCATGCGAGTTTTGCCTTTATTTCGCGATTTAAGAATTCTTCCAGTCCGACATTTGTACTGCTTTAAAGTGTTAATGGAATTTTTTGTTACTCGTAGATTTAAATTTAAACTTTAGAATATTTGATAGTCATAACTTACGAAGTAATTCATTATACATAGTACCTGTGCCCAACTTTCGCACTACTGCTTTTCGAAACTTTTATACTCTATCTCTAAAGCAATGGCTTTTAGAAATTGAATTTTTATTTTTAGAGTGTTTTAAATGTAATGATTTAGCTTTCGCTCTGTTTACGAGTATTCCCTGTTTTTTTTTACTTTCTTTTTTTATATTTCCTACTTTTCTGCAACTCTTTATTATTTTTCTAGTTATTTTAATTTATCAATTACATTTCTTTTATTTTAAATATATTGTAATATGCAAGCTACGGCTCGAGTAGATAAAACGTTATTTTGTGAAATTTATTTTTTTATTTTCTAGTCTATAGAACAATTCAAGTTCACACTATACTATTCTTCGCATATTCTTTTCTTACAAGATCTCTTTCCTCTCAAATCACTTTATCTCCTTTCAATTACTTAATTCACAAATCCAAACTAATTACTTTTTCTTGTTAACTCTCAACTTTCAATTTATCACAAAATTACAACTTCGCCCATTATCACTTTTCCAATCTCTTCGCCACGGTTCTAAACCAACTGCCCCCTTTCGATCGCCATCTGTCCTTATATAGCAGAAGTTTCTGATAGCCAGAAACTTCTAGCAAATTCTTCGACCACTGGAACAAGAAAAATTCTGATGTAATAATTCTAAGATGACAATCAGTTCTTGCAGTTATAATTCTTTCTTATCCGTGATATTATCCGTCTCTTTCGTAGACATGAACTGTGGAGACTTAACCGCAGATACGAACCTCGAATGAAAAGACACTGGAATGGGCTGGAGAGCGTAGTTATTATTCTACATTATTGTAGCATCGTTTTAGGTGATGTTACACTGCCCCCCTCTTAGACTTGTTTGTCCCGAACAAGTGCGTCCTCACTTCGGCCATTGTATCGACTCAGTCGGTCCACATGAACCACTTTCATTTTGGCCCTTGGTCCTCGCTGGATGCGGTAGACAACATCGTTGATGCGGGTTATTATTCTGTAGGGACCCTCCCAGTTCTGCTGCAACTTAGGTGATTTCCCCTTTTGGCGATGGGGATTATACAGCCACACTAGATCTCCTTCCTGGAATCCTGACGTTGTTGCCTTGGCATCATACCTGGTCTTCATGCGGTCGCTCGTCATCTTAATCTGGCTTCTGGTCCTTTGGTGTATGTCCCTAAGCCTTTCCCTAAGGTCCGCCACGTACTCTTCTTCATTTCTGGGCTCATTGGTAGGAGATCCAAATTTCACCTCACTGGGTAAACGAGCTATTCCACCAAATAAGATTTCGAACGGCGTATGTCGAGTAGTGCTATGCACGGCACTTCTATAGGCCATCAAAAACAAGGGAATCTGCCGGTCCCAATCCCGTTGGTAGTCACCTACGACCTTCGAGAGATGTTCGTCCAAAGTCCTATTGAAACGCTCCACCATACCGTCCGACTGTGGATGAAGCGGGGTTGTCCTTGTTTTTTTGATTCCGAGTAGTTGACACATCTCTTGGAAGATTCTTGACTCGAAGTTCCGCCCTTGGTCAGAATGCAATTCCAAGGGCACACCGAATCTGCTAACCCAATTGTAGACGATCTGCTCCGCCACGGTTCTGGCTTCCTGGTTAGGGATCGGAAACGCTTCCGGCCACTTACTGAAGTAGTCCATCACTATGAGTATATACCGATTACCATTGTCGGTTGCCGGAAAGGGCCCTGCGATGTCAATGGCGATTCGTTCGAAAGGTGCTCCCACGTTATATTGGTGCATCTTACCTCGAGTTTTGATTCTCGGACCCTTGCTAGCTGCACACACCGCATTTTCTGCACCAGTCTTCGATATCTTCCTTCGCTTTTAACCAATAAAAACGTTCTCGTACCTTTTCTAGCGTCTTATTCACTCCCAAGTGGCCTCCGGACGCCCCGCCATGCATCTCCTGTAACTCCTCCTTGACCCTCGTCCGCGGTACGACAAGCTGCATTGCAAACGACTTTCCGTCGGAGGATTCCCATTTTCTTCTCAGAACACCTTCTTGGACATGGAGGGAGTCCCACTGCGCAAAATATGCCTTTAAGGTCGGGCTTCTGTGAGAGATGTCCTGATGATCCGGTTTCTCCATGTTCTCCTTCCAGGCCAGAATCGGCTCGATATCCGGGTCTTCCTTCTGAACGTTCCGGATCTCATCTACGCTCCAGCCGGCGATAGGTTCGGCTCTCATTCTTTGGATGGAAACCAGCTCCCGTTCTTCCTGACGCGCACAATGTTTACAATCCGTTCTGCATGGTCTCCGGGACAGTGCATCCGCATTAGCGTGGAGCTTTCCTTTACGATGCTGTATTTCGTATATTTATATATATATATTATATTTGCAGCCTTTTGATCCATCTTGCGACCTGACCCTCAGGAATCTTGAACTGTAATAGCCATTTTAAGGCTACATGGTCTGTGCGAAGAACGAACTTTCTCCCATAAAGGTATTTCTAAAAATGCTTCGTAGCCAAGATCAAAGCTAGAAGTTCCCGCCTTGTCACGCAGTAGTTCCTTTCTGGCTTAGAGAGCACCTTGCTGAAGTACGCAACCACCTTCTCTTGGCCATCATGCACCTGGGAGAGTACGGCTCCTACCCCGACATTACTAGCATCTGTATCTACAATGAACGTTTCCCCGGGAGTGGGGTAAGCTAGTATCGGGGCATCGCATAGCCGTTGTTTAAGTGCCTTGAAGCTCTTCTCGCACTCAATTGACCAGTTGAATTGTTTTCCCTTTTCCGTCAACTGGTGCAGGCTCTTTGCGATCCCGGCAAAATCCTTCACGAACCGTCTGTAGTATGTGGCTAGGCCCAGGAAGCTCCTTAGTTGGTGTTTATCCTTGGGGACTGGCCAGTTTTTCACCGCTTCGACCTTCTCTGGATCGGTTCTCACTCCTTTCGCTGAAATTATGTGCCCCAAGTACTTGACTTCCGTTCTAAACAGGGCGCACTTCTTGGGGTTGAGCTTCAGGTGGGCACTTCGAAGCCTTTGAAACACATCCCTTAGATTGTCTCGGTGTTGCGCAAACGTTTTTCCTACGACGATGACATCATCCAAGTATACCAAACAGGTTTTCCATGTTAACCCTTGCAGGACACATTCAATCAATCGCTCGAAAGTCGCTGGAGCATTGCACAGCCCGAATGGCATTACCGTGAATTGCCATAGCCCATTTCCTGCGGTGAAGGCGGTTTTCTCCCGGTCTTATGGATGGATCTGTACCTACCAGTAGCCACTCTTCAAGTCGAGAGTGGAAAACCATCGGGCTCCTGATAGTGTGTCTAGCGTGTCGTCAATCCGTGGCAGAGGGTAGCTCTGTCTTTCTTGGTGACGTAATTGAGCTGCCGATAGTCCACGCAGAACCGCGTGCTGCCATCTCTCTTCTTAACCAATACAACCGGTGATGCCCACGGACTTTTGGAACTTTCAATCAGACCTACTTTCTCCATTGCCGACACCATCTCTGCAACTTGTGTCTGCTTTGCCAATGGAAGGCGCCTAGCAGGCTGACGAATTGGTCTAGTATCACCAGTGTCTATTCGATGTTGTACCAGGTGTGTTCGGCCGTATTCTCCGTCCTGTGAGGCAAATACATCAGCGTACTCATTGATAAGATTCTCTGCCATAGTTCGCTGCTCCTGATTCAGCTCACTGGACTGGAGAATCGTGTCTCTCGTTTCCGCTGTCCAAGGTGATGGGAGAGGTTTTGGAGCATCACGTTCAGATATTGTTGCGACGGCGGTAATCGGCGTGCATCTTCCAGTCACCTCCCCTCGCCTTAGTTTGACAGTGTGTGGTCTTGCGTTCAAAACTCTCACTGGAACCATGGTGTTCTTTGGTGTTCACGATGTAGTCTTCAGAATTCTTCTCTGGGTCTGGTTCTACTATGTAGAATCGGTGGCTCCCAAGATCACCTTCCAGCTTCGTCCAAATGATTGTCTCTGAAGACGGCGGCAAAACTTCGTCTTTGCTGATGACTGTCCTGAGAGTTACGGCATTCTCGTTTCCGTACACCATCGGAATCTCCACATTTCGATACCTCAGTACTTGCATCCCGATGTCCATGATTACTTCATTTGCTTTCATGAAGTCTATTCCGATGATGCACTCGTCGCATATATCTGCCACCAGAAACGCATGGGAGAACGTCAGTCCCGCCAGAGTAATCGTAAGACGAACTTCTCCAAACACCTCCGCCATTTCCCCTGTTGCAGTCTTCAGGCAGTAGCTGTTGGTGTTGTGCAGCCATGAGCTTCTGACGATATCTCTTCTTACAATGGAGGCGGTGGCACCTGTGTCGATGGTGGCTACGCACTTCTTCTTGTTGATTAGTGCCTCCACTGTCAGGCTCTTGTTACCCCGTTTGGTTTGCGAAACTTGAATGGTGGTCCTGGGGGCCTCGATTCCAGTAACCAACTTCTGCCCCGCGAAGTTGGTCCTTACGCATTTCCCGACTGCTGGTTTTGGGAAGTCTGACTGACAGGATGGATGTTATCACCGCCAGATGCTTCCTCTCTGCTTCTCCTACTTCCGCAATGTGGACAATTTCCTCGTCTTGGTGCACTTCTGCACTGCCGTTGTAGGTGTCCGGTTTGGTTGCAATTCCAGCAACGGATTTGACTTCCGCGAGCTTTGTCTTCATCCATGACGGCTGTTCTCTGGCATGAGCATTCCACGACGGACATTTCCCTGACACGGTGTATTCCCTGGTATGCTTGGTCCGCAGCCTTCATTGACAAAGCGAATGCCAATGCCTCGGGGAGCGTTCGCTTTTCAGCCATCCTTACAGCCGTTTGCAGTTGTCTGTTCTCTATGGCCTGAATAAAAGCTTCCACCGCCATTTCGTTGATAAGCTCCTCACCGGCTTTAGGGTATGAAAGATGGGCTAGTCGCTCTATATCCGCTTGCAACTGTTGGAGCGTTTCTCCCCTTTTCTGGACTCGACTACGCAGCTGAACCCTGTACACCTGCTGCATGTGTTCATCCCCAAACCGCATCTCGATAGCCTGAACCAGAGAGTCGTAGTTCTGCTGTTTATCTTCCGAGATGGTCTGCAAGAGCTCCGCAGCTGGACCCCTCAGTGCAAGCGTGAGTACAATAGACTTCTCTTCATCGTCCCAGCTATTGGTCATTGCCGCCGCTTCGAATTGCCTCTTATAAATTGGCCATGATGTTTGACCATCGAAGATACGAGGCTGCATCTCCTTTCTTCTCAGACCGTCAGTGGAATATTCCGTGCTTTCTGTCTCTTCACGTTGCTGAGTTCCTTAGTAAGATTTTCGACTTGCTTTTCTACTTTTTCGAACTGAGTCTCTATCTTCCCGAACTGAGTTTCATGCTTCTCAAAGTTTTCATCGAATCTAGTTTCGACTTTTTCGAGTTGCGTCTCGACCTTCTCGATTTTCTCTTCGATCGCTTCGAATTTGGATTCCAAGTTCTTGTTTTGCTCATCAAGTTTGCTTTCCAGAGCATCTAGAGAATTCTTTTGTTCGTCCATTGCTTTCTTTTGTTCGTCCATCTTAAGTTCTAGAGAATTCTTTTGTTCGTCCATTGCTTTCTTTTGTTCGTCCAGCTTAAGTTCTAGAGAATTCCTCTGGTCGTCCATTGCTTTCTTTTGTTCGTCCATTGCTTTCTTTTGTTCGTCCATTGCTTTCTTTTGTTCGTCCAGCTTAAGTTCTAGAGAGTTCTTTTGGTCGTCTATTGCTTTCTTTTGGTCATCGAGCTTAAGTTCCAGAGACTTCTTTTGGTCTGCCATTGTTTTCCTTTGTTCGTCCATGACTGACTTAAGTTGCAGGAGCAGACTTGTTATATCCGGGTTGGCTACTGTACTTGCTGGTTCCTCTCCCACGTCAAACTCTACGTCATGCGGATTTTCACCTTCCTGCGTTACTGCTTCTTCCAAACGAATCAGTAGGGCATCTTTTCCCCCAGTTGTGTCGAGGTTCCGCTTACTGAGTTCTGCCTTTAGTTGAGTTATAGTTAGTTTTCCCAATTAGCGACCCATTTTGCGCAACTAATTAACTCAACACAGAAATCGATTTTTTTTTTTTTATTGTGCAATTTCACACCACGGAAATAGTTATTCACAGAATAAGTTTTATCCCGCTTCTGACACCAATGTAATATGCAAACTACGGCTCGAGTAGATAAAACGATATGCTGTGAAATTTATTTCTTTATTTTCTAGTCTATAGAACAATTCAAGGTCACACTATACTATTCTTCGCAAATTCTTTTCTTACAAGGTCTCTTTCCTCTCAAATCACTTTATCTCCTTTCTATTACTTAATTCACAAATCCAAACTAATTACTTTTTCTTGTTCACTCTCAACTTTAAATTTATCACAAAATTACAACTTCGCCCATTATCACTTTTCCAATCTCTTCGCCACGGTTCTAAACCAACTGCCCCCTTTCGATCGCCATCTGTCCTTATATAGCAGAAGTTTCTGATAGCCAGAAACTTCTAGCAAATTCTTCGACCACTGGAACAAGAAAAATTCTGATGTAATAATTCTAAGATGACAATCAGTTCTTGCAGTTATAATTCTTTCTTATCCGTGATATTATCCGTCTCTTTCGTAGACATGAACTGTGGAGACTTAACCGCAGACACGAACCTCGAATGAAAAGACACTTTGGAATGAGCTGGAGGAGCGTAGTTATTATTCTACATTATTGTAGCATCGTTTTAGGTGATGTTACAATATGTACATATATTTGTATAACATTTTGTTTTTATTTAAGGGTCACCCCACCCATTTTTTATTTCTTTTTAATATTCTATGTTTGTCCAACTGAAGTGGCATTTAACTCTATTCTCTTTTTGAAACACCAAATGTCATTAATATTTCTCTTAATGTTTTGCATAATGAATAATTATATACTATTGAATTTTGAATGAGAATGAGAATATAGTCCGTTAGTAAACGAAATCGCTTGGAAGAGAACTGCATTCGTTTCCACATAGCCTAACGATCTTTTTGAATATTCCTCTGCTGTCGCCATCTACCATTTCGTCACAAAATTTTCGTTACCATCATTGCCATTTACCATATCAAGCGCCACTGTTCTAGCACTAACGTCATCTGTCATTTGTACTCGCTCGCAGTTCTAGCAGTTCGAGTAACTTTTCTTCGTTCGTTTTCGTCTCCCAGCTGTAAAAGCAACGAAGGTAGGTTTTGCTCGTGAATTTTTTCGTATAATTTTCCTCGAGTTACATAAAGAAAATAATTTCAATAATCTGCACAAAATCCGTACGAATTGATTAAACAAATTAACTTCACTTAAAGTACGGTGCAATCCCGGTAAATTTCGTTGGCCTATTCAAGGGCAGACTACCGTGAGTTATATATGCCCAAATTAACACAATTCATAAATCAATAAATTGGAATTATTTGGCTTAAGATGACGGAGTTTATGGTGAAATTTGGTTCTTATGCAATAAGTCCAGAAAAACACTCTTTGAGGGAAGAAAACCCCAAAGTATTCTTTGGTTATGTAACACGCAAATGAAAAAGTGACGTCGTCTACTATACGCATACACCCAACAGCTGATAAAATTCCTAACAAAGGATTCACCTAATTATTATTTATTTTTTCCCTTACAGCATACCAATTCCACACTCTTTAATTAGAAAACTAAAACAGAAACAATGGCCCTGAGACTGCTAGGCCTTGCCATGCGACATGCAGCTGCTGCCGCTCCAAAGAACGCCCAGCTGGGCAGCATTGCCTCCATTCACACCTTGGACAAAATTGGCAAACGTGAAATTGTCGGTTACGGCTGGAATGGTTCCGCATGCTATCGTGATCGTGTAGATTACCCAATGCCACCAATCCGTTTCAGGGAGCCAAACAATGAGATTCTCGCTCTGCGCGCCAAGGAACAGCAGGACTGGAAGAAATTGTCACTTGAGGAAAAGAAAGTCCTCTACCGTGCATCCTTCTGTCAGACTTTTGCTGAATTGAAGGCCGGCACTGGTGAATGGAAAATGCATTTGGGTATTGGCCTCTTGGCAACATCCGTTGCCCTCTGGGTGTGCATTCTTATGAACTTATTCGGTAGGTAGTTAGTACACTTTTTTTTCGAATTATATTATGACTGTTTCTCTTTGCAGTATACGATGAACTCCCAGCCTCATTCGACGAGGAACACCAGAAGGCACAATTGAAACGTATGCTTGACTTGGAAGTCAATCCAGTCACTGGCGTCTCATCAAAATGGGACTACAGTGCCAACAAATGGAAGAACTAAATAAGATTTGTGTAATCTAATTAAGAATAAAGAGAGATAAATTACAAATTATTGTCGAAATGGGTGGTTTCCTTGGAATGCAGTGTGGTCTGTGGGCCACCATAGGCTCTTGTCGTGTTGCTTTGGCCTGGAATCTAGAGAGATAATGACGTCCTTCACGCGGAAAGACGATCTGACTCGGAGAAAAGTGAATGTCCTTGATGATTCTATGCCAGGAAGAGAGGTATTTTTTGCCGTCTATTAAATTATCCTATTTAAGCCCTCACACAGACCGAATACTGTCTGGTCACTGTCCAGTCATCTTGAGATTTCTCGTAAGTTGCAGAATGCAATTTCCCCTCATCCTACATTTTGACCGGATGCAGTATTCCCAACAGAAGCTGTAACCGTTTTAATAGTTGAGTAAACCATCCCGCTGTATTTGTTACTGCATTTCGAGCGAAAGTTTTATACAGGTGGTGCCCTTAAAGTCTAAATTCAACGTCTATTGGCTATCATCAAACTCTGTCTTCAATAGCAAAATATTGCTGAGTTAATCAATTTTTTAGGAACCTGCGTAAAGACTACAAACCTCGCCCTTTCTGTGGCATTTGAATATATGCATAATTGTTTTGCCAAACTTTTGCAAGCAATTAGCAAGCATTAGAGCCGACTGGTATTAGATAAGTGCGAAATTTTTGTATATCACGTACTTCTATCTTATCGATTTCTACTCCAAATTGTGTAGCATTTAGATTACACAGATTAAGGTTTAGAGTACGATATTCCAAACAAACACATAGCAGTAATAAGTTTCGCTAGTCTGTATTAATTAACCGCCACAAACAAGCATAACGGTGCGGTGAAGGAAAGTGTTTTTCTAGGTTCGCGTATAAGACTTAGAAGTTTCAAAGAACTTATATTATGATCAACCATCAAAAGAATGATATTTATAAATCAGATGCATAAAAAAGATACTAATCAGTTTGGTTCAATAAACCGAAATGTTCTCTATTAAATTTGCAATTTCAATTGTAGAAACCTTATTTGTTGTATTTCACAACGTAAAACTAATAAAGTATGCAATACATGTAGTCAGAAAAGACCAGAATGGCAAAGCACGCAAAGGTGGCAACGACATTTTTTGAAGCTATGGCGGGCGATGAAAGACAAATAAATACCACCCAATGTGAAAGTGATTATCCGTAGCTTGCAATTAATTACCCGGGAATAGTATTTTGAGAATGTTTTGATGACGGTTGAAGGCGTTCGCTTACTTACATACATGATTATGGAAGGCGAATGTTTTGGAACCAGTGATGAAAAACTGATTTAACTGTACTGAAAACTAAAAATAAATTGGGTTATAAATAGTAACACTTTTGTTTTTAAAGACTCACGTTATTGATTTTTGGATTTGAAGATGAGACAGTTTACACATCAGACCACACTACCTTATCAAATATCATAGAAATCCATTGTGGTTTTCGAATTAGCCGAGATATAAGGGCAATTTTTGAAGTTATTCGAAACTTCATAAGGAATTAATACTTGATGACTTTTAGCACTCAACCTCCTATATGTGTATTACACACACTCATTCCGATTTTAATAGTTTTGACACCACCAGTCATCTACGTACTAGATTTGGCAGGGGATATGAAAAGGACGGAAGGGACAGCAGTTTCTGTTACAATAACCTAGAGGAGGTACGGATATGTAGGTAACAAAAACTACACAAAACTTGTCAGGCTCTGCAGGAAATTACTTTGAGGAAAGATTTAGTTCGCATTTTATTTTGTAGCTTCTCAGAGATCGCAATGGGCCCATTTGACGCCCTATATAACATAACTTAACTTAGGGACTGCTCAAATACCATTCTTGTCTATGTGTAAGTGTTTTACAAGCACACTTTCTTTAAGGCTGACCTTTCTCACGTTTATAAAGGTGCTTGACCTCACAAATAAGCAATGCTCTTGGACAGTTCAGCTGAAGATATTACAATGTGATAGTAGGAAAGCATTGGGTTGCGTTCAATCTCATAAGTTGGTAAATCATGAAAGTAAACGATTTTTTGATCAATAATTTTATACGCAAATACATAATTTCAAATAATTTCGTTTCGTCTGCAAATGTAAATGGAAAACGTAGCTGATTGATTTTATGCACAAACTCAGTTTTTGATATGTTGTGTACTTGAAGCAATGCGAGTTTGAGCTTTATATAGGCGCAGTACCTAGAAAGTGATGAACAGTCACCCCTATTGGTGATGTCGACAAGCGAGACGACACTTTATCAAAAAAAAAAAAAAAAAACACTGGTTAGGGTACTTTCTTCTAATTTTAATATTTTGAAAGATTTAACCATTCTAACAACCTAACAGACAACATCAACAATAGCGGTGACTATCTCAACAAATTTGCAGTATACATATTTGCATTCGGCGTATCTACGAAATATCTAAAGTACAAATCACCATAGGTCGAAATCAGAAACCAATAGACTCCACTATTCATGGAAGGAGTGACATGGGACCGGCCACCCTTAATGAAGGAGCAACAATAGCAATGGAATTGCTAACAAAGGGTGGTATAACAGCGGACCAATGAAATTACGCGAATTGATGAAAAATTTGAGCGTTGATCGGTCTTAGATCGAATATTAAATAAAACCCACTTTCAAGAAAAACTCAAAATATGCATGTTATATCAGAGAATTCATATTTTTATTTAGAGGGCATGTAGGCACTGTTAAAGCCAGGATGGCTATTAGAGTGTTTCAATTCTCTGCGCTTATAGGTACCATGCAACAATTCAAAAGTGCGCTAGACATGGTGCATTTACACCACCGACTACTTGGTTACCGAGCGGGTGGATATACACATAGGGTACTGTTAAGAAAAAACAGCCTCCTGCGCTTCACACTATATACCTAGCAGTCTTTGACGTCTTCGATGGAACATGTAAGCAGCTGAGACGGCCCTACCAAGGAATGAAGTGCTTTGCAAGATACCCAAGTGGATGTGTGGGACAGAAAACCATTAGAGTTAGCACGACAAGGAGAGAACCACAAAGGCGATCAATCAGGTCAAGTGTTAAGAGAACCACAGTGCACAATTTGAAAAACGTAGAGATTAGATTGCTTATAAAAGTGATGTGGCACTGGGGACGTGACCTCCAGCGGTTCGTAAGGAGGGGCTTAGGGAAAAGAAAATGCATCAGATCTAGGGAAAGCGATTCACTTTCTAACTAAACATCTTTCTGTGATATCATCAGGAATGATATCAGGAAAAACTTTAAATAGCAAAGAGTGCGTAGAGGCTATATAGAGTATCGCCTATTTTATCACAAACATTTATGGTGCGACCTTCCAAACATTCAGGAGAAGTGGCGCAATTAAAATTAACTAGAGCAAAATCAAGTTAAAAAGTGGAAGGCAATAAAGAAATCATAACATGGTAGGGGCATACATATATTTTGTAGGATCATTTTACACACTAGGAGATGACGGCATCTGAGAAGAACTGAAAAGAGAGGGGGAAATCAAAATATCTAATCTTTGAGACAATCCAAATAGCGAGAAAAGGTTCAAATAAGTTGAAGCCTAGTGAAAATAGATATTATTATACAATGAAGGAGACTCCGGACCACCTAGTGGTCGCTAGTATCTAACCCAGAGTGGTTACGTAGAAGGGATTGTAGTCATTTATTATAGCGTGCGCACAACATGGTGAATGCAGCCGGCAAAGGATCTTGTTGGTTAGAGTTACTCATTGGTTGATGCTCTAGACGATCCTGCATTCCACGTATATCAAAAGAAAATACTCACTGTCTATTTATCATCTATGGAGTCCATATGACTTCATTAGTCGGCGAGTGCTCTAGAAAATTATGGAAGCGTTTAGATTAATAGACACTTAATGGTGACCAAACAAAGAAAGTGAACCAGCTAACGTCTAACTATCCCAACATGGCGATGAATGCTCTCAGGCTGTCTCAAATTCTGAACCTGAAAACCGGGAAATTTATAGGTCATCTGAAGTTTCGAAGTATATCGAAAGCGAAGTAATTCTCAAGATCCCGGATACCATGCTGACAAGACATCGTTTTTCCAAAAAGTTCGAGGTGGTCATAGGAACAAAAGTTTCATCACAATACCAAATTCTCGGTTTTGGTGCACAAATGATTCCAAAATAGAAAACGGCTGCACTAAAGCTGGGATCTATGGGCCCAGGCTTCAGCAAGTTGCAGCGCTTGTAAATCTTCGAAGCGGAGTTGCATGTAATCGAACTTTGCAATGAGCAATAGACTTCCGCAAAGAAAAGACAACTCCATCTAACGCTGGCTTTAATAAGTATAGCAGATATATTTATATAAAGTGTACAATGTGAAACACAAGAGGACGTGTTGAGTACCTTCATCTTGGTTTATAAAGATGAAATTTAAGTTAACGCGAAAGTTTTGCATGACGAAAAAGGAAGTCCTAGCGTCAGGCAGAGAAACCTCACAGGACTGGTGTCCTCTCAATCTTCTGGGAAAGCTAGAGAATTTGTGAACTCTGTTTAGGCAGTTATGGTAATAGACTATGTCTTATGTATTCTCTTTCACAGGAACTGCAGTACGAATGAAGAGCTAGCTCAACGGCTCAAAAGGTTCAGCGTGCCAAGAAATTTGTTTGAGTGCGATTCAAGAAATCTGATTGAGTATTATTTGATGTTAAAGGGGCTACGGTGTAGTGGATAGTACTTTAACGGTTTGGAAGGGACTGTATTGTATGCTGTATGAATGTATGCCTTTACATTTTATTTTTGTAAATTTAAGGAAAATGTTTTAATATTATGTAGAGTACAAAATTAACGAATACAGGAGTAGGGAATATGAGAGGTGAGTACGAATAATCCTTTAGTACTCATTTCGACATCCATAGCGTAGTGTGTTTGCTTGTGACCCGAACTGTACAGGTTCGAGCACGAACGAGAAACAGCAACCAACAGCCAACGAGCAAAAAAGAGAAATGAATAAAATCTAACTTTCTCCAATCCAATATTGCTCAACCTTCGTGTGCTTTCAATGGATTGATCGTCTATAAGTTTATGGCCGCAGCGAATAAAAACGAAGTCTGTGGCCACGCTTCCTGTACATTTATCCCAAATGATACAATGCCGAATTAATGGCTACGAAAGGATGGTGGGTGATTGTATTTCTTTAAAATGCATTTCTTAAAAATGCAATATGGTGACTACTATATAACAAAAATCGTCTTTTTTTAAATTGAAATTTCAAATAAACTACCAAAATTCTTTGTCAATAAACTTGAATTTCTTTGACATGTTCTTACCGTTCAAGGAAAAAAACAAAAAAAAACTGGTTACATATTTCACACAAATATAATTAATTAATTTATCATCACCGCACTTTTTTATACAAATTTATTCGTAGTTCGCGGGAAAATAGCAGCCTTTTGAACAATATTCAGCTATTATGTCCGACGACCGTGCCACTTTCTTTCATACACTGAGCCATCTGGTGTCGAACACATCAATCAACAATTTGGCTTCAGGTTTATGTACTTACTTTTGTCATTCCAAATTTTAAAGTTCTATTATTCGAATATAGATGGAGGTAGAATTATTATGAAGGAAGTGTTCTGCAAGCTAGTATAGCATAAATGGCGAGCGAAGAGGTTTTAATATTTGTTTAAACAAATCAAGTAGAAGGCGAAGTTATTATTTACAATTTACGGAGCCAAAACGTTGGAATTTGTTATAAAGTCGATTACTGCTAGTGCTACCGTTTGTTTTGTATAATTGCCGCGCATTAATATCAAACGTTTGGCTGGCCACCTCGTGCTGGTGACTGGTGCAATTTGCTTCTTGTTTATTAAATAACCGAATGCAGAAGAAAAAGTAATGCGTTTCTTTAGATGTTCAGAATTTTGCCTGTAGCAAAATTAGTATTGCAGAATATTCATTAGTAAAAATGTGAACGCAGCATTACTCTTATTCTTGCCTTCTGACATTCGTTTAGTTATATTTTCGTCATGGCTGTTGAGTCTGGAAGGGCGGAATTCGCAGCAACGAATTTAAAAAAAAACAACCAAATACGTCAATTATACTTGAACTTATTATTTTATTACTATTTTAAAAATGTAGATTTAAAAATTGAATTTTCGCCTTCGGAGCTCCAAAAAGTGTATTTCCGCCACGCCGTCCTCGATCCAACTCCACTCACAAAACGCCGTCAGCCAATCAGCATTGGTTTTTTAACCCACCAATTACAGTGCGTTTTTGATGCTGATTTTCCGCCATCTATCGTCCAGGTGAAGTAATTGGCAGACAATCGAGGCCGACGTTACATCAAGGAATAAGTCTGTTCTGTTTATAACATTCTCCCCCCGGTGGAAAGACCACCCTCGGTAGGCTTCTTACCCTCGTTCGATGCCTTCTTGATGTCTAAGACTGCTAACTTCACAGCGGGTCGTACATACACTCCTGTCGATGTTCTGATGGCAGCCTTCCTTACTTGTCCATCAGCCGCCTTGAAAACCTCTATCACGATGCCTTTGGGCCAACAACCCCTTGGAAGACCGTCATCTACAATAATTACGACGTCACCTTTATCTAACGGCTTGACGGGATCAAACCATCGTGTCCTTTTAGTGAGCGTAGGCAAATATTCCCGTACCCAGCGTTTCCAAAAGCTGTTGGTAAGTTGTTGGCTCTTCCGCCAGCTTCTTCTTAGGATCAAATCCTTGTCGTCGAAGACTCCTGGCGGTTTGCCTCCATCCGCTGAACCCAAAAGGAAATGATTGGATGTCAAGGCTTCTGCATCCTCTGCTTCTAACGACACGTGGGTAAGAGGACGTGAATTAATAACAGCCTCGACCTCAGCAAGCATAGCCCTTAGCGTATCATCTTGAAGTTTTTGATTCCGCATCACTTCGGCTAGGACCTTCTTCACGGAGCCGACGAGTCTCTCCCAGCTTCCCCCCATGTGAGGCGCTGCTGGAGGGTTGAAAAACCACTGGGTATCTGGTGTTGTGAACTTATCCTCCAATGCCTTCTGGTCTAACTGTTGTATAGCTTCCTTCAGTTCTCGATATGCGCCTTTGAAGTTGGTTCCGTTATCGGAATAAAAAACCCTCGGAGTACCACGTCGAGCTATGAAGCTCCGGATGCACATTATGCAAGCATCTGTTGACAAACTGCATGCAACTTCAAGATGTACCGCTCTCACAGTTAAACATGTAAAGAGGACGCCCCAGCGCTTCTCCACTCTCCTTCCGACGGTAACTGCTATCGGTCCGAAGTAGTCCACTCCCACGTGAGTAAATGCCCTTCTGTATGCTGCTAACCTTCCTATTGGCAATGGAGCCATCTCTGGACAAGTTGGTCTGGCAAGCCTTTGCTGGCAACGGACACATCTTTGACGAATTCTTCGCAACTCGGCTCGCAATCCGCAAATCCAAAAATACTGTCGCATCTTATTTAGAACCGTTTCGTGGAAACTATGGTGGTGTTGTTGGCGGTAATGCTCAATTATTAAGGAAGTTAAGCGATGGCGTCTCGGCAACAATACTGGTTGTTTCATCTCATAGCCCACGTAACTAGCGTTGTCAATTCGTCCCTTCATCCTTAGCACCCCTTCTTCATCCACAACTGGAGAGCACTTACGAAGAACGCTTGATCTTTTTAACTTTCCACCACTTTTCAAGACTGCTAGATCGTCCCTGTATACCTCAGACTGAACCATCTTCACGAGAATTGTTTGAGACCGATTGTATTCCATTGAAGTTAGTGAACATGTGAGCTTCTGTTGACTTTGAATCGCCCTTTTCATGTTATCGGTGAACCGCAACACCCATGCTACGGTCCGTCGCAGACGTGACCATGAAGAGAACCTCTCGATGTCCACCAACGGCTGCTCCACTGAGCAGTTTAGAAGTAGGAACTTTGGCCTGAGATCTTCTTTAGGTTGACCGTCTAAAGACGCCAGTTCACTTGGCCACTGGTCCTCACCTTGACTTAAGAATGAAGGTCCTTTAAACCACCTCTCCGTAGGCAAGAACGACGGCATCTTCTTCCACTTGGTGGCTTCGTCAGCCACATTTTCCTTGCTAGGAATCCAGCGCCACTCCTTCATCTTCGAGCCTTCTAAAATTTCGCCGATTCTGTACATCACATATTGGTTGTATTTCTTTGGGTCTGCTCTCAACCAAGCAAGAACGGTACGGGAATCCGACCAGAAAACTCTTTTTTCGAGGTTCAACAGATGACTTCGTTCTATAGCTGCTGCCAGCTTCACGCCTATGGTTGCCGCTTGAAGTTCCATACGCGGAATAGAAATGGGTCGTCTAGGAGCCACTTTGGTTTTTGCTCCAATAAGTGCGATGTCTACCGCGTCACCCGAGCAGAAACGGAAATAAGCCACTGCAGCCATAGCGTTCTCGCTGGCATCTACAAAAACATGCAGCTCGATGGACACGTCGTCCCTCGCAGAGAGTGGGCAATAACATCTGGGTATTTTTACTTCTTGCACCTGTGGAAGTCGGTTCAGCCACTCTTCCCATTGACTATGAAGTCGCTCCGGAATGACCTCATCCCATTCAACGGTAGTTCTCCACACTTCTTGCAAGATCACTTTCAGAATTACCAAGAAATGTGCCAGGAAACCTAAGGGGTCAAAAATTGACATTAAAACTTTCAATAACTCACGCTTAGTTGGCTTTCTCCATCCTCTCAAGATTTCCTCATGAATCTTGACAAAGCGTAATGAAAATGTGAAGATATCTGGCCCAATCTTCCACCACATGCCAAGTACTTTTGCTGCTTCGTCGTCACTGCTGTTGACTGAGATCTGCTTGTCAGATCCAGGCTTTTCACCCAAAGCCTCCATCACATGTCTTGAGTTTGAGAGCCAACCTCGGATACGGAAACCTCCTCTGGCGTGGATGAACTCAACCTCTCTGGCTAACTCGATAGCCTCTTCTTCGCTGTTGACACTGTCCATAAAATCGTCCATATAATGGTGCCTGGTAATGGCTATTACCGCTCTAGGATATTCTTCAGCAAACCTGTTAGCGTTGATGTTCTTCACGTACTGCGCAACACTGGGAGAGCACGACGCACCAAATGTTAGAACCTGCATAACATATACATCTGGTTCCTTAGTCGACCCCTTTTCTCTCCATAAGAACCTTTGGCTATGCTGGTCCTCACTGCGCACTCGTATTTGGTGGAACATCTCGCTGATGTCTCCACAGATGGCTATTGGCTGGCTCCGGAAAGAATAAAGCGCCGTAGGCAAACTCACCAGCAAGTCTGGTCCTTTCATTAGCATAGAGTTTAAGGAAATGCCTTTTACCGTTGCAGCTGCATCCCAAACCAAACGTACTTTCTCCGGTTTATTGGGATTCCTTACGATAAAAGTGGGTAAATACCAAGTCCTTGGCAACGCTTGCTGTAACTCTTCTGGGGCTAGTCGTCGAGCGTAACCTTTCTCGAGGAGATTCTTGAGTTGTTGATCGAGCTTGGTTCTTAGTTCAGCATCCGAAAATGTCTTCCTCTCGATACATTCCAGCCTCTTCAATGCCATCGGGTAACTGTCCGGCATACTGAAGTCATCGTATCGCCACAGAAGTCCACTCTCGAATCGATCACCAATACCATTGCCTTCCTGTCATAATGCAGCTCTATCAGATCCTTATGGGTACCATGATTCTCTAACGTCAAGAATTCTTGCACCTGCTCGTGAAGGGATCGCTCACACTCGCAAGCAGTGCTGTGATACGCATGATGATTAAGCGTACTTCCTCCTGTGCCGCCACAAACAACCCATCCCAGCCGGGTTCTCATCGCTATTGGTTCCCTTTGCTTCCCTTCGCAAACTTTGAGTGCCAGCTCGAGATATTCATCAGGAACACCTATGAGCAGTTTCGGCTGTATGCTGTAATACGTCTCCAGAGGTAGAACTCTCAAATGCGGAAACTTCTTTTGCGCATCCCGTGCATCGAAAGATAAGTTTGGCAGACTGAGCTTACATCTTGGATAAGGTATTGCTTTGGTGAAACCATTGAACCCTGCCGTGGCGAAACTTCCAAGGAGACACGCCGTGATCTTTGTTCCACACGCACAACGTCCGCCGTCCACTTCAAACACAGTGGTTGATCCCTTCCCCGCAGCTCTAAGGCTTCAGCTATTTCATCCTCTAGCAATGTAAGCGATGATCCACTATCCAAAAGTGCAAATGTGTCAACACGCTTCCCATTAGCATGCAATGTCACAGGTGCAATCCGGAACAGCACCTCATCCTGCTGGGTCTGGTGCGCATTACATACGCGATGTACCGGGTTCGCCAACGACTCATGAAGGAGATTATGATGTCTGAGTCCACATCCATCTATGGTACAACCCTTTTTCTCGTTGCATCTCTTTCGAGATGAATGACGCAAACAGTTTCCACATATCCCATTGTCCTTGATCACTTCCTTTTTCTGTACTAGCGGCAGGCGTTTGAAATCCCCGCATTCAAATAAACGATGATCTTTTCGACATAGATAACAACTTCTTGTACCACTGGTCTTGGGTGGTTGTGAAGAAATGTCCACTTCTTGATGAGTACACAGATGTCCAGCTCGCCGTTCAGATCTCCCTCCCGAAACTGGTACCGTAGTCAGCGTACTTGCTGCCCCTGCAACATCATTTAGCCACTTGCTGAATTCTTCGAGCTTTTGTCCGGGACGTTTATTCGCTTCCAGCGCCCAGTTCAACCGCAACGCAGGAGGTAACCTTTCAATAAGCTCCTGCAATAACATTGGATTTGATGTATGCTCCTTTAGACCAGCTGCTTTCATAGTAGACACCAATTGTCGCACCGACACCGCGTAATTGATCAGAGTATCAAACTTCTCGATCTTTGGTAATGTTTCAGCACGTATTTTCTTCAGCAAGGAATTGATTACAAGCTCCGGTCTCCCAAATAGCATCTCCAGCGTAGATATCGCTTCAGGCACTGTCTCGGGTAACAACAGACTATGCCCGACTACTTCCATCGCTTTGCCCTTCAACGCACGTTGAAGACGGACTAAATTTTCTGCATCAGAGAACCCGCAGAGCTCGGTACTATTTCGATAGTTGCTTATGAATACCGCCCACTCTTCTGGTCTACCACTGAAAGTCGGAAGATCTTTCGCCAGCGCCTGGCGTGCTGCCAACTGCTCGGTTGTTACGATCCTCGCTTTCGGTACCTGCTCCATGAACTGCTGTTGCTCTTCTTCTTCCTCGCTGCTTTCCGCCAACGCCAACAGCTCATATTTCCTCTTCAAGTACTGGAGATCTAACAGCCGCTGTTCCTCCAAACGATCCAATTCCAGCTTCACCTTAGTACGAGCTCGGCTCCTAATGGACGATACTGATGGCGAACGCCCCTGTGTGACCGTTTATCTGGCGACGATGTGATACCTGATGGTCCTGCTACCGATTTCCCAAACATTTGTGCAACTTGTAGTTGTCCTTCGACGACTGACACACTGCCCTGAGTTGCTTTCTGCTTAGCTAGTGGTCCTACCACTGGCTTCCCAAGCGCCTGTGCAACTGGCTGTTGTCCCTCGACGACGGTGGCACTAGCTACATACCGTGCACAATCATATGAGCAATCGGCTACTGTTCCATCCACCGATGCGCAAGCAAAGTGAAACCACTCATCACATTGGTCACATTGGACCATCTCCGTTGTGTCCGGCTCCTTACAGCTACCACACGCTCTGCCTGCTTGCTTCTTCGGCATCTTGCTTTGGATGATCCGTAGGATTTTCAATCCGTTTCAATTTCTTCTTTTCTTTTTGCAGAATCTTTCTGCGACGATATATATATATACTTTTTTGGAGAATGTTGAGTCTGGAAGGGCGGAACTCGCAGCAACGAATTTAAAAAAAAACAACCAAATACGTCAATTATACTTGAACTTATTATTTTATTACTATTTTAAAAATGTAGATTTAAAAATTGAATTTTCGCCTTCGGAGCTCCAAAAAGTGTATTTCCGCCACGCCGTCCTCGATCCAACTCCACTCACAAAACGCCGTCAGCCAATCAGCATTGGTTTTTTAATCCACCAATTACAGTGCGTTTTTGATGCTGATTTTCCGCCATCTATCGTCCAGGTGAAGTAATTGGCAGACAATCGAGACCGACGTTACATCAAGGAATAAGTTTGTTCTGTTTATAACAATGGCTATTCGTCAAATTCGTTCATTCGTTCGGAAAGGAGTAAACTGTGGTAAGAAACTTTATTATTTCACATATTTATGAACTTGTTGTCTTTAGGGAGAAATAATAAAGACACGTTTTCTTTGATACAATCACAACCAGAATGCCGGAAATTATTCTTTTCCGTGCCGTTCCAGTTCCATCTCTCTTTATTGAATTTACAGCATGGCCAGCCTAACAATTTTTATAAGTTATAGTAGAGAAACAACAGAGGGCGTTAAGTTAACAAAAAGTGTGGCGGACTATGTTCCACCTTCAACACATTCCACGCTGCTGGCCGATCAGCGCCATCTATACCTTCGCCAGGAGATCAAAGATTGGCTGATGCAATACTGATTATTATTATTTCATTCGCTTCCATTCTGATAATTAAAGAGTTGGTGAAATTTAGTGGTGTTCTTATTTTTCTTATATTTTCATATAGAATCCATAAACGAACCCATAATTGGTGACCCCGAAAAACACACAGTTGTACAGAATTTCAGTATGCCATTAAAAGACGGAGAAAATACTGTCTCCAATAACGCGAGCGAATCTCCCAGTTCTTCGGGCAATTCGACTACAGAGGCGGTAGCACATTCCAGAATTCAACTTCCTCCATTCTGGCCGAATGACCCAGAACTCTGGTTCATCCAAGTGGAAGCTAGATTCCACACGCACAAACTTGTTGCTGATGCCGAACAGTACTATAATGTACTGGCAGCGTTAGAGGATCCTGTAATTATCACGCAAATATCAGACATTTTGCGAGCACCGCCGCCCAAAGATAAGTATCAAACCTTAAAAAATACTTTAATTGATCGTTTCGCAGAGTCCAAACAGAAGCAACTTAACAAGCTTCTAGCAGAACTGGCGTTAGACAACAAAAAACCATCGCAACTCTTGCGTGAGATGCGCAACATCTCTCCAGCCGGCATCTCGGAAGAAATTCTACGATCCTTATGGATGCAACGTATGCCAGTAAGCGTACGGTGCATATTGTCTCCTAATGAGGACGTCAAACTTACAAAGTTAGCTGACATCGCCGACCGCATTCTGGAGCAAAGCCAGACAGCATAAACTATGGCAGTAGCTCCAAGCAAGACCGAACACAATCGTCATTTAGAAGAACGCATCATTTCGTTGGAAAAGCATCCAATCCATCACTGACATGGTTTCGAGAATAGATAAATCGGTTTCTAAGCAACGACACTCATGAAGTGAGTCAAGATCCGCAACGCATTCTCAATCAAGAGAAGAAACTCCGAACCAGTCATCCGAATATTGTTTTTACCACCGCCAATTCGGTGATCATGCAATAAAGTGCAAGCCCCCTTGCCAATTCAGGGCAACGGAAAACTAAATCAGCTGTCGACGTCCGAGGCACCGAGCGACAGTTCATACAACACTCGCCTCTTAACTGAAAATCGTTTATTCATCAAAGATAGTAATTCTGGACACAAATTTTTGATCGATTCTGGCTCAGTATTCTCGGTTTTTCCTGCCGCACTCCTCAAACGAGTTCACAAACCAACTGACCTTCAACTTTACGCTGTTAACGCGAGCTTCATTCAGACATTTGGATTTCACACACTTGAACTGAACATCGGTTTACGCAGACCGTTCACTTGGAATTTTATTATAGCGGACATCCAAACACCAATAATAGGAGCGGACCTTCTCCACAAATTCGAGCTGTTAGTCGACGTTAAGAACCTAAAGCTGATTGATAAAACCACCAACATAGCCACCCGAGCACAAGTATCATGTACTCCTGACTTCGGCATCTCAGCAGTACAAGGGCAGTTCATTTATTAAGACATCATCAACGAATTTCCATCGGTTACTTCAGACTGTGTACATCCAACATCCAGAATAAAATCTGCAGTGCAACACCGTATCTGCACCGTTGGACAACCGGTAGCCGAAAGACCTCGCCGTTTGTCTGGAGAGAAATTTAAATCTGCACAAAAGGAGATCGAGAAACTATTGCAGTGTCAAATCATTCGTCCTTCAAGCAGTCCCTGGGCCAGCCCTATTCACATGGTGCCCAAGAAATCAACCGGATGGCGAATGTGCGGTGACTATCGCAAACTAAATTCACAGACTTTACCAGACCGTTATCCCATCAGACATATCACTGATTTTGCCGAAAATATGCACGGGAAAAAGATATTCTCAACAGTAGATCTTCAACGCGCCCTATGGCAATAGAAGATATAGAAAAAACGGCCATTTCAACTCAATTCGGGCTTTTTGAGTTCTTAACTATGCCCTTCGGACTCAAAAACGCAACTCAAACCTTTCAAAGGTACATGGACGGTATCTTTCGCGGTTATGATTTTGTCTTCTGCTACGTCGATGACATCATCATAATGTCAGAAAATGCAGAAAAACACCGACAACATCTTCGAATCCTTTTTGAATGTCTCCACGAACATGGCCTATCACTCAACATGGAAAAATGCAATTTTGGGAAAAGTGAAGTCCAGTTCCTTGGTTACAGTATCAATGAGCACGGGTGCAAGCCACCTCCAGAGCGTGTTGCCGCTATCGTGAACTATACGCAACTACAGACAATCATTGAACTTCGCCGTTTCCTCGGAATTCTCAATTACTACCGTCGTTTTATACCTCACGCGGCACATCAACAAGCTGCTCTTAATAAGCACCTTAAGAATTCACGCAAAAATGACAGACGGAAAATTCCATGGACTTCAGACGACGAAGCAGCGTTCGAATCGTGTAGACACAGCTTATCGGAAGCAGCCTTGCTAGTGAATCCAAAGCACAATGCTCCCTTGGCACTTACGACAGATGCCTCACACATCGCGATAGGTGCTGTCTTAGAACAACAACAACAGGGACAATGGAAACCACTAGGATTTTACTCCAGAAAGCTGTCGACAACAGAATCCAACTACAGGGCATACGACCGTGAGCTGTTGGCCATTTACGCAGCTATCAGATTTTTCAAATATCTATTGGAGGGTCGCAACTTCGTGATTCGGACTGACCATGAGCCGCTGACTCATGCCTTCAAACAAAAGTTGACTCGAGCCTCGCCACGTCAGTTACGTCATCTTGATTTTATATCGCAATTTTCCACAGACATAATCCATATCTCTGGCTCGGACAATGTGATTGCTGACGCTCTTTCCCGCCTCAACGCAATCAGCACACCAACAATAATTAATCCAGAAGAACTACAATCCGAACAAGAACAAGACGATGCTCTTAAAGACTTACTCGACGGGCAATCCTCACTACAATTGCAAAAACTTCGAATGGATGGAAACATTGAAATCTATTGTGACATCTCTACCGGCGCTATCAGACCATATATTCCGCAAAAGCTAAGATATCAAGTCTTCAGCTCAATACATGGATTATCACATCCTAATGGAAAATCGACTGCACAACAGATCAAGCAGAAGTATGTTTGGCCCAATATGAAGAAGGACATCGTATGTTGGGCTCGCTCATGCGTACCTTGCCAACGTGCTAAAGTTCAAAGGCAGCAGAAAAACATTCCAGAGAGATTCTCAATTCCTGACCAACGTTCTGACCACATTCATATGGACATCGTAGTGATGCCTTTGGTAAATGGATATCGGTACTGCCTTACAATTATAGATAGGTTTTCTCGCTGGCCGGAGACAATTCCATTGAAGGAGATTACCGCAGATACTGTTGCTACTGCCTTCTATTCCACATTGGTTGCGCGGTATGGTGCGCCCCAGACAATAACCACCGACCATGGCTCTCAGTTTGAGTCTGAACTCTTCAAGGCATTGACCAACATGCTGGGTTCCAAACGCGTTAGGACAACGCCATACCATCCGTCATCCAATGGCCTTATTGAGACATGGCATCGCTCATTTAATGCTGCCTTAGTGTGTCAACAAGCATCTACCTGGTTGGAAGCATCTACTAGGACTTAGAACATGTTTCAAGGACGACCTGAAATCATCAGCGGCTGAGTTCCTCTACGGAGTTCCTCTTAGAATTCCTGGTGAGTTCTTTTCTAATTCAATTGATGACATACCTCTCCATCCACAGTTCTTCCTGGAGAAGCTCAGAGAACACATTCGTGCAATCAAACCACAGCAGACCGCCATTCATGCTCGGCAAAGCATGTTTCGATTCAAGGATCTAGCGAATTGCACACATGTTTTTCTACGAGTTGACGCTGTTAAAAGGCCTTTGGAACATCCGTACACCGGACCCCACTAGGTCATAAGGCGATTAAATGAAAATAACTTTGTGATCAAGTTAGAGGCAGGCAGAGAAACCACCGTCTCCACAGAGCGCCTCAAACCAGCATTTTTCGTCCGTGAAGAAAACGATACTCCTGATCCTGCTCCCGTTTCATGTCATCAAGATCAACCTATCCAGCCGACACAACGATCTTCTCTCTCGGCTGACCGACATTTTGACTGGCTGCTTCAGGATCATCCTATTCGTACTTACGAAAACAAACGTAAGACCAAATCAATTACATTTTCGACTCAGTTACCAGGAAGGGGGTAGCTGTGGCGGACTATGTTCCACCTTCAACACATTCCACGCTGCTGGCCGATCAGCGCCATCTATACCTTCGCCAGGAGATCAAAGATTGGCTGATGTAATACTGATTATTATTATTTCATTCGCTTCCATACTGATAATTGAAGAGTTAGTGAAATTTAGTGGTGTTCTTATTCTTCTTATATTTTCATATAGAATCCATAAACGAACCCATAAAAGTAATAATATTACAACTCGTCCAACCTGACACTTGATTGACCTCGATCAAGAAAGAAAAGTAACAAAATACTCTAGTTGGTCTTCTGACATTTACGTTATTTTGGGTTCGGGTGGCTGACAGGTGTTAGTGACTTCAGCATTCGACAATTCCCCTGGTTCCAACCACTTACACATTTTAGTAGCTTCTACAACAACATTATACGGAAGCTGAGTCAACTGACAATTTCCCACGTCCCTTACCACGTACCGATAATTAGGCAATATTTTATAAATTACATATGGGCCGCGGTATTTGGGTATGAACTTCTTATTCTTCCCACAGTTGTGTCGATGTGTCTTATGACAACAAAGTCTCCAATCGAGTATGTTCTTGTCGGCCGACAATGTTTGAAAAAATGCCGTAAACTATACTCTTGAGATTTTCTATATTGTTCAATGCTATTGACCTACTCTTATCCAAATCGCGATTTTTCACGTTACTAAATTTGTCATCCAAGTATTCTGTCAGTTCATCGATAATATTACCCCGTTGGTTTATTCCGAACAATAATTGACTAGGTGTCCCTTTTGTAGTGTTGTTCATGGCATATTCAACTTGACCCAACTTTAATGCCCTATCTGCATGTTGAACGGGCTCAGCCAATTTACTGAGCATTGCTCTAAGGACACGATTTACCCGTTCCACCTGACCATTTGCTTGAGGGGAAGCTGCTGCAACCTTAACATGGTCAATCCTGTTCACCAGCAGGAAATTACTGAATTCATGCGAAGTAAAACAAGAACCCCGGTCGGAGATTATAGGTCTGGGGCGACTATAGTAACTGAAATATTTTTCCAGTGCACAACATACATCCTTGGTGCTAGTCGAATTGACCGGGTACAGGCAAACAAATTTCGTAAATGCATCGATAACTACAAACACATGCTTACGTTATCGAAATAAATAATCGAAGGCAGGGGACCGAAGTGGTCCACATGAACTGTATCGAATAGAATTGGATTTTTAGGTATATTGAACAAATTATTTTAGGTATATTAGAGTCGGAACTGAGTACAATTCTGTATAAAATGACCAATTTTATCCTTCATCCTTTCAAACCAATAGTTCTTTTGTATTTGATTATAACATTTGCTAATTCCTAAATGGCTTATCTTCTCTTACACCATCCGAATGACATTGTCTTCCATTTCCTTTGGTACATATTGTAGCATAATAATAACTACGCTCCCTAAAAGTATGATGCAACAAATTCCGAAGTGACTTTTCATTCTGGCAGAATTTTGGTTCGAACTGTCCTTTCATTCGAGGTTCGTGTCTGCGGTTTCCACAGTTCATGTCTACGAAAGAGACGAATAATATCACGGATGAGAGGGAATTATAACTGCAAGAATGATTGTCATCTTGGAATTTCTCTTGTTCCAGTGGTCGAAGAATTTGCTAGAAGTTTCTGGCTATCAGAAACTTCTGCTATATAAGGACAGATGGCGATCAAAAAGGGAGCAGTAGTTTCTAAACTGTGGCGAAGAGATTAGAAAAGTGATAGTGGGCGAAGTTGTAATTTTGTGGTAAATTGAAAGTTGAGATTTAACAAGAAGAAGTAATTAGTTTGGATTTGTGAATTAAGTAATTGAAAGGAGATAAAGTGATTTGAGAGGACAGAGACCTTGTAAGAAAAGAATTGCGAAGAATAGTATAGTGTGAACCTGAATTGTTCTAGAGACTAGAAAATAAAGAAATAATTTCTACTCGAGCCGTAGCTTGCATATTACAATATAACAGAAGATCTGAATCATTTTTTTTTAGAAACGAGACCTTCATAGAGCTCAAAGTCATCAACAGGACCGGTCTCCAATTTTCCTTAGATTTCTCTTATTTTTTCATCACGATTTTGGGTCACCCGTATCTGGAAGTCCAGATCGTCATTATCTGTGGCAGCAACAGTCTGATATTTATTTTTATCTTCCTCGTGATTGAAAGCATTTTCACGATAGGTTTGCTTTGGATGACATCGATTCAATGCATTGACATGGCCCATAGATACGCCACTTCGGTGTTGAATTGAATAGTTGAAATTTTCTAATTCAAGGCCCATCGAGCTATTCTCGGATTTATCTGCTTCTTGCTCAGGGTCATAGTGAATGAGTTGCAGTCTGTGATTATTTTAAATGGAATCCCCTCCAAATACACACGAAATCGCTGAAGTGCATAAATAATAGAAAGAGTTTCCAATTCAAAACTATGATATTTTGATTTAGCCGTGGAGGTCGACTTCGAAAAATACGCAACCGGGTGGAATTTGCCATCATTCTGCCGTTGCATCAAAGCTGCACCAAACCCATTCCTGCTAGCGTCGCAATGAAGCTCTGTTTCTCGTTTTGGGCAGTAGATTGCGAGAACTGGTGCAGCCACTAATCGATTTCTTAGTTCGTTGAATGCATTCACACAAGTTTCGGAAAAATCGAAAGTGGATTGTTTACGTAGTAAGTCTAATAGGGGTCTAGCAATTTTTGAAAAAGAAGGCACAAACTTTCTAAAATATGAGAACAAACCTATACAAGTATGCAGTTCCTTTTGATTTCTTGGAATCGGATAATTTTTTATATCTTTAATATGTGCATCACTTAACCGAACACCTGACCAGTTCACCAGATAACCCAATTATTCAATTTCGTCGTAGCCAAATTTGCACTTACTTAATTTCACTTCGAGACCCCTTTCATATACCCTCCGCAGAATCTCTTCAACTACCTGCACATGTGATTCCAAATCTACAGATGCAATCAAGATGTCATCAATGTAAATAATAATCTCGCCAACATCAATCAAGACGCGAAAAATGTTGTATACGAAACGCTGAAAGTTTGAAGGCGCATTTTTCAATCCAAAAGGCATCTTTAGGTACTCCAATTGGCCGTGAGGTGTGATAAAAGCGGTTAATGGGATGGAATCATGATGCATTGCACACTGGTTAAATCCGTCCTTTAGATCGAGTAAGGGAAATCATCGATTACCGGGCATATACTCAATACAGTCCTCAGTCAATGGCAGTGGGAAATTATCCCGAACAGTTTCCTTATTTAACGTTCTGTAATCAATGCACATACGTGTTGTGGCATTTTTTTTTTTTTTGACTAGGACGTCATTGGTTATCTTTAGAACCTCGGATCTATCATGAAGTGATAGGCGACGCGGGTTGCAGTGAAACGGAGTGTCATCATTTAATCTAATCTTCATTTCATAGTCACACGGCTTCCGATCGATATTTTTGGGTCGTAGGTAAGAATGGGTCATGATTTTTCGTAATGCATCGGAATAAAACTTGTCCAGTCGCGGACAAATATCAATTTCTAAGTCTACCTGCGGTCTATCTACGTCAATAGCACATAACTGCTTAAAAAAATTCTCGACACAATCAGCAGGCAAGGGCACAGTCTTCCTTTCAGTTGACGCAACCTCACATGTTTTTACCGCGGTTACCTCAGGGGACCCCTGCCGTTTGCTAAACCCACCAATATCTTTCCCCAAATTAATAAACTTAGATGCATAGTTTATTTGCGTTATCTCTATAAGGCGACTGGCATCGTCATCGTTTCATTAGGTATAACTACAAAAGAAATAATTTTAGATTCATTACGAAATTTTACTAGGCATGATATCGTACCGCAAGTATATATTTTTTGTTTTCCAAGACCGCTGAATTTAGTCGGTGCTAAAACACCTGACAATCTAACGGATGCCGGAACTCTTGAACGATGAATAAGGCTAATCGGACTACCGGAGTCAATAAGGGAAAATATATATATGAACTGAGTGCATCTATCTTGATGAGACTTACAACAATTTGGTATACCAGAATTACAAGACGAAAACTTAACGTCCATCTTTAATCGATTTTGTCAAACGATCGACGTTAATCCTCCCGCCTTTAATAATATTTTGCGGACAAAAAAGCCTATGAACGTAAGCAACCACGCACCACCGCCAATAGTACTCAAATTTATCAACACATATGAAAGGAACTTGTGCTGAAATCAGCTTCTCTCTTCCGGAAAAATCATAACAGAGATCTTATACTGATGTTGGAATTGAGTCCGACAGCAAGTGTTACTTCAACCAGAGCTTAACTAAAACAGTTCGCTCTATATTGCATACTGCCACCCGCTTGAAGAAGAAGACACAACTGTTCTCTGTGAATACTAAATTTGGCTCACTCTACGTAAGAAAAACTCCAACTGGTAAAATCTCTCTCATTGAAAGCTTCCAAAGTTTGTTCGCTATCGCCGAGACGCAACATACTAACAACACCGCCTGTGGAAGTAAATATTCGACAGAAGATATCACCGTAAATAATTAGTAACACATTTTTATTGAATTTTATCTATATATGTATGTACATACATATTGTAATATGCGAGCTACGGCTCGAGTAGATAAAACGATATTCTGTGAAATTTATTTTTTTATTTTCTAGTCTATAGAACAATTCAAGTTCACACTATACTATTCTTCGCAAATTCTTTTCTTACAAGGTCTCTTTCCTCTCAAATCACTTTATCTCCTTTCAATTACTTAATTCACAAATCCAAACTAATTACTTCTTCTTGTTAACTCTCAACTTTCATTTTATCACAAAATCACAACTTCGCCCATTATCACTTTTCCAATCTCTTCGCCACGGTTCTAAACCAACTGCCCCCTTTCGATCGCCATCTGTCCTTATATAGCAGAAGTTTCTGATAGCCAGAAACTTCTAGCAAATTCTTCGACCACTGGAACAAGAAAAATTCTGATGTAATAATTCCAAGATGACAATCATTTCTTGCAGTTATAATTCTTTCTTATCCGTGATATTATCCGTCTCTTTCGTAGACATGAACTGTGGAGACTTAACCGCAGACACGAACCTCGAATGAAAAGACGCTTTGGAATGGGCTGGAGGAGCGTAGTTATTATTCTACATTATTGTAGCATCCTTTTAGGCGATGTTACACTGCCCCCCTCTTAGACTTGTTCGTCCCGAACAAGTGCGTCCTCACTTCGGCCATTGTATCGACTCAGTCGGTCCACATGAACCACTTTCATTTTGGCCCTTGGTCCTCGCTGGATGCGGTAGACAACATCGTTGATGCGGGTTATTATTCTGTAGGGACCCTCCCAGTTCTGCTGCAACTTTGGCGATGGGGATTATACAGCCACACTAGATCTCCTTCCTGGAATCCTGACGTTGTTGCCTTGGCGTCATACCTGGTCTTCATGCGGTCGCTCGTCATCTTAATCTGGCTTCTGGTCCTTTGGTGTATGTCCCTAAGCCTTTCCCTAAGGTCCGCCACGTACTCTTCTTCATTTCTGGGCTCATTGGTAGGAGATCCAAATTTCACCTCACTGGGTAAACGAGCTATTCCACCAAATAAGATTTCGAACGGCGTATGCCAAGTAGTGCTATGCACGGCACTTCTATAGGCCATCAAAAACAAGGGAATCTGCCGGTCCTAATCCCGTTGGTAGTCACCTACGACCTTCGAGAGATGTTCGTCCAAAGTTCTATTGAAACGCTCCACCATACCGTCCGACTGTGGATGAAGCGGGGTTGTCCTTGTCTTTTTGATTCCGAGTAGTTGACACATCTCTTGGAAGATTCTTGACTCGAAGTTCCGCCCTTGGTCAGAATGCAATTCCAAGGGCACACCGAATATGCTAACCCAATTGTAGACGATCTGCTCCGCCACGGTTATGGCTTCCTGGTTAGGGATCGGAAACGCTTCCGGCCACTTACTGAAGTAGTCCATCGCTACGAGTATATATCGATTACCATTGTCGGTTTCCGGAAAGGGCCCTGCGATGTCAATGGCGATTCGTTCGAAAGGTGCTCCCACGTTATATTGGTGCATCTTACCTCGAGTTTTGATTCTCGGACCCTTGCTAGCTGCACACACCGCATTTTCTGCACCAGTCTTCGATATCTTCCTTCGCTTTTAACCAATAAAAACGTTCGCGTACCTTTTCTAGCGTCTTATTCACTCCCAAGTGGCCTCCGGACGCCCCGCCATGCATCTCCTGTAACTCCTCCTTGACCCTCGTCCGCGGTACGACAAGCTGCATTGCAAACGACTTTCCGTCGGAGGATTCCCATTTTCTTCTCAGAACACCTTCTTGGACATGGAGGGAGTCCCACTGCGCAAAATATGCCTTTAAGGTCGGGCTTCTGTGAGAGATGTCCTGATGATCCGGTTTCTCCATGTTCTCCTTCCAGGCCAGAATCGGCTCGATATCCGGGTCTTCCTTCTGAACGTTCCGGATCTCATCTACGCTCCAGCCGGCGATAGGTTCGGCTCTCATTCTTTGGATGGAAACCAGCTCCCGTTCTTCCTGACGCGCACAATGTTTACAATCCGTTCTGCATGGTCTCCGGGACAGTGCATCCGCATTAGCGTGGAGCTTTCCTTTACGATGCTGTATTTCGTAGTCGTATATTTGCAGCCTTTCGATCCATTTTGCGACCTGACCCTCAGGACTCTTGAACTGTAATAGCCATTTTAAGGCTGCATGGTCTGTGCGAAGAAGGAACTTCCTCCCATAGAGGTATTTGTGAAAATGCTTCGTAGCCAAGATCAAAGCTAGAAGTTCCCGCCTTGTCACGCAGTAGTTCCTTTCTGGCTTAGAGAGCACCTTGCTGAAGTACGCAACCACCTTCTCTTGGCCCTCATGCACCTGGGAGAGTACGGCTCCTACCCCGACATTACTAGCATCTGTATCCACAATGAACGTTTCCCCGGGAGTGGGGTAAGCTAGTATCGGGGCATCGCATAGCCGTTGTTTAAGTGCCTTGAAGCTCTTCTCGCACTCAATTGACCATTTGAATTGTGTTCCCTTTTCCGTCAACTGGTGCAGGCTCTTTGCGATCCCGGCAAAATCCTTCACGAACCGTCTGTAGTAGGTGGCTAGGCCCAGGAAGCTCCTTAGTTGGTGTTTGTCTTTGGGGACTGGCCAGTTTTTCACCGCTTCGACCTTCTCTGGATCGGTTCTCACTCCTTTCGCTGAAATTATGTGCCCCAAGTACTTCACTTCCGCTCTAAACAGGGCGCACTTCTTGGGGTTGAGCTTCAGGTGGGCACTTCGAAGCCTTTGAAACGCATCCCTTAGATTGTCTCGGTGTTGCGCAAACGTTTTTCCAACGACGATGAAATCATCCAAGTATACCAAACAGGTTTTCCATGTTAACCCTTGCAGGACACATTCCATCAATCACCCGAAAGTCGCTGGAGCATTGCACAGCCCGAATGGCATTACCGTGAATTGCCATAGCCCATTTCCTGCGGTGAAGGCGGTTTTCTCCCGGTCTTCTGGATATATCTGTACCTGCCAGTAGCCACTCTTCAAGTCGAGAGTGGAAAACCATCGGGCTCCTGATAGTGTGTCTAGCGTGTCGTCAATCCGTGGCAGAGGGTAGCTCTGTCTTTCTTGGTGACGTAATTGAGCTGCCGATAGTCCACGCAGAACCGCGTGCTGCCATCTTTCTTCTTAACCAGTACAACCGGTGATGCCCACGGACTTTTGGAACTTTCAATCAGACCTTCTTTCTCCATTGCCGACACCATCTCTGCAACTTCTGTCTGCTTTGCCAATGGAAGGAGCCTAGCAGGCTGACGAATTGGTCTAGTATCTCCAGTGTCTATTCGATGTTGTACCAGATATGTTCGGCCGTATTCTCCGTCCTGTGAGGCAAATACATCAGCGTACTGATTGATAAGATTCTCTGCCATAGTTCGCTGCTCCTGATTCAGCTCACTGGACTGGAGAATCCTCTCTCTCATTTCCGCTGTCCAAGGTGATGGGAGAGGTTTTGGAGCATCACGTTCAGATATTGTTGTGACGGCGGTAATCGGCATGCATTTTCCAGTCACCTCCCCTCGCCTTAGTTTGACAGTGTGTGGTCTTGCGTTCAAAACTCTCATTGGATCCATGGTGTTCTTTGGTTCGACTAACGTCTTTCCCACGATGTAGTCTTGAGAATTCTTCTCTGGGTCTGGTTCTACTATGTAGAATCGGTGGCTCCCAAGATCTCCTTCCAGCTTCGTCCAAATGATTGTTTCTGAAGACGGCGGCAAAACTTCGTCTTTGCTGATGACTGTCCTGAGAGTTACGGCATTCTCGTTTCCGTACACCATCGGAATCTCCACATTTCGATACCTCAGTACTTGCATCCCGATGTCCAAGATTACTTCATTTGCTTTTATGAAGTCTATTCCGATGATGCACTCGTCGCATATATCTGCCACCAGAAACGCATGGGAGAACGTCAGTCCTGCCAGAGTAATCGTAAGACAAACTTCTCCATACACCTTCGCCATTTCCCCTGTTGCAGTCTTCAGGCAGTAGCTGTTGGTGTTGTGCAGCCAGGAGCTTCTGACGATATCTCTTCTTACAATGGAGGCGGTGGCACCTGTGTCGATGGTGGCTACGCACTTCTTCTTGGTCCTTAAGCATTTCCCGACTGCTGGTTTTGGGAAGTCTGACTGACAGGATGGATGTTACCACCGCCAGATGCTTCCTCTCTGCTTCTCCTACTTCCGCAATGTGGACAATTTCCTCGTCTAGGTGTACTTCTGCACTGCCGTTGTAGGTGTCCGGTTTGGTTGCAATTCCAGCAACGGATTTGACTTCCGCGAGCTTTGTCTTCATCCATGACGGCTGTTCTCTTACATGAGCATTCCACTACGGACATTTCCCTGACACGGTGCATTCCCTGGTATGCTTGGTCCGCAGCATTCATTGACAAAGCGAATGCCAATGCCTCGGGGAGTGTTCGCTTTTCGGCCATCCTTACAGCCATTTGCAGTTGTCTGTCCTTTATGGCCTGAATAAAAGCTTCCACCGCCATTTCGTTGATAAGCTCCTCACCGGCTTTAGGGTATGTAAGATGGGCTAGTCGCTCTATATCCGCTTGCAACTGTTGGAGCGTTTTCCCCCTTTTCTGGACTCGACTACGCAGCTGAACCCTGTACATCTGCTGCATGTGTTCATCCCCAAACCGCATCTCGATAGCCTGAACCAGAGAGTCGTAGTTCTGCTGTTTATCTTCCGGGATGGTCTGCAAGAGCTCCGCAGCTGGACCCCCCAGTGCAAGTGTGAGTGCAATGGACTTCTCTTCATCGTCCCAGCTATTGGTCATTGCGGCCGCTTCGAATTGCCTTTTATAAATTGGCCATGATGTTTGACCATCGAAGATAGGAGGCTGCATCTCCTTTCTTCTCGGACCGTCAGTGTAATATTCCCGTGCTTTCTGTCTCTTTACGTTGCTGAGCTCCTTAGCAAGATTTTCGACTTGTTTTCCTACTATCTCGAATTGCGTATCCACTTTTTCAAACTGAGTCTCTATCTTCCCGAACTGAGTTTCATGTTTCTCAAAATTTTCATCGAATCTAGTTTCGACTTTTTCGAGTTGCGTCTCGACCTTCTCGATTTTCTCTTCGATCACTACGAATTTGGATTCCAATTTCTTGTTTTGCTCATCAAGTTTACTTTCCAGAGCATCTAGAGAATTCTTTTGTTCGTCCATCTTAAGTTCTAGAGAATTCCTTTGGTCGCCCATTGCTTTCTTTTGTTCGTCCATCGCTTTCTTTTGTTCGTCCAGCTTAAGTTCTAGAGAGTTCTTTTGATCGTCTATTGCTTTCTTTTGGTCATCGAGCTTAAGTTCCAGAGACTTCTTTTGGTCTTCCATTGTTTTCCTTTGTCCGTCCATGACTGACTTAAGTTGCAGGAGCAGACTTGTTATATCCGGGTCGGCTACTGTACTTGCTGGTTCCTCTCCCACGTCAAACTCTACGTCATGCGGATTTTCTCCTTCCTGCTTTATTGCTTCTTCCAGACGAATCAGTAGGGCATCTTTTCCCCCAGTTGTGTCGAGATTCCGCTTACTGAGTTCTGCCTTTAGTTGAATTATAGTTAGTTTTCCCAATCGTTTTTTTTTTTTTTTTTTTTATTGTGCAATTTCACACCACGGAAATAGTTGTTCACAGAATAATTTTTATCCCGCTTCTGACACCAATGTAATATGCAAGCTACGGCTCGAGTAGATAAAACGACATTCTGTGAAATTTATTTCTTTATTTTCTAGTCTATAGAACAATTCAGGTTCACACTATACTATTCTTCGCAATTCTTTTCTTACAATGTCTCTTTCCTCTCAAATCACTTTATCTCCTTTCAATTACATAATTCATAAATTCAAACTAATTACTTCTTCTTGTTAACTCTCAACTTTCAATTTATCACAAAATTACAACTTCGCCTATTATCACTTTTCTAATCTCTTCGCCACGGTTTTAAAACTACTGCCCCCTCTCGATCGCCATCTGTCCTTATATAGCAGAAGTTTCTGATAGCCAGAAACTTCTAGCAAATTCTTCGACCACTGGAACAAGAAAAATTCTGATGTAATAATTCCAAGATGACAATCATTCTTGCAGTTATAATTCCCTCTCATCCGTGATATTATCCGTCTCTTTCGCAGACGTGAACTGTGGAAACCGCAGACACGAACCTCGAATGAAAGGACACTTCGGACCAAAATTCTGCCAGAATGAAAAGACACTTCGAAATGGGTTTCATAGTCGTAGGAGCGTAGTTATTATTATGCTACATTATTATGACTGCAAGTACAAGTACCAATCATAAATTTAAAAAAATATATCAAATCAGAAATCATTTTGTGAAGCATTCGATAGCTAAGTTTCAAAAAACATGCTCAATATCAAATAACGTAGAAACTAATGGTAGTGAAAAAGTTTATTCTCATGTATATATTGTAATATGCAGGCTACGGCTCGAGTAGATAAAACGATATTCTGTGAAATTTATTTCTTTATTTTCTACTCTATAGAACAATTCAAGTTCACACTATACAATTCTTCGCAAATTCTTTTCTTACAAGGTCTCTTTCCTCTCAAATCACTTTATCTCCTTTCAATTACTTAATTTACAAATCCAAACTAATTACTTTTTCTTGTTCACTCTCAACTTTCAATTTATCACAAAATTACAACTTCGCCTAGTATCACTTTTCTAATCTCTTCGCCACAGTTTAAAAATCACTGTCTTTCCTGATTGATCGCCATCTGTCCTTATATAGCAGAAGTTTCAGATAGCCAGAAACTTCTAGCAAATTCTTCGACCACTGGAAATAATTCCAAGATGACAATCATTTCTTCCAGTTATAATTCTCTCTTTATCCGTGGCATTGTCAGCTATTGCGAACCTCGAATGAAAGTACAGTTTGGAATGGGCTGTAGGAGCGTAGTTATTATTCTACATTATTGTTGCATACTTTTAGACGATGTTACACTGCCCCCCTCTTAGACTTGTTCGTCCCGAACAAGTGCGTCCTCACTTCGGCCATTGTATCGACTCAGTCGGTCCACATGAACGACTTTCATTTTGGCCCTTGGTCCTCGCTGGATGCGGTAGACAACATCGTTGATGCGGGTTACTATTCTGTATGGACCCTCCCAGTTCCGCTGCAATTTAGGTGATTTCCCCTTTTGGCGATGGGGATTATACAGCCACACTAGATCTCCTTCCTGGAATCCTGACGTTGTTGCCTTGGCATCATACCTGGTCTTCATGCGGTCGCTCGTTATCTTAATCTGGCTTCTGGTCCTTTGGTGTATGTCCCTAAGCCTTTCCCTAAGGTCCGCCACGTACTCTTCTTCATTTCTGGGCTCATTGGTAGGAGATCCAAATTTCACCTCACTGGGTAAACGAGCTATTCCACCAAATAAGATTTCGAACGGCGTATGTCGAGTAGTGCTATGCACGGCACTTCTATAGGCCATCAAAAACAAGGGAATCTGCCGGTCCCAATCCCGTTGGTAGTCACCTACGACCTTCGAGAGATGTTCGTCCAAAGTCCTATTGAAACGCTCCACCATACCGTCCAACTGTGGATGAAGCGGGGTTGTCCTTGTCTTTTTGATTCCGAGTAGTTGACACATCTCTTGGAAGATTCTTGACTCGAAGTTCCTCCCTTGGTCAGAATGCAATTCCAAGGGCACACCGAATCTGCTAACCCAATTGTAGACGATCTGCTCCGCCACGGTTCTGGCTTCCTGGTTAGGGATCGGAAACGCTTCCGGCCACTTACTGAAGTAGTCCATCACTACGAGTATATACCGATTACCATTGTCGGTTTCCGGAAAGGGCCCTGCGATGTCAATGGCGATTCGTTCGAAAGGTGCTCCCACGTTATATTGGTGCATCTTACCTCGAGTTTTGGTTCTCGGACCCTTACTAGCTGCACACACGTCGCATTCTCTGCACAAGTCTTCGATATCTTCCTTCGCTTTTAACCAATAAAAACGTTCTCGTACCTTTTCTAGCGTCTTATTCACTCCCAAGTGGCCTCCGGACGCCCCGCCATGCATTTTCTGTAACACCTCCTTGACCCTCGTCCGCGGTACTACAAGCTGCATTACAAACGACTTTCCGTCGGAGGATTCCCATTTTCTTCTCAGAACACCTTCTTGGACATGGAGGGAGTCCCACTGCTCAAAATATGCCTTTAAGGTCGGGCTTCTGTGAAAGATGTCCTGATGATCCGGTTTCTCCATGTTCTCCTTCCAGGCCAGAATCGGCTCGATATCCGGGTCTTCCTTCTGAGCGTTCCGGATCTCATCTACGCTCCAGCCGGCGATAGGTTCGGCTCTCATTCTTTGGATGGAAACCAGCTCCCGTTCTTCCTGACGCGCACAATGTTTACAATCCGTTCTGCATGGTCTCCGGGACAGTGCATCCGCATTAGAGTGGAGTTTTCCTTTACGATGCTGTATTTCGTAGTCGTAGATTTGCAGCCTTTCGATCCATCTTGCGACCTGACCCTCAGGACTCTTGAACTGTAATAGCCATTTTAAGGCTGCATGGTCTGTGCGAAGAACGAACTTCCTCCCGTAGAGGTATTTGTGAAAATGCTTCGTAGCCAAGATCAAAGCTAGAAGTTCTCTCCTTGTCACGCAGTAGTTCCTTTCTGGCTTAGAGAGCACCTTGCTGAAGTACGCAACCACCTTCTCTTGGCCGTCATGCACCTGGGAGAGTACGGCTCCTACCCCAACATTACTAGCATCTGCATCCACAATGAACGTTTCCCCGGGAGTGGGGTAAGCCAGTACCGGGGCATCGCATAGCCGTTGTTTAAGTGCCTTGAAGCTCTTCTCGCACTCAATTGTCCATTTGAATTGTTTTCCCTTTTCCGTCAACTGGTGCAGGTTCTTTGCGATCCCGGCAAAATCCTTCACGAACCGTCTGTAGTAGGTGGCTAGGCCCAGGAAGCTCCTTAGTTGGTGTTTATCCTTGGGGACTGGCCAGTTTTTCACCGCTTCGACCTTCTCTGGATCGGTTCTCACTCCTTTCGCTGAAATTATGTGCCCCAAGTACTTGACTTCCGCTCTAAACAGGGCGCACTTCTTGGGGTTGAGCTTCAGGTGGGCACTTCGAAGCCTTTGAAACACATCCCTTAGATTGTCTCGGTGTTGCGCAAACGATTTTCCTACGACGATGACATCATCCAAGTATACCAAACAGGTTTTCCATGTTAACCCTTGCAGGACACATTCCATCAATCGCTCGAAAGTCGCCGGAGCATTGCACAGCCCGAATGGCATTACCGTGAATTGCCATAGCCCATTTCCTGCGGTGAAGGCGGTTTTCTCCCGGTCTTCTGGATGGATCTGTACCTGCCAGTAGCCACTCTTCAAGTCGAGAGTGGAAAACCATCGGGCTCCTGATAGTGTGTCTAGCGTGTCGTCAATCCGTGGCAGAGGGTAGCTCTGTCTTTCTTGGTGACGTAATTGAGCTGCCGATAGTCCACGCAGAACCGCGTGCTGCCATCTTTCTTCTTAACCAGTACAACCGGTGATGCCCACGGACTTTTGGAACTTTCAATCAGACCTTCTTTCTCCATTGCCGACACCATCTCTGCAACTTCTGTCTGCTTTGCCAATGGAAGGCGCCTAGCAGGCTGACGAATTGGTCTGGTATCACCAGTGTCTATTCGATGTTGTACCAGGTGTGTTCGGCCGTATTCTCCGTCCTGTGAGGCAAATACATCAGCGTACTCATTGATAAGATTCTCTGCCATAGTTCGCTGCTCCTGATTCAGCTCACTGGACTGGAGAATCGAAAGCAATGGACGAACAAAAGAAAGCAATGGACGAACAAAAGAATTCTCTAGATGCTCTGGAAAGTAAACTTGATGAGCAAAACAAGAACTTGGAATCCAAATTCGAAGCGATCGAAGAGAAAATCGAGAAGGTCGAGACGCAACTCGAAAAAGTCGAAACTAGATTCGATGAAAACTTTGAGAAGCATGAAACTCAGTTCGGGAAAATAGAGACTCAGTTCGAAAAAGTAGAAAAACAAGTCGAAAATCTTACTAAGGAACTCAGCAACGTGAAGAGACAGAAAGCACGGGAATATTCCACCGACGGTCTGAGAAGAAAGGAGATGCAGCCTCCTATCTTCGATGGTCAAACATCATGGCCAATTTATAAAAGGCAATTCGAAGCGGCCGCAATGACCAATAGCTGGGACGATGAAGAGAAGTCCATTGCACTCACACTTGCACTGAGGGGTCCAGTTGCGGAGCTCTTGCAGACCATCCCGGAAGATAAACAGCAGAACTACGACTCTCTGGTTCAGGCTATCGAGATGCGGTTTGGGGATGAACACATGCAGCAGGTGTACAGGGTTCAGCTGCGTAGTCGAGTCCAGAAAAGGGGGGAAACGCTCCAACAGTTGCAAGCGGATATAGAGCGACTAGCCCATCTTTCATACCCTAAAGCCGGTGAGGAGCTTATCAACGAAATGGCGGTGGAAGCTTTTATTCAGGCCATAGAGGACAGACAACTGCAAATGGCTGTAAGGATGGCTGAAAAGCGAACACTCCCCGAGGCATTGGCATTCGCTTTGTCAATGAAGGCTGCGGACCAAGCATACCAGGGAATACACCGTGTCAGGGAAATGTCCGTCGTGGAATGCTCATGCCAGAGAACAGCCGTCATGGATGAAGACAGAGCTCGCGGAAGTCAAATCCGTTGCTGGAATTGCAACCAAACCGGACACCTACAACGGCAGAGCAGAAGTGCACCTAGACGAGGAAATTGTCCACATTGCGGAAGTAGGAGAAGCAGAGAGGAAGCATCTGGAGGTGATAACATCCATCCTGTCAGTCAGACTTCCCAAAACCAGCAGTCGGAAAATGCGTAAGGACCAACTTCGCGGGGCAGAAGTTGGTTACTGGAATCGAGGCCCCCAGGACCACCATTCAAGTTTCGCAAACCAAACGGGATAACAAGAGCCTGAGAGTGGAGGCACTAATCAACAAGAAGAAGTGCGTAGCCACCATCGACACAGGTGCCACTGCCTCCATTGTAAGAAGAGATATCGTCAAAAGCTCCTGGCTGCACAACACCAACAGCTACTGCCTGAAGACTGCAATAGGGGAAATGGCGAAGGTATTTGGAGAAGTTCGTCTTACGCTTACTCTGGCAGGACTGACGTTCTCCCATGCGTTTCTGGTGGCAGACATATGCGACGAGTGCATCATCGGAATAGACTTCATGAAAGCAAATGAAGTAATCTTGGACATCGGGATGCAAGTACTGAGGTATCGAAATGTGGAGATTCCGATGGTGTACGGAAACGAGAATGCCGTAACTCTCAGGACAGTCATCAGCAAAGACGAAGTTTTGCCGCCGTCTTCAGAGACAATCATTTGGACGAAGCTGGAAGGTGATCTTGGGAGCCACCGATTCTACATAGTAGAACCAGACTCGGAGAAGAATTCTCAAGACTACATCGTGGGAAAGACGTTAGTCGAACCAAAGAACACCATGGTTCCAGTGAGAGTTTTGAACGCAAGACCACACACTGTCAAACTAAGGCGAGGGGAGGTGACTGGAAAATGCACGCCGATTACCGCCGTCGCAACAATATCTGAACGTGGTCCTCCAAAACCTCTCCCATCACCTTGGACAGCGGAAACGAGAGAGACGATTCTCCAGTCCAGTGAGCTGAATCAGGAGCAGCGAACTATGGCAGAGAATCTTATCAATGAGTACGCTGATGTATTTGCCTCACAGGACGGAGAATACGGCCGAACACACCTGGTACAACATCGAATAGACACTGGTGATACTAGACCAATTCGTCAGCCTGCTAGGCGCCTTCCATTGGCAAAGCAGACAGAAGTTGCAGAGATGGTGTCGGCAATGGAGAAAGAAGGTCTGATTGAAAGTTCCAAAAGTCCGTGGGCATCACCGGTTGTACTGGTTAAGAAGAAAGATGGCAGCACGCGGTTCTGCGTGGACTATCGGCAGCTCAATTACGTCACCAAGAAAGACAGCTACCCTCTGCCACGGATTGACGACACGCTAGACACACTATCAGGAGCCCGATGGTTTTCCACTCTCGACTTGAAGAGTGGCTACTGGCAGGTACAGATCCATCCAGAAGACCGGGAGAAAACCGCCTTCACCGCAGGAAATGGGCTATGGCAATTCACGGTAATGCCATTCGGGCTGTGCAATGCTCCGGCGACTTTCGAGCGATTGATGGAATGTGTCCTGCAAGGGTTAACATGGAAAACCTGTTTGGTATACTTGGATGATGTCATCGTCGTAGGAAAATCGTTTGCGCAACACCGAGACAATCTAAGGGATGTGTTTCAAAGGCTTCGAAGTGCCCACCTGAAGCTCAACCCCAAGAAGTGCGCCCTGTTTAGAGCGGAAGTCAAGTACTTGGGGCACATAATTTCAGCGAAAGGAGTGAGAACCGATCCAGAGAAGGTCGAAGCGGTGAAAAACTGGCCAGTCCCCAAGGATAAACACCAACTAAGGAGCTTCCTGGGCCTAGCCACCTACTACAGACGGTTCGTGAAGGATTTTGCCGGGATCGCAAAGAACCTGCACCAGTTGACGGAAAAGGGAAAACAATTCAAATGGACAATTGAGTGCGAGAAGAGCTTCAAGGCACTTAAACAACGGCTATGCGATGTCCCGATACTGGCTTACCCCACTCCCGGGGAAACGTTCATTGTGGATGCAGATGCTAGTAATGTTGGGGTAGGAGCCGTACTCTCCCAGGTGCATGACGGCCAAGAGAAGGTGGTTGCGTACTTCAGCAAGGTGCTCTCTAAGCCAGAAAGGAACTACTGCGTGACAAGGAGAGAACTTCTAGCTTTGATCTTGGCTACGAAGCATTTTCACAAATACCTCTACGGGAGGAAGTTCGTTCTTCGCACAGACCATGCAGCCTTAAAATGGCTATTACAGTTCAAGAGTCCTGAGGGTCAGGTCGCAAGATGGATCGAAAGGCTGCAAATCTACGACTACGAAATACAGCATCGTAAAGGAAAACTCCACTCTAATGCGGATGCACTGTCCCGGAGACCATGCAGAACGGATTGTAAACATTGTGCGCGTCAGGAAGAACGGGAGCTGGTTTCCATCCAAAGAATGAGAGCCGAACCTATCGCCGGCTGGAGCGTAGATGAGATCCGGAACGCTCAGAAGGAAGACCCGGATATCGAGCCGATTCTGGCCTGGAAGGAGAACATGGAGAAACCGGATCATCAGGACATCTCTCACAGAAGCCCGACCTTAAAGGTATATTTTGCGCAGTGGGACTCCCTCCATGTCCAAGAAGGTGTTCTGAGAAGAAAATGGGAATCCTCCGACGGAAAGTCGTTTGTAATGCAGCTTGTAGTACCGCGGACGAGGGTCAAGGAGGTGTTACAGGAAATGCATGGCGGGGCGTCCGGAGGCCACTTGGGAGTGAATAAGACGCTAGAAAAGGTACGAGAACGTTTTTATTGGTTAAAAGCGAAGGAAGATATCGAAGACTGGTGCAGAGAATGCGACGTGTGTGCAGCTAGTAAGGGTCCGAGAACCAAAACTCGAGGTAAGATGCACCAATACAACGTGGGAGCACCTTTCGAACGAATCGCCATTGACATCGCAGGGCCCTTTCCGGAAACCGACAATGGTAATCGGTATATACTCGTAGTGATGGACTACTTCAGTAAGTGGCCGGAAGCGTTTCCGATCCCTAACCAGGAAGCCAGAACCGTGGCGGAGCAGATCGTCTACAATTGGGTTAGCAGATTCGGTGTGCCCTTGGAATTGCATTCTGACCAAGGGAGGAACTTCGAGTCAAGAATCTTCCAAGAGATGTGTCAACTACTCGGAATCAAAAAGACAAGGACAACCCCGCTTCATCCACAGTCGGACGGTATGGTGGAGCGTTTCAATAGGACTTTGGACGAACATCTCTCGAAGGTCGTAGGTGACTACCAACGGGATTGGGACCGGCAGATTCCCTTGTTTTTGATGGCCTATAGAAGTGCCGTGCATAGCACTACTCGACATACGCCGTTCGAAATCTTATTTGGTGGAATAGCTCGTTTACCCAGTGAGGTGAAATTTGGATCTCCTACCAATGAGCCCAGAAATGAAGAAGAGTACGTGGCGGACCTTAGGGAAAGGCTTAGGGACATACACCAAAGGACCAGAAGCCAGATTAAGATAACGAGCGACCGCATGAAGACCAGGTATGATGCCAAGGCAACAACGTCAGGATTCCAGGAAGGAGATCTAGTGTGGCTGTATAATCCCCATCGCCAAAAGGGGAAATCACCTAAATTGCAGCGGAACTGGGAGGGTCCATACAGAATAGTAACCCGCATCAACGATGTTGTCTACCGCATCCAGCGAGGACCAAGGGCCAAAATGAAAGTGGTTCATGTGGACCGACTGAGTCGATACAATGGTCGAAGTGAGGACGCACTTGTTCGGGACGAACAAGTCTAAGAGGGGGGCAGTGTAACATCGTCTAAAAGTATGCAACAATAATGTAGAATAATAACTACGCTCCTACAGCCCATTCCAAACTGTACTTTCATTCGAGGTTCGCAATAGCTGACAACGCCACGGATAAAGAGAGAATTATAACTGGAAGAAATAATTGTCATCTTGGAATTATTTCCAGTGGTCGAAGAATTTGCTAGAAGTTTCTGGCTATCTGAAACTTCTGCTATATAAGGACAGATGGCGATCAATAGGAAAGACAGTGATTTTTAAACTGTGGCGAAGAGATTAGAAAAGTGATAATAGGCGAAGTTGTAATTTTGTGATAAATTGAAAGTTGAGAGTTAACAAGAAGGAGTAATTAGTTTGGATTTGTGAATTAAGTAATAGAAAGGAGATAAAGTTATTTGAGAGGAAAGAGACATTGTAAGAAAAGAATTGCGAAGGATAGTACAGTGTGAACCTGAATTGTTCTATAGACTAGAAAATAAAGAAATAAATTTCACAGAATATTGTTTTATCTACTCGAGCCGTAGCTCGCATATTACAGTATCTTAATCCCAAAAATTCAGAAGTTTTCTACCCAAACTGGCCCAGAATTTTGCTACTGCACTTTCTGTTCATGAAACAAATTATCAGCTGTTGCAATTTGCTGGACTTTCTCAATCATGTTCAAATATATCTGAGATTATTACGATTCGGTACATAGTAAATATATCATGATAAATAAATACATATATGTATGTATAATATAGAATAGCTCAGTGGTTAAGTGCGCGATCACTGAGCGAGAGGTTCAAGGTTCGAATCCAAGAAAACACAAAAATAAGAAAAAAAAGTTTTCTCACGGTCACACATCTCGCGAATGTCTAACAAGCTTGCGAGAGTAAAAATTGTCATGAAAAGTTTCTCTCAATCGAAAAAAATGCCCTTCGGAAACGGCATAAAACTGTAGGTCCAATCATTCGTGAGTCGCACAGCACGTGGGGCTGCGAGAAGCTATGCCAGGCCCTGCATTGGGCTGTTAGCGCCAAAATATTTATTTATTTACTTTAATATAGAAATACATATTAGAACGTTCTTTGCTGTAGGCAGCCTTTTATCACAGCGAACTTCAATTGAAATAATGACGCCTCAAAGCGTTTCGTAATTATGCGAAATATTCCAATTTTGATCCCTTCTCTTTGGTGAGTGTCGGGAAAAATTTCTCAGTATACTCCTAATTCGTTTTTTTCCAATACGATGGAAAGAAATTCGTTCGGAGCTTGATGTTCATCCATGTTCATCAATCTGAACGAGTATGAGAATAAATATGTACGTCATACGAGTAGAAACACAAATTCCCGTATATAGATTTGGGAAATCCCGGTGTTAATTTGCTTCAATAATCAATCTTCATTTGCAAGATTTAGTTTAATTTTGGTTCGTTTACAACAATGACTGGCGGAAGTTTCGAACTAGAAAAGAGTTTACGGCAACAAAAAATTCCCATATGGTGCCTTCAAGCAACAAAGTGGCGGAACATCGGAAACAGAGCTCGGTACTTGAATTTACAAACAAAAGTTTACAAAATATTCTACTACGGAGTGCAACAAAATAAAAACGGAGTTGCTATTATCTTGTCAACCAATCTCCTTAATAACTTTGTAAGTGTCTTGAAATTAAGTGATCGTTTAATGCCCCTTAAATTAATAATTCAAAAGGGAACGTGGAATTTCGTTAGTACATACGAGTACGCTCCCCAAATAGGTTGTGATCAATCGAAAAAAGATATATTATGGGGGAATTTCGAAACTCTTCTAAATAACACCTCAACGGAGGAAATGCTTTTCATTGGTGGAGATTTAAACGGACACTTCGGGGAATCAAGCTACGAATACGAAGATTGCCATGCAGGGAAAGTATACGGAGTTAGAAATTCGGCTGGAGAAGACATACTAAATATACCTGGAAATCGTACGGCTTAAGTAAGTACTCTATTACATATGTATATATTAAGCAAGAACGGCACATGATTACTTATTGCATTGGGGTGCATGGAACCCAGATAGATTACCATTTCAGCTATAATGAAACGGTGGGAATGGGACTGCAAAGTGATCATAGGCGAATCGTTTGTGAGTCAACGTCATCTTTTGCTAACAGGGTTTTTCGCGAGTGAACCGAAGAAAAAAGCAAGTCTTTTTAGACAGATGCAATGATAGCTCTATACGGGGGATCTTGTCACAAAACTGTTGCTACAATTTTTTATTAGCAGAAAGTGGGCTTTCAAAATTTGTAAGACTTAGCCATCACAGTGAATAGCTTAGAAAAAGAAAAAAAATGTTTTTTTAAGAAAACACCCATAAAATGTGGGCATAACCATATATAATGTATGGAGAAATGTAGAGGAAATCAACGTCTACATACATACATATACTCGTACATATCACCTAGACAAAATTTTCAATTTCTAACAAAAATTTTAAGAAAAAATATATTTTTTGAAAAGTGGCACTGCTTCGGATTCTAATATACAAAATTTCATGTCCCTGGCTCAAAATTTAAAGCTCAAAAAGTGGTGACATACAGATGGACTTTAGATGCTGATCACAAATATATATACTTTTGTGGATATATCCTTATTATTTCTGTTATAAGCTATGTATCAAACTTAATTTACACTAGATAGGATAAACAAAAGAGCCCAAATTTATGCTGTAAATTTGCGGCAATGGCTCCGAATGCCTTGAATAATGCAGAAGAACTCAGTGCACAAGAAATGTGGAACAATTTTTAAGTCGATTGTATAAATAAAGCAAAAAATATATTCGGTGTTTCGAAAGGCCGGCCCACATTAATAGAGAAACTTGGTGGTGGAACGACGAACTAAAAAGCCCCAGCTATTGGTCATTGCGGCCGCTTCGAATTGCCTTTTATAAATTGGCCATGATGTTTGACCATCGAAGATAGGAGGCTGCATCTCCTTTCTTCTCGGACCGTCAGTGTAATATTCCCGTGCTTTCTGTCTCTTTACGTTGCTGAGCTCCTTAGCAAGATTTTCGACTTGTTTTCCTACTATCTCGAATTGCGTATCCACTTTTTCAAACTGAGTCTCTATCTTCCCGAACTGAGTTTCATGTTTCTCAAAATTTTCATCGAATCTAGTTTCGACTTTTTCGAGTTGCGTCTCGACCTTCTCGATTTTCTCTTCGATCACTACGAATTTGGATTCCAATTTCTTGTTTTGCTCATCAAGTTTACTTTCCAGAGCATCTAGAGAATTCTTTTGTTCGTCCATCTTAAGTTCTAGAGAATTCCTTTGGTCGCCCATTGCTTTCTTTTGTTCGTCCATCGCTTTCTTTTGTTCGTCCAGCTTAAGTTCTAGAGAGTTCTTTTGATCGTCTATTGCTTTCTTTTGGTCATCGAGCTTAAGTTCCAGAGACTTCTTTTGGTCTTCCATTGTTTTCCTTTGTCCGTCCATGACTGACTTAAGTTGCAGGAGCAGACTTGTTATATCCGGGTCGGCTACTGTACTTGCTGGTTCCTCTCCCACGTCAAACTCTACGTCATGCGGATTTTCTCCTTCCTGCTTTATTGCTTCTTCCAGACGAATCAGTGGGGCATCTTTTCCCCCAGTTGTGTCGAGATTCCGCTTACTGAGTTCTGCCTTTAGTTGAATTATAGTTAGTTTTCCCAATCGTTTTTTTTTTTTTTTTTTTTATTGTGCAATTTCACACCACGGAAATAGTTGTTCACAGAATAATTTTTATCCCGCTTCTGACACCAATGTAATATGCAAGCTACGGCTCGAGTAGATAAAACGACATTCTGTGAAATTTATTTCTTTATTTTCTAGTCTATAGAACAATTCAGGTTCACACTATACTATTCTTCGCAATTCTTTTCTTACAATGTCTCTTTCCTCTCAAATCACTTTATCTCCTTTCAATTACATAATTCATAAATTCAAACTAATTACTTCTTCTTGTTAACTCTCAACTTTCAATTTATCACAAAATTACAACTTCGCCTATTATCACTTTTCTAATCTCTCCGCCACGGTTTTAAAACTAGTGCCCCCTCTCGATCGCCATCTGTCCTTATATAGCAGAAGTTTCTGATAGCCAGAAACTTCTAGCAAATTCTTCGACCACTGGAACAAGAAAAATTCTGATGTAATAATTCCAAGATGACAATCATTCTTGCAGTTATAATTCCCTCTCATCCGTGATATTATCCGTCTCTTTCGCAGACGTGAACTGTGGAAACCGCAGACACGAACCTCGAATGAAAGGACACTTCGGACCAAAATTCTGCCAGAATGAAAAGACACTTCGAAATGGGTTTCATAGTCGTAGGAGCGTAGTTATTATTATGCTACATTATTATGACTGCAAGTACAAGTACCAATCATAAATTTAAAAAAATATATCAAATCAGAAATCATTTTGTGAAGCATTCGATAGCTAAGTTTCAAAAAACATGCTCAATATCAAATAACGTAGAAACTAATGGTAGTGAAAAAGTTTATTCTCAAGTATATATGTACGTAAAAAAATGCCCAGACTATATATGTATCTTAATCCCAAAAATTCAGAAGTTTTCTACCCAAACTGGCCCAGAATTTTGCTACTGCACTTTCTGTTCATGAAACAAATTATCAGCTGTTGCAATTTGCTGGACTTTCTCAATCATGTTCAAATATATCTGAGATTATTACGATTCGGTACATAGTAAATATATCATGATAAATAAATACATATATGTATGTATAATATAGAATAGCTCAGTGGTTAAGTGCGCGATCACTGAGCGAGAGGTTCAAGGTTCGAATCCAAGAAAACACAAAAATAAGAAAAAAAAGTTTTCTCACGGTCACACATCTCGCGAATGTCTAACAAGCTTGCGAGAGTAAAAATTGTCATGAAAAGTTTCTCTCAATCGAAAAAAATGCCCTTCGGAAACGGCATAAAACTGTAGGTCCAATCATTCGTGAGTCGCACAGCACGTGGGGCTGCGAGAAGCTATGCCAGGCCCTGCATTGGGCTGTTAGCGCCAAAATATTTATTTATTTACTTTAATATAGAAATACATATTAGAACGTTCTTTGCTGTAGGCAGCCTTTTATCACAGCGAACTTCAATTGAAATAATGACGCCTCAAAGCGTTTCGTAATTATGCGAAATATTCCAATTTTGATCCCTTCTCTTTGGTGAGTGTCGGGAAAAATTTCTCAGTATACTCCTAATTCGTTTTTTTCCAATACGATGGAAAGAAATTCGTTCGGAGCTTGATGTTCATCCATGTTCATCAATCTGAACGAGTATGAGAATAAATATGTACGTCATACGAGTAGAAACACAAATTCCCGTATATAGATTTGGGAAATCCCGGTGTTAATTTGCTTCAATAATCAATCTTCATTTGCAAGATTTAGTTTAATTTTGGTTCGTTTACAACAATGACTGGCGGAAGTTTCGAACTAGAAAAGAGTTTACGGCAACAAAAAATTCCCATATGGTGCCTTCAAGCAACAAAGTGGCGGAACATCGGAAACAGAGCTCGGTACTTGAATTTACAAACAAAAGTTTACAAAATATTCTACTACGGAGTGCAACAAAATAAAAACGGAGTTGCTATTATCTTGTCAACCAATCTCCTTAATAACTTTGTAAGTGTCTTGAAATTAAGTGATCGTTTAATGCCCCTTAAATTAATAATTCAAAAGGGAACGTGGAATTTCGTTAGTACATACGAGTACGCTCCCCAAATAGGTTGTGATCAATCGAAAAAAGATATATTATGGGGGAATTTCGAAACTCTTCTAAATAACACCTCAACGGAGGAAATGCTTTTCATTGGTGGAGATTTAAACGGACACTTCGGGGAATCAAGCTACGAATACGAAGATTGCCATGCAGGGAAAGTATACGGAGTTAGAAATTCGGCTGGAGAAGACATACTAAATATACCTGGAAATCGTACGGCTTAAGTAAGTACTCTATTACATATGTATATATTAAGCAAGAACGGCACATGATTACTTATTGCATTGGGGTGCATGGAACCCAGATAGATTACCATTTCAGCTATAATGAAACGGTGGGAATGGGACTGCAAAGTGATCATAGGCGAATCGTTTGTGAGTCAACGTCATCTTTTGCTAACAGGGTTTTTCGCGAGTGAACCGAAGAAAAAAGCAAGTCTTTTTAGACAGATGCAATGATAGCTCTATACGGGGGATCTTGTCACAAAACTGTTGCTACAATTTTTTATTAGCAGAAAGTGGGCTTTCAAAATTTGTAAGACTTAGCCATCACAGTGAATAGCTTAGAAAAAGAAAAAAAATGTTTTTTTAAGAAAACACCCATAAAATGTGGGCATAACCATATATAATGTATGGAGAAATGTAGAGGAAATCAACGTCTACATACATACATATACTCGTACATATCACCTAGACAAAATTTTCAATTTCTAACAAAAATTTTAAGAAAAAATATATTTTTTGAAAAGTGGCACTGCTTCGGATTCTAATATACAAAATTTCATGTCCCTGGCTCAAAATTTAAAGCTCAAAAAGTGGTGACATACAGATGGACTTTAGATGCTGATCACAAATATATATACTTTTGTGGATATATCCTTATTATTTCTGTTATAAGCTATGTATCAAACTTAATTTACACTAGATAGGATATACAAAAGAGCCCAAATTTATGCTGTAAATTTGCGGCAATGGCTCCGAATGCCTTGAATAATGCAGAAGAACTCAGTGCACAAGAAATGTGGAACAATTTTTAAGTCGATTGTATAAATAAAGCAAAAAATATATTCGGTGTTTCGAAAGGCCGGCCCACATTAATAGAGAAACTTGGTGGTGGAACGACGAACTAAAAAGCCTGTTAGTGATAAAAAGATAGCATTTGAAGTGTGGACTAAATGTAGACAAAGTGATGAAATGGAAAAGGCACACTTGGAACTGTAATACGAACGATGTAAAAAGGAAGCGAAGAAAGCGGTAGATAAGGACCGCGCGTCGGCCGTAGAGGGTTCTTACCGTATCTTGGGAAATGTTAATAATTTTAAAATTGAAATTCAATTACCGAAATATATTGAAGACGCGCAGGGCCGCTTACTAGTAGACGAAAAACCAATTTGTAATAGATGGAAGGAGTATTTGAAAGCGTTACTTAACGAAGAATTTCCGCGCAGAAGAAATTGTTCTGCGATTGCTCATGGTGAGAAAACAATAGAAAGGAATTGACAGTACTGAAGAAAATTTAACGTAGAATTATGACATTAGCTTCCGATTGCTTCCGACTATTATAGTTCAACCTTTTGTCGGAGGAAAATCTATTTTTTTTAATGTTCTGCATCACTTACATACGTCTTTTTAAGTTTATAAACCCAGTGACGGAGATATTCAAAGTTTACAAATAATAATGGAAAAACATCGCGACGTGTCGAAAGATCTGCATATAATCCTTATCGATTCGACCTTAGACGAACTTTAGAATGATGCAAGACATGTAAGATAACGTAAAAACGAAAGTAAAATGAACAGCGGAATAACCGGGGAATTCGAAATTAAAGTAGGAGTGCACCAAGGCAATTCCTTACTTTTTAATGCCATCCAAGATTTTTTGTTGAAGGGATACATCGATGAAATTGGAGCGACTTCTCTTCTTTTTGCCGATGGTAGTGCTATCGTAAGAAGCGATGCGGCGGTTGTTCTGAGCGCATCAGTTGGTACAACCAGATAGATAATTAAAATAGCATTTTCAGTTTTGAAAATTTAAAGTTCCAATATCTGCACTTGTGTCTGAAGTTTGTAAAAATGGGTTGAACTAAGTTATTCTTTATTTATTATCTGCTTTTTATTGCTTTTATGTTACCGTCGATAAGGACCTTTGCCCCAAGCTCTTTTTGAATAACGTTCTCGATGAATAATTTTGTAAATTTACTTCCTATACCTTTTTTATTAGTTTTAACAAAGACTATCCCCTTGATCGTACTTTTTAGTATTCTATCATTTATTGTGATAGTTTAAATCTACCTTTTGGGTTTGCTCGACTTTGGCCTTAATTTTGTCCCTAAATTCGGTCGGCATAGAGTGGAGTATGTACTCCAGATTAACGCATTTTGCTGTAAAGAGGGAAATTAAATACCTCCCGCGGTAACAAGCAGGTGAGAAAAGGCAATTAAAAAATCCGTTCGATTCAGGCTAGCAACCTGCTATAACGTATACTACAATATCGATAACGGACCGGCACGAACAAAAGGAATAAACGATTTAATACACAATATACTATGTCTAGCATATTGGAATATAACATCTTTCAACAGCAAGGACCAGAAAACTATAATGGAACACTATGGAAAATAAAGAGGAAAGAACCTCATCGGGAGTTGGATTGCTTATCGACGAAAAATTCGCTAAGTATGTCGAATACATGTATTACGTTCTACTCAACATAAAACTCCACCTAAACAAAACAAAGTCACTCTACATCATTAGTGTTTATGTTCCAAAACCAGATGATGTCAAGCAAAAATTCTGCAGGCAGGATCAAAAAATCCTAGATAACATCGCTAGGATAGAGAGTGTGGTTTTAGTGGGAGACTTCAAAGCCCGAATTGGAAACGACTTTATACTAAGAGGTGTATCGCTATAACGAAGAGTCTTTCAAAGACAATAGATCTCTACTCGTTAATCTCTGTATGCATATCGAACTGAGGATAAATAATACACTAACACAATAACAGCACAAATACACCTTTCGAACTCTTACAGTCAGAAATTCAGCATTGACTTTATAGTAACCAACAGAGCAATACATCCAACAACGTTTCTGGATGTTCGAGTACTCAGCTCTGCAAACACTGGGACAGACTACAGCGTCGTGCTAGCTAAGCTCCTTCTTCAATATACAACCACCACCGTTCCACAGAACCAGAAGACAATAGAAAAAATTAACATTGAATTCCTCAAAATCACCTCTAGAATAGAACTATGTAGATATATCAAAACAGACTCGGCAACTTTATAGAAAGAAATAGCATAACAGACTTGGATGACATAGAGTTATCCTGGTCAAAAATAACATCCAATATAAATGAAGCAGCCTATGGAGTAATAGGCAAAAGGAAAGCAAATCAATGGTAATTCAAAATAAGGTACTGCGAAGACTTTAAACTGTTGACAAAAGAAAAGCGATATGACTATCTGCGAAACAGGCGAGAAGAAATCACATATGCCAAGTATAAAATCACCAGAAATAGGGTAAACGCAAAAATCGCCCAGACAAAACAACGATACGGACGAGTATATGGGGGGCAGAAGACGATATGGAACTGGCCTTGTAGCTTAAAAAAAAAAAAACAGTTAACGAGCTCGTTAAAACATCAACCAGAACAGCCGAAACATGGAAGAGCTACTTTTCATCTTTATTAAGCAGTGAAGAACAAATCATAACATCAACTGAGATAAACCCGAACGGCCCAGTGTTTAGAGGAGAATATATCAAGGCACAAAAAAATAGAAATACTTCGGGCATTGACGGGATACGCAATGAGCTGATCAAATATGGAGGAACATCGATCCATATGGAAATACACAAGCTTTTCCTAAAAATATTTGACATAGATCTGTACCACAACAGTGGAAGGAGAGTATTACCATACTTGTGTTTAAGAAAGGTGATAAAAGCAAATCTAAAACTACAGAGGCATCTCTCTACTCAATTCTATCTTCAGATTCTTCACAAAAATACTAGCCGATGGGATCAGAAATTGTCAAAACGGTTGCCCATATGTGAAGCCAATATTGAACCGATTGAAGCAATTTTTCCGGCGTATTACTGTCTTATCTGCAATGTGGTTGACCAGACTTTTAGAAAAGTTCCTTTTTGCTATTTTATTTAAAAAAATTGCGGACAATTTTTGACATTTTGCGTAAAATCTCAATGCCCAGTTTTCTATAAAATGAAGAGATTTCCAATGTGGCTATATAGAATTTTGAAATTCTGTCTAATTTTTAAAATATTAAGCTTTGAATATCAATGAGATTGGTGAAATTAGAGTTTCCATACATAATTTGGAACAGTTTTACAAATTTTATCAAATGCAATAAAAAACAAATAATATTTTGCATGTACTCGTATTTATTACACAGTATTGCATTTTCTTGGACAACTTTTTTTAAATAAATTATGAATTTAAAGCAAATAATCCACCCACAGTTAGATTGTTCGATTTTTACTTGCTCCTATACAGCAAGTATTGTTTTCGTGAAAATTGTCGATCTCGAGATTTTAATTAATCTTATCATTACTTTAATAGAGAAACTAAAAAAGAAGGCGACTAAGGGGAAAATCACATCTAGGCAATTTTTTAAAAATATCCAGGTGAGCCTAGCGACACATATACTCGTACCATCTTAAATCTGTCCCGCAAGTGTGCATGCGAATCCGTGGATTGACACGACTGGAGATCACCGGTGTTGTAAAATGCACGTGTCAAAACCAAAAAAAAAAAAAAAAAACGATTAAACCCTAGCATTATGGAAAAGTACACTAAAAGAAAAGCAATACCCCGCCAGGCACTACCAATGCTACGCATGGCTGTGATCCTGGGACGAGCAGAAATGCTCGGATCAAAGCTATTCGGTTCAACGGCTCAGGCGTAACCCGAGAGTCGCGAGTTGGAACCTTGGAAGTATGAGTGGTCGTAGCTACGAGCTTGAAGAAATGATGATTAGAAGGCGAGTGGACATCCTGTGTGTACAAGAAACGAAATGGCGAAACACCGGGAATCGGGCACGTTTCTTGGACGTTAAGACAAAAGCTTACAAGATGTTCTACTATGGATCGGAACAAGGTAAAAACGGAATTGCTATCATCCTCGCGGCAGAGCTACTTGGCAACATCTTGACCATTTCAAAGTCCAGTGACCGTTTGATGTCTCTCAAATTGGTGATTCAGGGTGAGGTGTGGAATATTGTAAGCGCATATGTTCCCCAAGTCGGATGCGAACAGAGAGAAAAAGTTGCATTCTGGCTTGATTTTCAAAACCTCATCAAAGGAAGAGCTTTTGCTTGTTGGCGGAAATTTGGACGGACATGTCGGGAAAATAAACGAAGACTATGAAGACTGCCATGGAGGACTGGGGTACGGCACCAGGAGTTCTCCAGGTGAAGACACCCTAAGCATGTGCAAGTCATACGGTCTTATCGTGCTAAATACCATGTTCGTCAAACAAAGCTGGCACCTGATCACTTACAGCAGTGGTGGAAATGAAACCCAGATTGACTACCGTTTCATGAAGCCCCGTGTTAAAGATTACAAAGTGAGGCGATCGCCCAGCAACACCGTCTCCTCCTGACAGACATTTTTATGAAGACGGGGAAGAAAACAAATAAGCAAGCAAAGGTGGCTGAGAAAATTAATTGGTACAAGCGGGGTTTTTTATTACCAGCATGACAAATTACCTCTTTACGCGAAGAAGAAGGCCTCTATCGGGAGTTGAAGGAAATATCATCTTTGGCGCCTGATAGGAACCAGGCTATCCAGGAGCTTCGACAAAACATTTTGAATAACGGAGCAACTACCTTCAAAATAGCTGCCTAGAGAAGAAGAAATGCTCAGAAGATTCGTTCCCCAAGGTTCATTAACAATGCTCAAAACCAGCTTCTTGTGGAAGACGACAAAATTCTCCACAGATGGCGACAGTATTGTGAAAGACTTCTGAACGAACAGTTTCCCCGGGTATATTTTCCAAGAGCCGCTCCTAACCATGACGAATTATCCGACATTACTGTTGAAGAAGTTACGAATGCGGTCAAATACTCCAAAAAAAGAAAAGCGGTTGGGCCAGATGAGATACCCTCTGAGTTCTGGAAAAAGATGGGAGACATCGGGTCCAGATGGCTCATGATTCTTATCTCCAAACTTATGAGCGGTGATTCAATCAGTCGAGGGAAAGTTATCTTCTTCCTTTGCACAAAGGGAAGGGCGATACGCGAAATTGCGATATCTACCGTTCTGTCAAGCTGATGTCACACACTTTGAAGATCATTGAGCGGGTATTAGATGGCCGACTGCGGAAAATATTCCGGCTATCTGATGACCAGTGAGGGTTTGTCTCGAGTAAATCAACAACAGATGCAATCCAAAGTATAAGGATTATAATGGAAAAACGTCGTGATTCCTTAAAGGACTTGCATATGGTGTTGGTTGATTTTGAAAAAACCTTTGATAGACAACCAAGAGATTTCTTATGGGTGGCGCTAAGATAACGAGGAGTTCCAGAAACCTACGTGCGTATGATCATGGACATGTATGAGAGAGCAAGGACAAGAGTAAGATGTCCCGCAGTAGTCACCGAAGAGTTCCCAATCAAAGTCGGTGTACACCAGGGAAGCGTCCTCCGTTCTTTGCTATTTATTGCAGTCCTTGATTATCTGCTTGAAGGAAAAGTGACGGACCCCAAAGTGCATCAGTTATTCTTTGCTGACTATGGAGCTATCATAAGTGAAGATCAAACGTCCCCGCAACGAGCGCTTGATGTATGGATGGATGTTTTGGAGGGAAATGAGTACCGTATTAGTTAAAAAAAGACAGAGTATCATGTAAAAGAACCCATCACAAGCAAGATAGAGCACGACCGGCTCAGTTGGTATTGTCATGTTCAAAGGAGAGATCCTTCGAACCCCGTCAAAAAGGCAATATCAATCAACGTTCCTACACAATTGCGCAAAAAGGCAGACCAAAAAACAACTGGACCACACAAATGCAAAAACACCAGCATTCGATTGGCCTCAGTGACGAAGTGATCCGAAACCGGGAAGTCTGCCGGTACTTCCTGAGGTCAAACCGACAAACCCCACAGGCGGACCAGTAGGGATGCAGTAAAGTGGGAGGGTTGTGATCCTTCTACTCTTTATCATAACTTCGCCGTAAGAAGAAGAAGAAGAAGAAAAAAAGAAAGGGCCTCACAATTCTGTCTGTCCGTCCATCTGCCTGTACCTCGGGCTTCATATTTCGAGTCTGTGTGGTAATGCCAAGTGGCAATATTCGAGTTTTCATTCTAGCATCAAAATTAATAGTACTTTCTTTAAGGTCAATTTTAAAAAAGCCAATTAAAAATTCGGGTACAAATTCGAATAGCAGTACTTTACTTATTAGCGGGATTGTAAAAATTGGCTATTTCTCGGATATGGCTTAGGCGATTTTATTTAAAATCGATATCTTCGTAATTTTTGGCATATGAAAGGACATGGCATTAAAATTTTTGACATATGGTCGAACATTTTTTTTTAGCTTTTTAACACATTTTACGAAAAAGCCAATTTTTACTTGACCCTAGGGCAAGTACTGCTTTCGTGAAAATTTCCCATCTCCATTGGAGACTAAGAAAAGTAATTTTGTTATTCTGTTTATTTTTTTCTGACTTGAATTTTCGTTCTAGCCTCAAAATTAATGATACTTTACTTAAGGTCAAATTTGAAAAGTTGCACTTTTTTTTTGAAAACGGCTTTAACAACTTCGATAAAAATGTATACCTGATTTAATGTGACTGTTTGCAATAAGACTGTGCACTTAGTTTTTCCTTAAAAATTCGAATAAGGATACTTTACTTATTAGCGGACTTTCGAAAATCAGGCATTTCTTGGATATGGCTCGAACGATTTTATTGATAATTAATATCTTATTAATTTATTAGCCATGGACATATGTCATAAATATGAATTGCCAACTCAAGTAGCTTAAGATATTATATGTGTCGGATATGAGTCTATGGACAGAAAAGGTGGGATGAAGCGGGGTTTTCGAAATGTTTCATAGGTGTTATTAATATATTAATTACATAACAAAAGTTATGTGATGAGTCGCAGAAAAAAACATTAAAAATCGGTGTAAGATTTTCGCAATGTTACAGATTGAACCAGTTATTAATTTTATGTAGCAGCTGTTACATACGAGTATATCATTAATATATTGGTACGTACTCGTAAGTATCTATATTTGTATATCTATAAATTTTTGTCGCATTCTATCCGTAATGGCACGCATTCAGTTGGGACTATAAAACTATCCATTACAATCAATTTCGCGGACAATTTTCGATATTTTGCGTAGAATAGTAAAATGGTTGCTATGTTTTCTACCGGAAAATGAGTTAAGCATAAGATGATTTTAGGCTTAGTGTAAAGTTAATGAAAGTATCTCCAATAGAATTAAACCGAATTTTGTTATTATTTCTATTTTTTTAAATATTGAGCTTTGTAAACCAATGAAATGAAGTTTAGTAAGAAGGTGTTGTGTTGATGAAAAGTGAAAACATATTAATAATTCTTTATATCCACAACACATACTCGTAAGATAATTAGGATGATTTATTTAAAACAATTTATTTCATTAGGACAAAATTATATTCCCGAAGTTAAAATTATAACTGATTTTCTCTCTGACTAACAATAGAGAGATACCTAGCCCTAAGTGAGGAGTGGAATTCGTTGAGGCGACTTTGTACTTAAATTCGGTAGACATAGAATGAAGTATGTCGATTCGTCTATACCTGTGACTGAGTGGATTGATATATTATATTTTGTTGTAGCCAACAGAACTTGTTCTCTAGTGTCACTTATATTTTGTTCGGCCTTAGTGAACCGCGCGATTTCTGATAACATACTAAAAAACGTCCCACTTGTCCATTTGTTGAACTATGGAAAGGTGGGGTTGTAAAGATGTTTATGGCAAAGTGTAAGGGATCACTTTGCCATAAACATCTTTACAAGAATTTTATCGTGGTTGAATTAAGTGACCGCTCATTGTCGCAGACTATTGTCTTGGTTGCTTTAAAAAAAGTTAGAATCTACAATAAGGATTCCTTTATATCAACAATTGCGCATGACCTGGTTGGTATAATAACGGCATATTTCGAAAATTTATCCAAACATGTCATTAAGTGATTCTGGTAGGTTAAGTAAATATCTACGTATAGTATTTCCCCCGAATGGGCGAATGGGATGGTATGAGGGTGAGACCAATCTCCTGCTTAGGTGGGTTACGCTGATATTTCGTTTCTTTACAAATTTTGCAACTATCTACTATTTCTTTTAATATATTCCCTATTTTGGGAAAATAGTAGTCATTAAGCACCTGTTTCGCATTTTCCCGAGCAGATCGGTGAGCTCGATTGTGCTCTCCAACAAGTAATTCCGATTGATCATCATGATTGAATATGTCCATGACAAACAGTTCCGTGTGGACGAATTTAACTGAAGGAAAGATTTTCATAATCTCGCCTTGAATTTGTGCTAACGTATGCAAATCACAGTGGATCGCGTTGACCACGTCAGGATTTACAACTTTTTTAAGTAAGCAACGGTATTCCTTATTTGCCGTCGAAATATAATATTTATTATTTTCGTTAACTCTGTGCCTTTGGTTAGTATGATCTGGTTTTTGGAGCAATTTACCGAATTCTTTACACTACAAATAGTGTAGGTAAGTGATTTTTCGCTGTCTACTGCCATCGATTCTGAATTCTCGTAATAGTCTAAAGCATTAATGTCTTGATCAGCAACATGGTTCTCTTTACCTGGTTTGTAGAAGAATTTTGGAGAAAACTCCTCTAAGAAAGCCCTCCATATTTTCATTTTCATATTCTTGTTACCATCCGAAATGGCTGATGATCGGTAAAGATATTTAAACATTTGATCCCATAGAGTTTAATTGCGCAGTTTCCGGAAAACTCCAACAATATCTAAGAGTTCCCTCTCATTCGTTGCATAATTCTTCTCGGCGGATGATAGGGTGCTTGATATCATAGTAATTGGTCTACCGCTTTGTGACAGTATAGCGCCGAGTGCGTGTGACGAGGTTAAATCAAATGGTTTGTTATAATCGGGATACAAGAGTAATACGTCTTCCGAAGCCAAAATCTTCTTTATTCTATCGAACGAGTAGAGTGCTTCCTCATCTAATACTATTTTGATAAGTTTTGATTTACTAGCAGCTATTTTGCCATTCTACCCCCGCAAATATTTCGTCAATGGCTTGGTAATCTGCGCGTAATCCCTGATAAAGCACCTATAATAACCTGATAATCTGATAAGAAACAATATTTTTCACCTTGACTGGACATGTTTTGATACCTTTATTAAACACAATGAATCCCAAGAAATCCACTTCACTCCTGAAAAACCTCGATTTCTCTGAGTTTTGTCAAAATGGCCTCAAGATGTTCAAGATGTAGTGTATAATTCCCTTCCTCGCATCTATATGCATGTATATGCGTCAATTTGTCTTAAAAAATTAAACCCTATGATACCATCAAATGTTCCTATGTTCGGCAGAATAAAAAATTGTGCGTTTCTATTAAATATGTTAATAAAACATTTAGAAGTCACTTTGCTCGCGCCATGGATTGTGTTCACGAGAAACGGTTTATCAATTTTTTCCATAGCTTTAAGAGTGCAAAAAATTCCTTTATATATCATAATTTTACGCAGCACCGGTTTCTACGAGAAGCTTAATTTCCCTACCTGCTATAGTCCGTTTGACATACGGCAGATTGGATTTTTCCCTAAAAAATTAACCTCAGAATCCCTCAAATCGCTAGGCTCGTTGGCGGTATCGGAAAACTCATCACCCATGATCCGAAGAATTCTTCTGCTCCCAATAATTGCCGTAATCTGGATCTTCTTGTTGTCTCAAAAAATGAAGCCTCTGAACTTTAGGCAATGTTTGCCTGTCTGATTCCCTTTTAATCGCCCTATTCTGATAATTAAACTGGCCAGGGGCGGCCTTATTTTTTTAAGGTTGGCTGGGCCTTGGTTGGTAATTGTTTTGGGGAAAACGGTTGTTACTAACGTTTTGCCTATTTGAGTCTGGTCTTCTACAGTATGACCGTGATGGGTCAACGTCCATTGGTGTGGACATCGACTGCGGTTAAACAACCACAGTCGATATCCACACCAACGTTCGCTTATAATGCGGTGAATTAATAGAAGTGGATTGGACCCCCTCAATGAAGGGCGTTCTTCCATAGTTTCTGTCAAATGAGTTAGCGAATGTGTAACGAGCTTGGTTCGCTTCCAGCTCCTAGGTAAGTCCCAGTGCTGTAAGCATACTAGAACGTCTCCCATCTCTGATGATCTGATGAATGGGCTGCGTTATGATGGCGTTATGATGCCATGACTTATACCTAGATGCGGGTATGTGTATTTTGCTAATAAAAGTTGCATATAACTTTGTGTCTACCCGAGGTAAACAGAAGCCCTCGGAAGACCTAGACAACGGACATTTTTTAATGTCAGTCTCGCGCTCACCGTAAACTTCTAGATGATCTAGAAAGCTTAGGTTGTACACAATCTGATAACATCGAACAAGGGTCAGGATCTAACGCAGCCAGTTTTCGATTCTGGTAATACGAGTGGTATGAATAACTTTATTTTTCTCTTTTATACTACAAGCTTAGCATGCTTGTTGTTGGCAGGCTTATCTTACAAGTGAATATGTTACGTGGTATTATACCTAAATAATACTCTGGCATAACGCAGTGTATTGTTTTCGAAGTCAGAGACACTTCCAGTTTGTATACTTATACATAAAGCACACATTTATGTATGTCTAAACACTTGTTTTTCTTTTTTTTTCTTTATATTCATTCAAATTCTACTTCCAATCATAGGTAAACTTAGATTAAAGTCAGCGGCAGGAACCTACATAGCACAGTACAATAATCAGTAATACGAAAATCGCAGTCTTTCATTGTCAGGCCGAAAACTTTTCACCTTGCCCTCGTAACTAACAAAAAAGAAACACCAGGAACTACCAATAACAATAGAGTAAATGAGAAGAATGAGAAAATTACAAAGGTAAACGGTATTGAATTATTTATTTTTTCACGTAGTCACCTACAATGGACCCTAATTAAAAATCGAAAATTGAAAGTACTAAAAAAATTAAAAAACATAATTGCCTCATTCATTCCTACTTGTTATTATATTAATTTTTTTTTTGTTTATTTCTGTTCGACTGCTCTTCATCAATGTGTTGGTTCATTTATTGGCAAATAAAATTTTTTTTTTTCGAACAACTCTCTATTCGAACTATCATCTATCCTATCTGTTTGTAATTCTGCTCCGAGCTAATATGTGTTTGAATCCGAGTTCAAAATTTGGGCAGAGGCCTTTTAAGATGTCAACGAATTTATTACATTTATGTTTATTAACTCCTCTGTGTTTTGCTTATTGTTAGAATTCGATAACTCAACGCAATTTTTCTGATGTATTTATTAACTACAATTGGCTCTGGTACACTATACATTTGTAAGCCTCCTATATCCGTTACCTTCACCTTTAGTCGTATGTTCGTATAAAATACTTTTACAATATTTGGTAATATTAATTCCAGGAGAATCCACTTAAATTGCATTGAAATATAATAGCTATATCCCTCTCACCTATCCCCCAAAATCAATTTCCTTTTCGTTTCACTAATTGGATGGAAAAAAATTGCATTCAACTGGATTAAGTCTTCTTTTGCAGCATTTCGTCTCTTCGTCTCGTTAAAACTTCATCCATACTCAGTCTACTATAACCTAGTATTTCAAGCACCTAACTTGGAAAGACCAACAATAGGGATAGGGACTGCTAAATTAAATGAACATACCCTGAAAAATGAATACTAAAAGGATTCTATCTAACCTTGTTAGATGTTCTCAGATACGAAATAAAAAAATGAAGAAAAAATCTCAATTAAAAAAAGAAAACAAAAAAAAAAAAAAAAATTTAAGATTGAAAAAGGATGCAAGATCTTGAACGATAGGTACGAGTATATATGAATAGTAGAAGAATAAAAAATAAAATCATGGCTTTTTGTTATATTAGCGACATTTTACTTACCTCCACCGCTTCAGGATAAACGTCCATGTGCAGGTGTAGTTGGGGATCTGCATGGCGATTGATCGGGAAACTACTGACTGTCCAAAACATGGATTGGACCAGTAGCGCAACAATCAAGTTCGTAATGTAGTGCTTGCTTTACCTCCTCGTGGTGGTCCCCGGGCAACTGCATGTATAAATCCTTATACATATAGGCCAAAATTGCAAGTGCGAGATTGTCTAGGGTCTTATGCCTAGGCTAGGTAACCTGAGCCAGCAACCCGCGTTACCGAAACTACAATAGCTATGGAAACCGACACAATGCCTCGGATAAGGACTGATAATACGTTGACGACCTTTGGCTATCGTACCCGGACTAAGATTGGTTTCTGGAATGTGAAGACGCTCCTTGACTCTCAGAGTGAAGGACCTCAGAACGACAGATTCCTTCAATTGGAGCATGAGTTCATGCGATATAGGCTGGACATATTGGGAGTAAGCGAGATAAGATGGTTAGATGCGAGTGAGTACCAATCCCCAACGCGTAATACTGTATTACTCTACTCCGGAAGACCAACCGGAAACCCCCGTGGATATGGAGTTGGACTGCTGCTAACGCCAACAGTACGCAGAGGCCTAATTACCTGGCAACCGCACGGTGATAGGATTTTAACGGCCAGATTCCGGACGAGAGTACGTCGCGTCACCATCATACAGTGTTACGCCCCCACGGATGGTTCGTCTGAGGAAGAAAAGGAGAACTTCTACAACCAGTTGGGAGCTGTTCATAATGCAACACCCAATGGCGACATTGTGATGGGGGACCTGAATGCCAAGGTAGGCTGCGACAACGAAGGGCATGTTATGGGACGGCACGCACTAGGCAATCGGAATGACAACGGCGAAAGATTTGTTGACTTTTGCAACGCAAATCGTCTTGTCATAGGTAGCACCATGTTTGAGCACAAAGCCTGCCATAAAATCAGTTGGGTGTCAACTGACAGGCAAGCAACCTCCAACCAAATTGACCATTTTGCCATCAGTCGCCGTTTTAGAAGTAGTCTCCTAGACGTCCGAAACAGGCGAGGTGCCGACATGGGGTTGGTACGAGATCACCATCTTATGATAGCTACTCTCCGACTACGCACTGCTGCCGTTCGTAGATCTAACGACACAAGAATACCTAGGTTCAATGTAGACCGACTGAGAGTTCCCACAGTGCGCCAAGAATTAAGGGACCATCTCTCACGTGGAGTGGAAACAATCAGCAGCTCGCTGCCCGCCACCATCCAAGACCATTGGTGCGCTGTGAAAACTGTTTTCACATCAGGTGCTGAAAGGATTGTCGGTCGATCACAGGGAAACCATAGGGCGTGGCTTTCCGAGGATATCTGGAGAAGGATCAACGAACGAAAACAGCTAAGAGCTCAAATTGCAGCAACTCCAGCAGCAGGGAGGATCGAGCTTGAGTCCCTATATCGCGTGAAGATGAGAGAAGTACAGCGTAGCGTGAGACGTGACAAGCGCAATTACATCAATGCGCTGGCTACGGAAGCAGAAGAAGCAGCAGCGAGGTGCGACAGCAGAACCGTTTATAGAATCACTAAAGAGCTTATAGGTGGCCGAAGCTCTACTCAACACCCAGTGAAAGGCTTAGACGGTTCGTTGCTAATATCGGATGAGGATCAACTGAAGAGATGGAAGGAGCATTTTGCTTCGGTTCTAAACCGAGTATTCGCCAGCAATATGCACCCAAGTCAGACTGAAGTGTCCGTAGAAAGAAGTTCCCGAATTCGCACCACAACCCCCAGTAAAGAAGAGATTATTACCGCAATCAAAGCACTGAAAACTAATAAGGCGGTAGGACTTGACGGCATACCCGCGGAGCTTTTTCAAGCTGCGCCAACAGCATCGGCAGAGCTACTGTTCCCACTTGTCGGGAGAACATGGGAAGCCGAGAGTTTTCCAGATGAGTGGAAAAAAGGAATGATTGTCAAGCTCCCTAAAAAAGGCAACCTAATGCAGTGCGAAAACTGGAGAGGTATCTGCGTGCTGCCTGCTGTAGCCAAGATAATAGCTAGAATCATCCTGGAGCGAATCAAAGAACACCTTGAAGACACACTTGACGCCGAACAAGCAGGTTTCCGCTCTGGATCCTCCTGTGTCGACCACATCAACACCCTGCGGATCATCATCGAGCAATGTGTTGAACATCGATCACCACTTCACCTGTTGTCCATCGATTTTGAAAAGGCGTTTGATAGTGTCAATCGGGAATTTATTTGGCGTGCCTTGCGCAGGAGAGGCATTCCGGATAAATTAATAGCAATTATCAAAGCTACATATGATGGGTCCACATGTCACGTTTTGCACAGAGGAAGGCTGTCTGAGGAATTCGAAGTCCAAAATGGGGTTCGGCAAGGCTGCATACTTTCACCAATATTGTTTTTATTGGTGATTAGCGATGTGCTGAATGCGGCCTTATCAACAGGAAATGGAGGAATTCGATGGACTCTTACATCTGAACTCAAACACCTCGACTACGCCGACGATGTATGCCTACTGTCTCACAGAATAATGGACCTTCACCAAATGACAGCAAATGTGGAGAGGGAAGCAGACGTTGTTGGGCTGAAAATTAACTCGGCAAAAACAAAAATGATCAGCCTAGGACCAAACTCATCAACTCATATATGCATTGCTGGACAAACGGTTGAGGGAGTAGAGAGTTTCCAATACCTTGGGAGTATTGTCTCAACCGATGGCGGAACCGAACTCGATATAGCCAGCCGAATAGGTAAAGCAAAATCTGCGTTTGGGATGCTATCCATAGTTTGGCGAAGTAATGCAATTAGCTTAAACACCAAGCTACGACTGTTCCGTTCCAACATTGAATCCGTGTTGCTATATGGATGTGGTACCTGGAGAGTGACCGTCACTATCACGAGGAAGCTGCAAACGTTTGTCAATAGGTGTCTACGTTACATCTTAAGGATATTCTGGCCAAACCGTATCTCTAACGAACAGCTTTATCAGAGAACGGGCCATGAACCTATAGGCACAACCATACGACGACGAAAGTGGCAGTGGATCGGTCACACTCTCCGAAAGGGTGACAGGTCCATAGCTAACCAAGCGATGCAATGGAACCCGCTTACCCAGGATGGCAGGATACGCGGCGGTCCTAGGAGTACGTGGCGCAGAACAGTTGAGAAGGAAGCACGGCAACTGGGAAAGAGTTGGGGAGAGCTGAGGCACATTTCCAGAAATCGCACACGATGGCGCGTAGGCGTTGTAGAGGCCCTAGGACCCACAAGGGGATACAGGACATAAGCAGGTGTAGTTGCAGGTAGGGGAAACCTAAAGTAACTTGTGTTACTCCACTTAAGGATATCAAAATACTAATTTGACGAAGGGATTGCGGATTTATAGTTAAATGTTGACGTAAGGAGGGAACAAACAAACAATTAATAATAAGAACGTAGTTCCTATAGCTAATTGTAAGAAAAAAGTATTAAAGGAAGGCTGAACTAAATAACAATCCTATCTAATCAGTGTCAGGAATTCTCTAAAATGACGTAATATCATCAGATTTATCTTTTGTTTTAAACCCTCACTAAAATCACTTTAGAAACTTATCTTCAAGAAACAACAACCCACAATGTGACCTAAACCAAAGTAAATTAAGTAACTTGCGGATTGCAAATTCAGGTCAAGTTAATAAAATAATTAAAGTCCAGACATTCTTGGAAACATACACAGGCCGCCTTAAGATACATCGTTTCCAAAAATAGAGCATTACAAGTAGCATGGCTCTTCTAAATGTTGTAGGTGTATTCCGAATTCTCTGGGTAATAAAATAACTTTTTTCTGTCTCTCTCTGTTTATTCTTTTGCATTCATCACTTTAACACTGTTTTATCAATTTTGTATATTCCATGACCTTTTGGGCACAAACCTAGAAAATTCGAGAATTTGTGATAACTCGGCTCTCTTCACGTGGGTTTACTACAAAGAATAAAGTGCAAGACTTCTAAAATGTATTAAAAAAAAAAAAAAAAGAATACGTTGAAATTCAAAAATTTTCGAAACCTTGCCATGTCTTCTCCTTTCATAAGTTAAATATACTCGGTCGCCGCGGTGTAGTGGGTGACCCGAATTGTGCAGGTTCGATCCCGGACCGGGAACAGATATCGATATTATTAAATTTAAATAAAATCATTAGAGCCTTCTTCGAGAAAATCGATTTTTTTAAAAGCTACTGTTATTTTTGCACACATACCTCGGATATGAAGTAAATCCGTTCAAGCTGCAGTCCAGCGCAGATAGACAGAACTGTCTCAAGATTGTCAAGATTAATCAAAATATCAAGTTCAAACATTTTTACGAAACCAATAATTGCCGTTTTAGATGCAAGTAAAATGGGGAAATCAATTTCATATTTTCATAGGCAGGCATTCAAAGATTACAATCGATTTACTGAAAAGGTGTTGTTAATTGTTTCAATTACATACATATATTGTTAGCCAGTGTATGTATTTTCTGTCAGATGTTCTTGTTATTGGCAGTAATAGCGAAACATGTACGTATTTGGACGATGTGAATATTGCAATCTGTTTCCATTAGAAGTAATGTACACTAACAAGGTATGAAGAATAGGATAAAACGAAACTTAAATATGACATCTAGAACTTAGATAGTATTTTCAATGTAAAGCGTTCGCTTTTGTAATCAAAATTGTTGAAAACAAATAGTGTTTTCAAAAAATAAGTTGAAGACGTTTAGAAACACGTTGCAAAAGTTCGCACATATTGTGTTCCGTGTTAGGTAGCTCCCATCAACTGCACATGCTCTCAGCAAAGTATAAGAGTAAGAGGTTTTCCTTACAAAAAGTAGATACGTAAATGTCCTTTATAGAAATATGAAGACGGTTCTTGCATTTGCTAAACATGAAAGTGTTTGTTAAAAAAAAGTCTTTGCAAAACAACGGAAGTCTTTGTTATAAATCGAAAGTGTGTCAATAATAATAACTAAATTGAGGTTAAGTTTTACTACAAGCAGAAAGGGTTGGCTTGTTCTCATACGAATTTTGCGTGAGCTGCAAGGACGACGAAGATAACAAAATTACTCATCACCTTTCTTTTCAATAAACTGGACTGAAAAATCCCAAGTCCTTTTATAAACCTGCTTTTAGTTTAAATGCAAATGTAAAAATTTTAAATGTAAATGTTGAAATTTGATTTTTAGAAGATTCGTCTGTATAATATATGTATATAAATACCGAGCTCCAAACTATAATAAGTGAGGTGTGTAGACGTTATCTTCGTAATGGACATTTCGAAGCGGTAGCATTGAACCATTTAGACACCACAGTGTCATCGTCTCGAATTCGGTGGTGCTTTCCCAAGTAATGAAAACGCGTCGAATATTTCAAATTATAGCAGGGTTTCTTGCGTACTCGTAAAGTGATTCGAAAAAGTATAAAATCCTCGTTATTGCCTGCTTTATAGAGAATGCAAATACCTTTGGTTATTTCGAAAAGAAAATTCTTCGAGTAATTTTTGATTTCGTTGGTAAGCATCCAGGATGGAGTATATATCAAGGAAATATCACAGCCTAAGTGAAGCGTAGGTATGGTAAGAAATCTAAACTAGTTTTGCATGCGAAATTAGAGGCAATTAGCTAAGGATCAAGTTAGCTAGAGGTGTTTGTTGATTAAGGCCCACGTTCATTTCAAACTGTACCACTACGAGTATCTAAGTACGTAAAACCTCAGCAGTTATCTGCTTACATTTTTCATGAATTTAATCTCTATCCATTGTGTAATTGTCAGCTCTATTAAATTTTTTCTATTCTTTGTTAAGCCTACATTTCTCCTCAACTTTTCAAGCACTTTCGGTTTAATGCTTTTTTGTTTGAATCATTTTCGCCGAATACTTAAAAAAAGTAATCTCACCGAATTTGCAACACTAAACAAAAGGTCATGTTGGTTAAAACATTTATTGGCAAACTGAATCCTTTGCATTCCTGACAAAAAAAAACAACAACCCGGATGAGAGATTTTCCCCTCCCGGCACAGCATTCAAAATATAAAATACACACGAAAGCAATTTATAAAAGTTTTTCGATAAAATTTTGTTGGCAGGATATTTCACTAAAACACTCCCTTCTTTGGCTTGGCAAATATGATTTATGTGCATGCTTTTCTGGTAAAGTGGTAAGGTTTGAACACATACATATTCTGCCGGCCACTGCACTATTTCCAATGTCCACCATCATCACCACCACCTGATTGCCAAAAAAAGGAAAACCAAACATTGCTCCTTTTTATACTCTATCCCGAAGGGTATATTAATTTGTACACTCAATTTGTAACATAGAGAAATAATGACTATAAAAAGCGGTAAACATTCAAATTAATTGCGATCCAGCATTCATCAGTTTGTCTGTATGTTGCCAATTTTTAGGCCCTTAACTTTGACCTACAAATCCACCCACAAATACGCCCATTTTACTAATGCTAAAAAATTAGTCTTTTCAATATTTCTATAGACGCCGACTGATTACAATCTCTGTATATCTTGTCCACTTTTGGGTACGTCTTTTCTTTAAATAAGAAGATTTTATTCTTCATATATGTATGTACATATATCTCCGGTAATGATTATGATAATGATTCATAGAGCTCATCTAAATTCGCGAATTTGGGTAGGGGATAGCCACGTCGGCTTTTAAAAGAAAATAGTTATTTTTTTTTTTAATAATCTCTTAAAAATCAACAAAAATTTGAAAAGCAACATGTTATTATTTCTATAGTGCCATAATCTACTTCATTCGGAGTTTGTTAAAAGAAGGTGCATAGGGTATTAAATGATTCGTCCAAGATGCATTACTGAATTTGTTGTGTTTTCGTAATACAATACAAAATTCCGCTTCGCCCACCTGTAAACAGGGGAATTATATTCACTTGAAAAGTACAACTATTGGTGGAGCCGCTGGCTGGACGGAATACAAAGGAGTTTCATTTTAAATTTAGTTTTAGTGGTGAGCCATTTGAACCATAGCAGAAATTTAAACATCGAGTCATCGATTTAATTTAGTAAACTTATTGTGTAGCTAAATATAATAAAATCATTTATTTATTGAAGCTTAGTACAAGCCTTAACTTAGAAAATAACTTAACCTATATTTACCTTAACCTATTTTTTTTTTTTTTAATACTTATTGACCGGGCCCTAGGGCCCATACAATTATTCTTAAACTAAAACTTAAAACTAACATTTAAGGGAAGGGAAGTATGGGGAGTTGTTAAGAGGAGGTATAGAGAGAATTTCTAATAGAGGATATACCGAATGAAAGTCAAGTGTCTTCTGTGCATTGTTGGCCAGACGCAACATTCTAGATAGGTTCGAAATGACCGTAGTTGGTGGAGAGGGAGACGAAAGAGCGGTACGGATCTAAGGTTGGGTGGGTTAGTCTGATGTGAAATCATTTCCAGTAGTGCGGGAGAATCGATCGTGCCAGTTAATAATTGGTGTATGAAGAGTATGTCAGCTACCTCTCGACGTTTTATAAGGGTATGCAAGTTAATTAATTTTAGCCGATTTTCGTAGGGGGGTACGTTATAGTTGTCGTCCAATGGGAGACCACGTAAGGCAAAACGGATAAACCTTCGCTGCACGGCTTCGATTCTAAGGGAGTGGGTGTCGTGAAATGGTGACCAAACTTGGCTGGCATATTCAAGGAGCTGTTTAACAAAGGTCATATAAAGAGACTTTGTAACGTAAGTGTTCCAGAATTCTTTAGATCTGCGTTTTATGAAACCGAGAGAAGAATTGGCCTTGTGAATAATTTGATCAATGTGAGAACGGAAGTTTAGCTCCCTGTCACAAATAATACCCAGATCGCGTATAGAGGAGACTGCGGGAACAGGCTCGTTGCGAAAGTAATAGGTTCTGAGGGGTGGGGGAAGGCGCTTACGAGAGAACGCTATGGATTGACATTTGCCGACGTTAAGTTCTAAGAAGTTTTTGTCGCACCATGTGTAGAATGAATTAAGGTCGTTTTGAAGTAAGAGAGAATCAGTGGGGGTAGATATCCTTTCTGTGGCTAAATTGTTTCAGAATTGGTGTACTAGAGAACTTGGCGCTTTTTACGGTAAGATATCAATACTATGTGAAAAGATTAGACATAGGTACATATGTACCTCCTATGTAATGTAATAATTTAGTGACAAAAACATATGGCTCCGTCACTCGCCCATTTTTAGGAAAAGTCAACCTCTGTCGTAGAACACAAAAAGCATAAACAATTACATATTTAATGTGTAGCACTGTCAACTACTACAAGTCAACTTTTTTTAAACTATATTTATTAATATTTAACTCCACGAGGTTTGAATTTATATTATAAGCTGCTCATGCGACTAATTGGCTCATGCATGCCACAATTTGTTTTATGATGCGGGATATGCACCAACTCCAAACTATGTAGGTTGGAAAACCCTCCACGAAAGTTAAATTAAATTGAGGTCAACAAATCAGGCGCATCAATTTAAGTTAAAGTGACGTCAGTTTTTTTGTTATACGCTTGCTGAGTTTTTGATGAAGGAAGCTTCAATCTTCTTCTTCTGTCAAAGTAACTGCTATATTGTTCTTCACATGTGTTATGCTCCTTTTTGTTGAGGTAATATTATGATGTTTCGCAAAAATGCATAAATTTAAAATTTTACAATGGAAATAGTGTTTTGTCTTCTTTGAAATGATGTGAATGTTGTTTATTGAATTATGATACCTAGATATAAAGTTCGGTACCAGTCCGAAATTTCTGCAATTGAACAAACAATTCCTGCTTTCCGTTGTCTTTATTTTAGTATTGCCTAGTTTTCTGAAATGTGTTAATGCATCACAGAAGCAGATGCCATATTTATTCCTAGATAGTAAAAAGCTTCCAAGATGTTGAAGAAGTTATTTCGGTGAGAGAAGTTATTTGTGTGTGTGTATTAAAACTTATTATTGTAAGGGCTTACCATAATTTGGTTAGCAAATTAAACAGACTGAGCCATGTCTGGGTAACAGACCACAGAGGAAAATTTCTCTCCACCTGAACTGGTATTAGGTCTGCTTCTATCTTCTGCTATGGCTTCCATATTTAGACCAAATGATTGCCCCTGAATGTCTATAAGAAATACGCGCCATTCTTCATGTTTACCAATAAAAAAAAGTTGGCAAATAACTGACTGGGGCGTTATAATGGGTCACTACCCTTTTGCCAAGTACCTTAATGTGCAAGACAAGCAATACAATCATCTGCGATGCCTGCGAAGATGACGACGATATTGCGGTACATTTTCCTTGAAATTGTGCTGCTTCTTCTCGAATCAAGTGGTAGTTTTTTGGGCCTGATGTGCTCTAAGTACCTAAAGCACCTACTCGTCTTTCTACGAAAGGAGACAAAATTTTAATGAAAGGGGGTTTATGTCAGATTGTACTATAGACCTGTTTTTTTTTTCTAATCACCATAGCTGTTCCAAGTATCACTAAGCTTTACTAGGTGGGAAAATGTTGAACAAATCACTGTCCAAAACTTACTGCAAACTGTACAAATACAGGATTATGTCAGCATAATGGGAGTTATGCCATTCTGAATTTTTCTCCACAGGACATACAATTTAAGATATCCACCGCAGCAAGTGCTATAAATCCCCACCTCTTAGGCAATTCCAAATCAGGATTTGTCACTGCATTTTGAAAACCTCAATCCGATTCCTTTACTAGCCAGCTTAGCTAGGAGTATTCGTATAACTGACTCCATTTCGGAATGCCCTGCGTTGGTGAATAGAGGGCTTATTCACTCGGGAACTCCCAGTCAATGAGTTATATAGATGGGTCTTAAATAGAGGAAGAATTTGGTGCTTTAATTCATGGGCCTAACTTCAAATATCTAGTCCCTCTCGGTTGCTCTATTTTAATTTTCCGAGGAAAAATATACTCAATTGAGCTCTTAGCTGGAGAGTGCATTAAATCCAACCTCCATAGATTTCACATAAATATATTTTTAGTTAACTAGGCAAGGCTAAAAGCTCAAAGCTCCTATTATGTAGAGTCTGTACTTATTTGGAATTGTCACAATACCATTAAGAAGTCTCACTTGCTTGAATTCTCTGATGTTAACAAGATTTTAGATGGACTTACTCTAAAGCTCATAGCCTGGATACTCAAAGAAAAGCTCATTAATTAGAACTCCACACGGGTTACATAAAATCAACCATTTTTTTAATTGAACAGACAAAAAGAGAAGCCATCAACTTCTCACTGTGGGTAGATGTGATACAAACCTCACAATAAACTTTCTAACCGGACTATCTAAATAAATTAGGCAAACGTCCTTCCAAATATTAACAAATTTACAGGCAGTACGATCTTCAGGTTCCTACATGATCCTACGTCTTTCGCAAAATCGAATCCTACCTCCAGTTTAATGAGGTTCAAGGTAGGGAATAACTATCCACGGATCCGGAGCTTTCAGGTTTTTAGATCTTTTTATTGATATTTTTATTTGACTTTGGAAAATATATTTATCGGAAAAGCTTTGAACAGCAAAAAGAGAGTTTCTTCCATGCTCTATCGTAAATCTGCTATGAATGTCAACTCCTTTTAATTCTCTTCAAAACACATCTTATTGAATCCTGAAGACTGATTATTCCTTTTATTGGATTTAAGACTCTTCGATACACAAATTGACTAGAATGAGTAATAATCAACCGTAGACTGCATGATGTCTTATGTCATGATGTCATTACCACAATCAATTTACAAAATATTTACAAAGGACGTTGGCACAATCAATTAAGTATTCTTTGCAAGAGATACAATGAACTAATCGCCATTTCTATCAATTTAATGATGACTACCATCATACTGCTAAAGACCAACCATTGGTAATGGGTGTTCATAAATTCATAGGAGGCTTTAGTATCTCCGGTTGTAATCCTTTCACAATTAATCATAACGACATCTATTGAATTTTTCAAACTCCAATCGACTGAGGAATTCTTAAATACACCACACAAACATGGTTTATAGACTCTCCGCAGTAAGAAATGAAAACTTAAATTTATTGTTTTGTATAATTAATACCAGCAGTTTCGCTTCGTAGCTACCAAAGGAGAGAAGAAGTAAACAGAAAAAAATATCCCGCCGCAGATATAAATAATTTTAATACCGATAAATGTTGAAAGTTTCTCCAGCTCCTGGGAACTGATACTGGGGACCGGGTTCCGTTCTGTTCGTGTAGTTTATAATGAAATATCGCATTCATTTGTCAGGCGGTAACATTTTTAAGTGGCCCATTGTTTCGAATAAATTATACTTAAAACTAAGTTATTACTTAGGAACGAGGTGGTCAAGTTGAAATTTTGAGTTTTCACGTCGTGTCGGTCGGCTGAATGGGTTTCGTGAGCTAAAAACTGTTTGTTCCTTTGGCCTGTCGACCGGCCGACTGGCTCTTCCAGTAAAAAAGGTAACAAAACAGCTGAGATAGGATACGAAAGTTGTTATAGTTTCAAATTTGTTGTATGTGTGCTGGCTTTTTGTTTAGAGCAAGGAGGCTAGGGCATCAAGGGTGCTTCCATAAGGTGGAAGTATTATTTTCATTATTTCCCATGGTGGATCATAAAATATTTTCCTGTTCGGAATTGAGAACACAAAAATTACTGGCGGATATGTATGAGTAAAGTGAAGTTAGGGTCATTTGCAATTGAGTATAGACCGAGGTAACACAATACAAGCGTTTTGCAGGAAAGCTGTTTTGCCGGAATTTACTTGCAGTGGACTATACAAGGATGGAAGTTTTGTGAAATAATCTGGTGTCATTGTTGTGAAGGGTGTGTGAAGATGATGGAATTATAGTGGGTGTCGGAATTTAAATGGTTGTTCAGCGTTATTGGATGGGTATCTAAGTCGAGAAACTTTAGCTATTTCCTAAATTTGGTAATAAATTTTGTGGTATAGTTATTTAGAAATTGATAGAAATAGTTAGACAGGAGTCGACTTTGGGAAAAATACCTGTATGTTATCGTTGGGGATTTCTACTACAGAAATACAAAACTGTAGCAGTTTGAAAAGCACACTGTTTGTTTAGGGATCATTGTAATGATCTCGAAGTTCAAAATCTGTGAATATTGAAATTGTTGAAATTCTGGATACTGGAATCATTGAAATGGAATATCGCGATTTTGAGAATTTTGTATTCCGATATTTTAAAAGAAGGGAACTCCCTACACTTCCAATCGGCTTTTTTTTTTTGCGTTGGGAGGTGGGAATCTTTCATAGACGAAACTGAGCCCGTACTCAGTAACAGTTGGGATTTCCACCCACTAAACCCACCTCTCCTCCCACCCCTGGTCCTCGCGGCACTGCCATCAAGCATTTAATTGCGAGGGGGGCTTCAGCCTTACATACTCGGGTCGTTCGTGTTGGCAGCCGTCTGCACGACTTTTCACTGTCGCTCCTGTTTTCGTTCTTCTTTCATGATGGTAGTCACAGTTTCGCTTACTGCTTCCCAAGCTGGTGGTGTTCTCTGGTGTTAACTCCACACCCAGTCTGTTCGCCAGTAAGGTACATTCTTCGTGATATCGTGAACAGTGGAACATAATGTATTCTGCATCCTCGACTGCTTCCGTGCACATTGGCCAATAAGAGTTGTGTTCGTGTCCAAAACTTTGAAGGTAGGCTTTGAAACATCCATGACCAGTAAGCATTTGCGTCAGATAGAAGTTCAGCTCTCCATGCTTCCTATTGATGCAAGGGTTCAATCTTTTCGCCCATCTGCCTTTGTCAGAAAAGTTCCATCTCTCTTGCCATTCTTCGAGGCTTGTTTTTGGCGCTACTTGGGTGCCACTTCGACTCGTCGCTGTTGACACCACTGTCCTGTTGGCACGATATTTCTGTTCGGCTTCTTTAACGAGGAGGTCTATTGGCTCCATAACTCGTCTGCTGCTGATGAGCACTACTTCGGCCTTTTCCTCTGCTAGTTTTAGGTCCATGCTTACTAGCCAGTCCTGTACCATCCCGATAGCTTCATTACAGTCATGCTCCAACTCCTCAAGTAATTTGGTCACTACAACGATAGCTATGTCGTCGGCGAAGCCAATTATTTTCGAGGACCTCGGTATTCGAAGGCTGAGAACGTCATCGTACATTACATTCCACAGTAGTGAACCTAGTACGGAGCCTTGGGGGGCAACACCTGTGATTTCTTCATTCCGTCGTCGGCCTCATTCCGCAGTCAGTATTCTATTTCTAAAATAGTTCGCTATTATTTTCTGCAGGTAGTCCGGTACCCTCTTGGCGGTAAGTGCTCGCAGAATGTTACTCCAGTTTGCGGTGTTGAAGGCGTTTTTAACATCCAGCGTTATGATTGCGCAGTATTGTTTACTTCCGCCCTTCCTTCGATGGCTTTTTTCGCTGTATTTACGACTTCGTTGATGGCATCAATCGTAGAGCGTGCCTTACGGAAGCCATACGGAAGGCCTCCCGCTTCATCGATCGCGCTTTCCGATTTTGCCATGTTGTCCAGAGTAGCCTATACGATGAGGGATCCTACGGTGGTTTATTCTACTCATAGGGGAATACTCCTTCCTTGAGGCAATCGTTGTATACGTCTGCAAAGATGTGTGGGCGCCAATTAATTGCTGCTTTAAATGCAATGTTTGGAATTCCATCAACATCAGGTGCATTTTGGTCCTTTATGTTTTTGCAGGCTTGTAGGACTTTGCTGCTGTGACGAGAGGTATAGGTAACGCCCCTGTCGTGGTTCTCCTCTCCGTTTATTCCTCTATTCCCTGTTGTTGTGGAAAAGCACAGAGACCACCTTTTCGAGAAACACTCAACTTTTTCATAACCACTTGGTAGGCTTTTCCCCACGGGTTTTGATTGGCTTCATTGCACAGTTCTTCGAAGCTTACCTTTTTACTGTTTTTAATTGCAGCTTTTAAGTTTCTTCGGGCAATTATAAATCTCTCGTGGAGTTCTCCGTGGCTGCTGTGTTCCCCGGAACGCTGGTACAATCGGCGCGCCTTGTGGCAATCTGGGCGCAGTCTGGCAATCTCATTATTCCACCAGTTTACTGGGAGACGACGCAAGTTTGCTTTTTCTGCTGCATGAAAGCGTCACTAGCTCTTGTCACTCCTCTCGAAAGCTGCTTCGCTTTATCGGCAGTAGATCCGTAGAGGGATATGTCCTCCGTCATCAGCTGGAGTACTTCGACGTCTAGGGTATGAGGTTTGCACCCCTTATTCTGCATCTGTCTTCTCTGCTCTCCTCTATTTTCTGTATGACTGGGTCGTAGATGAAACTTAATTGCCTGGTGATTGCTGTGCGCGTATGTTTTACTTTATCTCCACGCAGAATCTCTTGCCAAACACGTACTCACAAAGGTGATGTCCACTATTGATCCTTTTTCGTTTTTGCTGAAGGTCAGCTCGTTTCCTGAGTGTAGGAGAACTAAGGCCAACGACGCAAACACCTCCAGGAGAGTTCTTCCTCTGGTGTTTGTGATACGTGAGCCCCATTCAACCGCCCACACGTTGAAGTTACCTGCAATGACGACGCGGCTTCTCCTCTTGCAGTGGTTACGATGTTGTCGACTATTCTCTCGAATTCTTCATGTGTTATGCTGGGAGGGGCGCAGTCTTTGCCTGAAGTGTCCGCCGTCCATATTCCCTCATTCAGCTGCTTGTAGGGCTAGCTGAGTATAGCGATACCGCTAGCCCTTCCTAGCACTAATGCTTTGTTGGCGATGCTTGCTGGCAAACTTACCACTGCTGTCTGCGTCCTCTTCCTCATTGACTTTACTGCTGTTACTGGTATCGGCTTTTGTTGGTCGATTTGCTCTGAGAGTGTTAGAGCGACCTCTTCCTTGGTCGTGATTCCATCAACATCCTTTACCTCTATTGTGACCTTCACTTTTTGTTGGAAGTCCGAACATTGAGCATCTGCTGTTTCAAGTCTCCTTTCACGGTCTTTTGGACGTGGTCAACATTTTCTCCCAGCTCCTTTAGCGAGGTGTCTGTTTTTACCTTCCGCAGTATGTCCGCGGAAGGCATCGCCTGTTGCCTTTATCACAAGTGTATCTGGATGTGCGCTATCACTAGGCGGGAGATCCAAGGTTCGAGTCCTAGAATATACCAAAATAATTTTTACTGTCGGTTTTTATTGCGTGAATATCTGCAATTGTTTTCTCGAATTGCGGTTCTTTCAGCGGTAAAAATAGTTGAGCTGGAATCAGTGGCAAATTTAAAATTTCATCTCCAACTAATAACTAGGGTGGCCGTGGTGTAGTGGTAACATCATCGCTTGTCACGCTATTGATTCACGGTTCGAATCCTGATGTCAAGAATCATCTATTTATTTCGCATGAAGTAAATAAAAAAGTCGATCAATTGCGAAAGCTAAGTCAACTCTACTGAGAAGGCATAACACTGGCAGTAGGGCGGTCATATGGCTAAAATGCAACTTGATCGTGATGATGACATCAGGTGGACGGAAAAAAATACTGTGAATCATAAGCAACGACAATAATAGCGAAATCAAAACAAAATACTCCCCAGTTATCTGGACACCCACCCTTGGAGTTTACAGAAACTTAATACCACCTAAGTTTCAAACCCACTACACCAATCTTTCTTTCTCTCTGTCTCTTCCTCTTTCCACAAAAACGCACGTGTTCTAAAAATTAGTATAAGGGTATTCATATCCTCTTTAACACGTGCAAATTATAAAAAAAAAAAAAAAAAAAAACTACTAAAAGGAATGAGCCATTCGTTCATGTCTTTTAAATAGAGTAAACGATTTCTAAAAAAACTACTTGATGAAGTTCTTTTCTGTGAATAATATGTAAGAGTTAGGTGTAAGCTCCCCATAAAGTTCCTAACTTCTCACAATCGTGCATTTTATGCGTGTTATACTATATTTTTGCACGAATGGAAGTAACCTTATTGTCGAATACGAATGATGAATTGCGAAGATTCTACTGGAATTTATATTTCTGGAGGTTTGTCACACATTTGCTAGCAGTGGTATCGTGAAAAATGCAATAATTACTTTGAACTGAATCAGTAGGTTTCTCCTTCCAGATTGGTGCTCCCGTTTTTAGATTTGTATACCAAGTTGTTTGGGGTCCTTTCGCTCTACATATTTTAGCCATATAAAAATAAAATATTTATTTTTCTAAGCTGCTGCACTTTGCCTATACCCAAAATAACCATTAGCTGGAATTTTAGTACTACGAGGGAGGCCCATCTAAAAAAAAAATAAAGTGCACGACTGGGTCGCAGGTATTTACCTATTGCCGAGAAATAGCCATTAATTATCGAATAAAGCAAAGTTTGCAATATATTTCCATCATAATTCAAATAAGAAATTTGATCCATTTTATTTTGGGGTTAGAACAAAACTTCAGATTTTGCCTCAAATTTTGACCCTACAGACCCTAGATATGAAGTTTGAAGTAAATCCATTCAGCCGTTTAGGTTGCAGTCGTGCGTGCAGTTAGACAGACGGACCGAATTGAGAGACCTACTATTTTGAGATTCTCTATTATAGCAATGCCAAGTTTGATCTAAATAATATTTGCCCTTATACATAGGTGCGGTTAAAAAGTGTAGCTATTATTATTTTTGGCTGATTTAATGTTACAACATACCTGCCAAAAGACCAAAAGCTAGTCAACAGTCAAAGATCTGTCGTTCTTCTTCTACACAAAGATTGAAGCGTTCCTGTAGATCCTATTGGTTGAGGCAGACCACACTTCAGCAATCTCATCTTTCTGTAGCTCCAGGCACATGTTGAACTTCCATATGAAAAGCTTAAAGTCGATAGGACGTAAAATTAGATAAGACTGCTTTCTAGCATTTGGTAAACCAATAAGACGTCTTTGGTCGTCTTCCGATAAGACGAATGCCGTGCATGCAGACTGGAATACATAACACTTAAAATTATAAGAGAACTTTTATTTATTTATGATATATCACGCCGCTGAGAAAGAGAATGAATAATTTTATTCCTATAAATGTAAGACAATTACTAAGAAAGAGCCCCATCATGTATGCTAAAATATGATGCGTCACTATCTCTCTTTACGGATAGAATCTACATGAGAGTTGATCCAGTTGTGGTAAACTAATACAAATTATCACGACGCAGAGGACTAGTCTCTGAATCCACATTTGCTGATTTATCAGAGATCTCTATTTCTTTACCCAGAATTTCATCTGAGTGAAATGGAAAAAAGTGGCACCGAGCTCAATGACGAGAGCAGAATCGGAAAAGTCAAACATGCATTTACTAAGGCGTCAAAAATGTTAAATGTTGTTAGCAAAAAAATATATGTCATTGAATATAATCCACCTACTGAAAATAGAGTAGTTCTTAACAAATGAAGCACAGAAAGGTTGAGGAGTAATCACAAAAGTGAATAAACAAATGGACACAGATTTGAAACAGAATCAAATGGATTCTTATAAAATTAACTGTTCAACCATTTTCTGAAGGTATATTTAAGATAAGCAATTCTTTTAAGAGAATAAGTATAAATTACATATTTTTATAAGCCAATGCAAAGTATAGACACAAGATGAACTTTTCCTATGAATTTTCTAAAAATAAAAAAAAAATTGCTTGAGGAGAAAACTTTCCCCCTTTGACCACTTGCCTTTATCCACTGACATAATCCTTTTATATTCCTTGCCATACCACAGTCTAAAAAAAACTGAGAACAACACTCTGAAAGAAAACCATGGCATAAAAAATAGCTCTCCATTTTTTTAAGCTTTATTATTCCACTTTTATCATAATATCATGCGACAAACTTTCACTTAACGTGCTGCATTTTACTTTAGGTATACTTAATTTAACTAAGTTTTTTATATGAGCGATGTGTTCCTAAGAGATGTCTTTTGTTCTTAATACTTTGCTAATGGTGTGAGATGCATGCAGTTTATAATGGAAGTAGTTTTGCTTTGGATTAAAAGGATTTGTGTCGAGAATTGATTGGATAAAAGAAAAATGGCAAGCACAGTAGCCAACATGAAAAGTGATATATAAAATTATATGTTTGACTAAAAGTGTGGATTGTTACATGCTATTACCTATAGTATCAACTTGAGTTGTGGCTTTTGAAATTAAAGCCATAATATAGAGAAGGGTATCACAAAATGTTCATCTACTAAAAGTTTGTACACCAAGTAGTCAGAGAGAGGTTAGGGTAAACATGGAAGCAGAAGTGGTCATGGCTCATTTCTCATCATCTTCTTTCAGTTCTTGCATTCTAAAATGTGCACCTCAATGAATTGTTGGAGATCCGAGTGAGGCAGCAGAGTCTCCTAAAGGTGCAGTGAGCAGTGTGTTTGCTTGTGTACTGAACTGTGAAGGATCGAGTCTGAACGGGGAACAATAATGTATTCAGTTATGACTACATCTTAAGAGAGAGACTTTTGTTGTATAAGCTCCGGATAAATAGAACAAATAAGAAGAGATGGACAGGACTGGAATTCACATCCCAGGAACTATCCTCAATGGTTATTCAATGAGTGTAGTGCCTGCAGAAGAAAAACTTAATCCAGGCTGTGACTTGCCGCAGGGGCAAGGATTGGTCTCAGAAGCAGCTACAAAGGACCGGGTAAAAACAACAACGCAGGTCCAACAGTGACGTCGCCGATTCCCGAAGTAAGCACCAACCGGTAGGTTTGATGGGTTGACGTAGAGTGTGAAACAAACTACGCCACACTTAGATCAGTAAAGATCCATTTTGATGCCAAACCAACCGGTAACCACAATATTTATCCTAAAGAACAGCCTCTTGGCTATGATCAGAGACTGATAACCACAACGTATTAAGAGAAGTGAATTAAATCTAAAGCTTTTTAAGCGATACAGAAAGATTCTTTACTATCTCTTACCTCCGTGGATTGCTTAAAGAAGTTTAAACAAATTAAATGTGCCTACGCATATCTGCTTAATTTTCAATTTGCAGAAGATTGAGCATTTATTCAATGTCATAATTCAGAAGATGCATCCAATGAAATTATTCTTGATGTCACATTGTCAACACCCATGCTAGCATACCACTATGGCGAAGAAATATACTTAATTCCCTTAAACTGCTTCTTACATACACACATGACATCAGTCTTGCATCATAACAATCTCGAATCGAAACATCAGGAATACTATTTTCGTAGTAATTAAGTTTACATTCCTCCTGGAATAACAATAAACCTAATTCCACACGCTCAAATGCAGACATTTTGCGTATTTCACTTGGGTAAGCTCAGTGGTTCACCCCCGAAATGCTTCCTATTTGTAAATTGCGAAGGATAACTTACCACCCTACTCCCTTTGGAGCTGGTAACGTTGTTAGCAAAAATCAAATAGCTGGAAATTCGATACTACTCACAAGGTTGTCCATTTCATTGCTTACTACTGTCAAGGCAATCTCCGCTCTATGCGTAGTCTGACGAGTGTGTATGTGTAAATACAAAAAACCCCAGCAGCAGGCGGTATTGCACAATATCTTCAGTAAACGTGTGGAATGCGTCAGTTTGTCTGATACGAGTGCATATATGCTGTTTTTGAATTGTAATTCCTAAGTGCAACACACACAATTATAAAGCAGAAGTACTGTGTACAAGAGAGAGATTTATTTTTTGACGAGATTACTCTAACATGTATCAGGTAAAGTTTTAGAGGAAAGGACTGTCTTTTGAGGTTAAGCTTATCGATTTTATCAAGAAAGATCTGTTTGTCTTCTTATAATGAAATATCATTTAATAATGTCTCTCTGGCCACAATTAGCAATTGAGCCCGAACACAGCTTTCGAGACCATTTCTTTTCCCCAAAAAATTAAATTGTACCCCAAATTTATACAATTTTTGGTGTTGTTGTACTGTATGAACATTTTTGGGGTCTTATTTCATTTTCTTTTTTTTTGAGCCATATTTTCTGCGGCGTAATGTCGCAACGCCAATTTTACTCTCGGATTTTTGTCAGACGTTCGCGAGAGGTGGGACCGTGGGAAAACTTTTATTTTTTTTATTTTTGTGTTTTCTTGGATTTGAACCTTGATCCTCTCGCTCAGTGAACTTGCACTTAACCACTGAGCCACGGCTCCTACACCCAACTGTACACTTCTGAATTGTCAGCACCTTCTACATACCGAGAGCTTTTCAGAAATTGCCGCAGTCAAGTACAATAAGGTATAAAATCCCTAATCCCGAACCTTCCAAAAAAATGTCTTAAAACATTCCCATAGTCGATTTACTAGCATCTTTCCATATGAGAAAGTTACTACAATCATATACATTACTAATTGCACTAACCGCCCCACTTAAATAAACAGGTAACCCTTCATTAAACTTTCAAACAACTCCCACTCGGAACAACTATACCCGTAAATAGAGCACTTAAGCAAGTTATACTAGATAATTGCATACCTGTGGGTTTATCCCTTTAAAATGGCTTCTAATTTCCTTCAAGATCCTCCGGAAGGCATTAATTGAAACCTCCGTGACAGTGGTAAATGGATGAAAGTGAATTTGCCATCCTAATTGGCAGATTGTTGATACACACATACGCGCACATAGGATAGGATGTGGTATCTACATAGTTTGTTTTAAAGGATGATTATTATTTGTTTGAAGTGGAATTTATCTAAAATAGAAATTTAACAAAAGAGAAGGTATAATGCTGTGTGGAGATAGCAGACAAGTGCACCTGAGCAGTTTTGTTGCCTATTAAAGTTTTTCATAGAGTAGATGAAGAGAGAAAATTGGGTCAGATCATATTACATATATTGATTTTTCTTTGCGAAAGTTATTTAGATTTATATATGTATATCTCATCAAACACTGTATAAAATGGACCAAGTTCTATAGTAACAAAATCATGTAACTATTAAGCCACGAAAGGGTTGAAATGAAGAAGTGTCCTAAGGTCAGCTTGTCTAAGTTTATTTCAGCATATACATACTCGTATATGTAGATAGACTTTTGACGATCATTTTCTTGCAAATATTAGGCATGGAATCTACTTACAAATCACTTTTCCCGGCCCCGTTTACTTGTGAGAAAAGTCCCCAAAACTGTGTTAAGAGCCCAAGTACTGCCTCTGTACCAAATTTCAAGATTCTACTTTGACTGGATATATCCTAAAGGTTTCGATGACTTTACAGCCAATCACTATCCTTGTACCGATTTTCAAGGTTCTATGTTGACTAGAACTACTCAATAGGTTTTCTAACTTTTATCATAGCATAGAGAAAAAAAGAATGAATTTACTGGGATAAGCAAAATTAGACAAATTCGTTAAGCTCCACTGCGCTCGCGCATATAATATAAAATGCAACTATTATTCCATACGGGGCACAATTAATCCTTTAGGTCCAGTACATCTAATTCCGACGCAATTCATTCGTCATTCCATACAAAAGTATAATTTCTGAAATAATGAACCGTTATTCTATCCGATATAAATATTATTAGTTATTATTATTGTGGAGATCTGTAACTAGACCCCCAATAATGATTAGCTGGCTGCTAGGGCACATTTGTTATGCGCACACTGGATACACACACTTGTTGGTCACGGGGGGGAGTCGAGCTTTGACTACGGAGACGTAAACAAGTGGTGGTTAGCTTAAGTTGGTCAAGTGTATTTATAAAATTGATTATATTGTAACGAATAAGCAGTTTGTTTTAATAAACCCCAGGTTATTATATTGGCGACAAGGTCATATTAAGGGAAGAAAAAAACGAAAACATGTGGTGGGGATAGAGTATGATCGGAAAGCGTGTTTTGTGTTGGACTCAAATATGGATTTATTACTTAGCTTTGACAGAATTGGGTAATTTCAATCTGTTTGCATTTAATTGCGGGTGGTACAAAGACATTAAATTGTCACACATTAAATTGAGAGGAAACAAGAAAAATAAAGATTTGTCACGCATTAAATTGCGGAAAGAAAAGGAAAAGGTAAGGTATTAGATTGTCAGGCATTAAATTTCAAGCATATTGAAATGGGGAGCTCAGGGATAGCACCATTTTTCTGCGATGTTATCGAGAAAGCCTTGATTTGGTCGGAGTGGGAAAAGTGACTTCGAGCATTTACTCTATATTTTGAAGCAGAAGAAATCACCGATCCAACGAAGAAGAAGAACAAATTACTGCATTTAAGCGGTACACAGCTTCAGGAGATATACATAGTATACAATAATCCGGGGGAACTATGTCAACCAAAGGATGTTGGAGGGAAAGCAGATGTCTTCGAAGTTCTTATGGGTATACTAAATAACTATTTCTCTCCCACAACAAATTTTGCGCTCGAGAGGCACTTATTTCATTCGCTGAAACCAGAACAAGGGAAGGGTTTGAATAAATTTGTATTAGAAATGAAAAATCAAGGCCAATAAACGCAAACAAACCGATTTTAATGATACAGATGCTAAACAGGGGAGAACTCAGACTTCGAAGGTTCGTTTTGTGGGCTAAGAGAAGGGTAATAACACCACCGATGATAACTTCGACAAATTTGAAGAACATAATTCCTTCAAAATATCTGAAGTGGAAGATCCTGCAGGTGAGATGGGAGAGAAAATTAATTGTTATTATTATTAAGGAGAAACATATTTATTATTATTTATTATTTTTTTTTGTTCAAGCAATTCATATAAAGAATAATTAAATTGATTAACTGAATTTCGCGTTAATTATTTCTGGGAGAATTGGCCGTCGCGAATTAGTAGTGCTATTGAAACGTTCGCTAAACTCTACGTGAAAAGTGAAAAGAACACGCAAAACACATTTCGGCAAAAAGTTTGCCGAACTATAATTAAAAAAAATTTATTAAAAAAAAAAAATAAACAATTGAAGAATAAAACAAAAAAAAAAACAAAAAAACAAAAGTGAAAAAAAAACCATGGGTTCCCCTTCGAGGGGTGAAGAGGCGATGGATATCTTCGAAGTTAATCGAAGAGAGTATATTGAGGCCATAGAAATGGCAAAACAATATAAAGAAGAAATTCTGAAATTAAAAAAAATTATAAAAGACCTACAAAGTGATAGTGACTCTTCTGTCATAACAAAATCGAATAAAAGAAAAAAAAAGCTAAAACAGTTACAAGTGAGGAAAAAACATTAAAAAACAACCAATTTGCTCTTCTAGCCGTTGACGAAAATAGTCAACCAAATACATCTCAAAATACAAACAGTAAAACAACAACACGCACGCTTCTTGAACAAATGAAGACAAGAAACGAAGAAAAAAATGTAAACAACCAGCGAGAGAGAACAACGGAGCATCAGCATCCATGGAATCAAACAGCAGCGGCCAGAAAAAGAAGACAGACAACGGAGAAACAGTGGAGGCGAGAAAAAGACCTCCACCAATAAAAATATACAAAGAAGACAGCCAAGCACTGTCAAATTTAAGATTAAGAATATAAATAGCAGTAAGTTAACCTTAAGCTTAGAAGATAAGAATGACTGCAACAAGGTCCAAGAACTATTAAATGAAGCGGGTACGGAGTATTTCTCGTACACGCACAAGGATGACAAGTTACAGTCATTCTTACTGAAGGGTCTCAGTGTTGGCTTCAACCCAGACGAGGTCCTCAAAGAATTAAACAATATGCAGATTGAGAATCTAAATTTCGTTCGCGCATTCAGGTATGCTACGGTGAACTCTAGACGCGATAATAGAGTCCTACCAATTATTGCGGTACAGCTATCTCCGGATAGCAAAGTACAGAACTTGAGACAAATCAAGAATTGTAAGATGGTAAGAAGGTGCGTCAAGTGCCAAAATACGCATGAGCCTGGAAAGTGCCAAGTGCAAAAAGAAGCGAGCAAGGAGCAGTTATTTTGTGTTCTTTGCCAGAAACCCGGTCACCCTGCCTCATGGCGGGGATGCGAAAGCTATAAACGACTAGCAGATCGGCTTCAGGCACAGAAAAGGGAAGCACAACACAAGATTGCACAAAAAGTCAGAATGATCGACAATCATGTAAGGGGAGGGATATCCTACGCAAACGTGGTAGGTAATAGTGTTGGGTCAGCTCCTGCTGGCCCCAAACCTGTGTGCTGCAGTGCTATTGGCCCCAATATTGTTTTAACCAAGAGTACTGGTCGCCCTGCAAACGACAGTTTGCAAATCCAAGTCGACAGTCTGACCAGGACTGCTGCTGATCTCACGGCGAAGGTCGATGCCCTTCTCAACATCCTTAGTCGTCAACATAATTAGATCTAATTGTGCAACCCTAAAAATAGGTGCTCTAAATGTAAACTCCATAATCGCCATCAGAAGGCGCGGTGATCTACTGCGCTTTGTGACTGATCATAAACCCGACGTTCTTTTTCTAAACGAGACAAAGCTAAATGATAGACATCAATTAACTTTTAGTAACTATGACGTGATACGAACAGACAGACGTGACTCTATTGGAGGTGGCGGTACGGCAATTCTTGTCAGGAAACCACTTCGATACACCAGAATTGAACGAAGTGATATTAGGAGCTTCAGTTGTCTTGAGACAACTATTATTTCGCTGCCTATCAGGGATAATGGTTGTCTGTATTTAATATCAGCATATGCGGCTAAAGGTACCGTCAATCCGTTTAAAGCCGAAATCGAAAAAATATTCGAAAAACTGAGACTAGATAGTTTAAACAACTATTTCGCCTTAGCGGGAGATTTTAACGCGAGACACTCGGCCTGGCTGAACTCAAGGGCAAACGGAAGAGGCAACTTCCTAAACCGCTTTATTGAGGAAAACCAGGTTGAATATAAAATCAAATTATACAGCCCAGTTGCACCAAGTTTTCCTTCTGGAAATTCATATCTCGATCTTTGCATTGTGGATGCGCGATTGCAAATTCAAATGGTCCACGATAATAAACTTTCTATATTGCCGTATGATAGCGCCCACAATGCAATAGTTATGCCGGTGACATTTGCTGGCGACTCCCTAAATTGAATTTTAGGCAGACTGATTGGTGCAAATCTCACCGTTGCGCCTTCCTCTTCTAATATCCGTAGCAGTAGGAATCTTACTAATGAGGAGTGCGATTCCTATATCGGGAACTTAAATATGGTGGTATTACAAGCAATGGAGTCGTCAGTTCCGAAAATTAAATCCAAAGATGGCGTTGAATGTTACCTAAACCATGACATTAAGACTACAAACTTACAAAAGCTTTTTGGTAACTCAAATAAATCGAATAAGTAATTGACGAATTGTCGAGGTTTCGCAATAGCGAAACACGAACTCTTCTGAGATTTTCTGAGCGACTAAAAGCTGACCAACTAACAGATGAACAGACTGACAATTACTTTACAACACTAGACGAACTGATATACATATTTAAGAAACTAAATAACAAAAAGTCGAGTGGTTTAGATAACATTCCTAACATTATACTAAAGCATATACCGAACGAAATTATACGGCAATATTGCGTAATATTTAATAATTTGTTAAACAACTGCTACTTCCCGAGTTATTGGAAAAAAGGTTTTTCCAATAATCAAAAAGAAGAAGGATCCTTCTGATCCTTCCAACTATAGGCCAATAAGTCTCCTGCCTAATATCGGGAAGGTTTATGAAGTAGTTATTAGTAAGTCTATTTTGTTCGCGTGCGAAAGAAAGGGGATTATACCGCGGAACCAATTTGGGTTCAAGAGAAACCATTCGGCGGTGCACGCTGTTACAAAATTGGTTTCTGACGTTAATTGGAATCTTAACGCCAAAAGATGTACAGCTGCTTGCCTAGTGGATATCGAAAAAGCCTTCGACACGGTTTGGATCGACGGGCTTCCGTATAAACTTATACGATATGAATTCCCACATCATCTTATAAAGATAATTGCATCTATGGTGCACGAGAAGAAATTTGTTGTAACAGATAGACAATACACAACGACTAAAGTTTTTAATGTCACTAATGGTCTGCCACACGGCACGGTTACAGCACCGCTCCTCTTCAACATCTACATTTCGGAAATGCTGAGGGACATGGATAATTCAATAGCGTTCGCTGACGATGTTATATTGTATGCAAGCGGCTCGATAATCCAAGACATACAGACAGGGCTTCAGAACAGCTTTGATAAACTGCAATCTTTCTGCTCAGAGTGGAAGCTTAAAATAAACGAGGCAAAATGCGAAACTATACTGTTCCGCACCCCAGTTAGACGCGGTAATTCAGATTTGAGACGGAACTGGAAAAACCTACAAATAACATGTTCTAATGGCCTTCACATCGAGTCAAAGCCTGTTGTGAAATATTTAGGTGTTCATTTGGACAAGTTTTTGTACTACAATGAGCACATAAATATACAGTTGCAAAAGGCAAGAGCGGCATTTATGTCTCTCAAACGCCTTTTCTACTCCAACTATCTGAGATCCGATGTAAAGGTCATATGTTACCAAGCTTTCGTTCGTCCAATTCTGACTTATGCGAGTCCAGTATGGTGGAACTTAAGCCCGTCTTATATGGAAAAACTTAGACTATTTGAAAGAAAATGTCTTCGAGCCTGCATGCGTATGTATAGAAGCGCAAACATTCTGACTTTCGGCATTACGTTTCTAATAAGAGACTATTGGATGCCTCCGGCGTGTCCAGAATCGACAATGTCATTCTGGATCTTGTGAGGAACCATTTCGCGCGGTCAGCGAGCGTTATGGAGAACGAACTTGTGTCGGGCTTATTTTATCATAACCCTGGGTATTTTCGAAGTACTATGGTAAGTGGACACATCCCCCCGGAAGCATTCTTGTATCTGGATGCACATGGTTACTTGTCAGATTCGCTGAACGTTCCGATTATTTACCATCATGCTAGAAGGGCGACAGATAAACGTATTCTCTACGAGCCGTTGGACTCAGGAGAAGGAAACGCTGACTTGAGATACTGCGTAAGCATGCCTGAGCGGGATTCAGAAAACGTAAACAGGTTGAATAGAGAGAGCTATTGGTGGCTCGACTGGGTTGAGGCTAGCACCTAGGTTAAGCCTAGTAACCGATTGGATGGTTTAACTATCATTTGATTGGTCTTTTCGGTGGCGGGACACAGATCACATATCAGGGTTCGGCCCTTAGGTTAAGGTAGTTTTTAGTTCTTTTTTTTTTATTAAAAAATAAAATAATGCGTTCGAAAAGGTTTTCCCACGTTTTTCTTTTAAATGAAATAAAAATAATAATAATAATAATAATTAATTTGAAATTAACAAAAGTACCGATTTAAATAAAACATTAGAACTAAGTTTTGTTAAAACCATAACATAAGTATTGAGTACCCTTCAGGTCATTTACTTTAAGGCATAATAATAGTATAGTTTTAAGTTTATTGGAACAATATATTGTGTTAGTGTATAAGTGGATAAATAAACAATATTAAAAAAAAAAAAAAAAAAATATTATTTATTAATTAATGGATACTTCTTATTTATTAATTACACTACTTCTTATTTATTAATTAATACATACTTCCAGATGCGATGATTGAGGGAGTGTAACATTTGATGCATAGGGGACTGTGAATGTTTATCCGAATAGCGGACCTTAGCTGATTGTCGTTTGGGCATAGCATCTACGACAGTTTGTTTTGGAAAACTATTCTTCGGATCCTCACTTCACAGCTTTGTTTAGATACATCAGAGTTGTGTCTTTTGTATTTCTACGTTGTAGTGATGAGGGAATTTAAGGTTGATTTTACCAACATTCGTGAGCTCCTTAGACAAAGGCAATCTGCTTTCACTTTACAGCGAATTCCATACTGCCAGATAAAACTTTGTCTCTCCCGTATTTGAGAGCGTCAAATTTTCCATGGGACAAGTCCACTTTAACACTCGTACAGTTGCAGGAGTACTCAAAGGTCTTAATATACACAAATTCGATGGTCCAGATGGTACTCCCCACATAGCTTTGAAGAGGTGTTCATACACGCTGGCAAAACATGTGCGTAAGCTTTTCTGCCTATCCTACTCTTCAGAGCTCTTTCCGAGTAGACGGAAAACAGCATTTGTCCAGCCCGTACCTAAAAAAGACGAATCTTCCTCCCTGTCCAATTACCGGCCCATTGCATTTCTGTTCCTTCTTTCCAAGGTCATGAAAACGCTGATAAATCGTCAGCTTATGAAATATTTAGATTCACGAAAACTCCTTAATGATCGGCAGTATGGTTTTCGTAGGAATAGGTCCACTAGTGACTTGATGGCGTATCTCACCAAAAAGTGGAACCAATCTCTCCATCACTTCGGCGAAACTAAGATGGTTGCGTTTGATATTTTAAAGGCATTTGACAGAGTTTGGCAACAGGCTTTTTTGTCGAAAATGCGTGCATATGGCGTCGATGAGTCTCTTCTTCAATGGATTAGAAATTACCTTTCGGGGCATTCAATACAAGTTATCTTGGATGGCTTAAAGTCTGCAATCCACCAAATAAATGCTGGTGTTCCCAAGGCTCTGTTTTGTCTCCGACTCTCTTTCTTCTTTTTATAAATGATCACTTGTCTGCAACTTCTAATCCGATCCATCCCTTCGCGGATGACGGTACCCTCAGTTTTTCATATTCGTTCCCTAACTCACGTCCTTGCTCTCCGGCCGTAGAAGAGAAACGGCTACGTATGTTAAACACATTAAATTTCGACTTGGACAGCATAATCAAGTGGGGTTCAACCAACAGAGTGAAATTGAATTCTTCCAAAACACAATACTGTCTTCTGTTTTTCAAGCGAAACCATAACCCTCAGCCATTATTTATGAATGGTACTTGCATTGCTGAAACCGAAAGATTTGCTATTCTCTAAGGAATCCTTAAGCGGTGCAAAAAATATTTTATCCTGTCTGATCTGGACTCAATTTATAACGCATTGATCCGCCCGAAGCTGGAATATAACGCCCATATCTGGTCTGGTGCACCCAATACCATTTTGCACATACTAGACAGGGTACTGAATCGCGCGTTAAAACTTATAGGTGATAAAGACATTGTGAACTCCATACATTCACTTGAACATTGGCGAAATGTCTCGTGCCTCTCCCTATTTTATCGCTTTTTGTTTATAAAAAATGCTCCAGCAAAATAGTCAGTTGCATTCCTCCCCTTCAAAATTTCACACGCAATACGCATCATGATTCGAATGATCACCCTTAAGCCCAAGTTCGGTCGTACATACATATACAGAGATTAGTTTATAAGTCGAACGACACGAATGTGCAATGATCTACCAAGGCTCTGAATTTCCCCATCACTACCACATTTAAAGCCAACGTGCACAGGCTCTCCTCTGTTCCTCTTCCCCATTTTCCTAAACGCCCGTGCCCTGAAACAATTAAAGGGTATTCATACTCCCTTTGGCGCGCGCAAATTATAAAAAAAATTTTTTTTATTATAACAGAAAATGTATAACAGTGTTCAGTTTTCCCGCGAAGCCATATTGACTTATCTGCAGAAGGTTGCATTTCAAAAGTATAAATTTGATTATAAATTCATTATTTATTTAATACTACCAAACTTTACGATCAATTGTTATAGAAAAATCAGAAGAAGTAAGAGTGAAATCTTTCTAAAAGTTTATGACAAAAGGAAATCTTTTAAAGTTTTTTCCTTGTTTTGAAATTAAAATATTTTTAAGATTAAGCGGAAGTTCGTTAAAAATTGATGGCACTATATGCTGAAGTTGTCTTCTGCCATAAGTATTGTATGACGATGGTATAGTAGTTATGGTCAATGGCCCTTTTATAACGCGTGTCATCATAGTACTCCAGTAATACCGTTGTTTTAAAAATTGCTTCAACTTCAAGTATTTTAAATAGTCTTCCTTCAATTCCGTTCGTAATAAGTCTTATGACTGAGTTTTGTAGCCGTTGGAGTTTTTGCATGTGTGTAGAGTATGCGTTGCCCCATGCCGTTATCCTATACCTTGGCTTGGATTCGAACACGGCATAGTAAACTAGATTTTTTTTTTTGGACCTATGAAGTAGAGAAATCTTTTAAGTATACGAGTACTAAACCAAACAGCGCTCTCATCAGATCCAAACGTAAGTTGTCAATATGCTTGTCCCAAATAAAGTGGCTGTCGAAGGTAACTCCCAGATATTTATATGTTTTCTGGTATTCGAGAAAGTGACCAATAGAGCCCTGCTTAAGTGGACTGAGAACAGTAATATAATTCCGGATAACCAATTCGGTTTTAAGGCGGGGCATGATACAATACATGCCGCGTCTAAACTGGTATCGGATATCCAATGGAACAAAAGCAAGAAACAGTGCACGGGTGCTTGCCTGATTGACTTGGAGAAGGCCTTCGACACCGTATGGTTAGAGGGACTCTTCTACAAGCTAAGCAGGCTGGGCATAAACAAACCACTGCTGTACATACTTCATAACATGCTCACCAGTAGACAGTTCATTGTCAAAAATGGCAATGTGACTTCTGCTGGAACATTTCTAATTGAAAACGGTCTGCAACAAGGTGCGGTTAATTCACCGATCCTTTTCAATATTTACACGAGCGATCTCATAGGATCACTTCACCATGCCATAGCGTACGCAGACGACTTGATCGCGTACAGATCAGGACCAAAAATTGAGGTCATTGCAATTCTCTTGCAACGTGACTTCGATAAGATTCAGCGATATTGCGATGACCATTCTTTTTAGGACGCCGTTGTCTGGGGCCTCTAGGGATACCAGAAAGAATTGGCGAAAGTTCTCAATCGTGGGACCGCACGGACAGCCACTTGCGAGTCGAAGTGTAGTCAGATACCTGGGGCTCTGGTTAGACCAATATCTATATTTTAACAAACATATAGATGCTGCTCTAGTCAGAGCCAAAGGTGCTTTTGCCCTTACAAAGAGACTTTTTTATAGCAAGCAACTCGATGCAAGGGTAAAGGTAATCTGCTACATGGCCTTCATTAGGCCCATGCTCGTATATGGATGCCCCGTGTGGTTCAACGTGGGAGCAAGTTTGTTGGAAAAGATTCGGGTGTTTGAGAGGGCTTGCCTTCGGGCTTGCCTTCATTTATACATAACACCAGAGTCCCAGTACATAAAATTCTATCCCAATGAGGTCCTATACAACAGGGCTAACCTAATAAGAGTGGATAATTTCGTTATCAAGCTGATTCGAAGGCACAATGCAAGAGCAATGAGCTCGACGAACAACCTGATCTCCGAGGCTTATTACCCCAATTACGAGTATCACGAGAGAGTGCGCCTTAACGGCTTTGTTCCCCCAGAGGCGTTCCTCTATTTTGATAAGATGGGTCTGATACAGAACAGATTGGCAGTGCCGCTAATCTTCCACGTTGCTCGGACAGCTGTGGATAGGCGACTCAACTACGACAGAGACATTGCACACGGCAGTGTGGAGCGTCTCCGGTTTAGTAGGGCAGTATCGGGTCGCGATGTTGAGGACGTACAACGTCAGTACGGTCATTTCTGGTGGCTAGCCGAAAGAGAGGAAACTCCTTCGTCGTTTCCCCCTAATCCAGGGTAGCCTGTTTGAGATTTAAAGTTGGCTGTTCTTGTCCATGGCCGACTTACATAGTTTTAGGTTTAGGTATTTTATATATAGTGTATAGGTAAAAAAAAATAAAAAAAAAAATAGAAAATAAAAAAAAAAAAAAAAATATAAGCCCATCATCACAGCACTTCGATGAAAAAAAAAAAAAAAATTACAGCATTTGATAAAATAAAAACAAAAAAAAATTAAAAAAAAAAAAAAAAGTACGTATATAATTACGTAAGGTAGAGTAAGATAAATTAAGGTAGAATAAGATAGTTTAAGATTTATTTTAAGGTAGTTTGTTAAGTTATATATATAAGAATAAAAAAAAAAAAGTTAATTTACTAAGTTTTTTGTATTTTTGTATAATAATTTTCTTAGTAAAAATTAAAATTAAATTACTAAAACATAAAGAACAAATTTTCAAGTTCGTTACGTCGAAAGACATAGTTTTAAGTGTTAGGTTTAGCTTAGAGCGCCCGCATAGGGCCAGTAAGTTAGAATAAGAATAGTTAAGTTAGTTAAGCTAGTTTTAAGCGTCTTTTTGTCTAGCAATTAAGTTATAATGAATTTAAAAATAAAAATGCAAATCAAATGAAAAAAATATGTTTCAACAACATCAATTATTTGACTCGTACATGCATTATTCTGGAGATGTATCTTCTGTTGAGTTACTGCAAGATGAGGCCCTCGGATGTGCATCATTTTGGTCTTTGTAGCGTTTATCATCAGTCCGTTATCGTGGCACCATTTTACTGCATTATTGAACTCATTCTGCATGATTGTAATGCAGACGGACGACTATAGCAGTACCATCTGCATATGGAAATGGAATGCTATTCGGATAAATCCAGACCCTGAAAAGGTCAAAACTGTCCTGGAATTCAGACCACCATCCAGCAAAGAAGAAACAAGGAGTTTCTTATGCCTGGTGACATACGTTGATAAGTTTATTCTCGATCTTGGAGATGTAACAGAACCGCTGCGGAAACTTACAAAGAAAGACGTTAAATTTGGGGGCAGAACCAGGATGATTCTTTTAAGAAATTAAAAGGGCATCTGGAAAGGATGTCGACTCTTACGTATTTCGATCCGAAGAAACGAATTCGATTAATAGCCGATCCGAGTCCAGTAGCTCTAGGCGCTGTTCTCCTGCAATTTCAGGGTGGTATTCCCCATGTTATATCATTTGCGAGTAAAAGCTTATCCGAGGTCGAAAGGAGATATTTGCAAACGGAAAAAAGAAATTCCTGCATTGGTTTGGTCTGTGGAACGGTTTTACTATTACTTGGCGGGTTGGTCACCATAAACCATTGGTGTCAATTTTTAAGCCGATGGGTCTTAAGATTGCAATCTTTCAAGTTCAAGGTTATATATTAAGCTGCAAAATTCAACATTTCAGATTCGTTATCTAGACTATGCAGAGGTGAACGCCCTAAGACCTTTGACGAACAGTGTGAGCAGAACTGTTTTTGCAATAATAGAAAAAGCTATACCAAAAGCGCTTACCATAGCTGAAGTAGTACAAACGCGGAAGTAGTAGGAAATGTTGAAACTAATTCCTGGAATACAAATAGCACCAGTAGATTCTTTCCATTTCCTCTAGAGTTGTGTACATTGGAACTAAAATAGTTATACCTAATCTATTGTGGTCAAGGGTCTTTGATCTGGCGCATGAAGGGCACCTAGGTGAGACAGTAATGAAACACAGGATTCGTTTGAAGGTATGGAGGCCGTTAATTGACAGAAACGTGAAAAAATTCGTAAAGAACTGTAGTGACTGTTTGATGGTATCGAGGCCGATACAACCAGCCCCAATGAGCAGACGCGCATTCCCTGATGGACCACGGTTATATTTAGCTATGGACTTGATGGGACCCTTACCGAATCATGACCACATTTTTGTAATCATCGATTATTATTCGAGATATCATGAGGTCAAGTTAATTAAAAGGATAACATGAAGTGTGATCATTGAGAGTTTTGAAGAAATATTTTCAAGGTTTGGGTATCCAAAATCCATAACAGCCGACAATGGACGTCAGTTCGTAAGGGAGGAGTTCAAGCAGTATTGTGCGAACAATAACGTGGAGGTAAGACGTCACCACCATATTGGCCAAAAGCCAATGGGGAGGTAAAAAATATGAATTGCTCGATATTAAAGCGGCTACAAATAGCAAACTCTAAAGGAAGCGATTACAAGAAGGAGATCCAAAAATTCATTCTGATGTACAATGTAACTCCGCATGTGACAACCGGAAAGACTCATTCAGAGCTGTTTTTTAATCGCATTATCCGAGACAAAATACCTTCGATCCAAGGTATCTGTCAGAATATTTTGGATTCGGAAGCATGAGATCTGGACATTATTAATAAGCAAAAGGGGAAAGAGAGAGCAGACAGAGATCGAACAGTCAATATCTCTGAGATAGGAGTTGGAGACAAAATGTTACTTTGAAATGTTATCTTCCCAAACAAACTAACAACCTCGTTTGACCTGCAATAGTTCAAAGTAATTGAGAGGAAGGTAACGATGTAGTGGTTCGTGGGAATGAAAATGGTAAAGTGTTTAGGAGGAACATTTATCACCTTAAAAGACTACTGGTTTCTCCTGGATCAGGTCCGATTTCAGCTTCTAAGCCCATTCTGAATTCCTCTAGCTTTTCAGGTGAAGGTGCAGTTTCCTCGCCGGTCGTCGATGATATGAATACTGATCCTCTGCACCTTCAGGGTACATCGTAGTGCGAAGCAAATGGTCCTCATTAGAAACTGATGATTAAAAACATGAAAGGGATGTGGAGATCTGTAACTGATACCCCTACTGATGATTAGCCAGCTGTATACACACACTTGTCAGGCACACACTTGTTGATCACGGGGGGAGTCAAGGTTTGACAACGTAGTCGTAAACACGTGTTGGATAGCTTAAATTGGTCAAGTGTATTTATAAAGAATAAATAATAATTGTGTCCATTGTAACGAATAAGAAGTTCGTTTTAATAAACCCCAGGTCATTACAATTATAATTATTTATTCCTATGAGGGCAGGTTTCGTGAAAAAATTCGACCTGGAGCTTTTGATCAATCTAGTTATTACTAATATATGAGTATGCACCCCAAAATTTACGGTACTTTATTAATAGCCGATTTTGTAAAAAAACGGCATCTACGATTTTGTTCCAATTTAATATTTGAGTTACAGTGCACATAATCAACAGATGACGTATCAGGTTTTTGCCAAAAAATGCATATAACGGGACTTTACTTATTAGCTTCTGTTTTCAATCGATTTTTTTTCGAAATCAATATTTGAACATTATATGACATGTGAAAGATAAGTTTTCGAAAATTTTCAGAATATTTTTTCTAGATACATTTTTTTAAATTTTTTAGTTTTTTTTAAATAACGTTTTAACGTACGTGCAACTCAGTCGTGCACCTCAGTTTTGTTGGCTACAGGACTCATTTTTCGCAGATATTCATTCTCAATATATGTATTCTCTAAGAGCTCTTTTTAACGATATATTACATGCATATATGTATGTATAAAAGCAATCAGTTGTTCGCAGACCTCAGGAGAGAACTGACGTGTATGCTGCTCTGGCCAGAGCCAGAGCTGCCTTCGCCCTTACAAAGAGACTTTTTTTTAACAAGCAACTTGATGCAAGGGTAAAGGTAATCTGCTACACGACCCTCATTCGGCCCATGTTCGCATATGGGTGATCCATGTGGTTCAACATAGGGGCAAGTAGGATGGAAAGGATTCGGGTGTTTGAGAGGGCCTGCCTTCAGGCTTGGTTTCACTTGTACAGATCACCAGAGTCTCAGTACATAAAATTCTATTCTAATGAGGTCCTATACAACAGGGCGAATCTGATAAGAGCGGACAATTTCCTGGTCAAGATGACTCGAAGGCACATTGCAAGAGCAATGACCTCAATGAATAACCTGATCTTCTAGGCTTATTAAAGAAACCATAGGTACTACGAGAGAGTGCGCCTTAACGGCTTTGTCCACGCAGAACTATCCCTCTATTTCCATCAGGCAGGTCTGATCCAGGATAGATCAGCGGTGCCTCTAATCTTCCACGTTGCCCGGACAACTGTGGACAGGCGGCTCAACTACAGCCTAGAAGTCGCACAGAGCACTAATCGGTAGCGGGGCGCGATATTAAAGATGTGAGGGAGCAGCACCAATAATTCTGGGGGTTACTAGTACGGCAAAGTTGGCTGCCATATTTTTGCCTTGGCCGGCTTACATAGTTTTAGGTAGTTTAAGTTTACGAGTAGGTAGTTACGTAAGGCACAGCACTTGACTAAAAAACAAAAAAAAAGTGCATATTTGATTATCCAGGCAGTTAAGTTAAGTTGAGATTTATTTTAAAGGTAGCATTTAAATTTTATATATAAGATAAAAAAAAAAAATAAATAGTAATGATATTAAGTTTTTTTTTTTAATTTTTCTTAGTCATATTGGTACTCTAAATAAAATAGTAATAAATAATAGATTAAGTCGAAAGACATAGTGAAAGATTAAAGATTAAGTTTAGCTTAGAGCGCCCGTATAGGGACAGTAAGTTAGAGTAAGACAGTTAAGCTAGTTCTAAGCGTTTCTGTAAGCATAAATGAATTGAAGTTAATAAAAAACTATATAAAAAAAAAATAAAAAATAAAAATATGTAAACAATGCCAGCCGTGGCGGCCATTTGGCTGATACAATTTTTCCCTACCCCTTCGGGTATAGAATATACCCGAGGTAGGCATGTCTGTCGTAAGACAGACGCTCCGTATACCGAGCGTATAGTGTATACAAAATATGCAATGAACAAAACGAAAAGATATATTACCCCAGGTGGCAGTCCAGCTGTACTGGAAAATCCACCCTCTTCGGAGATCGGCTCTACGGTTTCTGGGGAGAGCCGCTTATTGCAATCCAATTTCATAAAGTTCAAGGGTATCTCGATCTCCTCCACCAAGATCGAATAAATCCGGGAAAAGAAGTCCACCGGAAGCGCCAGCGCGCGAAATTCAGGACTCAGAGAAATATAACAGCTTCGAGGGAGAAAATAAAATACTCTGAAGGAAGCTTAACGAAATGGATCTACTCTATCAAGAGCTCAAGATAGAAATAGACTTATTAAAAGAAGAAAATAAGGTCCTAAACAGTTCACGTATAGAGAAAGAACGCGAATGTACTCCAGCACGCTTAGCTAGTCGGGAATATCACACCGACGAAGAACAGCTAGCACGCGAAACGTGTCAGGTCACAAAGAAGAGACCTAGTAAGAAACGGAGAGCCGGCTCTTCGCCCGAAGTCGAGTCCCTAAAAGAAAAAGAGAAAGAAGAGCACAAAGAACCGCAAGAAAAGCAACCTCGAGCGCAATCTCGTCCACCCCCACCAATTAACATCGTCGGGTTAACGGAATTTAATAAGTTGCAAGGCCTTCTTAAAGGAACTTTAACATCGAAATATACGTCACGTCTTTGAGGGACAATGCGTGGAAAATTAATCATCGACGATGAATACGACGACTACCAAGCAGTGTCCCAAAAGTTAAATACCGAAAAAATTGAATGGTATACTTTCGAAATCAAGTCAGAAGGCCACATTGTGTTGTTGTAAGGGGACTCCACCCCTAATGCACCAAAGAAGAGATTATGACTGACCTTTAAGACAAAGGCTTTAAAATTCTTGTTGCCGTTAATATCGTCAAAAAGGAGAAGCAACAAACGGAAATAGATAAAGACATCTTGGTAAGGCGTGGACTTCCGCTCTTTATGCTTACCTTCGATAAGTCTGACAATATCGACAATATCTACCGAATTAGGACCATACTAAATATCGTAGTCAAAATCGGGCCAATGTGTAGAAATATAAGAATGATTCCGCAGTGCAAACGTCGCCAAGGATTCAATCATAAGCAAATATACTGCAAAAAGAACCGCGATGTGTGAAATGCGCTGGAAATCACCTCTCCCAAGTTTGTGGTGTAAACAAACAAACCTCCGCAACCTGGCAAATTATAGAGGCTGTGAGTTACAAAAGAAGTAGCTAAAGAGTTACAAAAACGAAGAAATGCGCTTTTTAAGCCCCTAAATGCAAAATCAAAACCGCAAACTATGCCAAAGCGTAAGGTCGCAGAGGAGAAAGAATGCAAATTAAAACTACCGGGTTCAGAGCGCAAAAAGGTGAGGGAAAGAATGACAAAAGAAAAGCCATCGACCTCTGTTCTTAAAAAGTACAGAGAAGTTACCATTGGAAAAGCGACCGGGTAATGACCTTCGAACAACAGGAGTGCAGACTTACGCTCAGGCCGCGGCATCCGAAATACCAAAAAATATTGAAATTTTGAAGGACCCTGTTTCTCATGTTTTTTCAGTTATTCTAGCGAAACTTGAAGAACAAAGCAAAATAAATAAAATTATTCTCGATAGGCTGGTTAAGCACGAAAGTAATTCAGGGAAAACGCGTACTAGAATATGAATGAAAAACGAATGTTAAAAATATATACTTGGAATGCAAATGGACTTTTGCAAAAACTTGACGAATTGGAAATATTCTTGCGTGAAAAAAATATCGATATTTGCTTGATTTCTGAAACCCACGTAAAAAACGAATCGCATTTAAAAATAAAAGGCTATAATAATTACCACGCTTGTCACCTTTCGGGAAAAGCGAGAGGCGGATCATCATTGTTTATTAAAGACTGCATCGAACTATCCGAAGACCTAAAGATCCAGCTTGAAACTTTGCAACTGTGCACGATTCGAGTAAAAATTAGTCAGCGTACTTTTAAAATCTCATCTATCTACTGCCCACCGCGTTCACCGCATGAAAAAAGTGATTTTACTAACTTGTTTAAAATGAAACCTAATTTCATTATTGGCGGCGATTTTAATGCGAAACATACATTCTGGGGCTCAAGGCACAGCTCGCAAAAAGGCAGAATGCTCTATGAGGCAGGTATGGAGTACAGTTGTGATACTTATACAACTGATACTTCGAAAATACCTGACCTGATCGACTTTTTCGTCGTGAAAGGAATTTCTACCAACCACATTAAAGTTGAAGAGAGCTTTGATCTGTCGTCTAACCATTCCCCAGTTGTTTTGACATTGAGCGAAAAACTAGTGTATACCCTAGAGCCGGCGAGATTAACCGGTAGAACAACTAACTGGGAAGGCTTTAGGAACGAAATTGAAGATAATGTTGAACTGAACGTTCCACTTACGACACCCTATGAACTTGAGGTTGAAGTTGATCGCTTTGAGATCGTACAGCTCGCCTCTTGGTATAATACTCCCAATCTAAGGAAAACTCCGGACAAATACGGTCTGCGATATTCTACGGAAATAAAAGAATTGGTCAAAGAAAAAAGAAAAGCGTGTAAGAAATGGCAACAGAGTCGTGCTCCGCAACATAAAACTCACTTGAATCACCTGTGCAATTGGTTGAAGAAGACTATAAAGGATTTTAAGAATCGTGCGATAGGCTCTTATCTTGAAAGTTTAACAGCGAAGGAAGATTCCAATTATTCACTTTGGAAAGCTGTAAAAGGCACCAAAAGGCCCAAGGTCCCCGCGCCGCCAATTTAATTAAATAGCAATGAATGGGCAAGGGAAGTTAAAGAAAAAGTGGACGTTTTTGCGGCCCACCTGGAAGACACCTTTAAGCCGTACGATGGTCAAGTGTCTTACGACAATATCAATAGGCCGGATTTACCATCTGACGATTTAGCACTTACAAGTGCAACGCTAAGGGAACTCAAACATGAGATCGGGAATCTAAAACCTATGAAAGCTCCTGGTTATAACTTGATCACCGGAGAAATTCTCATAGCTTTACCTAGAAAAGCATTGATTAAGCTTCTTCATATTGTAAATGCTGCGCTCAGATTAAAACACGTTATAATGGTTTTAAAACCGGGAAAGCCGCCAAATGAGGTAAAATTTTATAGACCACTTTCGCTACTTCCAGTTATATCCAACATTTTTGAGAGGATATTACTAAGGCGTCTCCAACCGGTTATGGAAGGAAATAATCTTATCCCTGACCACCAGTTTGGGTTCAGAAGTAAGCATTTGACGATTGACCAGGTGCATAGAATTACTGACGTAATCGAGAAAGCGCTTGAAGAGAAAAAGATATGCTCAAGCGTATTTCTTGACGTCTCGCAAGCCTTTGATGAGGTGTGGTATGATGGCTTGAATTGCAAATTAAGACAAGTTCTCCCTGTATTCCTATACGACATTCTAGAATCATATCTCGGTAATAGACTCCGTGTTAGACATGGAAATGAATACTCGGAGCTCAAAGAAAATTCGGCCGGTGTACCGCAAGGAAGCGTTCTTGGGCCAATTCTCTATCTGTTATATACTCGAGATATACCGAAAGAAGATGGTACTATCCTGGCTACGTTTGTCGATGACACCGCTATCCTAGCCGTAAGTAAAACAATCGAAGAAACGACTGCAAAATTGCAAAACGCACTGAATAAAGTAAATGAATGGACGAGGGACTGGCGGATCGCCCTCAATGAATCTAAACCTGTTCACGTAAATTTCACTTATAAGAAAACGAATGTCTTGCCAATTTTCGTAAACTTGGCCCGAATACCTTTTGCAAACGAGGCCAAATACCTGGGAATGACACTCGACGCAAAACTGAAATGGAATTCGCAAGTGAAAATGAAACGTAAAGAACTCGAAAATAGATATAGAGAAATGAACTGGTTGCTCGGAAAACACTCCCAGCTCAGTATTGAGAACAAACTGCTTTTATACAAGCAAGTGCTAAAGCCGCTGTGAACTTACGGTATACAAGAAAACAAACGCCAATATTTTACAAACTTTTCAAAATAAAGTGCTAAGAGAAATTGTCCACCCATCGCGGTATACTAGAAACGATGATATCCACAGGGATCTCGGAATTCCGACAATCGAAGCTGAAATTAGTAGCTTCGCGAGAAAGCATAGAAACCGACTAATCGGACATGTCAATAATTCAACCCTACAAATTCTGGATGAAAGCTATTTATTGCGCCGACTACAAAGGACGAAACCTTTCGACTTGGCGAGATAGGAATCAACCGCGCCTAGATTGCAGAATATGCAGGATCTTTCAGTGGAAAGTAACCTGCTAAACGAGTTTTTTTTTTCATGATAGAAAAAAACAAATTAAATCGCAGAGTGGTGTCAGTAAGAATCTGACACTACTATGAGCACGCGCTTGCTATCCTCATTGTGTCTATGGAAGATTTTTCACCAACCCTCGGCGAAAAAAAAAAAAAGTTTAACATCAAGTCTCAATATTTTATTGACATCAAAATATCAGCAGTTTATCAAAAATCAACGTGTTTTTAAATTTTAACCTCCAATTGAATCCCTTTACGAACAACATTTTTTTTTTGCGACTTTTGCTTGTACTAGGCCACCTCCAATATAAAATTTTTTGTTTTCAAAATTGGCATAAGCATTGTATTTGGGTCAGTATTTTGCATGACTTGTGAAAAATAGTGCTTATAGCTTTTATAGTTTTGGAGCTACATGGTGGTGACAGACAGATGGATGGATTGGCGCGTTACCGTGGCCTATTTATGGAGCCCTGAATACGGAATGAATAAAGTTACTCGGAAATGACAAATTGTTAAATAGGAGGCAAATTTAGCGCCTAAGTTACATTGCTCTCCCGTTAAATGGACTTTTATGTACTTCTAGATAGTTTTACACAATTAAATACACTTTCATACACCTTTATACACTTTTATAGAATTTTATACGTTACTTTACACTTTTAAGTAAGTAAGTTAAGTATTGCTTAGATTCTAGAAAACTGAAATGTGATGACAGGCCTCATGACACTTTTACAATTATATAAAAAACCAATGAAAACCGTCGCGACTCTAACCCCAAACTTTTCTTTATACTTTCAATTTACAAAAATTGTATATTTTATTTGAAAAAAAAAATAAACTAATTAAAATTATTAAAAATTAAAAGCAAACTATGAAAGAACAATATTAAAATAAAGCGTACCATTGACACTGGGTAGCATGTAATTGCACTTGTGTAAATCATTCAGATTTAAAATTTAAAAAAAATTTAAAATTTTTTTTTTTTTTTTTTAAGATCCATTATAAACAGAGAAGAATAATACGCCATAATCTTGAGTATGAGAAATGTTGTTCAAATATTGATTTCAAATAAAATCGATTGAGTCATAGCCGAGAAAACACGCATTTTCAAAAACGAGTTAATAAAATATTTTGTGGTAAAAACTTGCGCCATCTATTGGCATGTGACCACTGTAACTGAAATACTAAATTTGAACAAAATCGTTTGCGCTTTTTTTTTTTTTTTTTACAAAATCGGCTATTAGTAAATACATTACCGTTAATTTGGGGGTACAACGAAACTTCCGATTTTGCATTGAAATGTGAACCCACTGACTCCAGATATGAAACTTGGAGAAATCCGTACAGCTGTTTAGGCTGTAGTCGACTATATATACAGACATACATACGGATAGGTCGTATTTGTGTAAAGTTAGGTCCAAACACATACTTTTTGTTAAAAGTCTACCTGTCTCTTTGTTCTCACATTGTTCGCTCGAGAACCGTCGAAAATACACAATCACTTTGCAAATTTGCCGAAAACACAAAGCATGAAAAGTTGAGAAAATGTTTGTCTACCACTCAATAAAAGATCATCCAAAGAGAGATCGAGAAATTATACTCGTATATGCAATAGGAATTCTACGTTGGAGGAAAACTTTAAGGCAAGCACCGAACATAGCAATAATGGAATATCTTCAGTTGAACCTGGAAAGGAAGAGGAGTTGGTGGAGATTTTTGACAAAATAAAGGAAACTTATTTCGACTACAAAACAGTGCTCTTGGACAGTCTGGATAGATTTCAAACACCAGTGAAAGCTCCGGTAAGTGCTATTTTAAGTACTGCTAGTGACAAAACCATTATCCGTCTTCCAAAAATAAATATACCAGTCTTTACGGGAGATTATGTAAACTGGAGATCTTTTCACGACTTATTCGTGTCACGTATTCATAATAATAAGGTGTTACCTGAGGTAGGAAAGTTACACTATCTGACATCCAGCTTGCGGGATGAGGCTAAGCGTCTTCTGCAACATTTAGCCATCGATAGTGGAAATTATAGGCCAGCATGGACAATTTTAATTTCACGCGATGATCATAAATGTGTGCACAGCTTAAAATCTTTTTCGGGCAGGAAACACTTCAGCTCGCTCCACCATAATTTCTGCATCATGATTCTGAGCGGATCGAAGAACTTGGCAATGGTCGAGAGAATGATCCTTTTCGTCCGCTCAGCATCTTCAAATTGAACATTCTGAAAAGATAGTCTATCCTTTATTGAAAACCACTTTATTCCTAACGCCTTGATATGATCGGAAGAATTAATTGGTGAAGAAAAGTCTAATGGTATCTTATTTAAAACCCCTCAAGTTACTAATCAATGTTTCTTCCACAGTAAATTTTTCTTTTTTTAGGACTTAGGACGGAGTTCGAATACTGAAGTTTGCTTTACAAATCAATCTGGTTCCTGCTTAACTCAAGAATCACTTAAGGAATTTTGATAAAATTTGTATTTTAAATTGTTCAGATTAAGTAAGCTGGTAGTGCGCAATTTGCTCTAGAATTTGGCAGTGCACTATCGACAACCTTACACATAATTTAAGCTTGTACATATTTTACTAATATCTTTAGCTTACCATGAAAATGAAAAACTTTAGAAGAATTTAAAGGGCGTATGATTGAATACTACCAAATAATGCTTTCTGATTCATGATTTTATGGGCTCATTGCAATCTATGGTTTTTAATTTATTATTTATTTTTATTCAAAAAACACCATGAACATCTGCTTTAATTTGATATGTCACATAATTGGTAAAAATGTATTTTCTTTTTTGGGGTACATCGTGCCCCAAAAATATCCCACACAAAATTATTTTTAAAAAGTTTGTTCTTATAATTCTTGGCTATCTATCTAGTTCAAACGGTTCAAAAGTTACAAGAGTGTGACAGATACATGGACAGACGGACAACATACATAGTGTTGAATCCATTAGTGTTTCATTTATACCATTCTGGTACGGAACACTAAAATTGGTCTTAGATTCAGAGTTAATTGAGCAAATGAAATCTCACTGGCTCGTCGGATTTCTTAACTACCAAGCATGAAAGAAATGGAAGAATTCTAATAGGAAAAGTTAAAAATCGTCACATTTGTGTTCGTTGGTTTAAAAATCACCAAAAAGATTAAATTTGACATAAATAAAAATCGTGTGATAAACAATAGGTTCTAAAACTATGGATTTTTCATTGATTGATATCACATTAGTTGCAAAATAAATTGGTGGAGCCAGTGCGTCGCCTATCTAACTCAGACACCTCTGGACAGATTGTGATGAAATTTAGCTTCGAGTTAAATTTGGAATGTTTAGCGTGATACTTGCCTTTAAAAAAAAAGTTATTCAAGCCTATCCATAGATTACTCATTGTATTCGTACAGTGGCTGTGTTTCTCATACACTTTATCTATGTACACACTGTATCTATGCCCTAAGTCAGCCGGGCAAAATAAGCTAAACTGTTACGTTAATTCCCGACGACCTTCCTTGACAACTTCAGATTAAACAAAATAACATATACGTATCTCGAATTCAACACCATAAGATGGTAGCATGTAAAGATATATACTACTGATAAATCACACAAAACGATGCTACCATTCCTTCGAAGGAGATTTACAAATATTCACCACAACCTGGGCGAAGTACACAAGCACGTCTACAACTGACTTGCCACAAAGTTGTGCGGTATGCGGAACATTGCCACACAATGGGAAGGCAAATATAATACGATTACCAGCTCCAATGGAATGGCAGTGAAACACTTGTGGCAATCGAATATTCTCTTCTGTAACACAGTGCTCTGTTCGTCGTCGTTGTCGTCGTCGTTGAACTTATTTTGCATTTGAATTAGATAAAAAGCAATGAATAGTTCAGCCGCACACGGACGAATTTACAAAGTATCTTAACTAGAAAAAGGGAAAGGAAGACTGGATGAAATCCAGAAATTGTAATAGTTACATGCAGCATTACTTAATCACTCACAGAAGTATATTACATATACTTCAAATAGTCACTTTTGAGGGAAGCGAGATTTTTTATTTTTACATTTTGGAGGAAGCAACTACAGCAATTTAGTTGGTGCAGTTCTTTCTTCTTCAATTTGAACAGGTCGATTCTATTAGCCCATCTGACTTAAGCTTAGCTAGGAACATGCTAATTTGATATGTCGTGTGATGGTATAAATATACTTCTTTTTCTTGGGGTACATTATGCCCCCAAAAGTCACATACTATTTTTGTATAAAATTTCAGCATTCTAGCTTAAACGGTTGAAAAGTTACAAGCGTGTGACAGGCACACGGACAGGCGGACAACAGACACAGTGTTCAATCCATTAGTGTTCCGCTTATACAGTACGCGAAATAATTATAAGGGACAAGCAAAAATTTCTACAAAAAACTTAAGCATATTGTTCAATTTTGAGAACTTTGTTTCCTTTGAATTAAGCACTTAAAACACAGCAAAAAACAATGATTGATTTTATGTTTGTATTTAATAGATGAAAAAAATATATACATTCATTACAGAACTGAACGAAATAAGTATAACAGACAAAAACTTAAAATTTAATTCTAGGGTAATTTAAAAAAAAAAAAAATTAAAAATATTTTAATACTTCGTTCTGCCTCCTTTTTGTGCCAGAACAGACAACAGGCGACGAGGCATTGAATTAATTAGAGCTTGAAGAGTAGATATATCAATTTTTAGCCACTTTTCTTGAATGTCGGTTTTCAGCTGCACAAGGGATTCGAACTGCCATCCACCTGAATAAACCTGCTTCGATAATATTCCCCATAGGCTTTCTATGGGGTTTAACTCAGGACTTATGACAGGCCAGCCAAGAGTAGGGATGTTATGCAACTCTAAAAAGTTGCCGAAGCATGTATGGCTGCGTTGTTCTGCTGGAAAATCCAGTTTTCACCCCACAGATTTTCACCAAAATCGATACGGATACTGTCCAGCAATTCAACATATTTCTCCGAATTCATTTTATGCGAAACAAAGTAAATTGGAGTCTTTCCTTTGCATCCAAAAGCAGCCCACACCATGAGAGAGCCCCCTTGAAAGTTTCTTGAGTACCGAGTTTTGCGCTCCTGACGAATATCCCTCCAATATTTCTGTCCACCGTCAGGACTATCAAGATTAAATTTTTTTTCATCGCTAAAGATGACAGATTGCCATTGGGTCTCCCAGAATTTATATTTTTCGGCAAAGTTTAACTAGCTTCCTTATGTCGTGGGAGGAGCTTAGGTGTCGGCAACCGTTTTTGACATAAAATGAATTCATCCTGTTCTAAAATTTGTTGAACTCTTCTTGTTGTTATTGGAAGAGCTAATTATTTCGCGTACTGTACCATTCTGGTATACCATTCTGGTATTCCCGAGATTTCATACAACACATACAACGAGAGTATTTGTATGAAATCATTTTTACGGAACCGTAACATTGCTTTACACCAACTGGATTGACTGTCTATATTCATATATGTGTAAAAGTATAGCTACAGTATAGTAGCATGGCTCTCAACTGCGTTCGTTGAAAGTAAATGAGTGAAATTTTGGACTCCGTGAGAGAAAGTGTAGTGATTTGACAATTTCGATTCCTTATTACAGTAGCGTTGGACACTATCGAATGAATTCGACTATCGATAGTTAGTAACTGAATGATTTCAACTATCAAATGATTTCGTTCATTCATTCATTCAGAAAGTAAATATATTTCCACATAGTCACGTGGTCAAACAGCTGCAATTTACCCCTATTACACGGTTACAAGGTTATCCTGTACTTAGGGACATGTTTTTTCTAGTCATTAATGGAAACAACACTTTTCACTCCAACTACTTCCACAAAACACAAGTAAATTTGGACGGGTCCACAGATTGTGGATGGTGAAACGGCCTTTAGGTATAAAGATTACCTTTGAATAAGTGTTTGTTTACTAATAAACAGTCCAAACAAGTATCGGATATTAGATAGGTGTGGAGAAATTTTGCTGTTTCACTTTGAAATTTCTTTGTTCTTCATCACTGGGTTAATAAACTGAAAAGACATAGCCCTAAGTGATGCAGAATATTTAAAAAAAAATAAATAAATAAATAAATTGATCCCCTCAAAATAGGATATTTTGCAATATTTTGCAATAATTCTTATGAACGAAGTCGGCGTCCGAATTGGGCTCCCAAAAATTCTAATATAGTGTACTCGTACAACTAGCCTAAATAAAATAAAATCAATCGTAGATATTCGTACTCAATAACGATTTTTATTATCTTCAGGTTAGTGCCGAATATTTCGACAGATTGCGTGCGTAATCAGTTCGAGCTTGAATGAGCCGAGTTAATTTTCAAAGTTTTGCAACCTGTTGTAAGAGCCCTATGTAAAAATAAAGAAACAGCAGAAATCCAAAGATAATAATGGTAATAAGACCTTAGAAGATGTAAAGATCTCTTCTGCTTCCTCTGCTAGCTTCTTGAGAGGCATAGTCTTTCTACACATTCTCTTCGAATGCTTAGATCTCTTTCATTAAGTAGGCGGCTTCTAGAATATGCCTAACAAATCTTGTTGAAATTCGCCCAGAGGATACCTAGAAATTTCTAACAAACTCTGAAGTGAAAAAGAAAATATTTTAGACCATTTAGAGGGTAAAATGCTTCTGAAAGAAATAGCAGTGGTGCCAATCTTATCAAATTGACATACTGCTCATTAGAAAACAATTTTATTCCTTCCTGTTAAATCAGTCGCCCTTCCTCTTAGGATGTTATGATCCGGTGTAGCGGTTAGCTATTCAGTCATCCGATAACTTCATTTCTGGTTCAAATTCCCCATTTTACTATATCAACAGGTCCTTTTCCCTAAAAATAAAGTAATATTTCCAACAAAAAAATCCGCAACATAAGTATGTATACGTGTTTCAAGGTGTTATGCTAACACATTTACGTTCAACAAATGAATATAACTCATGGTCATATGCATACATACATATGTTATAAAATTTCATATTTTCTAAAACATCTTTCTTCTCTTATCATTTGAGTACGAAACGAATAAAAATGAAATGAAAATATACATAAAACATGAAGAGGACCTTGAATGGGCAACATCAGCAGCATTCTTGTTGGACTTCTGTTTCATCTTTAGAAACAAGACGAAAAGGCAACATTATTATAATGCAGTTTAGCAGTTGAAAATCATGCCATGCAAGGATGCCTCGTCGCCCACACTGATAAATGTTCATGATTTTCATGATTATTATTATGAGCTCGTTTGTTTCATAACACGGTAGTGCTTTTTCCAGGTGAAGGACTATGAACACATTATATGTGAGAGTAGTGAGGCAGAATAAAATGAGTCTCATTTAAATTCTTGTTCAAATCCAGAAAATATGTAAGGTCTTGGCCGAAGTGGTTCTTTTAAGAAACCAATACTGTGTTTAGTTCTTCGTTGCGAAATCATTGAATAATTTTATTTAAAAATATGTTTACACCCTATCCTGCGATATCTTTTACGTATCAAATTAGAACAGAATTTCTAAGAAGTCCAAATATATAAAACATTTTTTTTAGATCAAGTTTCTTCAATAAAAAAACTCAAAATCCATGACATAAGCGATGTTTCCCCCTCTATCACCGAAATGTGAAAAATCTGAAAAAAATTAAGAGCATTTCAATTTATAAGGGGAGACAAACAGTTCTTAAAAAATATTGGAATATGTGGTGTGAGAAGTCATATTTATTCTAAGCATATTAGTCTAAGCTTATATGCAAATTTCATCGAAATCCATTCAGGAGAGTTAAGCGGCTAACAAAATGTTTGAATCCAGGGGTTCGGCTCGCACTTAAAGAATTTGGTTTCGTACGTAGGTACGTACATAAATGTATGTACGTACCTATGCATGCTTGCATACCTATTAAGAGACAAATTAAGCAAAGAATTTGCTTAATTTTCGATTTTGATTAGTTTCAACTGGAATTATTTATTAACGTATTAGTCTAAGCTTATATGCAAATTTCATCGAAATCCATTCAGGAGAGTTAGGCGGCTAACAAAGTGTTTGAAACCTGGGGTTCGGCTTGCACTTGAAGAATTTGGTTTCGTACATAGGTACGTACATAAATGTATGTACGTACCTATGCATGCTTGCATACCTATTAAGAGACAAATTAAGCAAAGAATTTGCTTAATTTTCGATTTTGATTAGTTTCAACTGGAATTATTTATTAACGTATTAGTCTAAGCTTATATGCAAATTTCATCGAAATCCATTCAGGAGAGTTAGGCGGCTAACAAAGTGTTTGAAACCTGGGGTTCGGCTTGCACTTGAAGAATTTGGTTTCGTACATAGGTACGTACATAAATGTATGTACGTACCTATGCATGCTCTGCATACCTATTAAGAGACAAACTAAGCAAAGAAAGAGAAAATATTCCTTCATTACTCACAAAAATTTATTTTTATTTTCTTTAAATTTCGAACATCCGAAATCCTTTCGAATATATGTACTTTGCGCAGGAATGGAAATGTGTTTTCTCCGTGAGAACTTTCGAATATAAGGATTCTCTTTATTTATTACACTGAAATGTGTTACTTTGGTGTTTTTGCTAATGCACAGTCATTTATTAATTGATATGTGAACGAGTAATGGGTTTGTTTCCTGGCAACCCATCAAGTAACAAAACTGTTACGAGAAAATGGGATAATTCATGATATGTACAAATACTGGTCAGACGTAGAAAATTGAAAAGCATGCAGATCCGTAGCAGTTCAAATAATCACATTGCGGCTGGTCTGAGATAAAAACCAGGAGCTCCAAATTGACAAACACTTTCTTTCATTGATTTTAAAGCCATGTCGGGGTCACCACGACAGAGTATGCATGCTGCTGCATTAAGATCTCTAATAACTTCGTTGATACCTTTGTTGTCGATAAAGATTTAAGACTACGCGACGAGCTGTTGTATGATTTCTTTAACATCATACTTAAAAGGTATATACATAATTTCTAAAGGATCATCAGAAACTATAAACAGAAGAATGCAAATTTCAGATAGTTGAGGATTTGAGGGTCCGCTTCATATTTTAAAAATAACCCCGGAAATGAGGTCATAGGAAATTATGCTCAAAAAAGTTTTGAAAAAAAATGAAGGTCCAACATATAGAGGATAAATCGAATGACAAGTGTTAAGTTCGTAAAATTGAAATTATTTCCTCAAATAGAACACATCATACAACGTTTCCAACACAGTGGATCTAAGTATGCCTTTGCTTTAGCCACTCAACAGGAGGGAAATGATTTTTTATGGATCAAGTTAGTGATTGTCCATGATATATGTATATACCATTTGTGATGGTCTCTGGTGTCTTTAGGATACTTGAAGACACTTTGGCAGCCCCACTATAGAACAACAATATGAAAACATGGGAGATGTATGCATGTACGCGTAGATATGTATGTATGTAGACAATATGCGCGTTATATACATATGTATACTCGTATTACTGCCAGGAAAGCCTTCACTATGCACCTGAGTTTGTGTTTTGCAGGCAAGGTACATTGATATATCATTCAAAACTGGAGACCAATTTCATCCTACAAATTATTTAACAAGATATCTGTGGCCGTGAAGCATTTTTCTGAGCAAGGTGGTTATCAGAAACAGGCCCACAGAAGCGAAAGGTGAAAACCTGAGTAAGTCAGAAGAAACTTCTTCATACATTCATAATCCTAGCAGCAGGTCATTCAAATCACTATATCAATTAAAAATGTCTCACCATTCATAGTCTTATGTGCATAGACGTGTTGTGGCTATTTCTCTCCTTTTCGTTCTTTGTTTTCCCGCGGATCGTCCGCACAGCTTCCAAGAAAAAACCTCACCACAACCCCAAAACATTTCCAGTACCAAGTAACAAAAACAAATTTGTTTGAAACACCATTTAACAATCTGTGATAGGAATACGAGATGTCTGTCACGTGCACGTTGATGTGCAAATCGAATTCTACTTTTATAGTCGTCATTTAGAGTGCACATACACGAGAAAATAAACTTTTCAAAAACTATCAAACATTTGCAACTCTCTGCTAGTGACATCCACTACCAAACTGCTATTGGGATGTGTTGCTGCTGAAAAAAAGAACAAATTCGAATAATAGATTCATGAAACTTATCCCAAGCTCGGTGAACGAGGCATTGGTGTGGCGCGGGTTTCTGTAAGCCACCCCAACGTTTCGATTAACTTCATTTACGGTGCTGTGGGAATAATCAGTGTGGAAAATTCAAAGAATAGATATCGATTCTTCTTAAGTTTTCTTTAGTAAATTTGCGTTCAATTGAGTACGTTTGTTTTTGAAGGTGCAGTGGGGGATTACAAGTTTGCGGGAGGCAATAAAACGCTAAAAAGTAGTCGAAACGCATTCAATGCTTTAGCTTGCCAGTCACGTCTTGGCGTCTATCAAAATAGTTCAAAATAATTTTTCCATGAAATACTGTGGAAGATTATAGTGGTAGATAATAGTAAAACTTACAGAGGTGTGTTTTTTTAGTTTGTAGTAAAAATATTGAAAAGAGAAAATTTTAAAATCTAAAGAAATAACATTTTCCGATAAAATCAAAGCAAAAATGAAATACTTTGACAAAATATATGAACCTAGAATTCCACTACAATTTGTGCATAAATTTAGGAGATAGAAAAGAATTTTCTTTTTCTTGAAACTCAAGGAAATAGTAAGATATAATTGGATGTTAATTGAACATTTTTTTTTCAGACGAATTGCATCTTTGCTGTTCGAGTATGGTTTCATTTATAAAGCCCACAATGATTTCCCCGATAATGGCTAGAGATAAAATGAGGAGACTCCTTATTAAAGAAGTTAAGTAAGGAAAGATGAATCAACCCTAAAATCAGTTCGATTTTAATGCACTCGGTCTTTGAGAAACAGACCAAATTTATTACGTATCTAAACCATTTCATTCGAGGAGACGATAAGGGAGGTCAAATATAATCAAATTCAGATTTGTCACGAAGCCGGAAGCGAATTTAAGGTATGCCATGCAAAACAACTGTTAATGCTAACCATTATTTTAGGGTTGAATTAAAAAATAAGTACTTCCCGCCTCAGTTAATAACTTAATTATTGTGGATGTAATTGGTCTAATGGGACTAATTATTCGGCTTTACCATGCCATGTGGCTGCTGCTATTGACAATTTGTGGTGTTTATGTTGTTTAAGCACGCTATAGGCATGTTTGGAATTTTAGACAATTATTCAATCAACAGTACACGATTTCGAAAAATGATTGCATTTACTTACTCTTCGTAAAAGTAGTGCAATGTGCAAATTTTAATATTTCTTAAAGCCTTTCATATGAGTGAATATCTAAAAAATGGTATATTATGCTGGAGTAAATGACAAACTCAACGAGCTGGGTAGAATTGGTGTGCCAGACCAGGAAGAGAGGATCACGAATAGAGGAAGAAACTAAGCAAGCAAAAACATTAGTAAGGAATTTTAAGAAAAGAAACTGCACGACTGGGCCGTACGTACGTTGCAACCATTTGTTGTTTAACTGCAAATCACTTTTTTTTTTTTAAAAATCCGTTAAATAAAAACGAAAAAAAACTCTTGCATATGTTAAATATTAGTAAGATATTGATTTCGAACAAAATTGATCGAGTCATAGTCGAGAAACAGCAAATTTTTAAAAACCAACTGAGAAGTAAAGAACCGTTTTATGTACTCTTTGGCAGAAAAAACCTTGGTACGCCATCTGTTGGCATATACCTACTGTAACTCAAATTTGAATAAAAGTTTTAAATTTTTGAGAAAATCGGCTATTAAAATCGTTAAATTTTGGTTTAGAATGTAAATTTCGATTTCATCTCGAATTATGAACCCACAGACCCCAGGCATGCAGACTGAAGAAAATCCATCCAGCCTTTTACGTTGCAGTCTTGTGTACAGATAGACTGACAGGCAGACAGAATTGCGAGTTTCTTTTTTTATTCATTATAGTAATAAAAAAAATGTTTCACGAAGCCAATACTTGCCATATAGATGCAAGTAAAAAAGATCAAATATCTGCACAAGGTTAGGTAGAAATAAGCTATAGCCATAGCCTTCCTCACACAATATTGTAAGCTCCTGAAACACCTCAGGTAGCTATTTAGAAAAGAACTGAATATTCAGATATTTTACTCACCAAAAACACCTCTCTTCGATATAAAATTACTACACTTTAAGATAGTTACTGCAACTAAGTTAAGATCTATAAAACAATTTTTTTATAGAAATAATAGTATAAATAAATACATTTGTGTTGCTATCTGAATTCTATACAAATAAATAATCTATAAGACAATGAATTTCTGCGATGGCTTAAAGGCTTATCTGCAGAAGGTTGCGTACCAGAGATATTAAACTTGTAATGAATAATTCTTGGAAATTACTTAATTTATAAATTTTACGAATAAATAGCAGTTTTAAACGAATTTAATAAAATATATTTTCACGAGGAAGTTGATTAAAGATCCTCTGTACTATGTTGTCGCCCATTATCATCATATTTCCTTTAACCCCGGGTGGGGCATAAGGCGGCAACAAATCTCTTCTATCTTTCTCGGTCTGCAGCTAGATATTTGAGCTGTAGCCACGTTTTCCTCGGGGTCGCTGATTCTGTCAAGACTATTGATTTCTACGTTGTTCTTGGTCTTCCAACCCGCCATGCACCCTGAGGATTCCATTCGCGATGTTGTCATTTGGCTTCCTCAGTGTATGACCAATCCAGCGTCATTTTCGCTGCCTTATCTAATAGCTTCTGACTCGTTTTACAACAGAGTTCCTGGTTGGATATAATTTGCGGCCATCGAATCTTTAGGATGTGTCCGAGACATTGATTAACGAAAGCCTTTCCAGATTTCACAGGCATATAATAACATGGATGTAACGTTGGATTCGAAGACATTTAACTTAGTGCGTGAGAAGATTTGACTGGATTTTAAAACTGAATACATTATTTTTGTCATTTTACCGTCGATCCTTAGATCGACCGACTCTTTATTCGCCTCTAGTGATTGACACATTTCGCCTAAGCCTGTGATGGTACTTGCTAGGAAACAGATATCATCGGCATAGTGCAAATGGTATAGTCTTTCACACGGTCTCCATTGGATGCTATGTCTCTCAGATACACCTACGGTGGTAGTAGTACATCGTCTATCATGTCTCACTCCCTGTTGAACTTCGAAAGAGTCGGAGAGAATTCCATTGTGCAGAACGAAATATCTTGATGATGAACTGTTCTTGAGCTATCCGATATTCGCTTTGTAAATCCACATTTCGCTGAGCGTCTTGTCTCGGCATTTATCAATATCTTTAATGATCTTCGATGTGCGATTTTGTCCCAGGTGTCTTTGGATATACAGGAGTCTCTAGCACTAGATTGTCTGAGCACAGTTTCGGATCCAGCTTCCATAAATACGCTTTTTGTTTTTCCGCGTGAATAGATAGATCTCTAATCTCGTTTAGGGACGCTGCTCTGTAATTAAGGGTGGTGGTAAAGTTATGACGTACATAAATTATGGTCATTAAGAGCATTCGTGTTGAATTTGGTTATCTTCGCTGCATCTAAGCTCCACTGCACAGCTGCCATTCGTAACTCAAGTAACTTGTAAGTAACAGGTGATGATCACTTCCTACATCCTCTTTTCTTTCATTACAAAACATCATATAATCACTTCCTCCATCGCTATTGTATTATGAAGTGGCCAATTTGGTTTCCAGTCTTATGCGGAAATAAGGTTCCACCCAACACAAGCCGATGTGTATTTTGCAAAATTGATAAGCACAGGCCCATGTTGTCTAATCCGACTTGGGCATTGAGGTCATCGATGACGATTATGATATCGGCTCTTTCTTGCTCGCTTCATTTGTAGGGGGTGATGTTGCAGATTTTCAAACGAAACCTCACAGACATTAATCTCGCAGAAATTGAGGTCCAGGAAATGGGACTATGTCTTGATTTCTCGTTTAATATAACGCACAAACCATCCTCCCTTTCATGAAACGTTTGTTCTGTATATCATCTGTACTCAGCTCTTCCTCTTCACTTGATTGCGCTTATGCACAGGATATTGATAATAAAGTTCACGCTCTACCTGCTCGTATCTCCCCTCACCGTACAGGAATTGAATGTTCCATGCTCCGATTTTCGTACATTTATGGTAGTCAAAAGTTCCATCCACAGTACCAGAAGGAATTATGAATTACCCATAGGAATTGTGAATTCCTGTTATTTTAAAAATCCTTGTACCCATCGTCGGGTTTAACATCATGTTCTATCGGTTGCTTAAAGATTTGGTCGTAGTAGCTTTCATTTATCATGGTAAAGAGACAAAGTTTATTAACAGTGAGTAAGCCCAGATTGCTACTTAAATTTACAGATTACCAGATTTTGCTCTCAGAAGAATCTTGACAATTCGGTTTTGAAGTTGCTGCAGGTTCAATATCTTATTTTGAGATGTATTAACCCATACGACTATCCCATATTGCCAAATAGATTCAACCAAGGAGAAATAAACGCGTTTGAGAACCGGAAATGACGTATGGTACAGAGCATACGTAAACTGTCGCGAATGTTTGCATAGGTGTTTTATGTGTATATCCCATTTAAAATTACGATTGACTTCAACACCAAGGTATCGATATACGTTCAGAACTTATCTCCTGATTAATACATTGTTGGGTATTGTTTTTATGTACATATAGACATTCAAATTTGTGAAATCTTATTTTAATTGAAGTTCTAAAGACGTGTGAAAGTCTGATGTTTGGTTTTTTATTGAAATTAATTATAATCGAATTTTGATTGCATTGTTTGGACTGTATACTCGTAGTTCACTTCTCGAAGACTCACTATAATTGCAGTATCGTCAGCATATTGCAAACCTATGCTATTGTTTTTGTACTGATAGCATATCAGCGACATAAATGATAAAAATAAGTGGTCCTAGAATATAACCTTGGGATTCTTCGCACAAGGTGTCTTGAAGTTGGCTTAAGGTATTCAACATTTTGACTGTAAGAACTCATCACAATTACAAATTAACTACCGAATCATTCTAATATTCTGCCTCGAATTCCAATTTTCTTCTAACATTTGTATTACTTTCTTGTGACAAAGAGTATAGAAGGCCTTCCTGAAATCAGTGAAGATTCCTAACAAATGGTGATCCTTATTTAAGCTGCTGTTTACTGTATTCGAACATTTACAAAAAAGATAGTTGACATTTCTATTTTTCAAAAATCCCAATTGAATTTTATTTACTATTTCGTATTGTGCTAGGTAGTCTTGCAATCGGCTGGCCATTACTTCTTCAATTATTGTATCTATCACTGGTAGATTTGATATTGGATAGTTGAGTACAATCGATTTCTCATCCGTCTGTAAATTGAACGAAATATGGCTATTTTAAGTACGCTTGGAAAACTACTTTGTTCAAATGACATACTCGTATATATTATAAAACTGTGCCATGACAGGCGTTAGTATACAAGAATTATATGTCATATCTCGAACTCTTACATTATCAATCCTTGGTGATTTATTTATTTTTAGTTCGTTTACATTATTCTTAATTTTAGTTTCGGTTATACTTCCAGAGAATATTGATTGCACTGATCTTCTTTCTATGGAGTGATAGTTTTCACGTTGCATTCTTTTGCGAATTGTGTGGCAAATTTAAGTTATGCTTTGTGGATTTACAACAGATGAAAAGTTGCACCGAATTATGTTTTTTGCCCAGAATATTATTTATTAATAACTAAATAAGTTTTGGATCTTTCCGGTACTCGGCGAATAATAATATAATAATCTGACTAAACGTTTTAAATTTAATTTAAATAAAATTGAAAGTCTTTGTACCTATGTTCGTATCTTTTACATCTTTTGTTGTTTTTCCATTTATTATATAACTTATGTCTTTGCTTACATATATTTACAATTTCCATTATCCACAGATGATTTACTCATGTATCTTGACTTCTATTTTTACAGCTAATTTTTCATTCGTTGAATATTTGAACAAGTTTGTTATAAAAATCGTTTACATTTGTTATACTATAAATGTCACTCCAGTTTATGTTTAATAGATGTTCCAACACTTTATTTACTTTTAGTATAATCTTTTTAGATTGTTCAGATACGTGTTTTTTATTCCCACGTACTCCCACAAAATACGGTAAAATGATCTGCTACATTTGTTTCTGTTATAGCTGCAAGTATTTCCTTTTTATTTATTGGAATAAAACAGTGATCAATTATTGTACTGTTTTCTTTGGATAAGTCGACTCTCGCGTCTGATACAATTATCTTACGTAGACTTTTAGAAGCAATCATATCTGAACACTTGATGGCGTGAATATGTTCTTTATTTCTAACATTAATATTAACATCTCCCACAACGATTAGCTTTTCTTTTTTATCGATATGATCAATATATCTGAGATTATTGACATATCCTTTTCAAATAATTTAGTTTTTATTTGTATATTTTCATACCAAAATGGATTCAAATCTTTCATAAAATAGTTCTTCCCTTATGTACTCGTATAGAGCAATTCCACAACCTGATTGATATGCTCTTTTTAGGAACTCTGAGTTAAATTTATTTAAATGATAAAGATAGTTCTCTTCTTCAACAATATTAATTTCCACTAAAATTATTATTTTAATATATTCAACAATGTTCTTAATGTATGAAATAAATAGTTTCCATTATTTTTTCAATGATTCGATGTTTAAATGTCTGCATGAAAGTTGTAAATATTTTATTTCATTACGTCACTAAATGTATTAAGAACATTTAAAATATCAGCTCAATATCAATGTTGTTAATTTGTGTGCCTATTGACTCTCCTATTATTTTGAGAATTTGCAATAATTTTTTTTTCCTTTGCTTATGGAATATTAGTAATCTCAATATTGTTTTTGATTACTACTTGCTCCAAATGATTTATTTGCCGTTGCATGTTGTTCACATTATGGTTTTAAGTCGCGCTAACTTTAATAGCAGTTCGTTATTGTTTTGTATTGTTTTTTCATGTCATATTAGCTCTTTGAAATAAAATCAGCTCGCTGTTGTATTCTTATAGTCTTTTCTTGGTTGGTTGGTTGGTTTTAGAGGGTGAGCTTATGCTCTTCATTTAGGTCTCCATTTTGCCCGTTATGTTCCCCTCGTCTGTTGAACTGTATGAATAGTGCTATGGTGTGGGAATTATGTATTGGGATCATGGGGAGACTGTCTCATATAGTGATCGGGAAATCATCTTGTTCGTCTAGTGAACTTCAATATATCACCGATTCCTTTCTTACTGAGGTGTGTTCGATCCGGTATCCTTTTTTTTAAGGTGAAATAAAGTAAAAACCGATGTTAAACTTAATAGTTATAATAATTTGAAACATGAGCAGAGAAGAAAAGTTCAATTTAGGAAACTAACTTTCCTGGCCTTAGCTTTAGTAAATTTTGTTATAAGGTCATCATAGTCTAAAGACCTTAATAACTCCCTTTCTATTGACATTATAGACAAACCTACCAATCTTTCTTGAGTCATGGTTGTCCTAAGGTAATTTTTTATTATCTTGAGTTTAGAAAAACGACGTTCTCCTGAAGCTACTGTGATTGGCATTGTGTTTAAAATTTGGAGGGCAATAACTACATTGGGAGCAAGATCTTCTAGGCTTGAACTAAATATTAAATTTAACACTTCTAAACATGAGCTTTCTGGTTTTACAAGTGGTGATAATACTGTTAACTCTTGATACAATTCTGCCCCATCTAAATCTTTAAAACCTCCAAAAGTTAAAACGCTTTGCAAATTAATGCATGAGGAACGTAAATTGTTATTTTCAAACATTCGCTTATGTTATTTAAAAATCAAAAAATTTGTGTTGTATGCTACAAGATGCTCAAACCTTTCTGTAATTGATTGAATCGCTTGATGTAGTATTTTGAAATAAAACTCTACCTTAAATCTTTGTTTCGGTTCTAAAATAGTTTCGGAACATTCATCAGCATAAAGTCTTTTTCGCCGACGAGATCGTAAGGAAGATGTTTCTGGAAATTTAGATGGTATTTCAAGACTACTAGTAATACGCTCAGTTAATTGAACATAATCATTAAATTTTTCATCTGAACGCATTTCAACCAAAGTATGTTTAGTTTTATCTAAAACCTTAACACTTGCTGACAAATTAACGGACGGACTTTGCAAATATTTACTGGTTATGTTGTATTTATATGATGTAAGACGGACTCTATTGCACCTGGCAAGTAAGTTCAATTTAATTTTATACTCCCTTACTAGTCGTGATTTCGACATAGGGTTTGTGATCGCGCTAATTGCTGCTTTGCTGTCCTAGCAGATTTCGATTTGACTCTCTTTACTGGTGTGTTCTGCGAGTATTTCAGTTGCTTTCATAATTGCAAAACTTCTCCTTGGAACACCATTAGAGATGGTTCTAGGTAGATAGCAAGTTCAATCCGTGGGTTAGCACAAAAGATGCCAGCCCCTGATTCCCCTGATATGTTAGAGCCATCTGTATATACCGATAACCCATTGGAATTTCTTGTCGTGCTTTCATACGTCCAATATTCTCTTTTGGAAACATTGTTCGAAGTCGTTGAGGAACGTATATGATTTTTCAACAACATCACTGGAACAATCGATGTCATTTCTCTTATCATTTCGATGTCCCGTCTTTGCACCGTCGTTGAAATGGCCGATAGTTCTAAGCCGTGAGGCTGAAAGAACGGCAATTTTCTTCGCTTCGGGGTGCACTGGTAGGATGTTTGAGATTGCTTCCATGGCCGCGGTTGGTGTTGAGAATAGTGCTCCTGTGATACCCAGGCAGACCATATGTTGAACCTTTGTTAGCAAGTCTATTGCTTACTTTTTATTCGTCACTACTCCGTAGAAGATGATAGGTTTCATTATGCATTCGTATAATCAGTGGACCTGTATCGGTTTCAAGTCCCATGTCTTCCCGATGGCCCAAAGCCCTCCTGCTTTGGTAACTCCTTCTTCTAGGTCCTTTCTCCAAGTCAGTTTCCTGTTCAATATTATGCCCGGGTACTTGAACTGCCACAGAGTTGCAGTGATCCTCCTCCAAGTTGTGGAATGTGAAAGTCACTAGTTTTAGTTTCCTTTGTAAAGAGAACCAGTTCCTTTTTATTTGAATTTATTTCTAATCCACTCTCCTCCACCCATTTTGTTATGATTCGTAGGGTGTTTTGCAAAAGATAATAATGCTACCGATAATATTGAACAAGCAATTGATCCTCAACTTCTTCTAGCTATTGAGGAGACCTCGGATCAGACTGCACCTCCTGTGAATCTGGTTGTAGTACATCAAGCTCCTCGTAAGTCTATTTTCTTATCAAGACTAGCATCAGCCACCACCGTAGATGACGTAATGAACTACATCAGAATCAAAATATCCTCTTCATCACCGTTCATTAAATGCTTCAAATACAGCTTTAATGAACCAAGGGAAATTGCATCGTTTAAGCTTCTCATACGTGATGCTAACTATCATCAACTTCTTTCTAAAGATTTTTGGCCCGTTGGAACTTTGGTGCACGAGTATGTTCCTCCGGTTAGAAATGCCTCAAGGAGTCGTTCTTCGACTTTAACAAATCCTGCTATTAACCGGGTCCATCCAAAAAACGATTAAGTCATGATGCATCGTCAATAAATCAACCTAAATGTTATTATATTTCAGAATATTATTAGAATGTCGGAGGTATTAGAACTAAAATGCATAATTTTTTTTTTATCTTCATCGGCATTATGCTTTGATATTATAATTTTTACTGAGACCTGGCTATCTGATGCTCATTTCACTTCAGAATTTTTAAATTGTTCTCTCTATAATGTCTTCAGTAAAGATCGCTGCGTGAACATTACAGGAAAGTACAGTAAACATATTGTATTCAAAATTATTTCATTTATTCGACCACAATATTGATTATTAAAAAAAATTGGATTCACTCGAAATGACTGCCTTTTGCTTTAACACAAGCTTCCAAACGGTGTTGCCATTGGGTTATAGCGGCACGTACCTTTTCCATTGAGATCGTGGACGCTGCTCTGGTTAATGCTGTTCTAAGGTTTTCCAAATTCCTGTGGGGAGCCTTGCATGTATGTATGTTCTCCAATTCTGACCACAAACCATAATCCAGTGGATTCAGATCTGGAATCCCGACGGTCAATCTTCTACTGCTATAAAGCCAGGAATATTCAAAAAGCAAAACAAACAAGCTCCCCAATTATCTGGACAGCCACCCTTGGAGTTTACTGAAACATCTAATACCACCTAAGTTTCAAACCCACTACACCAATCTCTCTTTCTCTCTCTCTCTGAACTTTTTCAAACGCCCGTGCCCTGAAATAATTTAATAGTATTCATATCCCATTTGGCGCGCGCAAATTATAAAAAAAAAAAAAAATATTGACTCTGAGCCACTCCTGCGTAGTTTTGGCTTTGTGTGCTGGAGCAGAGTCCTGTTGGAAGATCCATCTGTATCCATTGTAAAGGGTATTAGTCAAACCCTTCACAACACCCTCTAGCACACCTTCTTGGTATACCTTTGCACAAATTTGTACGCCTTTTTCACAGAAATGGAGGGATGTGACACCACGGTGAGAGACCCACCAAACCACTACGGAAGCGGGATGATGGTCACACGTTGAACAAATTTTTTCGCTTTCTTAGATGAAGTGGCATAAATTTTGTTATGTTTTTTTGTTAAAAACTTCTTCCACGGTAAAAATGTTCTCATCCGTAAACATAATGTTTCCCGAATCAGCCTAGACATGGATCTGGTTTATATATCCAATTCTTTGAACATGATCTTCTGCTTCCTAAGGGGATTTCTTAGGGCGACCACTTCTTGGTCTGTCCTCTACTCCAGACAATTCGCTGAAGCGAGCAATAGCCCGATAAACGAATATTCTCGATATTCCGAGTGGTTTTAGCAGCTCGAAAATTTAGCCAGCACTCTTTCCGCACTTATGCAACGCTATTACTGCGACTCGATTCTCCTTAACGCCCCACTCCATGTTAATAGTTTGCAAACTGAAACCAAACTGACTAGTATTCTTCACTGATCAGTGCATGTGTTCTAAAAAAAAAATAACGGTTCTATTCCCGCAAGAAGTTTTGAATGATAAGCGCTGGAAATTGTGTAACAGAACTTATGGCAGCACTAAATATACAACTTGAGATCTCATCAATTAGTTTCATCAATTTGGACGTGGATCAGTTAATTGTAAATATTCCATATGTAACTGACTTCAAGCTATTTGTAATACTAGATCTTTACAAACTTGCATTTAAACAATTGTTGTTTCATATTTAATAATCTTAGCCTTCTCAACATGCTGTGTTCACTGGTGACTTTAAGTTGGCAGACATTATATGGAATTTTGATACAAATGATAATTATCTTGTACCCTTCAATGTTAACAAAGATATAGAAGTTGAAGTCATAATTTGGTCCAAGTTAAAAACATTTAAAATAATTTCAATAACATTTTAGATCTTATATTTGTCGAAAAAGAATTTGTTGTTAACATTGATGTAGCTACATAACCTATTTTTAATAATACACTGTTCCACATCGCTAATGTAGTTGAATTTTCAATTTATCACTATCGGAAACTTAATATTAATTACAAATTGTGTTAAGATTATAAGAAAACTGATTTTGATGCAATGAATAATTACTTGGAATCAGGATCATGGGACATTGTTTTATCTAATACCGATTTGCGAGCGATGTATGGCATATTTTTTTCAATAATCTCTGATTTAAGGAGTCGTTTTGTTCCAAAAAAAACAAACAAACTTAAACGCCAATCCTGGTTTAATAGGAGACTCTCGAACCTCGAAAAAAAAAAATATATATATATATAAGGCATACTCGTACAAACGATTCAGAGATGATAAAGCAAATATGGAGTTGAAATCTTAGTAACTATCATACTTTGCCAACGAGAATTTGACACTCTCAACAAATTTTTGTAACGTTCTTACATCATTTCTACTGAACTTAAGTTAAAGTCGAATAGTAAATATTTCTGGAGTTTCATAAATTCTAAGAGAAATACAAATGGATTACCTAGTCTTAATGTATTTTTAGATTCATCATCTGATGATACTAAAATTATATGCAATTTGTTTCCTGACTATTTTAAATCGGTATATCCTCTTGATGCTGTACACTCTGTCATTTCATACTCACATAGTTATCAGCCCAAAATTGATCTTGGCGATTTACCTTTTTATAAGTTTGATGTTGAAAATGCTCTAAATGGGTTGAAAAGCATTCCCGGATGGTATTGCTTCAATATTATTAAAAAACTGTGCAAAGCCGCTATCAACTCCACTTCACCTTATCTTTAACAAGTCAATCGAATGTGGGTTCTTTTTAGATATTTGGAAAATATCTCACATTATTTCGATTCACAAGTCTGGATTTAAACGTCAAAAGCCCGACGGCCTTTCTTTTGCTACTGTTAACGGTCTTAGGTTTTGCCTTTCTTCCCGATTTCGAATACTGATTTTGGGGCTTTAAGAATTTATTCCGCCTTTTTTTGCAGCTCCTTTGCTAATTCACAGCCTCGATAGTTAGCCGAGTGTTTTCCTTTTGCCATTAATATACTTTGCAGAGTTTCTTTATTTTATAATTTGCACGTGTGAAAGGGGATATGAATACCCTTATACTATTTTTTTAGGACACGGGCGTTTTGTGGAACGGGGAAGAGACAGAAAGAAAGACAGATTGGCGTAGTTGGTTTGAAACTCAGGTAGTATTAAGTTTCAGTGAACTCCAAGGGTGACGTACAGATAACTAGGGAGTATTTGGTTTTGCTGTTATTGACGTTGCTTATGATTCACAGTCTTTTTTTTCCGTCCTCCTGATGTCATCATCACGAAATAAATAAAAAAAAGTCAAAAAAAAAAGTCAAAAAAAAAAGTATCGAATTACGTAAGGTTAAAGTAAGATAGATTAAGGTAGAATAAGGTAGTTTTAAGATTTATTTTAAGGTAGTTTTTTAAGTTTTATATTTAAGACCAAACAAAACAAAAAGTAGATTCATTCACTAAGTTTTTTAATTTTATCAAAGTTTTTCTTAGTAATTATAAATAAAAAAAATAATGAAATAAATAAAGAATTGAAGTAAGGTACGTTGAAAGACATAGTTCTAAGTATTAGGTTTAGCTGAGAGTGCCCGCATAGGGCCAGTAAGTTAGAATAGAATAACACAGTTAAGTTAGTTAAGATTGTTTTAAGCGTTTTGTTGTCTCGCATATAAGTTTAATGAATTGATAATAATAAAAATGCATTAAAAATGAATAATGAAACCACCCTACTGCCAGTGTTATGCCTTCACAGTAGAGTTGATATGAGCTTTCGCAATTTATCCACTTTTTTTTTTTTATTTCATGCGAAATAAATAGATTATTCTTGACATCAGGATTCGAACCGTGAACCTGCAGCGCGGCAAGCGATGATGTCACTACTACACCATAGCCACAATTTCATACATCGCGGCTCTTTCTGACAATACGTGTGATTGAATTATTGCCAATGTTTGCACTGTGAAAATAATCTTACATTTTGAGACAAAGGCTAGATTTTGACTACTATATTGAGAATCTATTTTATGAATTTTGTGTAGATTCTCGGCCTTATCGAACCTTAATATAAAAAGAGGAAGACCGCGCTTAAGGGGGGGTAATCAGATAAATGTTGAAATAATCTAAACTTTGGTCATCATTTGGAGAGGGGCGAATGCAGCACAAAGACTTTGTGGAACTATGTAGGACAACCTTTAAAGCTGCTACATACACTACGACTTCTTTTCACAGAAATCTGTTCAAAAGTTAGTACAAACCGAAGTCTCCATATGCGTTGCAAAAGTTGATCAATTTACAAAGTCTGAACTCTGGATTGTATTAAATCTGAGCTGTTTTCGAGAAAATCAATTTTTTACAAAATCGACCAGTAAAGTACCGTTAATTTTGAAGCTAGAATGAAAATTCCAATTTCGCCTCGAATTGTAAACCCACATTTAGGCTCCAGTGGGATATATATACAGACATACAGAAGGACCGATAGTTTGATAAAAATCTCGAAATCGAAAATTTTCAGGAAATCAATACTTACCTTTATAGGTTCATGTGCTGTTCGTTTGTAAATTGTTCATATTTCAAATTTGGGCGAAATCGATAAAAAGCGATTAAATTGATTTTTCGTAATATTCGTTAAAAAGCTGAACAACTTTTTTGATCATACGTCAACAAATTGAATGCCATATTCCTACATACATACATATATAAATATATAAAATTACTTAGATGTCAATTTTCAATAAAATCGTTCTAGCCATATCTAAGAAATAGCTGTTTTTTGCTAATAACTAAAGTAAGGTTATTAGAATTTTATAAAAAAATTCGCAGTCTTATTGCAAATGTCTATTGTGCCCCAGATATGAATTTTTATCGGAGCCGTTTTTGAGAAAACTAGAATTTCACCTCTGTGCATTACCACATAGACTCCAGATATGAAGTCTGAAGAAAATCCGTCCAGCCGTTTAGACTGCAGCCCGACGGAGAGATAAACCCACTTTTTTGAGTAATGTCAAGATTAATTAAAATCTTGAGATCTGAAAACAATACTTGCTGTTCAATTAACGTCCAAATTGTTAATTACAAAATTTAAGTGTTTGATTGATATAGGTTGTTATTTGCATGATGTACCCACTGAGACATACCCGAGTGGGAAACGAGTATACCTCTGGAATATTTTATCTTATCCAACCGGTAAATCTGCCAGTCTCCAAAATGTAATAACAACTACACCACTTATCATATAAATTTTTTATTTATTTATATAATTAGCGTGCGCCAAAGCAATATTTTTACAGGCTCGGACGTTGGCGGAAAGGGGGAAGAGGAATAGAGAAGATGCATGTGCACGTTAGCTTTAGATGTTTGATGGTTGTAGTAATGAGGGAATACAGAGCTTGGTAGATCATTTCACATTCGTGTCGTTCGGCTTATAAACGAATCCCTATATTTGACAGCACGATCGAAGTTGTGCTTAAGGGTGCAAGATGTTAGCAAGATGTAGTGGTACCTAACTTTGCGGTGGGTATCTCCTATCAACCACCTACCAGATTTAATGTAGCCCGCGTTAATCCAAAATTAGTCGAACAGATTTTATGCACGAAGGGACTTTTATATTTTGTACACCAGCTTTAGAAAAAAGGTTGTAAAAAAATGTTTGAAATGCTCCATCGACTCTAGTCTGAAGTTTTTTCCTAAAATCCTCGACTACATAACTCTTCTACTAAAAATTTAAAGGATAATTGAATTTATCTAATTTTACTGCACGTTTTGTCGCTTTTTCATCCTTCCGGTGTCGGAGATTAATTTTTTTACACCCTTTCGCATTGTCGGTGATGTCAACGGCTAAAGCAAAAGCAAAAACAAAAGCTGAGAATTATAATAGTGTTTAAAAAAGTGGCGACAACATCCATTAGAGGCAACAAATTCAATTTATTTGAAGCAAAAATGTTGGAGAGGTATGTACATCGTTGGTTAGCGAGTGTCAGCAGCAGTGACGGCAATTCTTTTTCAAACACGCCTTACGAGTACATGATTTACAGAGTTCTATCATTATAATGGTACATGCTTCAAAGCTAGTTTCACGAGCAATTAAATCATATAATCATTTGGTACAGTAATTCACTGGTCTTAAACCATTCAACATACAGAAAATCTTTATTCTCTTTGCTACAAGTCTTAATCCCATTTGAAGACACCACATCAAATCCTCCCACAAATACCGATATCCTTAGACCACTTGTGCTTACTCATTTTGTCCTTTTTTATATCCAATTAAGTTTATCTTTCTTTGTCCTTTTAAGGATAATGTCATAAATTACATATTGCGTTAATTTATCCAACAAACAATTCAGATAAAGAACAATGGCGAAAAACAAGGTCTTTTCTATCCAATCAGAGTCAATCAAAGTTGACCATTGACATTTACTTTGATATCGTTGTTGTTGTCTCTTCATTTTCTTTCCTCGATGAGGATATATATTTTTTTTCATATATGAGAATAAAGTAGTATTCGGTTGCTAAGGTGCTTAAGGTATTTATCGGGTGGTTAAATTGGGTGTTAATGCGAAAGTGGTCATTGGGTTTGTGGGAAAGAAACCAAGATAATTAGTAACACATCGATAATTATGTGTACGGAGGTTCTAGGTTGGGAAGGCATTCATTATTGTCCTTGTCATGTCAAGGATAAAAGTTGAGGTTATATTCTAGGAATTTACTTCTGTGATCAGAAGTTAGTTAGCAGATTCTTATGCAGGAGCTATGTATATACGAGTTGTGGTAACAGGAAGTTGTTTAGCCTTTAGGGCAAATCATATAGAAAAACATCACCGTAGTAACACTCCGCTAAATAGCCAAACAGATCAATTAATTCCAGGAACTCTTATACTAGTCTTTTGTTGATTTTAAAAATGCAGTGTTTTGTTTTTTGGCATAATCTTTAAAATGTTGTTTTAATTACTGTCTAAAGTTGCATTTACAAATTGCAAAGGCACCAAAAATGCAGAAAGTTCTGCCATAAAAAAAGCATCCGTTGAATGTCCAAAAGATATAAATTATGTGAAATCTAAACCATTAGCCATTTTCTTTTTGTATTTTTGTGTGGATATGAAAAACAGGATGGTTTCAATTCTTTTTATATTTCCATTCAGCATCAGGGTAATAAATCGCTTATCAACACTTTAAGTTAAATTTACGATGGAATTATACCTACGTCTTTATTGTCTGGAAACCGATTGGAGTTCCAAGGAAAAGAATAAAGAGAGAAAAATATCTCTGCAATATTATTGCGATTGCAGATTTTGTTTCTTCCTTGCGTACATAAGAGTAAGTCCAAACGACTTTTCATTATGTGATGTACCTTGAAGGTTAATTGAGTTTAAATACTCCTCAGAATAGCAATGACAAATGACTATCAGCGAGAGAGATGATCATGTTAGAAAGCACAGATTGGGTTTTAAATACCCTACTACAATGACTAGTGACGGAACACAGTCAATGAGTCATGAAGGAGTATCAGTACACGAGTAGCAACTACCAACAAAAGGCTAATAACTGAATCTTTGTTGGTTTCGGGTGAGGATCAGTTTAGAAGTTGGAAGAGTGTAGAATATTCACTTTTTTGGAAACATTGTTTTGGTCGAGAGTGATACCGAAGTGGATATGTAAAGTCGATTTGGGAAGCTAAGTTTTTCTTTTGGAATGTTGTTGCGTTAGTGGTTTGCAATATGGCCATGTCAGACAGCTATGATGAGATAATTCTCGATTTTTCATCTACACATCGTAATTGAAAAGGAAATAGACACGAGGTTTCGATTCTGTCTCCAAAATAAAACCTTCGCTCCAAATTACCAGAGATGATATGCTTTAGAAATGTTGTATCGCCAAAATCTACTCTAGTATTATACCTAGGTAAAAATGAGTGGACCAATGAATCTACTCGTACAATAATGCCCATATCATAAAATCGTATTCGAACTGATCGAGGACATCAAAGGGGGTTCGAAGCCAATGGGCACACTTTCTAGCATCTTCAAAGCAAACATTTACGACTCATTTCTCTTACTCTTTTCTAGTTTAGTAAGGTAGATTTAGCAGTCAGTCATGTTTTGCCGTTTAACCTAAGATTATAAATAAAGTTGTATTGTTCTCTGTGACTACAGATCGTCGTCTTATTTTTGAATCACAAACAGCACATGGTGTCAGATGTGCTCAATGGTTAAATAAAAAGACTATAAAAGAAATAAATAATAAAATATATATTCAATAAAGCAAAATGAAGGTTTAAGAAAAATCATTCGACAGTGTATGAACTAAAGATGTAAAAGACCTTCAAAAGGTTCACTTTGGCTATTTTACAATTGAATTTGAAGTCAAAGAATATGCAATTAGCGTGGAAAAATTGGTATGCACAGTTCCAATAAAACAAATAATTCCAGGAGTGTGTATAAATATACGTATGTGCGCAACGTCGATACTGATGATGATGACGACGATTCAAACGCATTGTGGGTTCTTGGAGCAAAGTATAGCAACACCAAATAACAGTTGAATAATTTCGCTGAAGACAATTGGCCGATACATCGACTGCCAAATCGATACCGGAGCGCAAGCAAATGTTATGTCATTGCACCAGTTTGACCAAATACGCTGCTTTTCTACACAGTTCACATCATCGTCAACTCGGATTATGATGAACGTTTACCTGATTAAATGCACAAGGTGTTGTGAAATTGGAAGCAAATTAAAAACTGAATTAAGTTGATAAAAGACTGATTTTTATTAATGAATAGAGTTGTTTGCAAAAACAACTAAAATTAATATTTCAAAGATTATTGGTGAAATAATTGATGTAGTGCACGATTGGAACTGAGTGTCGTTTCGGTTCTCATCAATAACAACACTCCATTGGAGGCTAGTTTAAAGTTTGATATTTATTGTCAAACGATTAGAGACGGACACGAGACAGTTTTAATCCTGAGGTACATGAGCCAAGCTACCTGCATGCAAAGATATAATGCCTGATCTTTGTAGTCAGTGCAAAAACACCATCCAAGATGAGTCGGGCTTAAGGTGTGAAGGAGTTTGTGGTAAGCTGTATCATGGTAAGCTATATTTGAGCTCCACCATTATACCCCTGGTGTCACTGCGACTAATAAAATAGCCAGATTTGTATGCGAAGACTGCATTCAATACATACAGAATGCGAACGACGTGTTAAAAGTTATACAGCAAAGTGTAAAACAAAATAGCGAATAGACTGGATTTGAAGAGGCTCTAAATCGAAATAAGAATTAAATCAAAAAGCTTCTCGAAGCAATTGAGATGAGGTACATGGAAAGGCTGCAGAAAATGAAGATACAAACGTGGATCTAACGGACCTACAAATAGTGGGAGTGATAGATAGGCAAAATGGGACTATCATCCTAATACCCATGGCAACCCATGACTCCCATACAAAAAAAAAAATCAGGGAAGCGTTCTAACACGGGTATGTCGTAGATTTTTTTTTTAAATAAGTCAAATTTGCAGTTTTTACAATTTGCGTAATAATTTGTAAAAGATATATCTAATAAATATCGTAAATTTTTGTAAGCGAAAAAGTATATTTGATTACTAATAAAAAATCGAATTTAATAACCACATTGGAGTTTTACCGCAATGGTCAAAAACATTGGATTCAATTTCATATATTGGACTTACATTGTCATTCAGTTTTTGGACTATCATCATGCATTAAACTTAAGTTAATTAATAAGGTAGATGAAATCAAATTTGCATGCATTAATAAAATTAATTCTAAAATCTCTTCTAATTCTAAAAATAAAAATTTATTAAACCTAGGTTCTTCCAAGAGTGTAAAAAGTTGCAAATCAATTTTTGTACATTGTGGTGACGTATTTCATTGTCTCGGGCTATTAAGAAATCAGTGTCATGTACAGCTTTTTTCTGATGTGTCGCCTACTATAGATAATCCATTCTGTTTGCATTGCAAAATTTATTAAAGAGGAATTAGACCGGATGGAAAATTTGAAAGTGATACTGAAAGTTGAGGAGCCTATTGAGTGGGTCAATTCAATAGTTTTGGTCAACAAAGCTAACGGGAAATTAAGAATTTGTCGCATTATTTTTTCCAAACTATTGACTATTGTTATACGCGAAATCTGGTTTCTGGGTTATTCCATTAGACTACGAGTCTTCCAAACTATGTACATTTGAAAGACATCGTTTGCTGCGGCTTTCTTTTAGAATAACGCAGCCCCCGAAATATTTAATGCTGAAATGGTCAAACATATTTTAGTGATATAGAAGGTGTGGAAATTTATATCTATGATTTTGTATTGCATCCCGGTACATTGGAGAGCATAATTCGATTTGAGAAAAATTATTACGAAAAGCTCGTGAGATTGGTCTTAAATTTAATAAGGAAAAATCTAAAATTTGTCTAAATAAAGTAAATTTTGTTGGCTACGGTTTTAGTCAGAATGGAGTTAATCCGTTGACTCAAAAGTCAAAGCAATTTGTGAATTACCCCTTCCTACGCCCGTTAGTAAAGAACAAAGATTTCTAGGTATGGTCAACTATTTAGATAGTTTTGTAATAGTTAAAAACAGTAATCTTCGTCAACTATTAAAGAAAGAGGTAGCATGGCATTGGAATGATGTTCATGAAAAAGATTTACCATGTTAAAGTCTCTCATATAATGCTCAAATTTTACCCTTTTATGACCCGAACAAAATGATAACTCTTTCTGTCTATGCGTCCAAGTGCGCAGTTATATCGCACTATAACAGTCCCATCGCTTATGCTTCTGTGATTTTTAAATCAAGTCTCCAAAATCATGCTCAAATTGAGAAAGAGTTATTTGCCATTCTCTTTACGTATGTTAAATTCCATCAATATGTTTATGGAAAACGTATCAATATCGAGACTTACCATAAACCGCTAGTTCCATTGTTTACGAAGGTAGTATATGAATGTGGGGAAAAGGGGTTAGGGCGAAATAACTTCCGAAATAAGTTTAAAAAGTTTAATTCACTGTATAGATATGTATGCAATAACAATAAGTATATAATGAATATGTATAATACTTAGATATAGAAAAAGTTAACACAAAAGTTTAGAGTTGCCGTATCGTAAGCTTGCTGGGGAGACGTCTCGTGATGCGTAGCGATCATGTCGAAGCCTAAACCGTAATTCATCTAGTAGTTGATCATTTCCTCTAATATAAGTCTTTGTTAGGAACCGTTTGTCGAAAGATAACAGGATGTCGTCGAGGTGGTTGTGATGGTACTTGCAGAGTACGGACTTAGGGAATGTATTGGTACATTTTAATCATCCCACATCCGGCCATCCTGAGTTAATTCTGCTCCGGCTGAATCTGATTCCGAATCACTGTTGTCGTCATGGTTTCATTTGATCGGCGGATAATGAGGATCTGTTCGGGCCTTCGTGGTCCCCTACTTTTTGTATATCATATCGGTCTTTTCGTTTTATTTTTATCACCGCATAGGGTCCGAGGTACTTTGGATGTACTTTTAATCCAGGACCGAATTGAGTGCGTTGGATTGCCACTAGGTCTTTGACCGCATACTTGAGTAGTGCTTTTCGGCATTTGTCAAATGACTTCCTATTTTCTGTTTGAATTTTCTGGATTTGTTGCTTAGTTTCCATTCTTAATTCAGCTCTCTTTGCCTGGAACGAACATCTCATTTCTTCTTCTAATAATTCATCTAGTTCTTTCGTCATCGGAACGCCTATTAGTATTTCGAATGGTGTTCTATTCGTCGGTTGACACGGTTGCATTGATTGTTTTTTAAAGTCGTGGAACGTTCTGTAACTATTTTAAGGAATTATCGATATACATTTATATATATAAGCATCGCTTTAATGATAGAGTTCATACGTTCCACTTGTCCGTTGCCGCGTGGAACGCCCGTTGTTATTTGGATATGCATGATGTGTCTTCTGTGGCAAAATTTTTTGAAGTCGATTGCCGTAAACGCGGAGCCCTTGTCGGTTATGATTCTGTGGGGACTACCAAAGATGTTTTCTTGAAATTAAAGTTTTTTATGACTTCGTCTGTTGTCGTGTTTTTGAGAGGGTAGATCCATACGAACTTTGTAAATGCGTCCATTACTATAGACAGGTGTTTATAATCTTTTGCAGTAGATGCCATGAGACCAAGGTGATCCATGTGGTAGGTATGTAAAGGAGTATAAATTGTTTTTATCGGATTTAGATATCCTTCTTGCTTACCCCGTTTCTTACCTGCGAGAATGCATGCTACGTAGTTGGAAATCCTCGATCTTACTTCCTAGCTTCGGAATGAAGTAATCCCTCTTGACTAAAGTGTCCACCTTAAGAGCATTTATATGCCCCATCTCATGAATATTACTAGTAATATTTTTATGAAGACTTTAATATAAGTGCACCATCGACAAATTTGTGCATAACACCATTTCTGTTGTGAAAGTCCACGTACTGCTACTTCGTCAGAATGTTCAAAATTAGCTTACACATTTCGTCCCGAGATTGGGCCATTTCAATTCTCTGCAGAATTCCAGTTTATACAGTTAAAGACACTGTAAGTACTCTACTGAGCGCTTCCACATGCTACTTTTCTGATCTGTGGTGAACCGAACAATCGAATTCTTCAAGCAACAATGCCCACTTGGCAATTCCGGTACACAACTCTTTTTTCTTCATAGTTAGTTGGAATGCCTTGCAATGCGTAAATATTGTAATATGCGAGCTACGGCTCGAGTAGATAAAACGATATTCTGTGAAATTTCTTTATTTTCTAGTCTATAGAACAATTCAAGTTCACACTATACTATTCTTCGCAAATTCTTTTCTTACAAGGTCTCTTTCCTCTCAAATCACTTTATCTCCTTTCAATTACTTAATTCACAAATTCAAACTAATTACTTCTTCTTGTTAACTCTCAACTTTCATTTTATCACAAAATTACAACTTCGCCCATTATCACTTTTCCAATCTCTTCGCCACGGTCGGACCAAAATTCTGCCAGAATGAAAAGACACTTCGGAATTTATTGCATTATGCTACATTATGTTACAATATCTTAAACTCGATTCGTAGTAAGTAGACTCTGAGTTTTCTCAGTGATCGTATGATAGCTAATACTTCAAGTTCGTAATAGCTGTAGTTTTCTTCTATGGGAGACATTTTGAAGCTTAAGAAGAAAACTGAGTGTAGAGCGTTATCTTCGTGGCGTTGCAGTAAGACTGTGTCAAGTCCTACTTTGCTAGCATCAGTGTGGAGTTCTGTCTGCAGTTTTGGTTTAAATAGTTTTAGCACTGGATCTTGGCATAAGACATTTTTCAATGTTTCAAGCGCTTTGCGTTGTTCAGTATTGGAAACAAAATCTGAATCTTTGGGTGTAAGATCAGACTTTACGTCCGTCGAATATTGCAGAATGAATTTTCTAAAGAGACTAGTTATCCCTAAAAAGCTTAGGAGTTCTTTACAGTTTTTCGGCTGTGGGAAATTTCGTACAGTCCTTGTTTTTTCTAGGGAAGGTTTGACGGTACCCGACTCGACGATGTGGCTTAGAAATTCAGTCGAAGTTTGAACAAATCTACATTCCTCCCATTTTATCAGTAGACCATTTTCGGCAGCTACCTTCAACACTGCTGTTAGCATAGCGGCGTTATCGAGTTCATTTTGTGATGGCATTATTATGTCATCTGTGCATGTTAAAATGCGATTTTCCCATATAAAATCTTTAAAAACCGGGATTTTTCAGAATTCGTACTGTGCATCTGGGCTTACGAATGACGTGTATTTTTTGCTATTTGGGTGTATATCTACGTGGAAAAAACCCTTTTTTAAATCGAGGGTTGTGAACACACACAAATTGTAGAGTTATTCGAGAATATCCTCTATAATTGGAAGATGGTATCTGTCTTTAATTATTTTGGCATTAAGCTATCGATAGTCTACACAGAGCCTATAATTACCGTCTTTCTTTTTACCTAAAACCACTGGTCTAGAAAAATCTGAGTTGCTATTTATAATCACTCCGTCTTTTAATCATTCTGAAATCCGTGCGCGAACAATATCTTTTTCTTTTGGTGCTAGTCTACGCGGGCGATGTAATATTGGTTTTTAGTTTTCTAAAACAATGTTGGTTTCAATACAGGATTTGATAGGTTTTTCTGGGCTATATGATTTTATGATACCTGAGACAGTTTTCGAATTTCTAAGTTAGGGATTTCATCTACACAAAACATTTCGCTACTCGTATCTGTTAACCAGTCATCACGCACCACATTAAATATCAAAAGGTATGAATTTGAATTATGCACAATTTTCATACGGAAAGTCCATTTAGACAGGTCCTCGGAAGTTCCAGTTCTTTGTTAATTTAAAAACTGATTATTTTATAACTGATACCTGGTTTCCCGTATCAAAAAGTGCCTTCATTTTTAAGCCGTCCATAAGAATGTGCACGTATGCCGATGAAACAGCGATATGCTGAGCCTGCGAGATATTTTGGGTCGCGTCAGAGTTTTTCTTTGGACAGTGCTTTGATAGATTTCCAAATTCATTGCAGTTGAAACAACGAAAACCTTTACTTGTATGGGGACAATTATTGACGGAATGTCCCTTTGCACCGCACGGAACGCATCGCCTCGTTGAACCTGAGGGTTCCAGTTGAACCGCAGAAAAGTCATTTGAACTTGCAATTTAATTTCTTGATACACTTTTATTTTTAGTTTTAATTCGTTAAAAGTCGTAGCTTCGTAGAGCACTGTTTTGTTTATAACTTTTTTTAACTTTTGTAACTCATCTAGTGGTTAATCGTTCTCTCTAATATAGTTCATTGCTAGGAACCGCATGTCGTAAGATAACAGGATGTCGTCGAGATGGTTGGGATGGTACTTGTAGAGTACGGACTTAGGGGATATATTGGTACATTTTAATCATCCCACCTGTACATATACAGCCAACACGCTTTCCAGAGAACCATTCCCAGAAAAAAACATTAGTTGAGTTTGACAATGATTTGACACTCCATTGCAACTTATTAATTGCAATGTGGTCTGTTCCACCAGAAAGATAGTGATGAGGTCCTTTCAAATTCAGAAAATATATTAAGATCGTTGACAAAAAATCTGTTATGAGAGATTCTATGCCATATTATAAAGGCAAAGATGAGTTGCAAGTGATCGACGATATTTTGCTGAAATCAAACCGTATAGTTATTCCTTTTTCCATGGCGCACGACATTTTAAACCTTATTCATGAAGGACACTTGGGTATTCAAAGATGTCAAAATTTTGCAAAGGACATAGTATTTTGGTTTAATATAATCAATGTCATTCAAAATGTAATCACAGACTGTAAAACTTGCATACGTTATCGAGCCCAAAGAACCTTTATAGTATCCAAATCCATTACCTACCCAAAGTTGGTACAGATTTGTTTAAATTTAACAGGTAAATGTATTTGGTAGTGGTTGACTATTGGTCAAAATACATAGAAATGAAACACTTTAGCTCAGGTTATAGCACTCAGTTCGTCGTAAACAAGCTCAGGGCTATTCTCGCCCCTCATGGGATAGTTCAAATAATGATTTCAGACAACGAGTCCCACGCAATCCCGAAGTTTTTTAAAAAATTGTCAAGATTGGCAGATTGGTCATATAACCTCAAATTTATACCTTCCCCATTCTAATGGTTTGACAGAACGCTTATATTAGAAAATTCTTAATCAAGAGTAAAGGATCAGGATTCGACCCATATATGTATGTCATTGTTACACTATAGGACAATTTTAAAAGGTAACGTATCATTTTCTTATGCCAAGAAAGCTTCTAACAAAAATACCTGTCGTGCCAAAAAAATACTTTTCAAAACTAATAGACTATCAAATGCAAAACAGAAACAAGAAGTCAAAGACTTACTACGATAAAACGGCCGGATCTCTAAAACCTTTAAATAGAGAACAAAAATACACTACAAAATAAAATCCCACGTTATATTGATCACACAGAAATGCCAAAAGCTTAAGTCATATATTATTGAAAACAACAATTATAGGCTAAATAGAGAACACATAACAGACACACACACTGAAAAAATATCACCTCGGACTCTTGAACGATGTTGATGAGACCTCACCAAGAGCTGAAAATTACACTTCCTCAAGCAGAAGTAGGTTAGACAGGAAAATAGTACGTATCTGACAAAATTTACGTATCTGAGAGATCACATCAAATAACTGAAATTGATCTACTACACCTCTTGCAATATAAATAAAGGAATAGTTTTAAATAATCCATAAATTTCCAAAACTTTTTATTTAAGATTCAATAAATATCTGAAAGTTTGTAAAGTTTATCCATTGCACTAGATAAGTTAATTAAGCTTATTTTTTCATCTTTATATTATGATCTTTCATAATTTAAACTTCTTTAATAATTTAAATTTTCATAATTTAAACTTTTGATTTAAACTTCTGAAAGCTAGATGTTGTACGAAGTTTATGTCACTCTCTTCTAGTTTAGTAAGGTAGTTTTAGCAGTAAAAAAAATCAATGAAGTTGTATTCTCTGTGACTAGAGATCGTCGTCTTATTTTTGACTCACCAATACCACAGCGCCCAATTAAACCTCGATAGCAACTATTACAAGCACGAAATTGCGATTATGTCAGGCAAAAAAGATACCATCAGTTATGTTTTGTCATTCAACCTAAAAAAATCAACAAAGTTGTATTCGTTTCTGTGATTAGAGATCATCGTCTTATTTTTGACTCACTAATACCACAGCGCCCAATTAAACCTCGATATAAACTATTGCAAGCACAACATTGCCATTATGTCAGACAAAAAAGATATCATCAAAGGGTTGAAATTTGAAATCACTACAAAATCAGTACTATGGCGTTATTGGAATCCTTGGACAAACTCAATAACCTAGGCACGATGAAAAATGTTACCCTATACTGTGTGCCAGGTCAAGTCGAAGTGGATCGGAATGATAAGCTGACGAGAAAGGAGACAGTAACTCAATTCGTTAGACAGAGGCGGTTACGAAAAGAAACACAAATTAAGAAATCTTAGTTCAAGAAAGGATTTTGCAAGACTACTCCGGATAGAACTACCGGTTGCACCAGCTCAGATACAAATTGGCTACGAATACTAACGGCCCCTCACAGGGAACTCTATACTCTAAAAAAAACTTTAGGAAGATAGTTCTAGAAACCGACGGGGTATGTAGATTTTGCAGCGGAGGATACTCTGGGTTATACATATTCCAAGGAACTGTGGGGCACTGATCCGCAGCAGAGTGAGCTATCTGAGAACTTACCAGATAAACGATATCCGAACCAGGTGCTTAATTTTCTAAAGTAAACTGATCTGTAAGTGATGCTTTAGGACAATGCTACTTTTAATTAATTCAAGAAATGAAGAATGAATAATATTTTCTCTCAAACTGTCAAAGTTTAGATCTGTATTCTTAATAGCTGCAGTACCTAGTTAGTCAACTTCAACAACTGATTGTTGTCTTGGAAATATATTTCGGGTTTTCAGGCATAAATAGTCGTGTTCCATTGGGCTTTAGTTCCAGAATCGGACAACACTACTATTCATTCATTCAAGACTTAATAAATGCAGTATCGAGAAAATTAACTTCAGATTTTAACTGATTGTTGGTTTGGAAATATATTCCGGGCAAGTACTCGCATACATGTACAACTGATGTACATGTAGCTACCACCAACTATAATTACACATGCTTTGAGCTGTGTAGTTACGGTTCAGTTATCCACTACTTAAATAGCGATCGATTGAGGGCCATATAGTAGGAGTCTTACAAACGAGTACAAATATTTATAAATGTTCTTGTTAAGAAAACATGAAGTGGTGTATATCTCTGCAAAAAAACGAAAGTCTTTGCTAACAAAACGAAGTCTGTGAAAACAATAGAATTAAAGTTAAGTTTTACAACAGATGAGAAAAAAGTGTATATGATTCAGCATCTACATGCACTTGCAAAGTTTGTGAAATACGGCTTATACACAGGCTAAAGTGGCAGTGGATTAATAACAAACCTATATTATGCAATGGAACTCACTACACCAAGGCCAAGTGAGTCGTTCGTATGATTTATGGGTATGGGCTATGTTCCTCTAATGGTTTATCACTTTTCATGTATCAAATTGACTTTCAAGAAATAAGTTTGTGCAACTTAAATTTTGTATTAAAAACAAATTTAAATGACAATTTGATCACTACTTGGAGAAACAGGGCCTCGGGTCCGACCAAAATTGGAAGAAATGAAAGATCTTAACAAAATTATGTCATATCAGCACTGCAAAGAGGCACTTCTGGATTTGTTTCCACAACTTATTGCATAAGAATGTTGAATTTGGTAGAAACCAAAAGAGTAAAAAAGTCGACAATAATGTGGAAAGGACTATATCTTTACAGACAGCTTGTGTTCTTTTCACGCTATTGGTCGTAATTGTGATAGTAATATTTTTAACACAAAAATGTTTTAGAAGAACATTTTCTAGTTTTCCTTGAATGCACTTCAAAAGGATTATTTTGTCAATGCCATCGATTCTCATCCGATTATCTCTATTTTCTGCGAATAAACGTCATTCAGAGTCCTTGTTTGTCAATTTGCTTAATTTGTCAATTATTCTCAATAAAATAGAGATCAAGAGTTCAATAAATTTTATTCCTATATGTAGCACAAAAAAATATCCTTCAAAGAGCAGATTTCTGTATTTCTGCTTCTCAGACACAAATTGAAATTGACTGGCAGCATTGGCAGTCAATTATTTTTGCTCGAATGCCATCGTTGCAGTTAGCGGCGGCCAATACCACCACGCTGCAACTGTAGACACTCCTTAGCGCGTACTAACTGAAGAAATTGCATTTAATTTTCCTTTTTATTAACACACCGGATTTCTTTCGCGTCGGTGAAGCTTCCTCTATAGACAGACAGCTTCTAGCGCTATATAAAAAATTCGATTTCCTTCGATAGCACTGTACAGGGTGGACAAAATTAATGGTGGTCAATGGTGGAGGATGGCTTCAGAAGGAAATTGAAAATCAATGGAAATGTATTTTTCTTTCATGAAACGAAGGGGAGAATGGTGGAAAAGAGCCATCGGCATAGAAAAGCCGACTCGAAGAAAACTGTTTTTACGTCACCGCTGTCGTTGTCTGAAAAAAGTAACAGGCACTTTTCAATGAATGAATGGTATTGTGGTGATACGGACAGAGGATGAGGTTTCCTTGTACTTAGTAGTGGTGCAGCCTTCAAGACAATTTATTTGAAAGTATGTTCTTTCGAATTTTATGAGAGTAAGTTCTGAACTCATTAGGGTCACAATGGTCAGAGATTCTAGTAAAGTTTAAAGGGTAAGAGTCTGTATGCAGTTATGAGGCGAAAACAAGTTAATTATAAGTGAGGCGATGATTCTTTGTACCTCTCGGATGATATTGAAGTAAATTTTATGAACTGTTGACTTCAATTTTGAATTTTTGGTTGAGTTCGATGCAATGCAGGTAAGTAAAGTTCGCAAAAAAAAGTAAGCACTTATACTACCACCACGTTAAAAAATAATGAGAATGAGTCTTTTTGACTCACTTGGACCGAATTTTAAATTGGTGGTGATTTTAATGCGAAACACACCTTTTGGGGTTCAAGATGCAATTTACCGAAAAGCAGACTACGTTACGAAGCCGTCATGGCGTTGACTTCTTTTCAATGGAGAAACTGAAATATTGTTCCTCCGACATAGCAAAAACCCCTCGTGACCAACCTCATGACTTCTTTATCGCAAAAGGGATGGCTAAGAACTTTACGAACATCGAGGAAACCGGAAATAGCTATACCGCACTAATCGGTAGGACTCTTCTATCATGACTATAATTCATCGTAGCATACCTGAAAGCCCCCACGAAGTTCAGATTTTCAACTTTCATGTCAATAAACTGTTTCAGAACTTCTTCTTCGTAAGAATGACTGCAACTTATGACTGTATGAAAAATATTCTGTGCCTGCTTCATTAAACAGGCCTTTGACTTTGTTGCAATCTTTCAAGCTTAGTGATAACATATTACTGTTTACATTTTTAATGTCTTCTTTAAATATTTGTGACTATATAAGTTGTTGCTGTCCTTTTTTTGTCGCCTTTTCTGTTTGTTGTTTTGTTGAATATCGGTGCTGCATTATTTTATCTTGTCTCTGGTTATTTGATTTTTTTTTTACTTCGTTTCTTACTTTTATTTGTTCAAGAAGCATGCATGTTTTTATTGATGCAATACTATAGTTTTTTTCGTTTGGTATTAATTGATTGTCTTTGTCAACGGAAAGAAGAGCAAATTGATTATTTATAAGAGATTTATAACTCGTTTTCGTCGTTTTGGTCTTTTGTCTTTAATTGCTTTTTATTTTAAAGGAATAGTCAGTGTCACTGCACTGCATATTCACTTCTATGTTAAGATTTCACATCCCTGCCATATGGCATCTGCCAAATCCAAATGTCATGCATAGTAACAGGTAGTTAGTTTTTGCCTTGCCATTTTACGACATAGATCAACGCATTCAAATTGTTGCATTTTACTGCAAAATAACAGTTCCGTAATATCTGTGTACCGCGATTTAAGGACAGATTATGGTCGTTATAGTCATCCAACTGAGCAACCAATTCGAAACACAATCACCAAATTCGAACAAATCGGTAGTGTTTGTGATATTGTAAGGCATGTAATGCTCGTAATGCTCGGTCAACTGAAAAAATCTAGCCTCAGTAGCCGAAAATCGATAGGTAATTTTATGGCATTAATGATGAAAAATAGTTTCGGGCATATGGCTACCACGGGAGCGTCTCAGGAACTGCATTCTGGAGGCCGTATCTCACAATTGGTGCGCTCATTGTTGGCTTCCAAGACTGAAAACGTTGTTGATTTGTCCGCATAGACCCATAGAAAATAGTCCAGCGACCAGGCCACAGATCCTCCAATTCTGGAGATAATGTTGTCATCAAACACTTCCTTCAATAACTTGATGGTTTCGCCCACATTATGGCATGTGACACCATCCTGTTGAAACCAAATATTGATGATGACATTTCGACTTTCTTCATTTTTGAAGAAGTGGGACCCAATGATGCCGCCACCCCATAACCAACACAAAACAGTACATTTTGCTTATTAACAAAGCCATTGAGATAGAAGTGAGCCTCATCACTGGACAAAATTTGGCGGTAAAAAAGTGATATATAGACTTCCAATTGTTCAAGCGACAAATCACTGAACTCACGATGCAAACGATGATCGTTCGATGGTTCTTGCACCAATTGAATATTGTAAGCGTGTAAACCAAGATCCTTCCGCAAAATCTTCCACAAAGTCTATGGACACAGGCCAAGTTCTTGCGCACGATGACGAATCGATGAATGAGGATCTTTCTCAACACTGGCCTCAACGGCGTCGATATTTTCATCTTTTGGTGGCTTGGAGTAAATGTAGTGCGAAATTTTTCAATTATTTTGCGAATAGCCGACTCAGTTGATCGAATATGTTGACCATAAAATTGGCGTAGCGCTCTATAAACACTTTTTATTGAACGCTGATTTTTGAAATAAATTTTCACAATTTGTAAACGCTGCTTGGACGTAAGTCTTTGCATGATGATTTGCCAAACAATACTGAATAAAACAGTGTTACCATATTAAACAAAAAATATCCTAAAAAACAACCTTTACAACAACTAAAACCTGCCGATGCAGAACATACGCTGGAAAATCAACAAGTTGACGCTGATTTTTCGAACAAAATCTTCTTCAGCGATGCATAGGCCACCCATATCATTGTGATCTGACCCCGTTGAATTTATTTTTGTGGGGCTATGTTAAAGATCGTGTCTATAGAAACAATCCCCAAACTTTGGAGTACTTCAAAACCAATATCCGTGAAGTTATGCCTGCAATACAGCCAGAAATTTTTACACGAAAAACAATTGAAAATTACCTCACAAGTTTGCAAAAACTCCTGTGGCATAGTCCAAAATTTAAAATAGTAAAATAATTTCATTAAAATCTTTAAAACTTTTTATTTTATTTTAAATTAAAATCCTAATAAGCAAAAACCTACCCTGTATTTTTTTCGAACACTTTTTGTTAATATTTTTCTACTGGTCTCAATGGCCTTGAGATACTCTTTTCGAATTATTCCAAAGAGTTGCATAGTCCCTTCTTCTCTCGAAGGGGATCCCATTTTATTGTTTTATTACTTTTTTCAATTACATATTTTTTATGAGGAAGAAATATTTTTCTACAAAACTGTCATCGCTTTTTCTTGTATCTGTACTGTCTTTTTCACAACGAGTAAAAAAACACTTTCTCTCTTCAAGAACTTTGAGATGCGGATGAGTTTTTCGAAAACAACACTTGCTCAACACTTTATAGGAGCAAGTCAAAATATATTGTTAATATTCAATGCATATATTTAAGAAATACTAATATTCTAACTAAAAGATACCAACTTTATTCCTTACCGAAATGCAAACTAGGTATACAGCGAATAATTAACTTCAAATTAACAACCAGTAGTAAAAATAATTAGCATATGAAAAGATCGAGAAACTGTGATAAGTGTAAAGGAGAAATTATGAAATTATCACAAAACGAGGCCGATACTACCAAGCGATTGTTGCACAAAAAACCAATAATCAAGTAACGCTTTACTCGCAACCATTAAAAGTCAAAAAAAACCTTACGTATACGTCACATGATTGCACACTTAACGTACGAGTATATGACCCCGACTTCTTGCAAAGTTAATTCCACTTACCTTTCATCTTAAACCATTTGAAAATTTAATATTCTCCAACAAAAGCAGTACGAGTACAGTCGCCGCACTTCTCTAGGGGATTTTCACGCTTGAACTTACACAGAAAATGTTTTACACTTCAATGAGATATATACGCGGTGGTGCGGTACTCGTAGTGGTACAATTCGCTTTTCTCTTCGTGTGCTTGTACATTTCCGGCTCTAACAATGTGACATAAATTCTTTTGGTTGTTCACTTCTAGCTGTAGCTGCTTCTTGTTATCTCCATGTTGTTATTCTGGTAGGAGATGAACATGAAGACAAAAATATTTTAAAGACGTTAAATTTAGAGGATGCGACTTCGTTCGGAAAATAGTGTAACATTGGGAAATTATTCGCAAAAAATTGCATTTTCACTCCGTGTGCATGCTACGTGTGGAAGTTTTATTTATGTCCTTTAATTGTGTTGAATATAGGTGCCTGCCTATTCGACAAAATTTATTTCGCAAATATTACGAGTACTTCGCATTTATCTAAACAAATTTTGTTTGTTTCAAAAATTTTCATTCAGTCTTTGATTTATCTCGCGACGTGGTCATTTCGCAATACTTTTCCCGCGTTTTTACATTTCGCTTATGATTAGGCAGCAATTTGTTGTTTTGAAAGAGTTTATTTCGCTAACTGTTAATTCCCATTTTGGAGCATTGTCGTTTATGTAATTTGGAAAAATGACACTTGGCATTCATTGGTTTTGCAAACGCCGGCCGTGTCTCAAAATGTGGTTTCGAATTGAAAATGTTGGTGCTTGGTTACACGCCGCGTAGCGCCGCCCTGAGGACCTGGGTGTGAGGTCGAAGGCCGACAGGTGTGTGAGTTGAAGAGATGTCCCATAATGTGGAACCCTTCTATCCCGCGAAGAGGGCCACCCTGTTAAGATACAGGCGCCTGCCAGACAACAAGCATTTACTGTATCCAACCCAAAAAAAAATCAGTGAGTAGACCCTTACCCGTTGAATATACTCGTATGTACACACAGTGGCTCGGCAGATCATAAGGCACAGCGATCTTTTCAGATACGACTTGTTTCGTACTATGGCTTCCTTCCTTTTTTTATACACTATTTAATAGTCATATGGTATTTTCATTTTGAGCATCGACAATTGTGTTCGTCCACCTGTTTACATGTCACCAGTTTTTGGGCCCTTCACTTTGTGCTAGGAATATGAAATTTCATATATAAGTTTTTGGGATCCCGAAACAGAACTTTACTACTCGTATGAGCGCCTTCTTTAGAATATTTTTGCTAGAAATTGTACAAAAATATATTTAAAAATATGTAGACATTAGCTTACTTTATAAGTAGCTTATACATTATACTAGTTTACGCCCACTTTTTGTTGCGGCTTTCTAAAAAAACTTTTGTTGTGCTACCTAAAGACAATATACTGTTGTAACCATGTCCACATTTCTCTTAAGACAAAATTCCTAAAATTAGTTTATGTCTACGAGTATGTCGTCTATGTTCGGGCATCAAAGGTACAAAAAGCGTGCAATGTACCTTTGTTGCACATGGTCTGCTAAGGAATCGTATATCCCACACGCTCATTTCATTTGCTAGGATCGTCAGTAAAATAATCTTCTTTCGAGACCTACACTTAGCAGAAATAGTCTGCGTTCACCTACTAAAACAATTGTTTGCTGCATTAAAACAAACAGATAAATATAAGTTTTTGAATTTTAATTATGCCCATTTAGAAACAACAAGGACAACGTATTACGCATTCGTTCATTGAATTCCTATGAACACGCGTCCAGTTAACGGAACTTTTTTGCTCAAACACCTAAAACAGAGTCAGAAAAAGTCTGCGTTCAGTTTTAATATCGAACGAAAAAATGATCATACCTTAAAGTTTAGTAGCTCGTAGAGTATCCTCGTCTTTTTAAGATTTCTCGCAGGCGTTTTTGCATAGAACTAACTAATTTAGACGTGTCTTCATGGGTAATTTTTTCCCATTCTCCTTTAAGCACAGTTTTTAGCATAGCTTTGCTTGTTATTGTGCGTTGGCGAATTTTCCTTTCGAGCAAATCCCATTGATGTTCAATTGTGTTTAAATCAGGAGATTGTGGGTGGGTGCGCAGTTGTCTAGGCACATTATACAACAACCAGAGGTGAACGATCTCAGCGGTGCTCTGCTTTCGCCACACGATCTTGCGTCCTTTTATTCTGAATACGAAAAATTTGCTCTCATCGGAAAAAATTATTCTTTTCCAGAAGTCAGGTGGTTTATTTATATATTCATTTGCAAAAGCTATGGGCTTTAAACGATTCACTCTTGAAATGAATGGTTTTTTTCGCGAAACTCGACAGCGGTACCCTGCCTTTTTTAGGATTTTTCTGACAGCATCGGCACAGATGTTTTTGTCGAATTTGACCATGATGTTTTCCGATAACTGAGATGCTGCTAGTCGAGGATTTACCTTAACTTGCTTTAATAAATCTCGTCTTTCTCGAGATGACAGCTTTGGTGGTCGAGCGCAAAGAGGCTTAGATGTGTAAATGACTGTTGATTTAAAATTGTTTATCACCCTTTGAACCGATGAATACTGCCGACCAGTATTCCTTCTTTCCAGAATTTTATAATAATTTGTCGCTCGTCCACACTTATTTCTTTTCTATTATTCCCCATTGTACAAAAAATATCAAAAACTCGCAGACTTTTTCTGCCTCTGTTTTAGGTGTTTGAGCAAAAAAGTTCCATTAACTGGACGCGTGTTCATAAGAATTCAATGAACGAATTGCGTAATACGTTGTCCTTGTTGTTGCTTCTAAATGGGCATAATTAAAATCCAAAAACTTATAAATATTTATCTGTTTGTTTTAATGCAGCACACAATTGGTTTAGTAGGTGAACGCAGACTTTTTCTGCTAAGTGTATGTATTTTTGTTTCATCCCTGGACTTTTTCTTTCATGTGGTAGATATTTTCATTCGGAATTTGAAATTGCCATTCAATTCCAATAGTTGCCCACTGACATGGTGCTCGAAATACATTGAAGTTGCTCTAGTGACTGTTTTCGTTTGAGTTAGCTCTTTCATTTCAATCATGAGCCGACATAATACTGTTAAATCAATCTCATGGATATAAAAGGCGATGACCGCATTCTCGACGAATCACCGTGCCGATTGCAACTAACGCGTGTACGCAAATAGTAAACAATAAAGAGTGTTTGCCACAGTCCGATAGTTTTTTTTCGGCTGGACCTCTATCGATTTTACAATACTCTTAACCTCATGATCTTGGGTTAGGGCCACAAAAGTATTCGGTGCTAAGTACTCCATTTCGACCATAAGTCGAGAGGTCCTATGACCGCCAGTACAGGATGAGACTATTAATTTCAGTGTCAGTTCAGGCCCTATGTCGTGCGCCATTGTTGTGAGTTATGGTAAAGCCATGGAGGTAACATCGATGCTAACTACTCCGCTTCGACCATGAACTGGGTAACCCTGAAATAGTCGGTATAGCGTGAGACTTTTAATCTTGGTATCGGAGCAAATCCACGATCTTATAGCTGTCGATAGAGCATAAAGCTTTTAATCTCAGGGTTTCCCAAGTTTGGGCGCCATTGTTTCGAGCGAAGACGGATGATGGAGACATGCTCGCGGTTCCTCGGTTCATGAAAATTGTCATTACGTCATTAGAAACACTGGACAGCAGGTAGTTAGCTGCTAGATGTAGGTTAGGGTTTAACTTGAGGCTATATTATAGTATAGGATTTAGTAGGATTTAATTAGTTAGAATTAGCTCTCACTCATCTTTGCAGTCTATCTGGGACCGGCCATTGCATTTATAATATGCTCATATATTTCCTTTCTCAAGTCCATCCATGGTCAGAGTAGAAGAGCCTTTGGTCAGAGTAGAGATTTAAGCATTTGGGCAGGTGGTGCAAGAATGAGTGGAGGCAAGAGCAGGCCACGTCCGAAGAGCTAAGCCCTGGAATTGTGTGCACCGTCCCTCTCTGTCGCACCGTCCCTCTCTTTCGCACCGTCCCTCTCTTTCGCACCGTCCCTCTCTTTCGCACCGTCCCTCTCTTCTATGTCAATTTAAATCCTCTCTTCTATTGATATGAAAACGATGTAATCTTTTACAAACTTCTATTTGATTTATTAAAGCTTTAATAGAAAATCGAACTAAATACAGCAAACATACTCCAAGGTAGAATCAATAAAATGACAAAGGGATGAACTGCCAAGACAACACAGACATTACAAATATCTTCAGCTCGATTAAAGAGCAACCCATAAACAGGCAACGACGAGTTACAATTTACTTTAAATGAACCCTGGAAAGGCAAATGAGAGGAGTATTCATTGTTTGAAAATGACACGCGTGTTTATGTGGCCCACAAAGCTAGATGACAGTAGATATCTAAAATGTCTGTGAACTTATTTTGCATTTAAATTATTCTTTTTTTTTTAGATTTCGGCAAAGGATAATTATATGCCAACAACGACGCTATAATGATGTCATTTGAACAATAGATAAGAAATGAAAAACAGTCAATTACTCACTCCTAATTTTGGCTTTGTCTGGAATAAGGACACGAGAGTGGTGTGAATTTTATTTTCACTGTTTGTATGTAATGTCTGTGGATTACGGCGCCAAATATATAAATGAAAACATAACAAGATATAAATATGTCGTGAAGAAGTCATAATATAAGAAACTAAATTTTAACAGAAATAACTAAAAGGGCATATTATAGAAAACAGGAGAAATGTTTTTCTGATTGCCTCATTTATCAAGAATACAAAACCAAGATGAAATATTTCATCTTCCTTCTTCTAGCAAGTCGGTGATATTTTTTTTTTTTGCTTTTCTCATTTCTGCCAAGATGTCTCGTTGTGGACGAGACTTATTCCTGGCCATTAATCATAAGGCAAACGAAAAACTTGATGACAATCGAAACTGCACTTAGTGTCACTTATATTTTCCAATAAATGTCTTCTTTTTTACAAGGAACTAAAATTGTAAGAGCGCATCGGATGAGTAATAAGATGCAGTTTATCGAAATTTATTATTTCCATATTGTAAGTATCTCTCCTCGTCATTCTTTTTATCTGCGTATATGCCTCATCATCGTCTGTCTATATTTAGGTACACAGGGTACTCGTATTTTAGTGCTTCCTATGATAATTTATAAAGTTAAACAATTTGATTTCTTTCATTTCTTTGCAACCATTTCATCTTTTTCCACCTTCAAGAATCACCAAAATTATTTCTATGAAATTTAGTTAGCATGTTCGGTCTTGTCCCCCCTTCGGGTAGAGGTTAGAATATACCCGAAGTAGGCATGTCTGTCGTAAGAGGCGACTAAAATCCACCCTCCGTATATCTAGCGTGTATATAAGATATGTAATGAATAAAACAATAAATATAAATTGCAAAGGCGCATTGCAAAATCCACCCTCTTCGGAGGTCGTTTATGTGATCCTTTTAAAAGAGGAACAAGGGTAGTAAGATCGCCACTATAAATAGATGCACTAAAGGCAAAAAACAAAGCTTTTAAAGATAAAACTCGAAATGAGTCTGCTTCGAGAACAAATAGCCCTCTTAACACTGACTATCGAACAGACGACGTCGAAAAACCGACTGGATCCAAAAAAAACGACCAAGCAAAAACACAAAGATAAGTCCTCGATTGAGAAAGACCAATAAGACAAATCAAACGCTCGTACTAAAGATACAAACAACCGCCGCCACCAATAAACGTGATTGGAATTGTTGACTACAATAAGTTAAATAAAATCCTAAAGACATTGCTGACTTTAAGGTTATATCTGCTCGCAATAGTTAATAGTATCCAACAAACTGAATGCCGACAAAATTCAATGGTGAACCGATACGAGTAATAGCTAGAGGTCTTCATGCTTCGTGCTCAAAAGAAGATGTAATGAATGACCTGAAAAACTGAAACTTATAAATCATTGATACTGTTAATATAGGGAAACGGGAAAAACAGCAATTGGACGGTGAAGCTGAAAGGGTAAACCAAAAATTACCAAAGAAAAAGTGACGAAAGAAAAGCCATCGTTTTTAGATTACAGACATACGGTCAAACCACGACATCGGGTAATATAGCTCTAAGCTCGCTAAATAAAGAAAAACCTTCTGATAGTAAAGTACAAACATACGCACAAGCTATAACATGTGGATGTACTAAAAATAATAGTTTACAAGACCCGGTATCTCACGTCTTTTCTATTATTCTTGGCAAATTTGAGGATCGAGCTAGAGTTAATAAACTTATTTTCCAGAGACTAGTTAAATTTGAAAATAATGTTCGTAGTAAGCACCCTAGAAAATGAAAATTATGCTTAAAATACTTACTTTGAACGCCAATGGACTTTTGCAAATATTCGACAAGTTAGAAATATTTATACGTGAAAACGATATTAACGTATGTTTAATTTCTGAAACACATATGACGAAACAATCGAATAAATATTAAAGGATATTGTGGGTATCACGTCTGTCACCCTTCGGAAAGGGCAAGGAGAGGATCATTATTATAGGTATATAAAAGAAAGTATCGAACGTTCACCACAACTAAAATAGAACTTAATATAATGCAAGTATGCACTGTACGTGTAAGAAATAGACTATTCTTTTACTATCTCGTCTATTTATTGTCTTAATCGAATAGTGCTTGAAAAAAGTGATTTCATAAACATTCTTAACTCGCTTACACCACGTTTTGTAATCGGTGGTGACTTTAACACAAAACAATACATTCTGACGCTCGAGATATATCTCACAAAAAAGGTAGAATGCTTTACGATGTTGGTATACAATATAGCTGTGACTTTCACTCGACGGGTAAACCTACTTACTGGCCAACTCCGTAAAAGCAATGCCTCGCAATTGTATAAAAGTTAAAGATTGTATTGTAATTGTATAAAAGCTATGATCTGTCTTCTGATCATTCTTCAGTCATTCTAACGATGAGTGAAACCCTGATTAGAAAAGAGGTACTAGCCAGATTAAATAACAGTAAAAGTAATTGGGAAGACTTCAAGAAATACATTGAAGAAAATATAGATCTGAGTGTATCACTTAAGACGTCCTACAAACTAGAAATTGAAGTCGATCGCTTTACTGAAATTTTGCAGTATGCCGCCTGGAATAATACTCTGGCACTGACAAAAAAGCAAGAAAATTATGCTTTAACATAACCTCCGGAAATTAAAGAAATGGTGAAAAAAAAGGGAAGTGCGAAAAAAATTGCAACTAACTCGTTTCCCATAACAGAAAGCACATGCAAATCGTTTTCGTAACTTATTAAAAAAATTATAAAAGATTTAACACTTGACAACTATACAATAGCTAGTAACAGGAAATAAAGAAATTGAAACCTAAAAAAGCTCCTGGATATGACTTATTCACAGGAGAGCTTCTTAAATCGTTACCTAGAAAAGCGTTAGTTAAGTTCCTTTACATTATAAACGCAGCGATAAGATTGGAATATGTTCCGAGTCAATGGAAAATCGTAGAAGTTATAATGGTTTCAAAACCTGGTAAACCGCCGAATGAAAAAAAGTCATATAGACCGATATTGCTTCTTCCGATTATATCCAAAGTCTTCGAAAGGATATTGCTCAGCCGGTTGCCTGTTATAGAAGAAAAACATATTATTCCTGATCATCAGTTCGGATTTAGATGCAAGCATTCTACAATTGATCAAGTACATAGAATAACCGATGTAATTGAAAAAGCTTTTGAAGAAAAGAAGATTTGCGTAAGCGTACATATCTCTAGACGTTTCTCAAACCTTTGATAAGGTGAGGCACGAAGGCTTAAAGTTTAAATTGCGACAAGTTTAGCCAATACATTTATATGACATTTCGGAATCATATCTCGCAAATAGACTCTTCCGTGTCAAACACAGTATCGATTATTCAGAATTTAAAGAAATAGCGGCTGGGGTACCGCAAGGAAGTGTTCTAGGTCCGCTCTTGTATCTATTGTATACTCATGATATACCGCTAGAAGGCACCACATTAGGTACATTTACCATTGACACTGCCATTTTGGCGACGGGTCAAACTATAGAAGAAACCACTAACAAGTTGCAAAAACCATTAAATAGGTTAAATGAATGGACACAGACTTAGCAAATCGTGCTCAATGCAACCAAATCTATTGATGTAAATTTTACCTATAAAAAAGTAAATAATTTACCTATCTTTGTCAATTACGTTCGAATTCCTTTTTCAAACTAGGCTAAATACCTCGGGATAACACTTGACACAAAATTGAAGTGGAAGCCGCACGTGAAAAAGAAATGGAAAAAAATCGAAAATAAACACCGACAAATGGACTGGTTACTTGGAAATATACCAAGCTTAACGTAGATAACAAACTGCTTTTAAAGCAAGTGCTTAAACCATTGTTCACATATGGTATACAACTTTGGGCTTGTACCAAAAAAACACAATTACAATATTTTACAAACTTTTGAAAATAAAGTGCTAAGAGAAATTGTCAGCGCACAGTGGTACATAAGAAACAACGATATACATAGAGATCTCGGAATTGCCACTATGGAAGATGAAATTAAAAAAAACACAAAAACTGATTAGAAGAACACGTGAACAATGCTCTACAATGTTCTACAAATTCTAAATGCGCGAAATTTATTGCGTCGTCTACAAAGAACGAAGCCATTCGACCTAACTCTATAAATCACAACCGCGTTAAAATTGCGGAACAACACAGGAACTTTCGATGGACAGATACCTGCTAAACGTTTTAATCTCGTTATATGAAAACTTATTGTTAAGTCAATACTTATTTAATTGTAGTGAGAAAGAACAATTTTGAAGGTAGGTTTTTTTAGTGCGTAAATGACCCACACTACTATGAGCACGCATTTTACGGTCCTCATAGTGTCTTTTTGAAGATTTCTCACCTGCCCTTGGGAAAAAAAAAATTCTCTTGTATGTAAATAGTTCCAGTCAAAGAAGGATGAGAACTGCTCGCGAAACCTGTTAAAGAAAGAGGCGAATAGGACATCGATTTCCCCGAAAGAAGAAGAACGGATTATAATACAAAACCAATAGAGTAAGTATTGTTTTCGTGAAAATGTTGAATCTCGAGATTTTAATTAATCTTGACATTACTGTAATAAAGGAACTAAAAAAAAGACCTAAATCTGTTCGCCTATCTGTCCGTCTGTCTGTACCTCGAGTTGTAGTCTAAATGGCTTGACGGATTTTCTTCAGATTCATATCTGCCTTCTGTGCGGTCATGCCCAGAGACGAAATTCGATTTTTCATTAATTTTAAAAATAATTGGGTTTTCTCAAAAAGGGCTTTTACTCAGTTTTCCACTAAAAATAAAAGTATTTTACTTATTAGTGAGATGACGGAAATTGGTGATTTCTCGGATATGGCTGAGACGATTTTATTCTACATCAACATCTATGTCAAATTTGACATATGTCATTAGCATTTTTGACATAGGCTCAAAAAAAGTGTATTGGCTTTTTAACGTATTTTACTAAAAAAAAACAATTCTCGTTGGTTCTTATCTATTTCGCTTAAATTTGAGATCTGAACAACTTTTAAATGAACAGCACATATGGAGCAAGTACGTGCGACTCAGTCGTGTACTTTATTTATAAAGTTTTTTCAACCAAAAACCTAAAAAAAAGGTAAAATCTATTTAAGAACTCTGGAGTTAGGCGGCCAAAAAATATGATTTAAGTATTTTACCCCAATTTTTTTATGAAATTACACACAGGTACGGGTTCTAGATACAAATTGGAAACATATTTATGTAAACATATAAGTTGAATTTCATAAGAATTTATTCAGGTGTTCTCAAATGACTCGTGTACAAATAAACATACATGGAATACAAATTTTTTGTTTTGATATGACCGTTAAAAATACATCATAGATACTTCTTATATAGTATTATTTTTATGTACTCGTAGATCGATGTTCAAAGTTAAATTTTGAAGTATGCATGTGTGAAAAAGACATAGAAAAATTCATCTTTAACTAGATTTTTAAAGTGTGGCATTGATCCTGATGTTATGAGTGTTCATCTTTTCAGATATTCGTCTTTCCACTTATGCTTTGTGCTTCATAAAGATCATTCACTGGAGCTCGAATTTAATTAATTTAGGCAAATTTTCGGACTTAAGCCCTCCGAGACGTCACTTTGCCAAAATTTCTACGGAATATTTTTTGACCTGGTAATAAATTTTTCATAGTAGACCTCAGATTATAGAATTTAGACTGCTTGTCAAAAGTTTTGCGTTTGACTGGGGTGATTACAGGATTATTTTAAATTGACGTTCGAATTGGCTTCAAACAAATCTGCCGTTATCCGTATTACAGCATTCTTCCACTCCTGGTTAAAGTAGACTCCAATCAAGCTCCGCAAGTTGCTTCCGAGAATAATATCAGATATTTGAACTACTGTAGGTTTGAGGATTGCGAGGCAGCGATGACATAAATTTGATAAATTGATTAAAACGTACGTGGATGCTCGCTTCTCTCGCTCATAATTTAGTAATTATGCACTATTAATAAAAAGAGAAGTAAAAGGACCTTTGTGCACATTTGAGTCAGTTCAATCTACGATTTTGTCTACGCAAAATTGAGTATGGATACTAAACTTAATTTTTTTGAACAACAAAAAAATTAACCTTTTTTGGGAGAAAATGAGACCGAATATGGATAACGCAAAGAATTTATATGTGGCCTTAATCTTAAAGATCAGACAATCTTGTCTCTCAAGTTGAATTTCGCGTTTAGCGACATAGTACCTCTGACATTCATCGAGTGTTGTTTTAGAATTTGATCTATTACATAATCATAGCTTTAACGTTGGTTGGATATTGTGTGAATAGGGATGGGCATCTGATTGGCATCAACCTGGCTATGTCCAGTGTCGCAACTATCTCACACTCATCAATTGTGCTTATTTTACCTCCCCATGGTCACCACCGGGTACTGGTCTATGTCCATCCGGACTTGACTTTCTGAACTTATAAGTGCGAGTGTTGATAAAGTAGAAAATAAAGCAACACTATAATGCTCTGTCGGAGTTGACTGTCTGCTCGAGTCTCAGAAGTCTAACATGAGCCCCTCAGAAAGAGGACGTACGGCGGATGAATTCACATGGTTGAATCAACGGTGGCGTAAACAGTCAACATTGCAGATACCTCAATGAGCTACTTCGACGTATTTGGAGCTGAGGTCATTGAGGATTTTCAACACTAGTCAGAGTGTTGAAATAGAGATGGTGGCGGAAGAGCCCTTAATGGGTCAACGGCATCTCTCACATCCCTGCAGCGGGTTACTGACACCGGAATATTCCGGCTCCTTTTGTCCAAGGGGTCGCAGAAAGGGCCTGGTCCTCCAGGTTGGGGGTTGTGCGTGGGGCTAACAACCCTAACGCGGAAAAAATTTTTGTTACGAAGCTACCAATAGCCTCGGATAAGGATGAATTTACTGTTGACGACCCGGCTAAACGAAATAAGGACAATGACGTTCGGATCTGCACGTGGAATGTTCGAACCCTGAATAGACCGCGTGCAGCCGAACAGCTAGACTGCTACAAAGCAGATATCACCGCCATCCAGGAAGTGCGATGGGATGGGCCGGGCAAAAGGAAGATGAAAAACTGTGATATCTACTACGGTGATTGCTACAGGGAACAGAAGCAGCGTCTATTTGGATGCGGATTCGTTGTAAGCGGCAGACTTAGGCAAGAAGTCTTGAGCTTTCCGCATTTCTATCCGCATCAAGGCTAAATTCGCCAACATCAGCCTTATATGCGCTCACGCCCCCACAGAAGATAAAGACGATGCTGACAAAGATTGTTTCTATGAGCTACTCGATAAAGCATATGAGCAATGCCCTAAATATGACATTAAAATCGTCTTAGGTGATTTCAACGCCAAAATAGGAAAGGAGAAAGGCTTTGGTAGCACAATCGGAAAGCACAGCCTACACGACACCACGTCTGGAAACGGACTTAGGCTGATTGATTTTGCTACGGGACGTAATGTTACCATAGTTAGTTCACGGTTTCCTCACCTTAATATCCACAAAGGAACATGGCGGTCACCAGATCATCAAACCGTCAACCAAATTGATCATGTTGCGATCGACGCAAGGCACTCCTCCAGTATTCTAGATGTCCGAACTTACCGAACGGCCAACATTGACTCGGACCACTACCTTGTTGTAGCCAAGGTACGGATGCGGATATCCCGGACACTAAAACAACGAGAAAATACTGTGAGAAGATTTAACGTTGGACGGCTACAAACGCAACAATCCGCCAGAACCTTTGCCGATCGTGTATCCGTAAACCTCTCGAGAAGTCCTATGCTGCCAGCATCAAGTGCCGAAGACCAGTGGCGTCGATGCCAAGAAGCCATCAAAAACGCTTCAACTGATGTACTGGTTTCACCAGTCCACCCCCACGAAACCCCTGGTTTGACGAAGAGTGCCGGCAAGCACATGCAGCAAAACAAAGTGCCTACGAAGCGTCACTGCATAGAAGGACGAGAGCAGCTCGTCAGCTCTACGAGCAAAAAAGGAGGGAAGGCCATCGGCTCCTCTGGAGAAAAAAGAGAGAGCATGAGAAGCGCGCGATCGAGGATATGGAGAGGTGCTACTTCAGGAATAATGTTCGGAAGTTTTACCAAAAGGTAAAAAGAACGTGTCATGCCAAAAAGACCCGAACAGAGACTTGTAGAGACGAACAAGGAAACCTTGTAGTAGAGTCACCATTTCTGTAGACTGCTAAACGGCGAAGACGACACAGATTCCGCTGCCAGGCATAATGAACCATTCAACCTGGACGATGAAAGCCAAGATTTCCGTCCACCTGACCAAAATGAAGTGAGGATAGCAATATCTAAGCTAAAATCCAACAAGGCTGCTGGACTGGACGGCTTAACTGCCGAGCTGTTTAAGGCGGCGGGAGATGACCTGGTGGAGAGCATACACCAACTCGTCTCCAAGATTTGGTCAGAAGAAAGTAGGCCTGATGAATGGAACCTCAGCATCGTTTGCCCGATCCACAAGAAAGGAGACCCTATAAACTGCGCCAACTATAGAGGCATCAGTCTCCTGAATATTGCGTATAAGATCATGTCTGCTGTACTGAGAATGCCTGAAACCATTCGTCAACGATCTGATAGGTCCCTATCAGTGCGGTTTTAGGCCCGGTAAGTCCACGACTGATCAAATATTCACACTACGGCAGATCCTGGAGAAAACCCAAGAAGTCCAGATCGATACTCATCATCTTTTTATCGATTTTAAGGCCGCATACGACAGCATTTATAGAGACGAGCTATACAGAGCCTTGTCTAGTTTTGGCATCCCTGCCAAACTTGTCAGATTGTGCAGAATGACGATGGAGAACGCTCGCTGCTCCATAAAGGTTGGAAACAATCTCACCGAGACCTTTGATGTCAAAAAAGGATTTAGACAAGGTGACGCACTGTCATGTGACTTCTTCAACATCATTCTCGAGAAAATTGTGCGAAACTCACAAGCCAACACCAGGAGCATAATTTTCCAAAAGTCTGTGCAACTTCTTGCGTACGCTGATGACATTGACATTATTGGCAGAACACAGTGAGCTGGCACTGGTGCGTTTGCAAGTATTAGTGCAGAAGCGGCAAAAAAGGGTTTGGTGGTGAATGAGGGTAAAACAAAATATATGCTGTCAACAAGAAGGGACACACAACATCGACGAATCGGACAGAACGTCACGATAGACAGCTACAATTTTGAGGTAGTTAGGGACTTTGTCTACCTCGGCTCCGCGGTAAACTCTGATAATGACACCTCAGCAGAAACCAAGCGAAGAATTACACTTGCCAACTGCTGCTTCTTTGGCCTAAGACGGCAATTGATTAGTAAGGCCTTGTCAAGAAACACTAAGGAGACTCTATATAAGACCCTTATCATCTCTGTCCTGCTCTATGGCGCAGAAGCATGGACCCTGGCAAAAGCGGATTATCTTCTTGGCCGTTTCGAACGCAAAATTCTTCGAGTCATTTTTGGTCCCGTTTGCGTTGACAGGCTTTGGAGAAGAAGATTTAACAGCGAACTCTACGAGCTGTACAGCGACATCGACCTGGTCAGAAAAGTGCGCATCAGTCGTCTAAGATGGCTAGGACATGTAGAGTGAATGGACACCAACGCTCCGACCCGAAGAGTCTTCGATTCCAACCCGGAGGGACAACGCAGTAGAGGAAGACCTCGCCTTAGGTGGCGCGCGGTGGAAGGGACCTCAACCAACTTGGAGTGCGCAACTGGAGGCAGTTAGCCAAAGATCGCGCTAACTGGTTGAAGCCCAGGTCCACCCCGGACTGTAGCGCCACCTAAAGTAAAGTAAGTAAGCTTTAACGTGTACTACATAGATATTGATTATTTCTGGTCATTTGCTTTATTTTCACATTATTTTATTTCTCAAATTAATGCACAAAAGTATTTGAATTTGATTACATAGCAATTTCGCTGATAATTAATTTGGAAAACAGACTTATTAATTCAAGTCAGGCATATTTGCTTACTACATTGCCTAACAAATATTGCTTGTGTTTGACAGTTTTCTAGGTTTATATTTGGCCGAGTATCAGAGTATTGCACTGATATTATAGGTATACAGATTTGATATCTGCTAATACTAAAACAACTGAATATTAAATGCTACATATGCATGTTACATTGTATTTTTAGCATATTAAATAGAGACTAATTAAGATATATTTAATTTTTCCCGTCAAAATCAACACATGATTTATAATTTATAAATTTTCATTCGAATTCATATGATTCTCAAATTACAACAACAATTAAATGCATAACTACTTAAAAAAAGCCATAATAATGCTTTCACAATCTGCTAGAAGACACTAATGGGTTATGTTTTAGATGAGAGTATTCTGTCCTAGATACAAAACTTGTTCCAACCACAAGAGAATGGAGGAAAAATAAAATAGGAAGTGGTTTCAGTACGAATGAATAATAAAAATTCCTCTCCCTTGACCAAGTTTTTTGTTTCAGTTGAATATGCTGTGGTGAGGTCAGCTGTGTAGATGAACCATTTGTTTAGGAAACTTTTATAAAAATTTAATTTCGATTGGGTTTAAAGTGGAGTATTTTGTTTTTCATTATCTGTAAAACAAAAGGAGATAAATGCGATGCAATCAAACCCCACCTCATTCTCAATTTCGAAGTATAAGAAGTGTATTTTGATTCACTCTATAATTCAAAACTCAATTTAAAATCCATTTCACGTAAAATGTCTGTTAAAGTTTTGCTAACCAATTTATAGTAGAGAATATCAATTAGAAAATCACACATCTCATGGGATATTATATTGTCTAAGATTATTCCAAAGAGTCACAAAATGATAAAATCAATAAACCACCCGAGCTAATAACTTCAACATATGAAGATATAAATTTATATTTGTTAAAGCCATTCTCAAATATCAATCATTTTTTACATCCAAAACACACAAGTATCAAATATAATTACCATTTTGGGTTTCCGAAATTGGAAACATGCATTGTTCCTGTACATCTACAAGTCCACTGCTCTGCTCCATCTGGTCCCAACACAATTGTTTTCAAATCCAGTTTTCAGATCCTCAAAGTACACAATAGCCGAGTCTTTCACTAAAACTGGTACACAATTGCTTTTAATACAAAGCACACACCAGAAACTCATATAAGCACAAGTATTTGTGTCAGAAATTAAACTGACTGCACCTTGGCTACTAGGAGAATACATAACACAGAGAATCTCCATCGAACAGCTTCGTTTGAATACAAGGCACATGCTTCAGATTAAGTAAGGGCCGGCGCTGAAGGGTATAGTATAGTATAGTATAGTATAGTATACCCATCCACCCATTTATTCGCTACAGAAGTACCTCATCGACCTCATCTATTGGCTCCGACTTGAGTTGATTTACATATGTAGATAACCCCTCCCTATAGGAAAGAGGAGCTGATTGACGTCTTGAGTTTGATTTAGTGAAGTGAATGCTATTTCATATGGCTTTCTGTTTATATAGTTAAATGAGAATATTAGGTGGGGTACTAGAAATTGGCTAGTTACACATGGTGGTACCGGTGTTAAGCTAAAGGTTGTATTCAGGTGGACAGTTTGTGAGAAGCACATACTTTAAACATTCCATTTATGCAATTGCGACCAGTTGTAGGTCTATTAGATGGCGAAGGATTAATAGGACGATTTCCCTCACAAAAAGTGAGCCATGTAAAATAAAATGAAAGTACCTTCATTTTATTTTACATGGCGCTGAATTTCAGGATGAACCCAGACTTCAACTAATAGCCTGCTCGGTCCTTAGCGTACTGCTCTTGTTTCACTCCCCCTATTAAAATATTGGGTTGCTTTTAATATCTATTCAAGTCTCCACTTATCACATATGATGTGGTTTGTGGAGATTTCATGATTATAGCTTTAAGTAATTATGAACTCCAGCTCTTTTTCTAGGCAGATGCAAATAGTTGACAAAATTTATGACTTTCATTTCTGGTACGGAAACCTAATAGCAAATTTTGATGGAAGTAATATATTCAAATTAAATGTTAGAAAATGGCCCTATACTCGACACTGTTGGTTATGTAGATGATTTTGCAATAATGGCAAGAGCCCAATTTATGGACAACACTGCCAAACCTCATAAGGAATGCATTTCAAGTGGTGCATCAATTGTGTCAAGAATAGTACCTTTCCATAACTGCGGAGAAGACAGATTTGAGAATTTTCATTAGAAAGAGGAAGAATTTTGAATTTGAAATACGTGTCCAAAAAAGTTATGTATCTAGGAGTACACCTAACTAACGTGGGATTATCCAATTGAAATAATAGTCAAGAAGGTATTATAAAATTATAAATAAGTTTGCAGCTAGACGTGGGGAATATCACCGAGTTCAGCATACTGGATGTACAAGATGATAGTGAGACCTATTATCACATATGTACGCCTCGGTTGTAATGTGGTACAAAATGCCACAAACAGTAGTATAAATGCAAAAACTTGCATGTATGGGGACTATAGGTATTCAAGGTACTTTGTTTTTATACCCTAGCACACAGGGTTCGAAACATGGAACCAATATATTCCTAAACATGGTGAAGTTTTCCTTGATATTTCGAAAGCTTTCGACAGATTGTGGTACATCGTTCTCTAAGCTTCAATCTTATGGTGTTGGTTGTATCTTATCAAAATGGATTTGCGAGCTTTTTAGGTATTCAATTAATACAGGTTGTATTAGATGGATTTACTATGTACATGCTATGCCAGTCGTCTAAATGATTTCTCCACTCCTAAAACGGCTCATATAAACGAGTTATAAACGAGTGACCTAGTCAGGTGGGGAAGCCCTTGGCCATTAATGTATCTACTCATCTTAAAATTAGGAAGCTTGAATGGTTGATTTCAAAAGTAATTTTGTTTCTAATTTGATGAATTAATGATAAATGTGTTACCAAGATTTTATCTTGATCCTGAGAATAACAACTAGATTGACTATTCGGTAGTTCTAATCGTCCAAAAAGAAAAATTAGTCCAAAATATACTAGGTTCGAGTATACGAACATTTTTTAAAACGAAATTGAAAGATGTAAGGCTTGTATAATTTTTGAGATATTAGAATAACGTGTATAAATTTAACATTAAATTTTGTTTTTATTTGTTGCAAATACTTAAATAGCTTTACCTGTGATCGGATTTTTTTCAGGTATATAAAAGCCTGTAAATAATTTTCTTATTTATCTTTCATCCGTTTTAGCATATTAATTTTCCGTGATTGGTGATTGTTTTTTATTTTTTTCAATTCAAAGTTCAGATAGAACTTTCTAACTATACAAATTGATAAATTAATTGAACAAAAGTGTGGGGTATATTTACATGTAGTACTACCCAAAGCAATAAGTAAATAGAGGTAGCAAAAAAAGCATTTGCTTTATCATTTGCGGGTTGATATTCCCTTTCGAAATGATTCATTGGCCACAGAGTGGTAATTGAGTGGAAAATCATGTAAAAAGAAGAAATTTCACAGAGGAATGTTTTCAAGGGCCATTGGGAACATTGCGGAAGTCTCTCTACTAATGCGCTTCAATTTTTTATCACTATTTTTTCTTATTTTCGATTTACTTTTTATTTATAGAATATGGAAATATTGAAAACAAAATTGAAATACCGAAAGAAGTTTAAATTTAAGGGTAAAGGAAAAAATTTTGAGTTTTTTTACTTTTGAGGAAAAAATGTTGTACCTACTCGTACATTAAAGTTATGAAATCAGTTAAGCTGTTTTTGAGATTACTTGTGTGTGTCCCCTAACACACCCAAGTAATGTGTGTGTTAGGGGACAGAATATACTCACGGTATGCATGCCTGTCGTAAAAGGCGACTAAAAAGCCAACCTGCCGTCTTTCTTTAGATAACGGTAATAAAAATTATGCAATGAACAAAACTAACGGTATTAATACCTTAGGTGGCAGCCGAGTACAACTGGAAAATCCACCCTCGCAAGAGGCATGCTCTACGGATTCTGAGGAGAGCTATTTATTGCATCAAAATTAAATTAACCCATTTAGGAAAAGCGCAAGGCTACAAAGATCTATGCCTCAAAAGAATTCTCCTAAAGTGCAAAATAAGTGTTTCGCGAACCCGGATGTGTTAATTCGGGAAACGCAAACCTCGAAACAGAGTATTCTGGAAAAAGAAAACACCGAGCTCCGAAAAGGCTCGACGAAATGGAGCTCTTGAATCAGAGAATAAAGTATCTTTGCTTCAAAACGAGTCCTCACAAACGCAGACGGTTATTCATAGTGAACCTTCTCCGGGTAGCCATCACTACAGTATGGACGTAGAAGAACTCGTGCGTGAAACGGATTGGATACTTAAAGAAGACCATTTAAAAAAGTAAGACTGGCTCATCGCCCGAGGTTGTCCCGCAAGACGAATCTAATTGCAAAGAGCAGCGAAAAGCAGAAAAGCAAATTGAAAGCAAACGCGACACTCCTCCAATAAATATTACAGGTGTTGCAGCCTATAATTCTCTGCGAAAAATTTTAAAAACAACGATCGCTACTGAATTTCAAGTAACTTGCGAAATGATGCATGGAAAATCAAGGTTAATGACCCTGAGGGCTATCGGGCTCAAAAGGTAACAACGAAAAAATTCAATGGCATACTTATGAAGACAAGTCTGAGAGACTTCATCCATCATGCGCTAAAGAAGAGATTATAGGTGATTTACGCGATAGAGGTTATAACATTCTTGACGCTGTAAACCTCTTAAAAAAAGAGACAAAACGACCCGATCGTGGAGAAGAAGCTATAGTGAAATGTAAACTTCCGCTTTTTGTGCCATCGCTATCGTTCGATAAAACGGAAAGCCAGGAAAAGATATACAATATCATGAGTATACGTGTCAACACGAAGGCAATCCCTCAATGTAAGCGTTTCCAGGAGTTTAATCATATGCAGGCGTACTGTCGGAAAGAGCCGCGCTGCGTTAAGTGCGCTGGAAAACACCTTTCTGAAAATTGCAGTTTGAGTAAAAATGAAAAAACAAATTGCGTTAACTGCAAAGGAAGACACCCAGCAAATTATCGCGGTTGCGAGGTCGGAAAGGAATTGCAGATGCGACGGAGAAAATCTACAACGCCGACTGTGCGGGGAACGAAGTTAGTCGATCGGGCTCCTAAGTCAGTAGAGCGTGTTGCTAAGCAGACTGAGCGGGTTCGTAAGCCAGTTGTGCAGACTCCTGAGCCGACTGAAAGGACGCTCGAATCAGCAGTGCAGACTCTTGAACCAGTCAATCAGCCTTCTAAGCCGATTAAACGTACGTCAAAGCCGTCTACTAAAAAGACTAAACGAAAAATAACCTCGGAAAAGCCAACGAATCCCAGTTTCCTGAGATATTCTCAGGCTGCAGTTAAAGCAACCAAACGAAACGACGAGCTACCTTCTGATCCGTTGAAAGAAATTCTGAACTTCATTTACGCTAAGTTCGAGGAACAATGTGAAACGAGCAAACGAATTCTTTTGTATGGCTAACCTTATATCTAAATCAAAGTAGATATGGACTCTTTGCTTAAAATTATAATATGGAATGTAAACGGACTCTTACAAAAATCTAACGAATTAGAAATTTTTCTATTGAGAGAAAATATCGACATACGTTTGATCTCCGAAACCCATCTATCAAGGGAATCGCACTCAAAGATAAGAGGCTACGCTGGTTATTACGCCTATCATCCTTCCGATAGAGTGCGGGGCGGTTCGTCCTTATTCATTAAAACTAAGATCGAACACTCGGTCGATATAAACATAGAGCTGGAAAAACATTAGTTGTGCGCAGTAAGGGTTAAAAATAAACACTTGAGCTACAATATAGCGTCTGTTTACTGTCCCCCGCGTTGCTCGCTTGAAAAAGACGACTACTTTCGTGTCTTCAATGCCCTTGGTTCAAATTTCCTTATTGGTGGAGATTTCAACGCGAAGCACACCTTCTGGGGTTCAAGATGTACATCATCTAAAGGGAAAATTCTCTACGAAGTGGCAAATGAATTCGGTTGTTGTTTTTATTCAACATAGGTGGATTTTCCCACCTATTGGCCAACTGACTTAGAAGAAATCTTATCGATTCTTTCGTTTCAAAAGGCATTTACGAGAAGTTAATTACAGTCGAAGAACGTTTTAATCTCTCTCCTGACCACTCTCCGGTAATTTTATTACTTGGTGAAGCGTTGATCAAGTAAGAAGCACCTCCAAGACTTACTAGCAATAGAACAAACTGGGAGGGCTTTAGAAATGATTGGGAAACAAATATCGCCCTAAATGTATCACTTAAAACACTTTGTGAACTGGAGGACCAAATTGATCGTTTCGTGGAAGCAATAAAAAGAGCGGCATGGAGAAACACTCCACCGCAACGAAAAGTATCCAAGTGAAATCGTTGAACTGGTGAGGGAGAAAAAAAAGCACGAAAGAAATGGCAAATCACTCGTGCACCGAAGCATAAAAAGGCCCTCAACCGACTATGCAATCGCCTTAGAGATAGTATTCGGGAATTTAAAAGCAATAAGATAGCGACCTACCTTGAAAATCTCTCCACTGGAAGAGAATCAAATTATTCACTTTGGAAAGCGCTAAAAGGCATCCGGAAACCTCAAATGCAAGCGCCACCAATTCGGAAAAACGATAGAACTTGGGCCAAGAGCGACAAAGCAAAGGCAGAACTTTTTGCTTTGCACTTAGAAGAAACGTTTAAGCCATTCGACGGCCCTTTGATAACGCCCGACTCCCCAGTCATGACATCTGACAACTTTAAAGTAAAAAAAAGTTGCATTAATTGAACTGAGGGAAGTGATTAAAAATCCAAAGACGAAAAAAGCACCGGGTTATGACTTGATAACGGCGAAGGTGGTCAAGAAATTGCCGAATAAAGCTCTTATCAAACTTATATATTTGATTAACGCTTCGTTCAGATTGCTCTATGTTCCGAGACAATGGAAAGTCGCCGAGATTATAATGGTCCCGAAACCACTGAATGAGAAAAAATCATATTGCGGGTTATCTCTAAAATATTCAAAAAACTACTTTCTAAACGACTACAACCCGTAATAGACGAAAGGCGTCTCATTCCTGACCATCAGTTTGGATTTAGAATCAAGCATTCTACAATCGACCAAGTCCACAAAATAACTGACGTGATTGAGAAAACTCTCGAAGAAAAACAATATTTGTTGTGGTGTATTTCTTGACGTCTCACAAGCTTTCGATAAGGTTTGGCACGAAGGCTTGGAACATAAATTGTAACTAATACTGCCACGGCAACTCTTTCTAATCTTACGATCGTAGCTCACGGAAAGACTTTTTCGTGTTAGCATGGAAATGATTACTCTGAGTTCAAGAAGATTACGACCGGAGTTCCACAAGGAAGTGTTCTTGGCCCTCTTCTATATGTACTGTACACGCGTGATATCTCGCAGGAAAGAAACTGCGTCATCACCACGTTTGCAGACGATCCGGTGATATTGACAGAGATACAATTGAAGCAGCAACTGAAAAGTTGCAATATGCTATTAATAAAGTCTACACTTGAATGATTTCTTGGCGTATTGTGATGAACGAAAGCAAATCTAGTCACGTCAACTTTACCTACAAAAAAGTGGATAGATTACACGTATATTTAAACAATGATCGTGTTCACGGCCATTGTAACCGTACCGTCATTCAACTATTTGACGCTAACAATTCAATTCTCGGACAAAAAGTATCGAGTCAATATGTCCGGTAATAATTCCAATATGAAGGACCCCAAATTTAATTACTGGAGCCCCTTGCAGTGCCAGGCGGATGATGACAATGCTGAAAATGAAAGTATGGACAAGATCGTTTGCCAAAAAAAAGTGTAGGTGTCACCGATTAAACTTTTGCACCAATTAATGAAATCAGTCAATATAACTGACTACTTTATAAAAAATATTTCTATCGGCATAAAAATAGTTTGTGAGACTATTGAATCATACAAGTCGGTACTTGAGAAATTAAAGGACAATAATCACATGACTTTCAAAGTGTCAAAGCATTTAAAGATGTTCTCTACGGAATGAGCGATGCTACTGTGCTTAAAAATGAACTAGTTAGACTAGGTCTAAAGTGCATCTATATAAAAAAAAATTACCAAGAAATATGAACTAAACAAAGCAAAATATACAGATAGCATTTATTTAGTATCTATAGAAAGTAGTTCGATTCCATTGAGAGATCTACGTAAAGACTATTGCTCTATCTTTCACATACACTTTACCTTTTAGTTTTCAGCGAAAACTAAAAGGTAAAGTGGCTCAATGCCATAACTGGCAATTGTTTGGCCATGGTGAATGTAACTGCAGCGTCAAAATATATTGTGCTATCTGCGTTGGTCCCCATACGACTTCCGAGTGTGACAATTCATCCATATTTAAATGTGCAAATTGCAACGAAAGTCACAAGGCTTCTGATATCACGTGCATCAGCTGATCGAAATACCTGGAGATGAAAGCAAACACAAATCGAAAGAAACCACATTTTCGTACAGCTTTCTTAAACCAAACCTCTACTCTCAACGCTGAGAAACAAATTTCGATGATAACAAAATTATCTATATGTAAAAACAATTGGAAGTTATCACCCATTTAGCTACTAAGTTCTTATCTCTTAATTTTAAATAATATTTTAGATAGTCATATAAAAATAATAACTTGGAATGTTAGAAGTATACTTAGCAAAAACATTGAATTTTTAAATTTCATAAGCGGCAATATTATTGATATTGCTCTGGTTACAGAGACTTGGCTTAAGCATGATGATAAATTATCCACCTCTGAATTTAAGTGCTTTCGAGTATATAGGACTGATAGAAGAGGTGGAGATGTTGCAATACTCATTCGAAGATCAATTCAACATTCGCCCTTGTCAATTGTGCGAACCCGTTTAGTAGAAAATGTGGTCATTGAGATTCAATTAATTAATAACCAAAGTATTAAAATCTATTAAAATCTACAGCTGAAAACAAAGCTACGTTAAAAAATGATTTAAGGAAGCATTTTAGTATTAATGGTGATTTACTGTTAGGAGGCGATCTGAATTGTAAGCACAGGCAGTGGGGCTGTGCAAGAGCAAAAGCCTTTGGGAATTAACTCTCATGCCTTTCTGATTTGCTTCCTATTTCGATTTTGTATCCTCCAGCTCCTACTTTTGTCCCAGCTAGTTCTCGTGGTCGTCCCTCTGTTCTTGATATTTTTGTTACAAATTATTCTGGGTACATAACGCAGCCTATATCTTTGAACACGCTAAGCTCTGATCGCAATCCGGTCTCTTGTACTCTTCTTCGTTCGGGCAAAGAAAATCTACATCATATTCAAGACATAAAAAATGCAAACTGGTCACATTACCGCTCCTTAATTAAAAAAAGACTTCGAGAAGTAATAATATCGTAAGTATTTCCAATAGGGAAGGAGTACATTCTGCTGCCGATAGCTTTAATGAATTTATCCTTAAGACCATAGATGACTCGGTACCTAGAGCTAGGAAGAAGAAATTTCATAAAAAACTACCCTCTCATGTACCAGAGTTGATGAAATTGGCAAAGATATCGGCAGCCAGTATTAATGTGAAAGATGCGATGTTGTATCTAACCCAGACGATCATGGAATATTTAGATTAACAACGTAATGAGAAATAGAATCGAAAACTAAATTTATTGGACAAAAATGCAAACCCATTCTGGAATGTAGTTAGAATAATTGAAAATAAAAACAAACAACTACCCGGTTTACGAAAAGGATCACATTTTTATTACACAGATGATGAAAAATTAATTTCCCTTGGGTTTAGTTTTTCAAGTAACTCCTGTGTATTTGCAAGCCTAGGCGACTGCACTGGTTATTGACACTATTCAATATGCAGAGTTTTGACACTTCATCTTAATGAAGAAGATATAACATTTCATATCGACAATCTGAACGTAGAAAATCGGTTGACTTTGATCGTATAAGAAATTTATATCTCACATTGTATCTCAGGCTGGAGTGAAGTCCTTAACAGCTATTTTTAATGCATGTTTGAAAATCCAGTACTTCCCTAATTCCTGGAAAATAGCTAAGGTGGTTCCTATACCCAAAGCTGGAAAGCCCTCTGACTGCACCGAGAGCTGTAGACCAATAAGTTTGCCGAGTAGTGTACTCGTAAGTTAATTATATGAATAAATTACTACAGAACAAATTACGAAAACCATTAGCGACTGTAACATATATCCAGACATATAGTTTGGTTTCAGACCACAACATAGCACCTCCTACCAAGAGATTCTAATCTGCAATCTGACTGTATTACAATAGGTGAAAAATTAAGCTAAACTGTGATAAAATGCAAGCTATCTTTTTACCCGAAAAAGAAACCTTGCTATTTTCTAAACACCCCAGTACAAGTTTATGGATCGACAATAAATTGGGACAATTGTGTTAAATATCTAAGCATATGTACATCTGGACACCAAACTATAATAACATTTGATGATAAGGATGCTATATCATTTCATAAACAGAAAATCTTCCCTATCAAACGAAAATAAACTATATACAAAGTAATCTTCCAAGTGTTACTCTTGTGTGGATGTCACAGCGTCACATTAAAAAACTACAAGCATCACTAATTAAAGTGCTTAAAATGATGCCCAACCTTTCTTGGCATCATTCTACTTTGGACCTTCATAAAAGAGCGGATATTGATCTGAAAGAATCAAAAAACATAGCGAGAAGTTTAAAAACAAATGTGTTTTTGCTGACAATTGCCTTATATTCAAGGTATTTACTTAAGCCTATTCACGAGTGTATGTTAATTATGATAATATTTGTTTATTCCTCTCAAATAACCGATGCTTCTCCATATACAATGGGCTTATGTTCCATCACACTGGACTCGCAAAACTCAGAATTGGACGAACGAAGGCTTGGTAGCATATGATCCTCACATCGAATCTCAGATAGTTGGAGTTAAAAAGACGTTTGAGTGCTTGCTTTTTGTAACTGCATATTTACGTGCTCATTACAGTACAAAGACTTGTCTAAATGGACACCTAAATTCTTCACAACCATCTTTGACTTGGTGCGAAGAGCATTGGAGTTCTTTATTTGCTTGGTTCGGAATAGTATAGTTTCACATTTAGCCTCGTTTGTCTTCAGCTTCCATTCTGAGCAGAATACTACGTTCACTTCGGATGTCTTGTATTTTCGAACCGCTTGCATACAGAATAACGTCGTCATCAAACACTAGCGAATTACCCATGCCCGTCACGTCAGTATTTCAGAAAAGTATATACTAAATAAGAGCGGTGCTGTGACTGTACCTTATGGGACCCCATTAGCAACATTAAAAACTTTAGTTGTCGTCTATTGCCTATCTGTTACAACAAATTTCTTCTCGTACATAAGTTTGTATAACAACCCGTCGATCCAAACCGTGTCGAGGGCTTTTTCGATATCCACTAGACAGGCAGCTGTACATCTTTTGGCGTTTAGATTCCAATTGACGTCTGTTTCTCTTTTGTGACAGCATGCGCCGCCGAATGATTTCTCTTGAACCTACGGTACAATCTCGTTTTTTTCGCACGCGTACAAAATGGACTTACTAATAACTACTTCAAAGATCTTTCCAATATTAGGCAGGAGACTGATTGGCCTATAGTTGGAAGGTTCAGAAGGGTCGTACTTTTTTTTATTATTGGAAACACCTTCGATGTTTTCCAATAACTCGGGAAGTAGCAGTTATTTAATAAATTATTAATTATAACGAGGTATTACCGTATGATTTTATCCGGTAAATTCTTTAGGATAATATTGTTAACCACTCAACTTTTTATTATTCAGTCGCCTGAATATGTATGTAAGTTCGTCTAAGGTTGTAAAGTAGTTGTCAATCTATTCAGCTGTGAGTTAATCAACTTTTAGTCTCTCAGAAAATCTCAAAAGGGTTCCAGTAGTGTGAAACCTGAACAATTCGTCACTTACTTTGACAGTTTGGTAGCATGGATTGCCTTAAAATAAGTGCCGATCATATTTAGCTTAACCATCCCACTATCTATAATAAAATGGTAATCGATAATGGGGCAGTGTTGGATATTAATCTCTGCCTGGGAGAGAAGCAACTGAGAAGACAGCGGGACTTTCAGTTTCGGAATTTTGACAGTGTTTTTTGACGAGGCTTGAAGGTCTGGTTAATTTTAAGAAACATATTCCTGGAGTCAGACCTCAAAATGATCTCGGCGCGTTGCCTCCAGCAATCGTTGACACTATTCTGAAACTGCTGGCTTAGCAGTGTCCTCACATTTCTTAGGAGAGATTTCAACCTTTGCAGCTCTGTGTTGGACGATTCTTCTTGGAACTGATGGCGTATTCGATTTGAATGATTAAAAAAATTGTAGGTTTGTAGAGTTTGCATTTCACGATTTAGATAACATTCTATGACATTTTTGGATTTAATTTTCAGAATTGACGATTCCGTAGCTTGTAATACAACAGTATTTAGATTCCTGATATAAGAATCGCATTCTTTATTAGTAAGATTCCTATTACAAGGAATACTACAAGAGAAAGTAAAATTGCTTGATGGCACAACCCTGGAATTTGCACCAATCGGTCTGGGACTTCGTGCTGCGTTACGAAGCTAAACGTGGAGTCGCTAGCAAATGTCACCGTCTATTGCATTGCGGTCGCTATAATTCGGCAGTATTGAAAGTTTATTACCGTGGATCGTCCGTATTTGCAGTCGCGCGTCCGCGATACAAAGGAAAAGAAAGAAGCAATAAAGCGATTTAGAAATCTGCCTCTCGCATTGGCCATTGAGTTCATCCAGATCGGGTGTCTCGCGTTTAGATCTCACGCTAAGACGAACAAGTTGTTTAAACTATCTAGTCCTAGATCTTCAAACAAATTTTTGATTTCGGCTTTAAATGGAGTAACAGTTACTGACGCATCATACGTCGATATTAGATACAAACAACCATTATTCCTGAGAGACGGCGAGACAACTAAAGTTTCTAATTGCACTGCGTTCAACCGTAGTGAAGCGAAGGGATTTTCGAACGAGTACTGCCGTACCGCCACCTCTTGTTGATGATGATATTATGTCGCAGTTTTTGAATTCCAAGTTATTCCTGTCATTTAATTTTGTCTCGCTCACAAAGAGAACGTCGGGTCTATAATCCACCACAAAACGCAGAAGGTCAAAATATGGCCTAGTCATTTTGATGAGTGAAAATGTTGACCTTCTCCGATAGATCCGCAACAGTCTTAGTCAGACCGTCAATTTGCATTTGCAAACTATCTTTTGTAGGGCGCTCAATACTTTTGGACCCAAAAATGTTAGAGCCAACAGTCTTGGAGCGCAATGCATTGGGGCTGACAGGTTTTGCACCAACACTATTCCCTACTATGTCGACAAAGGAGATTTGTGTACGAAAAATATTCCGTTCCTACTTCATTAAGCAATTCTTTCACCTTATTACAGTCATTCTTATCTTGAACAGTTATTTTATTATTTATGTTTGTTATCTTGAAACTATCTTTACCTATTTCTTCCTTAAGTGCTGTTTTGTGTTCTGTTGTGCAGTTGATTTTCGTAGTCTCTCTTTGTTGTTTTCTTTTCGCTTCATTCTTTGATTCCATCATTGAAATGAGCGTACTGGAAGTTGTTGGTGCATCCTGTGTAGTTCCTGCATTATCATTTTGTTCTGATGTGTCTACGTCTATTAAAGCAAATTGATTTTCGCGATCCCTGCACGTTGTCACAATTTTTTTTTTGTTAATTTTTTTTTTAATGAGGAGTCATTGGCACACACCTGCATTTCTTTTATTTTTTTGTTTTAGAAGCAATATTTTTTGTTCATATTTTTTCGCTAATTGGAATATTTGCATAAACTGTTCGCCTGTGATTTCAGCCGTATCCATTGCCTCCGCTCTCCTTTCAGGCCATTTCAGAGATGTCATTTTGCCGCGGATCACTTTTTTAATTTTTGTTTCTTTAATAAGAACAATTGGAATATCCGTAAGGTAGGAAGTAGTAGTTTTGATTAAGTGTCTGTTTTCATTATTTATTAGTAACAAAATCGTTAAAATGTTTTATTTCTAATTCATTAAAATCGAAGGAAATTATTTTCGTATTGACAAAAACACAACCGATTACTTCGAAAAAAATGTAATAAATGTCCACAATTCATCTCGCATTCGCGGATTATAGACTTATTTAATACTTCGATCTTTAGGGGTTTCAATAATAAAAACCTAAAATAATTTTATACTCCACGCAACCTAATAAACCATTATCGTATGCCAATCAAAATTTTCATAATAAACAAAAGAACATCTTTTAATCTAGAAATCCTTCCATCCATTCATCAAATTCTCTAAGGAGAAAAAACCTAGCCCTCAGGGACAGGTACTTAACATGTTTCCAAATAAAATATTCACACTTGATATTCAAAGTTAAACAACAATTACGCCATCTCCTAGCACAACATGGCATGGTTTACTTTGCGCGACCCCATCTAAGCATGCTTTTTAGAGAAACGCCACATACTACCAGGAAAATTTGAACAGGCCCCCAAGGCATTGACATCCCTTGGATTTACACAAAAAGCACATTCATCACGTATTAGAATGAGAGCGCGTAAATAAGGTTGGAGTTACATACAACTGACACATGAATTGAAATCTTACGCCAGTTGAAAGTTTATAAATATACACAGTATCCTGAGGAGATGAGGATGCAGAGTGAGATATCTTCTCAAGAGCACTCGAAAACGATAGAGAAAATGAGGTTCATAGGAAAACACTGAATAGCAGAGGAGGAGTCCTTTAAAGCGAATAATCTTGACTTTGTGCTATTACTGACATTGGGATGGGTGTGAAGTACACACATCGCTTGCAGCAAAAAAATTTGTTGTGTTATGTTTCCGTGTCAGAGACGTGAATGAATGACTGAGATTTTAATGCGAAATGCTGAGAGTTTTTAGTAGGGTGTAAAGTTTAGTCATCGATAATTTTACATGCCCTTTGTTGTAGGGTATCTTTGAACAGGGCAGGCATTAGGGTTAAGGAGTGCATGCTTTTACGGATCGAACACCTTCAGTTGCTATATACAACTATTGAAAACTCAAGAAACTTTTCTAATTTACTTATAACGAAGCAAAGGACATCCGTCACTCACAATTATAAACAACTTTTGCGGACTAAAGAACAAATTTCTATGTATTCTTTTGCTGATTTGAAAAACAGGTAGTACCATTTAATTGAACTTGGTTAAAGATAAATTTCCGGTTAAAATATGAAAACTAAAAGTCAACTTTAAACATTCAATAGAGGTAATGGCACTTAATGAAACAATTTATGGAATTTCAGAAACTATATCATGAGTTCATGGATTCAACCAGAAAGGGCCAGAACTTTTCGAAATTATTCCATAGTTGTTGGAAAGTTGAATAGACTATTAAGAAGGAATCAAATTGTTTGGCAACAAGCTGATCATTTCTTAACAAGTCTGGTGGACATTTTAGTTTTGTGGTTTTAGGAATCCCAATATATAATAGTAGAATAAAAGTGAAATTCCTTACCACAACACATTTATTTAGATCAGCGGTTTCCCAATTTGTCCCCCTACGACTCAAAAATTTAAAACCTATTTTCTTGGCAGCCTATTCCGCTTACTTTAAGCCTTAAACTTGAATTTCAATTCAAATCTACATACTATTCCTTTGTTAAACTCGGACAATATTTAATGGTATGTACTGACTTCTGAAAAAATTAACGGAAAACATACTTAGGCAGTGATTACAATGGTTTTCAATGATGAAGCTATAAGAAATGATAGAAAAACATAAATATCACCTCACCACTTCGCTGCGGTTTTTTAATTCAATCTTATAGTTTTTAACTATGTATCATACTACTAATTAAAAATGAAAAGCACAAATGGGCGGCACGCACTGACTCTTATGTTCTGCTCATTTGTAATTGCTCAAATTTCGAATTTTCAAATGTTAACAATTTTAAAGTCATGCCCTTGCATATGCATGTTCACAATGACATAGATATCAATTTTAAATAAAATCGTATTAGCCATATCCAGAAATTGTCAATCCGTTAATAAGTAAACTACCGTTATTAAAACTTTTATCAAAAAAACTGAGTATGTAGTTTTATTAAAAATATAACGGCTATCAGGATCTGTACTAGTAATATGTTCAAATCAAGCAGTACATACGAGTATCTAGAAGGATTGCCGTTGCAAATAAATCGCAACCAAACTGGCCCATCATTTAGTGCAGGTATTAGTTGTAAGTGTAACATTACAATATATAGCTTAGCACATGCACAAAAAAATAAATCAAAGAATTTGTGAACAAAATCATTAAACAATAAACAAGAAAAGCAGAATAGAAATGAGAAGATTTGATTAAAACTAATTAACCAATGCGCCAGTCTTTTTATTTGGCCCTTATTTGAATGGAAATCGAAACATAAATTATGCATGTTAACTAAGTTTAGCATGTGGCTAAAAGGTGAATGGGTCATCGCATGGTAAGGCACGGAGTAAAAATGCATAAAATTTCGTAATTTGGTGTCCATACGAGTATCTGACAGGCGTATTCAAGGTGAGGTATCACGGTCTCATTCTACCATCTCTTAATGAATCTAAGAAGTGCATATGGTTTTTTAACCACGCAGTTTATATGGGTAATAAAATCTAACTACTTATCCATACTAACTCCTAAATTCTTAAACGCTGACACACAGGATAGATGCTTTGTTGAATAAGTAGCAATAATCGGTAAATACTAGGCCTTCCCAAATGGGATCCTGTAGTAAAATACACAACTCAAAATCCCGGGAAAACAACCATGGGATCTCGGGAAAATAATCCAATAAAATATTTCAAACGCATATGATAAGGATGCATACATATACTATATGCTGCAAGATGAGGTTGTTTTGCTTTCTTAAGATACTTGTGTGGAAAGTACTCAGCCTACTATTTTGTGTAGGAGCTTTAGTTGTTGCTAAAAATACAAGGCCCGCCCAGCTCCTAGCAGTCGGTCATGCTGTGCGTATTGTCGTTTCCGAAAGGCAACTGTTTTCGATTGAGAGAAGCTTCTCATGAGAATTTTACTTTTGGGTATTTGTTAGACGTCCGTAGTATTTAAGATAAAAATATTTGATTATATATGTAGATAAAATGTGGTCCTCGATGAGATGTACTTGTGATACCACTATAGAATGGACAGTACCAACGCTATCTACTTTGGCAGTACAGGTTTTATTCAAGCTGCTCAGATCGTAGACGTATTCTCCTAGAGTAGCCCCTTTGATATGAACAAGGGGGAGTAAGTGAACTATAGCCTCCCCCCCCCCACTCTTCTCTAAGTACCGTTAATTGTGAGGTTAGAATACAAATTCTGATTTCGTCTCTGGATATCACAGCATATATGAAATTTGAAGAAATTCCGTTCAGCCATTGGCTGGAGCCCGAAGTACAGAAAGACGGACAGATACAGAATTGCGAGACCGAGCTTTTCGAGTTTCTTTTTAATAGTTGATGAGAAACACGAGATCGAAAATGTTCATAAAAACAATACTTGCGATATAATAGCAAAAAAAAAAAAAAAAGTGCATGACTTGGACCTACGCGCTGTTCATTTGGAAATTACACAGATTTGACATTTTCGATTTGGAGATTTTAATCAAACTTGGCATTGCTGTGATAAAAAAAACTCAATAAAGTGGGTCTCTCAATTCGGTCTGTCTGTTATTACGCGCCACTTCAGCCTAAACGGCTGGATAGATGTTCTTCAAAGTTAATATCTGGTATCACTGGGGTCACAATTCGAGGTGAAATCGGAATTATCATGCTAACCCCAAAATTAAAGGTACTTTACTAATGATCGATTTTGAAAAAAATTGATTTCCTTGGAAACGGTTCTAATGATTTTAATGTTGAAAACGAAACTGGCGCCCAACAGAGAGCCAATCATTTTAATTTGTCACCCTCGCATTCATTTCTCCATTTTCTACTTACCTGGAAAAAGCATTTAAGCCATTTAATGCACAGACGCTAACAGAAGACCTGGGCGGTACGATTACGACACCTGACAACTTTAAAATAAAAAGCCTATCGTTGGTCGAACTTTACCAGACAATAACAAATCTTAAAAATAACATCGCCCCTGGATATGATTTAATAACCGGACTGATCCTCAAGGAATTGCCAAAGAAGCGCTGATCAAGCATCTGCATATTATAAATACCACGCCAAGATTATTATACGTTGCAAGGCAATGGAAAGTCGCCGAGATTATAATGGTCCCAAAACCAGGAAAGCCTCCAACCGACAAAAAAACGTACAGACCGATACCGCTCCTGCCGATAGTATCTAAGGTATTTGAAAAGCTTTTGATGAAGCGCCTACAACCGGTCATCGAAGAAAGACAATTCCACAATTGATCAGGTTTATAGAATAACAAATGAAATAGAGAAGACCTTAGAGGAGAAAAGGATATATTCTAGCACTTTCCTGGACGTCTCTTAAGCTCTCGATAAGATATGACATGAAGGCTTGAAGTTTAAGTTAAGACAAGTTCTTCCGAAACAATTATATGAGATTTTAGAATCATACCTTGCGAACAGACTATTCCGTGTTAAACACGGACCGTTCTTGATCCGGTCTTGTTCTTACTATACACTCAAGATATACCGCAAGAAGAAGGTACTGTCGTAGGTACGTTCGCGGACAATACGGCAATATTAACAACTGATAAATCAGTCGAGTCAGCAACTGTAAAGCTCCAACGAGCTTTGGTCAAAATTTGCGAGTGGACAAAGATTTGGCGCATTGCTCTCAACGAGACCAAATCAACTCATGTTAACTTTACTTACAAAAAAATTAACAACCTACCCATTTTCATTAACTCGGTACAAATACCGTATGCAAACGAGGAATATCTAGGACACTAGACGTGAAACTCAAATGGAAGTCGCACGTTAAAAAGAAAAGCGACGAGCTTGAAAATAGATTCAGATTAATGTATTGGATACTTGGAAAACATTCCAAATTAAGTATATATGTAAATATAACAAACTGCTTTTATACAAGCAAGTGCTTAAACACTTTAGGACGTATGGTATATAATTTTGGGGTTGTACCAAACGAAGTAATAGAGATATCCTACAATCTTTTCAAAACAAAGTATTAAGAGTCAATGGTATATCAGAAACAATGATACTCTTATCCACAGAGACTTAGGAGTAACTACCGTCGATGACGAAATAACGAACTTTGATCGTAAACTCCGTATTCGTTTTCGTGGTCATTGCAACAACGTTATACTTAAAATTCTGGATAAGCCAAACCTTATGCGCCGACTACAAAAAAACAAAACCATTCGATTTAGCGCAATGAGGACCAGCCGCTTTTAATAGCGGGTTTTAGCAGATGCTTTAACTGGAAAGCTACCTGTCCAAAGCTAATGTTTTTGAAACTAAAACTACTTGATAAGGAAACTTAGTCGTAGTAAACCTGTAGAAGGGAGGTATGGTTTAGTGAGTAAAAATCTCACACTACTATGAGCACCGGGCTCATAGTGTCTATGGAGATTTTTGATCTATCCATGAAAACATTTCATGAAAATTGGGATTTTGATCAAATCGATCTTGGGATTTTGATCAATTTTGGTATTACAATAATAGAAAAAATCAAAAAAGTGGGTCTCTCAATTCTTTTTGTTGTGTGCGTGAGTTAAGTTTAGCGTAAGCTGAGATGGCGTACTATTTATTAACCAAAAATATCGTATTACTTTACGTATTAACCGTTTTTTTTAGATTTGCTATTTGTCAGCTAGAAGTCAGCAGATTTGTTCATAATCGATATCTAAATAATATTTGATACACTGCAAGTTATATCAAGTTTCGGAAAATTGTTAAAAGAATGATTTTACTTTTAACGATTGAAAGATTTTGCTTCTGAAATATCTGCGAATTAGTGATATATACATACTTAGGTGTAATTACATGTAATCTAGTTATGCACTTAATTTTAAACTTCTAATAAATTAATTATAAACGATCAAAAGCGAAGCAACTTGTGATGATGACATCAATTATCGCGTAAGCGTAGGGTGGATGAAGTGGCGGGAAAACTCCGCTATCTTCTGTGATCGAAAAAGGCCCCCTAAGCTTAAAGGAAGGCTCTACACCGCAGTTGTACGTCCGGCGCTCACATACGGTTCACAATGCTCAGTTGGTTTTGTCATGTTCAAAGGAGAGATCCTTCGAACCCCGTCAAAAAGGCAATATCAATCAACGTTCCTACGCAATCGCGCAAAAAAGGCAGACCAAAAAACAACTGGATCACATAAATGCAAAAATGGCCTCAGTGATGAAGTGATCCGAAACCGGGAAGCCTGCCGGTACTTCCTGAGGTCAAACTGGCAAACCCCACAGGCGGACCAGTAGGGATGCAGTAAAATGGGAGGGTGGTGATCCTTCTACTCCGGATCATAACTTCGCCGTAAGAAGAAGAAGAATAAATCAATTATAAACACCAGACCAATTCGGTGGTTCGATTTATGTGCATTTTTTAAGATTTTTGAAATCCTATTTACGATATCTGATGCATTTTTCTATTAGAAACGATTCGATAGGATGACGAATCCGAATCGCGAAATCTTCGACTTGAAATTTTATACAGAAACAAAATGACAGTTTTCGTGATCAGCGAATTGATAGAAAAATAATTCCAAGATATCACTCTACGATTGTATTTAGCATACTGATGAAGTCTTTACTTTCTACGTTCCACATTAGCCAAGCCGATTTGAATAACAATTGTCCGATCGCCAGTTTAAAATGTGCATTTTATCCACAAGATTTACTGAACATTATAGACTTACTCGTACATACATATGGACTTCCATTCGAAGCCTCGTGACACTGTAGATTCTGGGTACTCGCAAGTTCTATAGTTGTAAGGAATTTCATGAAGTAGTGTGCTTCGATGCTGTCATTTTTAGCAGTTAGCTTAAAGTCGCGTAAACGTGGGGCACCTTGTTTCAATGTATTCAACAAGAATTTCGTTAAGATGTAGCTTCAAGCCTATCCGGCATTTCATTAATAAAGATATAGAAGGATTCTGCGGTTAAAACAATGCTTCTAATACTTCTTACTTTTACTGGGAGCTTATCTGTTAAAAAAAGCTTTTTTTGTACTCCCTGTAGCATTTAAGAAAAAACCCTTCTCGCTGGCTGACTGAAAACTGGTGCCCTGTCAGGAGCTTTTCATTAATCTTCGTCACTTCGATGAATGCTATCGTATCGAAGTTGGCCACCCTGAGATAGTTCCTGTTCTTTAAGACTCTTTCAGACAGTATTGTCTTATGTAGAAAGTATAGCAGTCATTGTTGAAGGTACTTCACCTACACTTGTATCTTCTACTCATTTTGTACTTTTTCGAAAACCTAGGAGTATCCAGCATATTTTTTTCCTTTGTATATTTATACATTTCAGCTCTTGAATTTCGAAGCACATATATTTTTGAATATGTAAACACAGACCCTTGACTTTACTGCGAAGCTCTGACAACCAATTTTAGATTGTGAAGTTTTCATAAAGCAGATAACTTTCAGATACCTCAATACAAATATTGATATAAGTATGTTTTGGAAAATTAATCCTTATGATTTGTCCCCTCCATTTTTATCTTTTAAAATCCAAAACACAAAACTAAACTTATCCTTTCAATTTCATAATAGACTATCATACCACAAAACATCGAAAACAATACCCAGATATAATTCTCTCTCTGACCAAGTACGATTCATCCCTAAAAAGTAGTCCTTGTCGAAGCCCCCTCTATTTGTAGTCGAAATTAGTCCACTTTGTTGTGCCATTTGCAAGGAGCTCGCATGAATGAATCTCAACATCGCAATGATATCACCATCCTCGTCGAAGAAAGGAATGACTGCATATCGGTTGCATTCAACACACATGTCCTAGATTACAGTTGAAGCATTAGTATATTCATTTGTTCCAGAGATAGGATTTTCACTCGGGAACAATCGGTGCGAGTTGAGGCCATATTCATCCTCCCGCAAGAACTGATTGACATCTTCGAGTTGATTTTGTGCTGGGATGCTATTTGATTGCTCCTTGTTTGAGGTTGGATGGTTAGAGCTGGTATGTTTCTTTGGGTTTATTGTCGATGCTATCGATAGAATACAAATGCAGAAAGTGAGAATATATCCAAAAGGATTTACTAAATTGCTGACTATTGCATTCCATTTTGGGGGATAGAGCTTAGGATGAGTGTGGACTTCTTTGAGATTTCCATTCGATTGACATAATGGACGGGTAGTAGAAGTTGTTAGTGACACAACTGTTCATTCGAATATGAAATTGAAATACTAAGTAAATTCTGGTCACATATAAAGGCTGTCAATGAGTTTTGAATTTTAAGTGGGGACCTTGTTCTTGTCGAACTTTTGTGACGCCGCCCCACTTGAAATATGATGACATATCAGTAGTTCGATATAATTGAAAACAAGTCAATAAATCCCATCGTTTCTGTTCATAAGTCCTTTTTAAATCTCTGTCAATATCTAACAATTCAATTGTGTCCATCTTTAAGGACAAACACAAGACTTTAAGTTAATAACCAAACTTTCATTTCATCTCTTAAGTATATAAATATAATAATAGTAGGTATATCCAAACATAACATGCAATAACGAACACCGACCATAATATACGATGGATTAAGTTTCGTCATGAATCAGGAGATCCTTTTTGCTTGTTTGAGGAGAAAAGTTTCTCAGTTTGGCGGCGGTAGTATGTGGGCATCTTTTTTTTTGGCAAGTTTTAGCAATAATATTCTTTTGTAAGCTGCACTATTCATAGACCAATGTGAGTAGTTTTTCTCTTTTAAAAATGAAAGAAAACGAAGTTTCAATAAAGTTTAGTTTTGTCCACGAAGAAAGTTTATAGCACATTCAACCACCTCATTGCTTGATAGAAAAAGGGAGGGAAACTTTTCTCTTTTCAAGGAAAAAAATCGACTATATTCCAACGATATTGCTTCATGTTTTTAAAGAGTAGTGAATTGTATGAATATAAGTGTAGTTTTTCTTCTAATAAATCAGAAAACCAACTTGAAATTGTGCAAGAAACCTTAGTTAATTTGTTTATATAGTGCAAAAATTAAAATAGGTACATACTTAAAAACTTGTTCTTAAGAACATGACGCGTAACATCTATGAGATGAATGTAGGAAACTGGCACAGTAATATAGCGGCCATTATAAAACGTCTGCTAGCAATAAAAAAAAAACATTTCTATATCAATTACGTTGAGAAACAATAGTCTCTGGTATTATATCCGGGAACTTTTTCATCTTCAAAATGAGGTCGGAATGGTGGACAGCGTTAACCCAATGCTATATTTATAGCAAAAGTGTTAGCATTTTGTTAACATTTTTTAATTTGCTACGTTGTACGAGTTCATACTCGTATGCTCATTATTTTGCAATTGCGATCAAAAACATTGGAGTATGTAGTATCTCTCCGTAGGTACCCCTACTTTGGTCGGATACCTAAAATAACGCTTTTACGACATATTTATTATAAATCGAAAAATAATATCATTTATTAGTGCGGATAACTTTGCAGTTTGATTTTGCTATGTCCTAGAGAAAATATGTATACTTGGGTAGAATATCTGCATTAAGCTTGAAATGTAGCATCTGCTTCAGAGTTGGCGGCTGCGACCAGCGTTTATTTTTTCCAGTTTATGTGCGTCTGAAATCAGGAACTCACCAATACTTAGGGCTATTGCGGTAATTTTTAGTCTTATAAAATCTATCCTTTCCTCTATAATCTTCAATTCTCATCTGCTCCATTTTCTCTTTCTATATCACTATCCATCCTTAATAAAATGGGCGTGGCGTTCTAAGATTTTTAATTTATGTACATATTTATCTATTCAAAGTTTACTTCCGCGACCTTTTTTTTATCAAAAAAAAAAAAATAATTTTATGGCATCATCTCATTAAAAAGTGGGAGTGGCTGTAACTAATTATTACAGGAGTTCGTGGATTCTGATGAGATCTTGAAAATTAAGCTTATCGCCATCGCCATAAGTACCTTTAAAAAAAGTTTTAAAAGTCCCAAAAAGTAGGCGTGACATTATACAATGTATAGACAAATTATGAAAAACGGGTATTTTGTATAAATGGTCGTGTGTGTGGGCGGATTTTAAAAATTTGTACACTTGTACTGTCCTAAAAAGCTCATATATCAAGTTTCATCTTCCTAACTCAAAATTTAAGTCACGGAAAATGGTGATATATGGATAAACCTAACTTTCGACGTTGATCACTAATATACATATATACTTTTGGAGGTCTGTCGTTATTATGTCTCTATGTTACGAACTCTGTATCAGAATTAATATACGAAATAATTCTCTACAATTCATCCGCACACTGCAGTTATTTTCTTCTATTGATTGGACAATGTTATCTCTTCAAAGATTACTTTTAAATATGACAAAGACCCGTTTGCTGGTACGAGCCACTTTGGGGTTTACACGAAATACAAAGTAGATCTTAAATATTACTGAGATTAACTTAACTGGGTATGAAATAGTAGGTCATAAGGTATTAAAATAGTGCTTAAGAAGCGCTTATGTTTCATCAGTGTGTAGACTAATTAGTTACGTACATACATACATGTTTACTATTTTGAACTTAAAACAAATTAAGTTATTTTAAACTAACGACGTAGGCAAATTTGACATCATGGAACTTCGAGTCCATCTCCAAATTTGCGAGAGGAGTATTTTACTTTAATGAACTCCCTTTTTACAAACTTTGTTTAAGAATAGGATGAAATTAGCTTGAACATGAAATTATAATGAACACATAGGGTATTATGGGAATAACTTGATTGCTCCTGGAAATCAACTTTTGGAAAATGTCGTTTTTTTACCGCTGGTAATTATCTTAGCATTGTTGATTTTAGGGGAATGTATGTCTCTACAGTTTCAAGTACAGTCGAGTTTTTACGGCAATTGAGATACTTACAAGCAACATTTTAAATTTATAGACACATCTTCTGAAATTACTGAAACAAATGAAAATTTTTCACGTCTCACATTAACATTTGGCATTTGGCAATGAGCTGAAATTGACTGCATTGCATTGAAGTGTGTCTTTGATAAGATGATATTAAATATTTGAGAGCAACAAAAACTAAACTAAGCTCAACTTGGTTATGATATAGATTTATGAACAGTATCAGTAAACTGGCCTAAGCTCCCTTCACTAAATATCTAAGTACGTAATCCGTGAGATTGTTTCTTGCTAACTTGTGCTACAAATATGATTTTTCCTTTTTGAGAAATTGAACCTGCTTATACAGCAATACCTCGCATAATCTATTTGAAATCGGACTAGTCGAGGAACTAACTATGTATGCATGTTCCAAACAAAATTTGTTTCCTGTTTTTCGATAAATAAAACGAGGGTATTATGCACATATATTTAAATGCCTGTATGTGTATATTTATTAAAAATAACTAAATAAAAACAAAGTCAGGGGCTTATACATGTACGTTCATTTTAAATTTAAATATTTTTATTTAAAAATTATTTTTTTTTTCTAATTCATTTTTTATTCCCAACAAATTACAATAACGATGTCTGCACAGTTTTTGGTTGTTTTCCTCATACATTTCTTTGAAGCAAAGAATTGTATTGCTTATTGTTCGGCAAATTGTAAGGCTACGTTCGATATGGGGATCAACTTAAATAATATTATCTGACACTTTTTCAACCAATCCAATAATTTTTGAAAGTTGTTCAGCCGTTAAGTCTTGTGCATGTCCTAGCGAGAGACGATCTTTTCAGATTTTATAACTAGGGTATGACTTCTCATTGGCTGCTCTAAAAGTGCATGACGGCAACTTTTTCCGAAATAATCCGGTTCCTTAAGCGTTCAATATTTGTTAATTTTTGTAGCCACCTTTTTCCATTATTTCAGATAATTCTTTCGTATATCTTAAAGCAGTATCTTTATCTGCACTGGTAGATTCACCAACAATACGCACATTATGAATACCAGTTCGTTGCTTATAATGAAAAAATCATACACGACTTACCGTGACAATTTCACTAGTTCCCTTACCTTCGCTTTCTACTTCATCAATAGTCTTCAATAGTGCTTTGGCTTAAATTTCCATTTGACTAAGTGGAATTCGTTTTTTATTAAGGTCATCGATCCATATGGATAATAGCCGCTTCGAGTACTTCTATTTTTCGTTACTAATTTTGATAAATAAGACGCTGTATCCATACATTGCTATTTGTATTGACATATATTTTTCACATTCCTTTTCCTCTTCCTATTTGAGGAACGGACGCACCTTCTTTATGAAACTTAATGACATCGAGCTTTTGTTCCAATGTTAGCAATTTCCGTTTCTTGTTTACAGAATCACTTTCACACTTTCTTTTTCCACTATTTTTTTTTTTGTTTTCAAATTAAAATCTAATTATCAAAAAATCGACTTTTCTTTAGAGTTGCGAATCGAAAACTAATGGGCAAAGAAAAAAAGACCACAAAACTAGACAGTGCATGCGAATAATCTGCATTATACGATTTTATTCTATATGTTTTCATAATAAAGGGGAAACCCCGAATTTTATGTAGATATTATTTTTTTTAAGATTTTTCCAAGAACAATTTTTTGGTTTTTTCAGGTAAAAAAATATGGTTTTTGGAAAATTTCAACCCGGAATTTAGTGAAACCGGACTAAACGAAGTCAGACTATGCGAGGTGTTGCTGTATTTGTCTGCTTACTTTCATGTAATAATAAAAAATTAGTAAATATTGTTCGGCTTCTACGGACCTTTAATATGTTATTTCTTGTATTTTTTAAGAATTTTTCAAAATCAAAATGTACTACTCGAGTTAAAAAAAACGTTTAACGGTACTTTGCCTATTAACAGGTTTCTGAAAATTGGTTATTTCTCGGCTATGATTCGATTGATTTTATTCGAAATCAATATTTGAACCATATTTGACTTATACAAGATACCATACCAAGTTTAGGAAAATATTCAAACAATTGAAAAAAAAAAAACAAAACAAACCCGTTTTGTTTCAATTTTAAATTTGAATAATTTGCAATTAAACAACATACTAGTATGTAATGTACATACATATATACATTGGTTCAAGTATATGTGACCCATTCGTGCACTTTATTTTTAGATTTGTATTATTTGGACATGCATATAGAGGGCATGAGGATGTGACTGAAATAGTTTTGTCTACCATTGTACTCGTATATCCTTCGGGTTATTAAAATAAGTTTTAAATGTATGACTCAAGAATTTCAGTTAATGTATTTTTCGAATGAAAAAAGCAATAAAAAAGCACCATCAAAATTAACTTCAGTAGGAGATACATTTTTCTCAAATCTAAATAAAACAAGTTCTGTGCTTGAATTCCATCACATTTTTATTGGTATTGGTTTCCTGAAAATTTTCGATCTCGAGGTTTTTATCAGTTTTGGTATCTCTATAACAAAGAATCTAAAAAAAGAGGGTCTCTAAATTCTGTCTGTCTGTATGAAAGACTGTAGTTTAAAGAGCTGTACGGATTTGTTTTAAGACTTTAAATCTGCGAATTTTCATGTAACCCCAAAATTAACAGTACTCCAATAACTAAAGGATTTTCTCGAAAACGGCTTCAACTATTTGATCAAATTTCATGTTTCAGCTAGGGTGGATATGTTCTATTGGATAACGTTTTTTGCTAAAAAATACGTATAACGGTACTTTACTTATTGTACGATTTTTGAAAAATGGCTTATACTCGGATATAATTCGGGCGAATTTGTACAAAATCGATATCTAAATAATATGCGTCAAGGCCATGACATAACAAGTTTTGCAAAACTGGTTAGAAAAAAAAAAAAAAAAAAACACTTTAACGATTGTGTTTAAACATCGAAATGAGTGATTTACAAATAGAAGAATCATATAGGTGCAAGAATGTGTGACCAAGTTGTGCGCTTTATTTATCTAGTTTTGACATCAATTTCTTTTAAACGCTACGCTATATGACGGTCGCTGTATTACAACGTCGCTGACTTAGGAAACAAAAATCGTTTTTTCCTAATTTGGTTTCAAAACCAATATACATAAGTATTTTGCTCGCTGCTCATTCGAGAGCCACTGAAGGAATTTTGATGAAATTTAATTTGCATGTTTGTCCTGATATGTAGGTATGTTCATAGTTTCTTAAAAAAAAAAATTGTCAAAATTGGATGGAGTACGCGATATTGCTATTGCCTTGATTTTTGAGTTGTTCAGTTTAATAAACTTTATCAAAAAATAATTTCTTTACATATAGAATCCAAACAACGCCTTTTTAATCAGGTTTCGCAAAAAATAATAATCTAAAAGACTGTTAAAATGATATCAAAGTATTTATTGGTCCGGAACCCTCGTGAACCGTTTGAGCGCTTCTCATTCTGTTTTTTTGTCGTTCCAGGTGACCAGTCATAGCTTATTGAGTAGCATGTTTGCTTGTTGATCCAAATGTTGTCGGTTTAAGTACCAACCAGGTACCAACCAGGGACAGATAGGGAAAGAAATGAGAGAGAAGGGAAAGAAATTTCTCGTCGTTTTGTGTTTCTGTTTGCTTTGTTTGTGGCGTTCACATATGTAGATATTCACTGTGCTGTAAAGTGTAAAGTGCAATAAAAAATCACAGAAATGAATGATGATTTCGCACACAGGAGAAAAAGTGTCAAACTCAATCTTCTTTCGATTCGATTCTAACTCGAAACTCAATGCTGTTTCAATCTGATCTCTCAATCCGGTCATATATAAGTGGTAAATGGCCCTGTCGTTAAAAACATAGTTTGTCATCAATGATACCACTGGTCTTTTGCACTGGATAAATAAAGTAATTTATCTTCTGACAATATCTACGAGGAGTAAAATAAGTGATTCAGAAAAGTTATATATAATTTTACAGCCAGATTTTTTTTTTTTCTGTCAAACTTCTCAAAACTGTCTTCTTGATTGAAAAATGTGCCTCCATTTACATACTCTCAGCAACACATGCCAAAATCCTTTCGAACATATTGCCCACATTACCATTTAACCGTGAAAAAAAAGAACAAAAGAAGAAAACGAAAGGCATTCCCAAAACGCCCATCTCTTCAAAGAATGCCCATTCAACAACACAAAGTATCCCTATTTGCAAAGATTAAAGGAGTAATGGTGACAAAAAGACTCAAAAGAACCAAAAAAACAATTTATTTTAACTGACACAATAAAACCGACGACGATGGAAAACGGGGCGACTACTTTTTTTTCCCTTAACTGTAAATATTATTTCTATCCCAATGACCTAGCAAATACAAGGACCAACATTCAGCACCAGTGGCAGAGAATCAGGACAAACGAACCTACTCCATTAGTTCTTTAGTCAGTAGGGGCAGAGGCGAGTGTGAGAGAGAGAATCGTGTTCGAGGATTTACAAAGGAAACTATTCCATTGGAAAAATACTAAATCCATTCGATGAATGTCCTTAAGGACGAAACAGGACTACACGGAACAACACTTTATTTGAATGTGTATTCTTTGTTTATTCTACTATTCCCAGGATGGTATTACAAGGTGACTACACTCTATTGCTCCCAAAGGCGTAAAACAGGCAAACATGCAACACAAAAAAAAGGACTAAGAAAATACTTTTGAACCCTTTTCCTAGGCTGCGGGAAAATACTGAAAATGTTTCTTAAATTTTTGCCCAAGAAACAGTGTTCATTATCTGGGGGAGTATTCTCGTGATTTTATTCGAATTTAATGAGTGCAAGGGATTAGCAAAGGATCCTTGCGATTCTTATTGCGAAATTATGGTAACCAAGTGGATGACCGGCCTTAAAGGTGAAAATAATTTGTCTTGAGATTTCTATTAGCTTTGTCGGTGGAACAGAAAAAGGGACAAAAGTTAATTAAAGGAAAAGATATAAGCTTTCGTATTTTTTATTCTAATTTTCGCTTAAGTCAACAGATTTGGGTTCATAATAAATGGTATTCTTTACAGATATTGAAATGAACTTCATATTAGGTAGAGCTCAATAGTAAATAATAGGTGCCGTAGGTCACGTGTTTAGTGCTTCGAATATGGTGACGAACTTAAGTACAGATTCGAATGCTAGCAAAAACTCCTATAAGTTTTTGCATGGCGAGAGGTAGTGACCTCTCGCCATTGTATAACAAATCGCCGAGAAGATTTCTAATAATCATGAAATTCTTCTCAATCCTGGAAAAAAAAGACTTAATTGCTATTTTCCTCTTAAGTTAGCGTTTTTTGTATAAATTTAGACATTGGAATGAACTTAATTAAAGGTAGAGCTTAACTGGGTGCGGATCGAGCTGCAGTAAATGCCACTGAATTTAAGTTCTGAAAGAAGCCAAGAACCCTTTCCAAAAACTTACTTCATTAGGTATTTTTAGCCAAATGATTTAATGACAGTGCACTCTCTCTAGAATTAAATGAACAATTTTAAAACGATTGCACTTATTCCACAAAAAAAGGACATTCAGAGTACAAAATATGAAAAGGCTCTAGCTCCAACTAGTTCTCTCGCAATATCCTCGTCCTGATTTGCTACCATCTAGGCATGTGTGTACGAAGAGCCTTATATCAATTATTTTCCAAGAGTTTCCGCCGTAATTTAGTATGTTTCCTCCAAGGATACTAAACTTTTGCATTCCTAATAAAATTCTCAACACATAAAAATAGACGAAAAAAGGGCAAACAAAAAATGGAAAAAAAACTCTCTCTTCTCATTTGGCCGAAAAGTTCTAATTAAAAATATACACTTCTGTGCACAAGTATACGGCGATATGGATATGTACATGCATATGGGAGAGATCCTTCCTGCAAACCCCACCTATTTTTCATTGGTGGGCTCTGAAATGAATTCCCATATCCTTCGCATTTCTACGAAATTTCTACTATTCTGTATTCATATCCTGGTTTGAAAATATCTGTGTGTGCATTTCAATAGTCTGCATGAAGTTTAATTGAATGAGTTGTTGCTCCATGAGTTTTTATTGAAATTCTTTTTTTTTTGTTGCCACACTCCTTCTCCTTAGCCGTAGAGTCAAAGCTGAATGTTATATGCACACATAGCGAGAAATAAGGAAGCGTTATTAATAAAAAAAATAAGATGCACTAAAAACAACATTTTCTAAATTGAATTTGCTTATTAAGAGAACTAGAGGAAGAGTGTAATTGAAAACGCTTCAAAATTGCTTCAATTCGGACGCTGTTCATGCAAAAAAAAAAACATGATCTAATTCCATAACGAGGTTCATTGAAAATTTCATACGAAATTAAATGAAATAATTATGGAAACAATCTGGTGAAATATTTATAAAGGAGGTAGAGTTTTCTTGATCACTTAACATAAAAACGATAATCAAATGCAGTATATTGTTTCGAAGGAAGTCTGAAGATACATACATGCTAGTTTGATTTGTACCCACTAAAACCATCTCCATTTTTTTGTGTCAATCACATTACTTCTGTCGAATATTTTAGTTATAGGAGGGGTTCAGCATTCGTTGCTACTTACTCCATTTTATGAGTTAAGTTTTCATTTTCTGTGCTCATAGTCGTCGTTCTTTTAGGATATTCGCTGCTATAACTTATATCACTGTTGTCATAACAGATAGTAAGATTTTCCTTTTCGGAATTTTATTTTATGGTCAATTCGTTTTCGGAACCCTGGAAATAGCTTTGTAGAACTCTGAGGTTGGGCTGAACATCAGATAAATATCATTGGCTTAGAAAATGAAAGCATTCAGTTAACAGTTTCACTTTGCGATCGATTCTTGGACAAAAATCGATTATTAAGTAGACTTTTTGTTTCACAGTGTGAAACTCATATTTCATAAGTTGCAGCCCGTTTAGGATGTTATTTCAAGTGAATAACCGGGGTTGCAAAAATCGTATTTTGTTTCACTGCATATAGTGAGAAATCGCACACAAATTTCTGAAATCGTGGAAAATATGGAAAATGTGGTCAAATATCAGAAGATCGCACATATTTACCTCTAAAAGTAGTGGAAAATACGATAAATATGACGTATAACAAAGCTGCTTGTACATATCCTACATTTCTCTTGATCAAAAAATATAAATTACTTTGTTCTGGACTCCAGAATCTGGAGTATCTGAAAAATATCGGCTCAACAAAATACATAGATGTTAAATTTTGGACCATATAGCGTCAAGCTCAATTTTTGCGGACATTTCCTTGAAAATACCACATATACTTTTTTAAAGCTGTTTATGGACGTATTAGTTGGTCCAAAATAGGATTATTGTCCGAAAAATGTATAATTCTCGTTAAAAGTAATAAAGGTCCTAATTATGTTTCATTGACAAAATTAAAACAAAATTCCGCTCATAACAATCCAGCAATCGTTGATAAAATTGTCAAAACCTTGAAGGCACCCTTTCATTTTAAATGCACTTCTCAGTTTAACACAATTGCAAACAAATCTCTAATCCATATGCAACAGGAAAAAAACAAAGAATAGTTAGTAAAGTTACGGGACCGGAAAAGCATTATACACTTCTGGAATCAAAAAGTGTGTTATTAATGTAATGAAAATATATAATTGGTAACCAAATAACTACGAGTATATGAGTGTTATTACTTGAAGCCACCACAGATTTCAAAAAGTGGACACAGTATTTTTGTGAGAGAAATATTAGTATTGATCGTCGAAGAAGACTCTTCTACTCACACCGTCTTTGTGACCTCGAAAATGTGGCTTGACAGGGTGCAGCCTGCGCTTCCTAGAATAAATTTGGTGTCCTTCAGAATAGAGGGATATGCAAGCAAGATCACAGAATGCTGACTTAAAGTCCCGTAGTCCCATGTCTAGCTCTCATCTATCTGCAAAATATGTCTAGAGGTAACAAATAAAACAAGATATCGAGAGCGGCCGAAGAAGTGAGCTTGAGAGCCCCACAAATGCATAGTTGCGGTGAAGAGCTATGTCTAAGGCTATCCACCAGATGGTCATGCCATATATCAGTATTGGCCTAACAACAATGTGTTATTTAAGTTTGCATGCCTCAATAACTTTCAATGGCAGCATGTTATTATGTTCTTGAATGTTGGGTTTCCAGTAAAGTTTACTATCTAAAACAAGTACCTTACCTTAATAAGGTCAATATGATGAATCTTATATTCAATGCTATAAATGACTAATTTAATTCGCTTCCTAAATACCTTACAAATTGTAGTTTAAAAAAAAAAACTGCTAATGATTCTATCAAAATATGAAATAATATGGCTCTAGAAAAACCGCAGTAGAAATATTGCATATATGTAGTTATAATAGCTACCGAACTGTTACCAAAGTACTGAGCCCACCTTACAATGAGTTCCAAGCTACGTTCGAGGATAACAAATTATGGGACGAAGCCCACAAGTTGGCAAGAAAAGGTGTCACAAACTTAAAACCAGAATCTTTGTATGAGATGAAAGTATAAACTTGGCGAGCAACAGTAATTCGTAATTCGTGTTGTTCACTAACCCAGATTTTTTCCAAAAATAAATATTAACCGACTCTCAGTTATCCTAAATCAGCATAACCATTCCATATTCAATCTCAATAAATATTTCATTCGATGACCAATCCCAATAATCACCAGTAGTGGTACATTAACCACCATCTACTAAGATATAGCTCTGTGGTACGAGAGGTTGAGGAGTTCATATTCCTAAATCCAACAACTATATGGGTGGTACTACAAATTAATCGAATTGAAATCGATTAATTCCAACACATATAAGTGTATGTAATTGTTCGGTTTCACTCAAAGGTAGATACATTGATTTTGTGGATACATTAAGGATACTTCAGTAAATGGGCTTAATGTTTAAAAAAAATGTTGCAAGTTCAAATATCGAAATGGGATTATGATGCACTTTGTAATGATATTGTGTAAAACTCGGATTTTACAACAAAATCTTGAAAGTGTATGTACTAGTAGTTTTCGAGACATAATATTTTGGACAAATACAAGTATGTTCTCACCCACCTCATTCATAAATTTTTAAGACAAATCATTCTTATAGGTAAATTTATCTTCTCTTTTCGACTCGAATTTAGCTATCTTAACCTTTTCAACTCCCTACGTTTCCAAAAATCACTGTAATATCTTTTAAGAATAAAAAGGAATTTTCACATTTATGCACATTACCTTGTCAGGTAACTCGACATATTACATCACGTACGCTAAATTTAGTGCACATTCTTTTAAAAGAAGATAAAAACTAGTCTCATACATCATTTGAAAAGCCACATAAACCACAGTTATTACATATAATAGAGCGAAATGCATATGTTAAGTTTTATTTTTTCTAGTGCGAAGGTATGGAACTTTCAGTTCAATTTAAATGTCACAATTTTCAGTGCACTTTAATTTACTTTTTCGAAATCTCTCAGCACGTTTTCCTTATTTTTCTTAGTAAAATAAATAGTTTTTTTTACACAATCCTTTCACAAAAGGCTAATCCGAGGTGCATGTAGATGGAGGGGTCCCGGACAACATTGCTCATAGCATCATTAAGGTTTCTTAATCTGGATGAATTTTGGTCCACTCGTACGGTGGACATGCCTTAGGGGACTATTCTTAACCCCCGATCCTGCAGGAGTGAAAACTAAATGAAACCATGTACTAGTATTACGACAGTACTAATAACAAATGTACACATGTTCCTGTCAATAACTTTACACAATTTCAGCAGTCTATCCAAAATTACTGTAAGCAATATTAATACCATTTAATGTGCAAAATTATGCACGATAATATATATTTAACAACCCCAACATTACAAACAAAAAAACTGAATTTCAAACTGGTAGGCAATTAATGCATCGACACTCTGAAATGTGAAAACTGAGCGACATCGTATTTGATTCACTATGAAGTTTTTAGTTTTAAAACAATCTAAAACGTGAGATTCATATAGGGTGATTCAATTTGAGGTTACAATTTAAATTTGAAATAAAACACATTGGTTTGTGATAAACTGTTGATATTTGTACGCAACATGGAAAAATTATACCGGCCAAATGAACGCTATGGCTGGCCCTTTTGATGAAATTTTCCATTACTTTTCGGCATATACGTAAATCCTGCCGTAGTTCATAAATAACGCGTCGAATCTAATCCTTTAGCTCTGTAATCATTTAAGGGTCAAAAATAATTTGTTATCATGACCCGCTAAAGTTCATCATTGACTGTTACTCAATCATTCTGCCGGCATGTTGATTTTCATAACCCAAATGCGACTATTTTGTTTGTTTACGCAACCTTTCAGTTGAAAGTGAGGCTCATCGCTAAAGATGATTTTGTTCGAAAAATCACCATCAATTTAGTGGGGCTCTAACACCCAATTAACGAAGTCACTTTATGGTCTATTGGCTTCAATTCCTGAGTCAATTGGATCGTTGCGTGGAGCTGTAGGAAAGGTTCAATTACTTGACTGATTGTAACGAGCTGCAGCGATATTTTCGTGTGACAGACCACTGCTCTTTGCACATCTAACACTGACCCGTCCGATTAAATTTTCTCGGTTATGTTACCGACATTATTTTGCAATGTACGGATCGTGTTTTAACAATTAAAATGCGTTGTTTTCTCGTATACTGCTCCATAATTACAAATATTAATGCTTCGTATTCAGAGATGTCAAATATCAGCAGCCACAGTAGAGACAGATTTGAATTGTAATCTTCAATTGAATCACCCGAATGCGAATGTCTATAACTGGGTGCTAGTTTTCCAGCTAAACTCTGTATGAGGTCCCAAAATTTTCATTTCTGAGCAGAACTAGTAAAGGGCAGAGCTCTTAACCTATGGCCGCAATTCGAGCTGTTTGCCTGGAGAACAGTGAGTAGCGATTAGAAAAGCTACCCTCAGGCAGTCATACAACTCCAGCCTATCTAGCCAGCCTAGTACCAGAGTTGTTGCGAGGCAATCCGATGTGTTTGATCATTTCAGAGTTAGTGAGACTGACTGTTTTGTTATTTTTCTAAAATAATACTGTTAATTTTTTATAAATTAGATTATTTCTCCCTGGTATTAAAGAGCGGTGTTTTTTTCTACTTTACTCTTGTAGATGAAAAATATGTATCCACACCCCACTCACTAGTTTCTAAGCTACTCTCTACCCACCTATAGTGCGGCTTTAGGTTTAAGGAATACATTTGGCTAAGTGACCGAGCAGAAAGAACATCCTGGTCGAATAACCTAGCCCTGTAAAAGTACTGAACAACTTTGAAACACTGATTAAAGAATATATCGGTATTAGCATTGAGTATTAGATCAAAAACTTAAACCATCAAAATCAATTATTTTCCCAGTGTCTAATTTTGAAAAGAAGTCATATTACCAATATCAAATAGTCATCGAATTTCGCTGTTGATCAATTTAATACTATTTCCAAAAAGTAAACCCTTCCCACAGTTACTGCAGCTAAAGTATTATGTCTGGCTGCTGTTTAACGAGTATTAAAGATTCGACCATAAATTGGAGAGCAGACCTTCAAAACAGTGACTGATTTCGTAAGTCTTAATATCCCATCACTATCCGAAATATCTGCTGCCACTCACTCTGTTAATAAATTTAATCCTAACAGGGTGTCTCTGCTGCCTCTCTCCTGCCATCTCCATCCAAAACATCTGCTGCCACTCGCTCAGAAAACAAGTCTAACCTCAACCACGTGTCCTTTGATCTCTAGGATTCAAACTCTTCTGCCTCTCTTCGTGCTAATAATTCCTTCAACCCTAACCCTGAGGCCAATTCTTCTCCCCCTTTTCGACCCTCTCCTCCCTCCGTCGTAAAACTTACCATGAATTCCGCTGATTCAATCGATAGTCGAACCCGAGTCTATTTGCATCGATGGCAAGACTAAAACTAACGTGATGGTAGCCATTCACAAAGAAGGTCTTCCTACTGACCGACCTACGTTACTGCGAATTTTCAATAACTACCGCGACACTTTTAATATTTCACCTCAAAGTGTTTCTGAAGACCTGTCCTCATTTGCCGCCTACCTCAGCTCTAAAAGAACTTCCCACCTTCAAAGAAGCCGTGCCAACTTAAACAAATATTATCGTCCCGCTCCGACTCAGTCTTGTCTCACCCATACAACCCTAAAATTGCTCTTAAATATCTGTCTTTTTACTATCAAAATGTCAGAGGATTGCGCACCAAAACCCGCGACGTATTTCTGAACTCCCAAAAACTCCCCTACGACATTTTTACTTTGACGGAAACAAATCTAACCCCCAATTTCAACAATAGCGAACTTTCCTCTGCTGCTTTCAACACTTTCCGCACTGATGGACTTGTAACAGATGGCTCTTTAGTGCTCTTCTGGAAATACATAATCGCCACGATACTACTTTTTTCAAAAGCACACCGCCGACTTCGAGTTTATAAGTGTTAAGATTTCCCTACCTAAGCGCTATCTTTACATAATGTGTTGTTACATACACCCATCCCAACCAATTGGGTCATGCCAGCTTGCCATTGATGCCGTTGACTCTATGATTGATTCCATGGATCCATGCTATGACGCCATTATTTTAGGGGGCTTTAATCTTCCCCATCTTCAATAGTCCCAATCTGATGACTAGTCCCATTACATCCCTGGGGCCACATCTGATAAGGAAATCTTACTAACCGATTGTCTCTCTGACTCTGGACTTTTCCAAGTAAGTGGCATTCGAAATAACTTGAATAGGCAACTTGACCTAATTTTTTCTTCCGGCGCCCATAATTCCGCAGTCTCTGAGAACAATCATCTTCTCTCGAGTTTGGACCGCTTTCATCCCCCCCTATTTCTAATCTTTTCCAACTCTAACCCAGTTTCGGAACATTCTTATTGCTTTAATTTCCGTAAAGCTTATTTCCACAAACTCAATAGCTTACTCGTACTGCTTAACATAAGTCCCGTCTCTACACTCTTACCTATCGACAATGCCCTCGCGATCTTCTACTCTGATATCTTTGCCTGTTTTGTCCAATCGGTACCATACCTTTCTAATAAAAATTGCACGTCTTCTCCACCTTGGTATAACAAGGGGTTACGCTCACTTCGCAACAAAAGAAACAAACTGTGGCAATCTTACTTAAATCCAAATCTGACTCCGACTTTTTTGAGTACTTTCGCGCATATGTACACCCATTTCTCTGAGCTCTGCGAAAGGCTTTATCTCGAATACCTCGCCCGTATGTAATCCGACCTGATTTCTGACCCCAAGCGATTTTTTCAAAACGTAAATCTGACGGCTATCCTTCAACGTTCACCTTTTCGGATTCTTCCTCCGCAGACCCTGAAATAATTGCCAACTTATTCGCTCACTTCTACAGCCTGTCATTTGCTGACCACATCCTCAAACCTGAGCTCTTCGAGGGCATTGTGTATGATGCGATGTTCTTTCACTATAAGCCAATCTTCTCCATAAAGCAACACGGATTTCTTAAAGGTAGGTCAACAACTACCAACTTAACCGAATTCGTGTCTGGTACACTTAACGCTTTGGAAGATGGCAATGAAGTTGATGTTGTAGCCACTGATTTTAGTAAGGCCTTCGACAAAATTTCTCACCAACTCATTCTCTTCAAACTAGAAGTCCTTGGTTTCCAACCGCGGTTCATATCATGGATCAAATCACACCTAGTGGATCGCCAATACAAAGTCCGTTTTAAATCGTCAATATCGGACTCTATTATAGCAACAATCTTGGACCTCTGATATGTATCGTTACGATAAACGGTGCAGAACATATCCTTCAGAACTCCAACCTTCTGGTCTACGCTGATGATATGAAAATCTTTAGACGTATTACATCTCCCGCTGATTCTCGCCTTCTACAGGATGACCTGAATAGTTTCTCCATCTGGTGTAACAAAAATTTCTTAGAGCTTAATGTCGATAAATGTCATTTCATTACCTACTCCTGCAAACGCCTGCCACCACCTCCTAGGGTGTACTTTATTCGTGGCGAGCCTGTACCCTTAGTTACATCAGCACGCGATTTAGGTGTCATCTGTGATAGTGAACTCAACTTTCTTTCAAACATCGACAGTATCATTAATAGAGCCAACTCAGCGCTTGGCTTTGTGAAACGCTGGTCAAAGGAGTTTTCTGACCCATATGTAACTAAATCCCTCTATATTACCTTCGTCAGACCCCTCCTCGAGTATACCAGCCAAGTATTGTCGCCCATTATGCTGTCCACACCATGAGAATTGAGGCAGTGCAGCGCAGGTTCATGTGCTTCGCCTTACGCGGTCTCGGTTAGGCTGATAACGTTAACCTTCCACCCTATGCCGATCGTCTTAGATTGATTAATCTTCAATCATTGAAAAAAAGTCGTGATGTCGCCGACATACTTTTCATCCATCAGTTGTTATTTGGTAATAGGCCTTGTCAAGAAACACTAAGGAGACTCTATATAAGACCCTTATCATCCCTGCCCTGCTCTATGGCGCAGAAGCATGGACCCTAGCAAAAGCGGATGAAGATCTTCTTGGTTGTTTCGAACGCAAAATTCTTCGAGTGATTTTTGGTCCCGTTTGCGTTGACGGGCTTTGGAGAAGAATATTTAACAGCGAACTCTACGAGCTATACAGCGACATCGACCTGGTCAGAAAAGTGCGCATCAGTCGTCTAAGATGGCTAGGACATGTAGAGCGAATGGACACCAACGCTCCGACCCGAAGAGTCTTCGATTCCAACCCGGAGGGACAACGCAGTAGAGGAAGACCTCGCCTTAGGTGGCGCGCACAAGTGGAAGGGGACCTCAACCAACTTGGAGTGCGCAACTGGAGGTAGAGGCAGTTAGTCAAAGATCGCGCTAACTGGAGAGGCGTATTGGTTGAAGCCCAGGTCCACCCCGGACTGTAGCGCCACCTAAAGTAAGTAAAGTGCTATCTGGTAATATTGATTGTCCTGCCCTGCTTCAGGTGATCTCTCTGAATATCAATCCCCGCTACTTTAGGTCTGTTCCCCTATTCCGTATATCTCCTCATAGCACTAATTATGGTTATTACGAACCAATGTCGGAAATCAAATGATGCGATACACATTTTTGTCTTTAATAGCAGCAAAAGCACACTACGTAATGCCCTTCTCCACTTCGATCAAGCCTAACCTTCAGTTCTCTATGTAGTTTGTAAGTTATATTTCAGAAAATAAAACGTGGGCCCTAGGGCCCATGTGTAGGATAAAAAAAAAAAAAAAATAAATAAATAAATAAATAAAAAAAAAAAAAATAGTTTTAAATTTCTATGTTGTTAGTTTTAAACATGGGTTAAAGTACCAGGTCGATAGATTTCAATGGTTAAGTCCATTGACATCGAAACCACGCAAACGATTATACGTGGTTCTCAGTTGACTATATATCCATCTGATATGCAGAACTGGAAGAACAAATACTAGGAATTTTAACAGGTAATATTGATATACAACGGGAAGTACTACCGCGCCGAGTTTTGGCGAAAAGCAAGTTTAGCAGATATTAGACTCATTCGAAAGAATAATCTTACGCCGGATATTTAGACTAGTATGCTAGGTTTGCGGGCGGAGAAGAATATATTAAATATTGCCAAGACTGCTCTAGAGAGGAGGTGTTTTCAAATTTAAGTTATGGAAATAATTTTTGAGGAAAAATATCAAGAAAATGGTGCAGCCTTCCAAACAAAATATTTCGATTCAGGTTTTTGTACAATTTTCGAAAAATGTGATTGCAAAGTTTTATTTTACATTTTTCGAAAATTTTGTGATAGGCATGCAAATAATTTTTTGAGTGCTAATATTTCAAAATGGTATATTCTACTAACAAAATTAATTATTTCGCTTGAAATTTAAGGCCCTTTTTTACGGTTTTCGAAAATTATACAGAATTTTCCAAAATGTCTTACTTTATACTGAAATTAATTGAAATTACTTTTAAGAGTTAATATCTCAAAAACGGTGCATCCTACGAAAAAAAAACCTTTTTACAAGTGATTAGTTTTCACAATTTTCCAGAATTGTACGGAATGGAATCGATATCATTTTAGAGGGCAATTATCTTTTGATCGAAGTTTTGGGAATTTGGAGATTCTTTACAAGGTGGATGCTTTTAGAAGTTTGAAAAATTGTATGAAGGATGAAAGGGGTAGAGGAAGGACTTATACGGGCTATCAAAGGCATTTACAAAGAAACTTTTAATATTGTAAGACATGTAATGAAACGTTAGAGAAATTCAAGACGTCTGAAGGAGTGAGACAAGGAAGTGTATTAAGCAAATATACGAGTACCAGTATTATTAACAGCAGAGGTAATTCGGGAGGATGAGGATTAAATCGGCAAAATAGTGTATGCGGCATTGAGAAGAAAGTTCTTAGACCACAAATAAATCACCCAAAGAACAAAAATATCAATATTCAACCCGATGTACTTATCAGTTTTGATACACGGAAGTGAAAACTGGAGATGAAATACCTCCGGAGAGTTCTATGAGTCAGAAGAATCGACAAGAAAAGGAAGGAAGACATTAGAAAGGAACTGCATGTTAAATAGGCTAAATTAATCCTCGTGGATAAGAAACTGAGATGGTTTGGACACTCCGTATGAAAAAGAACAAGTAATTTGAAGAAGAAGAACATTTGGGAAGCAAGACCAAAAGGAAAAATCAATAGAGGAAGACCCAAGACCACATAAAACACTACCGTCAACAAAATCCTGAAAGTAGTTGGGAAAACTGGCATACGACTAAGCATATAGCAAGAGACAGGACCCAGTGCAGAAATTTCTCAAGAAAAAAAATAGGAGGGAATCACAGATGCCATCTCGACACCTTATGGGTTAAAGAAGACCGGATTATGTATGTATGTATGGAGTTTTCCAAAATGTTTGAATTTTGTTCGAAGTTAATAGAAAGTTCTAGGCGGCTCTACGAATAAACTAATTTCACGTGTGTCAAAACTTTTGAAATTTTGGAAAATTTTACGGAATTGACAAATTGAATGTTCGAATTTTGCTCCGATTTTAAAAATGGTGATAATTAGATGCATTTTTACAAATTTTCCCGACTTACTATATTAGTAAATTTAAAATCGTTTTTGAATAATAATATCTCGAAGATTGTGCGTCTTATGAAAAATATATTTACAATCGAGATATTATGACTTCAAATATTCTACAAGTGTCAAGTTATCCACAGTCATCGAAAATTGGAAGGTATTTTCGAAAATGTCTAACATTTGAACGAAGTTAAAGAAATCTGAACTCCTGACTCCATAAGCCACAAGCCGTGACTGGTTAAACATTTAAACAAATATAAGATTTTTTTTTTTTAAATTATTTTGTAGTGGTAACGCATCGCTTATCACGCTGAAGGTTTTCGGTTGAAATTCTGATGTCAAGAATCATCTATATATTTCGCGTGAAATAAATAAAAAAGTCGATAATTTTGGAAAACTTATGCCAACGTGAAATCACTGTATTTGTGAAGGCATAACATTAGCAGTAGGGTAGTGATATAGCTGAAAATGCAAGTTACTCGTGATAATGACATCAGAAGAATGAAAAAAAAAAAAAAAAAATACTGTGAATCATAAAGCAACGGCAATAACAGCAAAATATGCTAAACAAAATGCAAAATTCTTTGTCGCAATTCTATGTCGCTTACTGTCGTCATACCGTGGGTTTCATAACAAAAACCCATGTTCTGCATTATTTAGGTATCAGATTAAAATAATTTCCATTAAAATTTTCATGTCACTGTTATCCAGACACAAAGTTCTGGCTGTTTAGTCAGTATGCTGATGTCGCCTTTGGCAAGCCGGACGCTAGTGAAAAAATGCTTTACGTTTATGAAATTTATTATCACAAATTCATAACGCAATAAATGAAATAAATTATTTTTAAATTATTGAAATATTATCTTTATATGGCAGCCTTGCGTGGCTCGGGAGTGCAGTAGGGATTGTTTTGGATTTTGTGTTTTACTACACATATTGGCGAAATATTTGACAGTAATATTTTGATATCATTAAATTTATTAAATTTTTCAAGGACATTGTAGACATTCGGCAACTGAGTAAGAATTAAAACTTAGTACAATTGTTTCCCCTACGCTAACCTTACGTCCACATCTAATTACCAACTTCATAGTTCGCTTTCCTTACCATCCTCATTAGCAGGCCATTAGCAGATCATTAAGTGATTTAATTATTGCCTATCGGGCATATGGTTGGATAAATTGTCAAAATAGCGATTTTGTCAATCACTTTTCTTGTTAATTTATTGAAGCAATTATTTGTTACTACCGCATCCAATTTCAATTGTCACTAACTGGAAAAAAATGTCCTTCGTGCCATTTCAGTCATGTAGTCACTTTCTCCGCACTCCCTTGATACTCACCAAACTCTCTGACAGTGAATTGTGGTTGCGCTAATTAATGTTAGTATCCTGACATTAGTCTGGCCTCAATGATGTGGATGCTCACTTGAACATTCATACAAAACTAGAGGAAGTTAAGGAAGGAAACATTTATTTCTGTGTGCCATAATGAAGATGTGATTGGAATTCTTTTTTCTTTTCTAAGTGATATCAAGAGGAAAAATAGAATCACCACTACCACCATGGAAGAGAAGTTGAAGTCATTAACAAAGCATTAAGGAACAAATTTTGGCATCGTTTTGTGATTCTGTCATTCACTTTATGTGGTCATGCTATGCCATGCCATGCTATGTTAACCTATTTAATAAGATAGTTTGGAGAGGAGGAAGGTGGGAGATTCGTTTCTCCTTGTCTGCTAGTTCCAGAAATTGAGTTGTCAGAGATGGACATTGTGTCAATTTGGCACAGTTTTTTTTTTTTTTGTTTGCTTTTGTATGTTTGCTTCATTAAATGCGGCGTAATTGACAGGATTGTCTATATCTTTGGTTTATATGCAAAGAAGTTTTAGGAAAATTCATTCTTTTGAGATCCATACTAAAAATTCTGAAATTCCTTTTAGCTATAGCGTAAAGGCAGAGTGTTTAGCTATCAAGCTCAAAATTACCCGTTCAAATCCGAATCATGGCCATCGAATCTGTCTGTAATTTGAAATATAAATAATGAGACTATATGATACATACATAGAATTAAAGAGGCCAATAGTAATGAGTGTCTTCAAAGAAAATAGCAGCAATGGTCACTCCACCTCACAACATACACCAATGTAAAAATGTTCACATATTTAGCCTGAACGTCCGAAATAATGAAGAGGATTCTTCATTGAATAAATCATAATACATTAAACTTTGGTGCTGAGTTTCATTGCCTTTTAATTTAAAATTATACCAGCATCTGTTATATCTATAATACAATATGTCACTCATTGCATTGAGTTGGTTCCAAATTTGTTGGCATTGCACACTGAAATTTTATCAACATCTAGCACGTAGAAGTATGTATGTACAATATATTATATTTAGTAGGGCAGTATATTTTCTATATCTTCTTTAGTTTTTATTTTTTAACTACATTCATACATGCATATAAAAACGAAAATGAGCAAGAAGTATAGAAATGTATTAAATCACACATGTGGTGTATGTTTTAAAATTAATTCAAACGCAGGTAAAAAAATATCAAAGCTGATTTGACAAATACAATCACTTGCTTTTTAATTGTACCAACAGACATTTTTTGAGTAAATTTGTCGGTGATTGCATGAATGGCAAATGTTTTGGTGTATTATTCATAATTTTGTTGCGTGCGATTAATTTGACTTAAATGGTTGTAGCAGTTGGCTTGACAGTAGCCCATCATATCAGCCAAATTTTGCAGTACATGTTCGATGCTTCGGGGCTCATTTCATGAATAGATCGAAATATTGTTCTTAATTACTTGAATCCTTTCTGCATAACATTGATCTTTAACGCTACCCTACAAAAAAAGTCCAATGGCGTCGAATCGATCCGCGGAGGTCGAGCAATATCACCAAAACAGCTGATTACTCTGTTATTGAACTTAATGCGCAAAAGATTGTTGTTTGTATGGCATGTAGAGCCGTCTTGCTGGAACCAGAAACCATACAAGTTCCAAGGACGAACACGATGATAACTCGTGTAATCAATTCCATGCCAATCTCATGAACTTTGGTGATACACTTGCGTACAGCAGGCATGGTTGGTGCATTATTTTGATCGAAATTTCTTTGCAAATTCTCACTATTTTTTTTTTATAATTTGTGCGCGCTAAAGGGGATATGAATACCCTTATATTGTTTCAGGGCACGGGCGATTAGGAAAAGAGGGAAGTGGAACAGAGGAGGAGCCTGTGCAATTGGGCTTTAAATGTTTGAAGGTTGTATGGGGAAATACAGAGCCTTATAGATCATTCCACATTCTTGTCGTTCAGCTTATAAATCTTCAAGCGTAAACGGATTAATTTTGTACCGCGTAGATATGTGTTTTTCTAATTTTTTAAGAGCTATCAGTGTCAAAATGACATGTAATTTAAAAAGAAATTATCAGATGGCCCATATAAAGAGCTGCTGAAGAAATAAGGAAACCCATCGACAGTTCATGTTCCAATTTATTTACTCCATCAGTTAAATAAATACCCGGGGTCTAGAGAAGTACTTGTCATGGGTGCGGAATGCTATGCAGACTTTACTTCCGTGGTGCACTCTGGTTTACACTAAAATCGTCTGTTTCATCAATACGAGTATGAACTCAAACAAATTTGCCTTGATATTGAATTTTTTTTTTTTTTTTAATTTGGCTTTCTTAGAAAAGACATATATTGCGTAGATCAAATGATAAGTATTGGTACTATGTAGTCATATCTACTTATTCCTACTATGCAGTTTCAAAACACATGAGCGAAGGTGGATGGTTCGGCTAGTAGTAAATATAATAAATATATGTTTAAATATAGTAGTGTACGTTATAAAAACGTCTATAACAAAATTAAAAATTATATCGATAAATTTCAATTCAATAATTTCAAATGAAAAAAGACTCTCGCTTTCAAACACCTTAAAAACACAAAAACCTCAAATATGTTTCCTCTCTGAAACTAGATTATCTGAAAGATATAAGCCATCATTTGGAGGCTTTAACATTATAAGAAATGATACTGGCAGAGGAACAGCAATTTTACTTGACAAAAAGTACAGGTTCCATTCAATCCCCTTCCAAAGTGATAGCTTTTCGGTGTGCCTTGCTTCAGTTTCCTCTCTAAACTCCACCGGTTCAAATTTTCGATTACTGATTGGTAGCATTTACATTCCTTCAAACCCTGGACAGCGTTTATGCAGAGATCTTGATGTCCTTTATACGCTCATTAATAATTATGATGCCGTTATAATTGGGGGAGATTTTAATGCTCGTCACCCTGCGTGGGGAGACAGTGTCCGTAATAACAACGGAAATCTTTTGAACAATTGGTTCAACAACGGTCCATACCTAAATCTTGACTTAATACCCTCTAACACCCCGACATATCCAAGATCCTCCTCCTATTTGGATTTTTTTTTATAATTTCTTCATCCCTTAATCCCGCAAATGTAGCAATCAATCCTTTGATGCCTTCAACATGTGAAACCTTTTCAGCACTTTCTGATCACTTTGGAATCCTCTTAGAAGTATATGTTAAAGATTTCTCCCCTATTTTGGTGCCTCCACCTACATACAGGAGCTTTAAAAATACAAACTGGGAAGCTTTTCGTTTTAGTCTACATAGTTCAATGTCTTCACTAGTTGTATCTGCTGAAAGGAACATATCAAATTTAGAAATAGACAACCTTATAGTTCAACTTAACGCATTAATTATTTCCAAAGTAGAAAGACATTCAGAAATTCATAATGTTACAGATCACAAGTATCATTACATTTCTGATTTGACTAAGAAGCTGATTGAACTACGAAGAATTTGGCTTAAACAACTTAAAAGACTCTACCATCGTCACCTTAATAGAGTTAATCCTGAACATCGTGAGCTCCTTGCAAGAATACAGTGTTTAGGTAAAATTATAAAAGAAAAAGTTAATTTAGACCACAATAATTCTTTTAGGTCTAGATTGGAGAAAATCAAACCATCTCCCCAAGCTTTCAAAGAGTTAGACAAAGTGAGTGGACGTAAATTCTTTGGTACAGATATTTCAAAAAACGCGCTCTTTTATAATGGCCAAGAGCTGATTGACATTCAAACCAAATTAAACGCATTTAAAAATCTTTACTCTGCAGATTATTCTGAAAGAGCGTCCTCAGATGATCAGAACTTTGAACAAGAAGTTCTATCTACAGTAAATAATTTTAAAGAAACCTATTGTGCTGAAGCGCTTGTTACTTGTTCGCCGTCTAACAGTGCTTGTGATCCAGGAATACCTCCGTTCACTTCACCTAACAGTGTAAATAATTTCAGAATCTCTCTTAATAATAAAAAATCCACAGGCGTCGATCAAATTTCAAATTTCATCTTAAAAAAATGTCCTAATTCTTTTGATATTACATTGTCGTCAATATTCAACCAATGTATTAATAATGGTTACTTTCCGGAAATTTGGAAACAAGCTAAACTTTTGCCGATAGCAAAAAAAAAGACTGCAAAGTTAACAACTTTCGTCCTATATCGCTTCTTTCCAATATTGGAAAATTATTTGAGCGAGTGTTAGCCAATCTCTTAAATAGCTTTTGTGAAGATGCTAACATCATTCCAAATAATCAATTTGGGTTTAAAAAAGGAAACTCCACAGAACATGCACTACTCACATTCCGGAATAAAGTTATTCAAAACCTAAGAAACAAAACATGTACAGTGAGCTTAGATATTGACCTTGAAAACGTTTTTGATTCGCTTTGGCATTATGGTCTTCTTTTCAAGCTCATAAGTTTGGGCATTCCGAATTGGTTTATCAGAACGATTCATAGCTTCTTGTCAAACAGAACAACTGCAATATTTATTGGATCCGAGCATACGGATTTTTTCCCTGTGAACTCAGGTGTTCCACAAGGATCGTTACTAGGGCCATTTTTATTTAATATCTATCTACCAGATTTTGCTCTTCCAGACTCTATAACGGGAGAACCTGGATCACTCCATTTCGCGGATGACACCATTATATGGCAAGCGTCCTACGGCCAATCCAAGCCCTTAACAAAATTAAAGAAAGACTTCCCCACGTGGGAAATTATTTTAAAAAGTGGAGTTTAAAAATTAATATCAGAAAATGTTGGATTAACATATTTTAGAAACGCCAGTGGGATGGGACACTATCTTGCAGTTAGGGAGAGAAATCCCTATGTTTGATAATAAACAACTCTTCAATTCCATTACGTTACGAAACAAAGTACCTCGGAATCAACTTTCAGAACCGATTTCTTTTCAACAAGCATGGTAGGGCTGTGCTTAATAGAGCAAAAATGGTAACCGGAAGAACACTAAAACCTTTACTTAATTCTAAACACATGTTAGGAAAAACTAAGATTCTTATGTACAAGACCCTCATAAGACCAATTTTAGACATATGGATTTTGTACGTGGTTTACCATATCACCCACTGTAGCAAAAGAAATAGAGATTTTCGAAAGAAAAATCCTGAGATCATCCTGCGGAGTTTTTAGAAAGCCGAATAAAAAATGGTTTTCTAATAAAACTATATACGACGCAACCCAGATTAAACCTCTTATGAACTACCAAATAGATTTTCTTTTAAAAAAGATGGAACGAATAAGTTCTCACCCAAACCCGCTGGTAAGATCTTTAATGGATTCCAATATCGATGACAGTCTGGTGAATCAATATTATTTGTCAGCATTTAGCTCAGTAAATGAGAGGTCCTTACCTCTATTAAGACCAGATGCAAATGAAAACCTGCTAGCCCCGTTTTATGAAAAAGCACCCCCTATTAATTATAGGGGATGATATTGTTTAAGTATAAACCTGAAGAGAAGTGACTGCTAACATAAGCCTTTGTTTTAACGTAGAATGCTTTAGATTTCCTTGTGATTATATAATTTACTTATATAGGAAACCATTAAGGATTTTAAAGCTTTTACAGTCATTATTGATGTTTTTTTAGTTATAGTCTTCCTTTTAGTTATAGTTTTAGGGTTAAGTTTTAGTCATTAAGTTAAGATTGCCAAAAAAGAGCAAAGTAGTGAATGTACGCCGGGAGCAAGCGTACAGAAATGAAGTGACTTTCAAACAATATTGTAATGGATTCTGATTAATATAGCTTTAAATATTTAATAACTTTTCTTTAAGTCAGACATATCAATAAGTCGACCAACATTTTAATTGATTGTAAATATTAATGTACTGAATTATATGCCTCAATAAATTAAAGTAAGTAAAGTAAAAAAGTAAAAAGATGATTCGGCTGGTAGTAAATATAATAAATATATGTTTAAACATAGTAGTGTACGTTATCAAAACGGTTGAGTAGTTCACTTCGTTGAGTGCATTACTCAAATGTGCTTACTCTTTAATAGTACTTAATTACTTTACTCAATACATGCACTGTTTGGGTTTGTGATACTCTGTAGTGGGGTATGTAGCAACCAGTCTGCCATTGTGTTCCATTGTGTTCCACACTTCAAAGCTGAAGCAAATTCCCATACGAAGAAAGTAGGTAATGACCACATCGTGATAGATGTGGATGTAGTGGATAATCTTAAAGATTCTTAGGCGATACTCGTAGTGGTCAATATAGTGGCAGTAGCAATAACAAAGAGAGCAGTCTAAAATCCCCCTTGCCTTGCAGGCCAGATTATTTGATTGCCTGGATGTCAAGATATTTGCTCTTCACATTTCACATACAAAGATACTTTTACATAGTATGTCATGATCTTTAAAAATGTAAACGGAAGATTCTGAGTATTTTCATTTTATTTTTTTTTTGGTTAAGCCCAGAATCCTACCATCATATTTCCAATTAAATCCACTGAAAGACCTCAGACCTAACATAGGAAAGAGCACCGAAAGGTTTTTCTGATTTTATTCGACTTCTGCTATTCCTTCTACCATTTATCCGCCAATATAAATGCGAATATACCTCCTACACACAAACGAAGAAAGAACGAGGAAACCACATAAACCCATAAAATATGAAATAGGATCCATAATTGACGTCGAGAGTGGAAATCCTTTGGAGTGAGTTATAAAAATGATTCCTCAAAGCAATTTACGTGGAATATGCGCCAAGATAGCAATTTAGTTTCGATGAAGCTATAGTAGACGTCGTGTCGTCCCTTTACTGTGTGTGTGTGTAATGGAAGTCGTTGAAATTATTGAGGCATCCTAAAGCTGCTTAACTGTGATTTTGTGATTTGTATGTTTGAAGAATGAATGATTTGATTTATTTTTTATTTGTGGTTTTCTTTTGTAGAGTAGCAGTTAGTATAAGTATCTTCGCTTTGATTTTTCCCAGTTTTTAGTAATTGATTTATGTAAGATATTTATCCTGTGTAAGATGAGGGCAATATTTACATAGAATATCCACTCATCAATTGAAACTTTGCAGAGTCATATAAATGTTGCATTCCAGGACATTCCGTAATAACCAAATTTACTGTTTTTTTTTTTAAAAGTTAAATAGAAGAGCGAAAAGTTCACGGATTGAATGAGAAAGCATACAATGCTACATGTACACATACATGTTATGATCGTCGATTAGACTCTGATGTCTCCAAAACAATACAAATACATATTTAACGTGTAACACTACAACGTACATTTTCTTTTAAGCCACATTTATAAATATTGAGATCCAAGAGGTTTATGCAACTCCAAACTACGTAGGTTGTAAGACCCCCCACGAAAGTTAAATCGAATTGAATGAGTTGTAAAAAGATTACAACATTATTTTATTTTATTTATTTTATTTTCTTTGAAACAAAAGTAAGATGTATAGAAGTTTTGTATGGTGGAAGGTTAAATGAGTCGTCACATTGGAGCCCTTTTAATGCGATTCGGATAATATTTCGCTGAATAGCTTCAATTCAATCTTGAAGAACGGATATGCATATCCCCTTTGGCGCCCTCAGATTCTAAAAAAAATAAAATCTTTTTATAAAACCTAACATTGAATTGGACTTTTTAACAATGAAGTTAATATGCTTCGTGAAGTCAAGATTAGGGTTAAAATAAACTCCTAGGTCTTAAAACAATTGAATAAAGACTATGCTCCGATAATGAATAATTAAACGCAGTTGGTATACACCTTCTAGGAAATGCCATACTTTGGCATTTTATATGGTTCGGAATTAGACCGTTTATAACACATTGAATGAGTTGATAGCGAGTATAAAGATAATAGGACATAAATGACTACTCCAAAGTATACCAGATTGGGATGTAAAGGAGCTCGAAAGAAAACCTCTAAATTTGATTTGATAGCACCTCGTACCAAGGTATGAAACTATCCATGCAATAAATACAGCGGGGTAACCATATACCTGTTTGTATTCAATTATTGTGTGGGAAAGTTGATCAAAGACCTTGGAAAAGTCGGTGCATACACAATCGATCTCTTGTCCACTTCCTAAAGCCTTAGAACATTTGTGCAAAAGCCTTGCAGACTTTCGCTTTTTTGATGAAAATGTCCATTACTTTTTTTTAACAGAAGCGGCGAAAATAGGTTTAGCGGTTAACGAGGGTAAAACAAGGGAACTTCACAATAGCCAGCCACAATTTTATGGTAGTTAAGGACTTCGTCTATCTAGGCTCCTCCGCTCTAAATTCAAACAATGACACCAGCGCAGAGATCAAGCGAACTCTTGCCGACCGCAGTTTCTTTAGGCTAAAGAGGCATCTGAGTAACTAAGTTTTCTCAAGGACAACTAAGGTGACTTTATAGGTATATAAGATCCTCATCATTATTAAAGGTGGTTGCTGTAAAACAAAAAATTGTTCGAGTGATTTTTGGTCTCATTTGTATCGACAACGAACTATACCGATTGTATAGCGACATAGATCTAGTCAGAAGGGTAAGAGTTCATCGCCTAAGATGGCTCGGATATGTGGAGCGAAGGAACATCAACGCTCCGGCCTGGAAAGTCTTCGAATCGACCACTGAGGGACGATGCGGTAAAGAAAGACCTCACCTCAGGTGGCGTATGCATGTGGAAAGAGACCTCAATCAACTTTGTGTGGAAATTGGAGGCGGCTAGTAAAAGATCGAGCTGGCTGAAGACGTTTGTTGGTTGCACCCCATTTTCATGCCGGACTGTAGTGCTATCTAAAGTAAAGTAAAGTAAGTCACATACATACATATACTAGAGAGGATCTGATGGATCTTGGGTCAATGCGCAAGCTTCGACTGTTCGAGTCTGGAATAGAGGCCGAAAACCAACTCGGTTATACTGATGAATAGTTCATTATAGAGAAATACTGAACTTATTTAGAAAAACATTTTATATGCACTTCATCGATCTATAGAGCTTCTTTGGCTTAGGTTCAATGTGGTCGTGTCAAAAATAGTACAATTTCTTTGAGTTTCAGTGAACTACGTAAGTCTTCTCCACGCTATGTTCAGACCTCACATTGGGTTCCAGTTTTGTGAGAGAGTCAACGTGCCATATTAACAAAAAAAAAAAAAAAAAATAATAATAATAATAATAATAATAATAATAATAATAATAATAATAATTATAATAATAATAATAATAATAATAATAATAATAATAATAATAATAATAATAATTTTTTTTTTTTTTTTTTTTACTAGGAGAGAATGCATCATGCACCGTCAGGGCTGTTTGGCGACCCCGGTGTGTCGGACTCTAACCGACTAAACTCTCCGCCTCCACAAGCATTATCCCACCCCGGAACCGCTTTTCGCATTACTTCAGGGTGGTGCTTTAAATTAAGCCCTATCAGGCCCTGTGCCGTTTATTATTCGCCCTTGTGTGTTAGGGTGTTGGTTTTGTTCTCTCTTCTTTTTCTTGAGCACTTATTCAATGTATAGGCGGACCGGGTTCAACTGTTTCCCGATCGTTTTCTTCTTCTCTTTTTTTCCTTCTGAGGATATGTTCTGTGTAGCTACAGATTTTTTGCCAGTTCTCATAACTCTGTAGCATCTTCTCTACAATGTTCTCCGGTGTGATTTCGCCAGCACTTATCTGCAGGTCTTGGCGAAGGCTTTCCCATCTACTGCAGGCGAAGAAGGTATGGTTCGCGTCATCTTCTAGCGAGTCTCCGTACTGGCAAGCTGGACTGTTTGTTTTGCCGATTTTGTGGAGGAAGGCATTGAAGTATCCGTGTCCGGTGAGTAACTGGGTGACGTAGTAGTTGACCTCACCGTGTTTCCGGTCATTCCACTCAGCCACGTTCCTAATCAGCCTCGCTGTCCATCGTCCTCTGTTTTCCGTGCTCCAGCGCTCTTGCCACTTATGTTTCGTGAGCTGCTTAGCCTCCTCGGATGCCGCTTCCATTCCCATTTCCGCCTTTTTGTCGTAGACGTACTTCCTTTCTGCTGCTAGGAGATCAATGGGAGTCACTCCTGCAACTACAAGGACGGCTGGTTCCGAAACCGTTCGGTATGAGCTAGCTACACGTAGAGCTCCGCATCTTTGCACTGCCGCCATCTGTTTCCGGTACTTCTCTTGCTTAAGTGCGTCGGCCCAAATTTCGCTGCCGTACAGAAGGATGGAGTGCGTTGTCGCCATCAGTAACCTTCGCTTACTGGCCGTTGGGCCACCTACGTTAGCCATCAGTCTGCTCAGTGATGCAGTTGTTTTTGAGGCTCTTTCCGCTGCTGCCTTTATTTGTTGCCAGTAGGTTAGTTTTGTGTCGAGCCTCAAACCCAAGTACTTCACAGCGGCGCTGCTTCTTATTACTTCTGCCCCGATTTGGAAGTCGATTTGTGTGGGGATCCTCTTCTTCGTGAGAAGGACTACCTCAGTTTTCTCCGTTGCTAGGCTGAGTCCGTGCTCTTCCATCCACGAATTTGCTCGTCGCATGACCTGGTTCAACTTTCTTTGAGCGCTATCGGTGTCTCGTGCCGTAATCACCGCGGCGATGTCGTCTGCGTACCCGACCAAAAAGGCATCCTCGGGCATCTCCATGCGAAGAATGCCGTCGTAGGAGATGTTCCAGAGGTCTGGTCCTAAGATCGATCCCTGCGCTGCGCCTGATGTCACTTGCTTTCTTCGCGGGCCTTCTGTAGTCTCGTAAAGCAGCTCTCGATCCCTGAGATAGTCCTTCACCATCCACAGGAGATATGCTGGAATGTGGAACCTCCGTTCGAGAGCGTCCAGTATATCGCTCCACCTGGCTGAGTTGAAGGCATTCCGTACGTCCAGGGTTGCCAGCAAGACGATCTTCCTAGAGTAGTGGTTTCCCTGATGGGCAATTTGGGCGGCGTTCACTACTTCCTTTACGGCTCCAATCGTAGAACGGCCTTTCCGGAAACCGTACTGCCTCTCTGACAGATCGCCTGACGTTTGTAGTGCCGCTATAAGCCGTGGCTTAAGTAGCTTTTCCAAGAGTTTCCCCGCGGTGTCTAGCATGCACAGAGGCCTGTATGCCGATGGGGAATCCGGATCTCCCTTGCTTTTGCTGATAAGCACCAAGCGTTGTTTCTTCCAGCTCTTGGGAAAGATGCCTTCCTCGAGGAGGCTGTTAAACATGTTCAGCAGCAAGTGCGGGCATGTTTGGGCGGTCACTTTGATTACTTCTGTGGGAATTCCGTCGGGGCCGGGGGCTCTTCTATTTTGCAGGGACTGCACCGCTATGCTCAACTCTTCTTCGCTAAAAGCTGGAATTTCCTGTCGTTGGGCCGGTGTGATGTCAGGTGGCTTGAATAATAATAATAATAATAATAATAATAATAATAATAATAATAATAATAATAATAATAATAATAATAATAATAATAATAATAATAATAATAATAATAATAATAATAATAACAATAATAATAATAATAATAATAATAATAATAATAATAATAATATTAATAATAATAGAAATAATAATAATGATAATAATAATAATAATAATAATAATAGTAACAATAATAATAATAATAATAATAATAATAATAAAAATAATAATAATGATAATAATAATAATAATAATAATAATAATAATAATAATAATAATAATAATAATTATAATAATAATAATAACAATAAAAATAATAATAATAATAATAATAATAATAATAATAATAATAATAATAATAATAATAATAATAATAATAATAATAATAATAATAATAATAATAATAATAATAATAATAATAATAATAATAATAATAATAATAATAATAATAATAATAATAATAATAATAATAATAATAATAATAATAATAATAATAATAATAATAATAATAATAATAAAAATAATAATAATGATAATAATAATAATAATAATAATAATAATAATAATAATAATAATAATAATAATAATAATAATAATAATAATAATAATAATAATAATAATAATAATAATAATAATAATAATAATAATAATAATAATAATAATAATAATAATAATAATAATAATAATAATAATAATAATGATAATAATAATAATAATAATAATAATAATAATAATAATAATAATTATAATTATAATAATAATAATAATAATAAAAATAATAATAATAATAATAATAATAATAATAATAATAATAATAATAATAATAATAATAATAATAATAATAATAATGATAATAATGATAATAATAATAATAATAATAATAATAATAATAATAATAATAATAATAATAATAATAATTATAATAATAAAAAAATAAATTTGTAATTCTATTTATTATTTTAAGATAAATCTTAATTAGACCAATGATAAATTCAAAAGTACCTATAGCATACGAAAGGTGAAAGAGGAGAAAAATATTTAAGGGAACATGTAAAAAAAGGCAGACACGCGGTTGGAAACTAGAAAATAACTATCCCTGAGCTATAATAAAAATATAAAACAAAAGTTAGCTCTGTAAGGTCTCTGGATAAACTTCACTTGGTAGAAGTGGGACACATTAACACGAGTACATACTTTAAAATATCAATTTAAAATTAAAGTAAGATTCACAAAGTTACTTGGATCAAGGATGATGTATCATACATACCAGGTGGAATTTTCGACTATCAAAAAGGGGTATAAGCAAAATTAAATGCATCTATTATGTTCATCTGTATCTGATCGAGTGAGAAATCAATATATCAAAGACTTACCAGAGGTCGACTTTGCTCGTATGGTCCATTGTTTCAAAAGAACTTTAAGCGAGAAAACTAAATTTTAATGGTTTCTTTCCACTTATATGAGTCGTTCTCAAGAAAATGGAAGATGACAAGATAGATTATATTTCATTACTATTATTATAGAAAATGGAAGAGGACAATAGATTATATTTTTTTATTATTGTAGATTATTGTATTTTTGTTTATTTAATTTGAAATAACTGAAACTGCACATTTGGATAACTTGAATTGATTTTAAAAAATCTCGAATTTTCTTATATAAGTGCTGCTAATTAATAAAATCTTCTAGATATGCAGATTTCAGAGTAAATAAATTGGTACTTGATAAAGTTAAAGCTTTATTAAATTGAAAGATTGTAATGATATTGCCTTTGTACTGTTACCGAAGTATAATACTCGTATTGGAAGAACATTTTGACTTAATTAATATCACTTACTAAAAGCTAAATTATTCTTAAATTATATATGTAAATATATATGTATGTAATGAATTATATTATTGTGTATAACTGAGAAAATAAAGTACACTTATTATTATTATGAAGCCTATATTTGACTTACAAACACTTCTATGAAATGAGTAGCATTATGATCATAAGTAAATAGAAAGAACAATGAAAAGAATACCTCAAATTTTTGGGACATACCCAAAGTCACCAAATTCACTTTATATGCTTTACATGGAGTAGGCTGTAGGATGCATCCTCCAGCAGTAGGATGTAGCATATCCCCCTATTTTTAGTATGACAACCTCTAAACAATCTATTTACGTTCTCTCAATTTATAACAATAGATCTTCCAATCAAGTAAAAACCCATAACCATCTTCAATTTAGTCGAAGTAATTGCTTGCAATGCAGGTCATTGCCAATTAGTGTTTGTGTCCTTACCAACAATCCTGTCCACACAATGACGTCGTATTTATATCGCATACAATCACTTCGATACAAATCTCTCATCCTTTAACCGTTCTTGCCTTCTTATTACCTACAACCTTAGCAATCAATAACTTGACAATGCAAAAAGGACAGCAAATAAAGGAAGGCGGGCGCAGGGGCGGCATTCACAAAAAGAGGAAATCAGGATAGAATACCAGCATATTCACCTTGTTCCATTTCAGTTCAAAGTGTACATCCACACTAAGAAAGTTTAACCCAAGAAAGTGGAAGATATAAATCATTGGTGAAGGTTTTATATACGACATCCTTTCTCTGTTCCTTTCGCTATCTCAGAAGCAGAAGTAAACGGAAAGGGAAATTCCCGTAATTTCACCAATTCCCTTCCTCTTTGCTTAGTGTGTGCTACGAAATAACGTTAGATTTAAATTGAGAAGGATGAAGATAACAGTTTTATCGTTTTTATCCTTTTGTGAGCTTTTCACAATCTGTGCTTCAGTTTTTTTTTTTTTTTTGCGTGGCCAGAATAAATGGAAAGGTGTGAGGCTTCTTCTTTTGTGGAATGTCGTACCTACGATTGAGGAAGAACAGAGGTATGCGGATTGGTAATTGGAATGGAATCTGTTTGACATTCAAGATATTCCACGAATGGAGCTTCTATGAATTGGATACTTAAGAAGTTTGACACAGGTGGTGATGACATTTTGAAGGGGATTGCAACATGATACAAATCGAATTCTGTGCACCTTGTGCTACGGTCGTAAATCAGCTGAGTCATAAAAGTGGAGGAAAAGTGACATACATATGTGGTGGTTGGGATAGGTATTCATAGCCTTACAACTCAGAAGTAAAATCGGCGTCAGGATCTTCTCTTGTTTAAAAGATTTAGAACTAAAGTACTATTCACAGTCAGAACAAGGCTAATGACTAAGTGCACTTGAACCTCTTTTGTTTAACCACAAGTCTATGCTCAATTTAATGCTCACCGGACTATTTCCAGTTGTACATATATACTTAATTAATAGAAGTTTTTTCTTTTTATCTTTATGCATTGTTAGCATTCGAATGGTCGAATGTCTGCTTTGAATGCCAAGATGACTGGACAGATTTTGTTTTAGGAGTCTTTGAAATCCTATAATTTGTTTCAATTTTTAAACTGTAAATTAAATCCCCAAACGACAGATAAATCACCATCCCCATCGGAGAATGAAGAATAATATATTTTGAAGGGAATCATTATTTCAGCAGTACGATATTATTAAAAGATAAATCATGATTTGAACCGCTCATAAATTAAACTTTATGGATTTAATTTAAAATCTGTTGGCAAACTTGCAAACAACAAGTTACGGTGGAGCTAATAAATGATTTTTAATTTATAAAATATGTAAAATGTTTATTAGGGTGTATTAAAAGCAATGCTTTTCCTTTTCAATTGAGAGTAACACCTTTTGAAATCCAAATTATAACCAAGAAGTGCAGTCAAATTTATCACCATTATACCTTATCCCTTCCAGTTACAGCCACAACATTTTATTGTTTTAAAAAAAGAGGTGCACTTTTGCAAGGAATATCGAACTAAAGTGCTATGACGCTCTCTAAAGAATACTCACTATGTTTAGATAAAGAAATTAACTGCTATATTATTTTAAAAGCCCTGCCTATACTTCTCTTGTTGAGAGAGGTAACGGTCGTAACGACCCCGCGGACCCTAATCATAAAAACCTAGTAGCGTCTGACCCATATTGGGCGGCATCTGTTCTTCATATCAGGAGCGGCTGTAAACATGAAAAAAATCCAAGTTTAAAGTTTTCGTAAAAATTAAAAACGAATATGCAATGAACACAACAAAAGAGATTAATATCCCAGGTGGTACACTGGTAAATCCACCCTCTATGGAGGTCGGTTTCATGGATTCTGAGGGGGACCATTTGTTGCTTAGTAACGACCCTTTTGGGAGAAGTAAAAGGGTAGAGAGAACACCCCAACTAAAAAAGAAAAAAAGTAATGAAATATGGAAGGCTAAATATTTAAAAGCCTGCGGAGAAAGAGATGAGTTTAAGCAACTCAACGAGACAATTTTTAAGGAAATAAATAATCTAAGCAAGAATTGAATTGTTGAAAGAAGAAGGACATCATCACATGGGGTATAAAGATAAAAAAATGCAAAATAAATACATCTCCAAAATTCTCATCCCCAAATGAAAGCACTGTGTATGCTTCAAACAAAGAAAACAAAATCCAACCAAACCTCCACCAATTATTGCCCTGCAAATAAATAAGTATGAAAGCTTATTCAAATTATTGGAGGAAAATAAAATTAAAGCTAATACAGCATTAATAATCAAAATTAATGTGGATAAAGAAGATGGATATACCTCACTAAAATACTTAACCAGAAAAAAAGTGCAATGGTATTGTTATGAGAATAAGAAAACCAGACCAATGAAGGTTGTAGTGAAAAAACTGCATCACTCAAGCTCACCCGAAAACATAAAAAAAGAATTAAAAGACAGTGACTTTGAAATATTGGAAGTTGCAAATATGCTTAAATTCAAAAACAAAGTACCACTTCCAATTTTTATACTAAGTTTTGAACATGACGAAGATAAAGAAAAAAAAGCTGATATTCATACCTTACATAAATCGAGATTAGTGCCCCAATGCAAAAATTGTCAAAGGTATGGGCATACGCATAAATACTGCAGCTCAAACCCAAGATGTGTAAAGTGTGTAGGAAGTCACCACACTAAAGAATGTATAAAGAAAAAAGATGAGCATCCTAAATGTGTAAACTCCAATGAAAAGCATCCTGCCATGATATTGAGAATCGAAAGGATGAGATGCAAGTGACTCTCGATATAAACCAGACAGATATATGTCTTATTTCAGAGACGCACTTTAAATTGAATATTGACTTTACACTCATAATTGTGCAAAATGTAGGGCTGCAGTGTTAATAGAGAATACCAATTCCAATCATGTGCCATGCAAAGAATTTCCATAAGTATAAAAATGAGTAGTGGGGAAATATCTGTGGCATCAGTATACTGCTCTTCTAGCTATAGATTTAAGAAAAATGATTTGAAAAGTCTTTTCCTTATATGTCACAGTAGATTAATCGCGGCAGGGGATTTTAATGCCAAGAATAAATATTGGGGATCTAGATCAACAAATATTAGAGGCAGAGAACTAAAGAAGATCGCGCAAAATATCACTCAACGAGAAAACCTACCTACTGGCCAACAGATAGGAATAAAACCCCAATATAAATGTGGAAGAAGGATCTGATCTTCAATCAGATACATTTGGCGATAGAATAATAATAAAAGAACATAGTCCAAAACTAGTTAATAGACTGATTGTTTGAAACTACTTCAGGCAGAAGTTGGAAGGAAGTATCCAATTAAAATCAGCTATTCAAACAGAAGATGACCTAGAAGAAGCAGTGCAAATATTTACACTCAATATACAAAAAGCTGCATGGGCTGCAACTCCGAAAATAACAAACAAGATTAAATAAAACTCTTATCATCGAGAAATATGTGAAATTATTACAGAAAAGAGGAAAGCTAGAAAACGTTGGCAACAGACAAGGGCGCCAAGCGACAAAACCACACTGAACAATCTAAATAATAAGCTCAGAAAATCTATAAGAGAGTTTAATAATGAGACTTTAAAAACATACCTTACAAGTCTTACAAATGATGCTAGAAAGAAAATATACAGGCCGATAGCCACATTCCACCAGTAAAAACCAGAGAAGGTAACTGGGCAAAAAGCAGCCAAGAGAAAGCAAATACTTTTGCAGAGTATCTTGAAGACGTCTTCAAACCTTATGAAGATAAAGGTTATTAAGGAATCGAACTAAACTTGCCAAAGAAATTAAAAAAAGGCATAAATATAAAAAGGCCCCAGGGTTTGATTTAATTATAGGGGACATTTTACAACAATTTCCATGAAAAGGTTTAAAAAAACTAGCGCAGATTATAAATGCTGCATTCAAGTTAAGATATGTTCCAAGTTGCGGAGGTAATAATGATACCAAAACCAGACAAACCACCTAGCGAAGTAACTTCATATCGCCCAATATCGATACTAACAATGTTATCCAAGTTATTCGAAAAAATGATAGTAAAACGTAAAACGATAGTCAAAATTTATCAATTTGGATTTAGAAATAAGCACTCTACTATTGATCAGGTGCATAGAATCACAAATAAAATCGAAAAGCATTTGAAGAGAAAAATGTGTGCTCTACAATATTTCTTGATATAGCACAAGCTTTTGATAAAGTCTGGCACAAAGGGTTGATCCAGGAATTATAAAAGCAACTGCCGAAGCAGTATTCGAAAATTCTGAAGTTATATATATCAGATCGATTCTTCAGAATTAAACTAGAAATAGAGTACTCAACATTAAGAAAAATTAAAGTGGGCATACCTGTGCTTTACCTCTTATTCACTAGCGATCTGCCTGAAAGTGGAGAAACAGATGACATTGCTGCACTTGCTGTGGGAGCAACTGTCGAAACAGCATGTAACAAAAAAGCTTCAAATAAAAAATGACAGATTAGATTAAATGACCTAAAGTCAGTCCTAATGTCATACATAAACAACAATGCTCAAATATAGCCAAATATCTAGGCATGACCCTAGACGCTAAACTGCGTTGGAAAGTGCATGTAAAGAAAAAGAGAGATGAGTTGAACATGCGATACGGTAAAATGTATTGGCTTATTGGGAGATACTCATCCCTGTCCAACTACAATAAGTTATTGCTATACAAGCAGGTTCTGAAACCGGTATGAACCTATGGGCTCGAGTTGTGGGCATGCACATGCCAAACAAGTTTACAAAAAATCCAAGTCTTCCAAAATAAGGTACTAAGGAACATAGTTAATTCACCTTGGTACATACGCAACGGTGATCTACATAGAGATCTTAATATTGAAATGGTTGAAGATGAAGTTAAAAAGATGCTTAAAGACACAAAAGTAGGCTTCTCAGCCACGTTAACATAGAAATAACAAAAATAAATAAATACTGACAATGTAATCAGGAGACTAAAACGGGTAAAACCTCTTGATCTGTAAGAGTTAGCTAAGGGCAAGGAATTAGGTAATATTTTCAAACAACAAGTCTTGCAATCCGACAAACGGCGGATTTTTCTTTTCTATTTTCCAAAAATGAATTGCTGATCTCATTCGGGATGATGAAAGTCAGTCCCCCCTCACTATTGCAGAAGCATCCCTCGCGTACTAGCTCTGCAATGACTTTCGATGATTTTTCCTTCCAGCGAACCCCCTCCCCCAAAAAAAAAGTATCAACGTCACTTATTCGACCCACAACACAGCTTATGAAATAGGACGAAAGATAATTCTTTCCAATATGTACCAGTCACGCCCCAAAAGCCTGCTGGAAAAGGACTGACGTGTAGCTCCATGAAGCGATCTTCATGAATATTAAAAGGTTGAAGATCAGCGAGAGAAGAGTACTGAGCCCAAAGAAGAATACAATTCATAAAAAACAGGATTTATTGTATCTCCTAGCTCAAATAAATCAAAAATTCACGCAATGGTGACAGCAATCGGATTTTCTACAAAACAGCCAAGCAATAGGCTGCTTTAATTCCGGAGCGCAGAGTGTTTGTAATAGTTAAGGAAATCTATTTACCGACACCCTTAAAGTATATGTATTTAAAAAGCATTCCCAGTAGGTACTACATGGGCAACAGATAGATGGAGCGACAGGACAAGAAGATATCATAATAGTCAGGTAGTTTGGTCGAGTGAATTTTATTATTTTATTTTCAAAGTTTATAGGTACTATCTTATTTTTTACCATTTTTACCGATCTGTAAAATTTGTTTGGTGCACTAGAGAAATCGTTTGCTATTAATAATGCCACTAGTTTTCTGAGTTTGATGTTGGCGGCATTGTAATTCTTGAATCGTTAAGTGCTACTTGAGGCGAAACTCTTTATCTGGATGGCCGGATCTTAAGTTAAAATCCCTAGGACAAAGTAAACGCATGGTAGTAACCCCAGCACAACACAATCTCTTTCTTCAAAACCTTGACTCAGTCTTTAAAATTCTTACAGACATGACCTAACCGTTGATTCCATTGTGAGAATTCCTTGGCTATAGCCTGAATACGAGTAAGAGTGTAGTGCTTCTCATTTCTG